>CM053624.1:96126855-96239401 GCA_028646595.1 Phalanger gymnotis | reverse complement strand
GGAACTTGGTGGGGAGCTCACGCCAGTCACTGCTTCCCAGCCGCCATCTTGGCTCCGCCCAGAAAGTGTGTTTTTTAACTTTAAGGAATCACTATTTTAGTTGCTTTTTAGCTGTGTCTGATTCTTTGTGACCCCATTTGAGTTTTTCTTGGTAAAGATACTAGAATGCTTTGCCATTTCTTTCTCCAGCTCATTTTACAGATGAGAAAACTGAGGCAAACAAGGCTGAGTGACTTGCTCAGGGTCTCATAACTAGCTAATGTCCAAGGCCGATTTGAACTCAGGAAAAGGAGTATTCCTGACTCCAGGCCCAGTGCTCTACCCAACTACACCATCTAGCTGCCTACCTATAGATACAAACATACATACGTACATACATATATACATAGATATGCATATTATATGTATATATACTTGCACACACACATAAAATACCTAGCCAGAAAACTAATAAATAATAACATCTCTATGGCATTTGCTATGTGTTACACACTATGCTAAGTGTTTATTATACATATTATCTTATTTGATCCTCATAACAACTCTGGGAGGTAAGTGATATTTTTATCCCTATTTTATAGATGAGGAAACTGAAGCAGACAGAAGTTAAGAGACTTGCTTAGGGTCACAAAGCTAGCAAGTGTCTGAAGCCATATTTAAACTAAGGTCTTCCTGATGCAAATTCCAGGTCTCTATCCACCATGCTACCAAACTCGATGACAGGAGCTGGTAGCCAAGTTTTTAGGCAAACATGGAAACAGTAAACACACAATAAACAAAGAAACAAAAAGGTATTAGCCAAAGAGAATAGTTAGTTCATTAGTTATTATGGCAATATACAAAATGACAACTACTTAATCAAAAAACAAAAAAAAAATAAACATTTTCAAGCACTCCTTAACAGTTCTGATATCTTCTAAATTTATCTGGCTACTTCTGCCCTTGTTTGTGCATCTTCACAAATGGTAGTTAACAAATGAGGCCATTTTCTTCTTTTCTGGTTGTCTTCCAAATCTCTAAGTTCTTCTAAGATTTTTAATACTATTTTTTGGCTGATCTGCATTCCCTCCAGAAAGAGTCAATCTGAATGTAAGGGTGAATGAGAGAATGTAAAATAAACATAATGTTCCTTCTTTGTTCCAAAGCTAAAGAAATTAAACATTGCAATTGAAAATTATCAATTTCAGACCTAATCAGCTCCATGTTCTTTTTTTTAATGATTCTGTAGAAGTCTACTTAACATGGACCACAAAAGACAAGACACATCGATGGGTTCTGGAAGTTTCAAGGAGCGCTCTATTCTATGTTGGACCATATGGTCACATATAGGTACTTAATCTTGGGTCCATGAACCCTCTGTTGATAGATTTCAGATGTTCCTTGAATGTAGAGGAAGAAAAAAACACATCTTTATTTTCACTAACCTTTGACTGAAATTTAGCATTTCGCATTGATGGTGAATGTAGGCAATAAACATTATTCTGAAAAAGCCCATAGGTTTCATCAGATTGCAAAAGGGGTCCATAATGCAAAACAGATTAAGAACCCCTGCTTAGGAAATTGATTGATTAGGCAATCAATCCTTATTGATTGAAGAATTATATTCTATGTAAGGATGCAAGGGAGTATAAGACTCTAGCTTGCTTGTTCTCAAGAAATTTACAGGCTGATTAGGAAGAGAAGACCTGTGAATATAAAAATAAAATAAAAGAAAGAGAAAGCAATAAATAAAAAGAACTAAATGAGTCGCATGGACATTAAGTATCCAAATGCTGAGAGGGGAGAGAGATTGCTTCCAGCTGAATTATCTCATTACTTTCCCCTTCTCCCTAATGTGACCTTGAGCAACTAACACCTCCCTCATCCTTCATCTGTGAAATGGCTATTCATAGAAGGCATCCTATGTAAGAGCCATGGGGGTTTGAATTATGCCTGGATTCATGTACAGAATTTGTGGCAGGCAAAGAGCAAATGAGAGAGACTTATAGGAGAAGAGGGAAAGAGAGGTGCTGGAAGAGAGAAGTGCAATCAAAGCAAGAAATTAGGGGTTTTGGGTGGGTGTGTGTGTGTGTGTGTGTGTGTGTGTTTGTGTGTGTGTGTATGTGACATTAATGGCCTGCTGAGTTGGTCAGTATGGTTAAAGAAGATTGTGGGGCAGCTAGTGGCACAGTAGATAGAGTTCCAGGCCTGGATTCAGGAAGACTCATCTTCCTGAGTTCAAAACTTGCCTCAGACAATTATAAGCTGTGTGACTCTGGGCAAATCACTTTAACCTTGTTTGATTCGGTTTCCTCATTCGTAAAAATGAGCTGGAGAAGGAAATAGCAAATCCCTCCAGTATCTTTGCCAGGAAAATCCCAAATGTGGTCATGAAGAATTGGACTCAAGTAAAAAACAGCTGAACAAATGTTCACATAGGAAAAGAGTAGGAAATAAAGCTATCAAGGAACAATACTCTAAGCATATCATAGTTGAGAAAATGATAAATATGGAATGAGGAAGACCTGAGTTAAAATCTCATCTTTGATATTTACTATCTGTGGCCATGGCAAATCAGCTTCCTCATCAGCAAAATGGGGATAATAGTACTGTTTCTGATTATATCTACTTCACAAGGTTGCTAGGAGGTTCAAGTGAAAAAATATCTTTGTCTTTTGTAGTCTTTTATTTTTAATAAATGTAGAACAATTTCCAAAGCTCATTGATATGGGACTCTCTCCTTGTCAGTCAAGATCAATGCCTTCCACCCCTGTGTGAAGAGGGGCGGGGTGGAGTTGCAGAGCTCCAAAGAGGAGAACTCTGGGGTCTCTTAGAACTGGTTGGAAGCTCTTTGAGTCACTTCAGCTCCTTTGGGTTCTGAAGTCATTTTGGATGTTTCTGGCTTCTAGTTTTGAAAGAGAAGGTGGAAGATGGCAAATTGTACTTCAGGTTCCTGAGGAAAAGACTCTGGGAAGAAGCCAACCAGAGAGGAACCAGCAGTCTCCATGAGTATGGACCTCACAGAGGTGTGGGGGATTGATCTCCACCCAAAGAGGAGAGAATACCATGCCAGTGGGCATTGGGACTCTGGTAACATAAGGAACTTTGACTTTATCCTGTAGGCTATGATGAGCCATTGAAGGTTTTTGAGGAGGAAAGTGCATAGCAAAATACTCTGTTGTTCTACTTTCCTTTTTTTATCCAATCCTCCACCCCCATTGGGCTGTTTGTTCTTCCAAGAAATTTGCCTTAACAAAGGGCAGTTTGCTTCCAAAAGAACAAGTCAAAGATTAAAAGAACTCAGGCTTATGTTAAGGCAGTTAATTGTTTCATATATAAGAAACCTTAAAGTTCACAGGAAAGATATCAACAACTTTATCTGGCAGAGAGACATATGCCATACCATGGCTTTTCATGACTTGATATGGCATATCATGACTTTTTCCAATAGTAACAGTTTTAACATCAGAAAATTCACCCAAGAGCACATATCCTGTCTATGTGAAATGTTTTCCAGTTTTACTACATCTTTTGGGCTATATTTCATCTTTCTATTAGTCAGTCAATAAGCATTTATTACATACCACCTATATGCTTTTGTTTCATTTTTCATATTTTTAGAATACCAGAATAAAACTGACCCACCATGATATCAATCACAGTCTCTTCTTTGTAGTTCCTAGACCATAATCCATACTTGAATCACTTGTAATTTATACATATACTCTCTCTCTCTCTCTCTCTCTCTCTCTCTCTCTCTCTCTCTGTCTCTCTCTCTCTCTCTCTCTCTCTCTCTCTCTCTCTCTCTCTCTCTCTCTCCATAACACTCATTTTGTTATTCTAAGAGCAAGATGGAAAAAATGACAGAAAAATTAAAATCTGAAGCTCACTCTGCTGTACTCATAGTTGGCAAAGAAAACAATCCCACTAAAAACGTACAGTAGTTGATGCCAGACACCGATGTGCAAAGTTGACACCCAATGTGGCAGAGCAGACTGAGACTGGAGACAGCAAAAGGGTGGGAGTATGACTGATACTTTCAAAGTTAAGCAGAAAGACAAATGCTGGGCAAAACTGAGTAATTTTAATTCTGTCTCCTACTACATCAAGCTCCAATTCAATACCAAATGCTTTATGCTGAGCATCTTGCCAGATATTCAATCCGATGAACATTTATTCAGCACCTCTTATGTGCAGTGCACAATGTGAGCTACACAGCTACAGCTACTGTCTTCAGGGACCTTACAGGCTATTAAGGAAAATAGTATGTGCTCAAAGATAAAATAGGAAAAGTGCATAAATATAAATAAAGCACTTTTGAGAATTCAGAGGAGGAATTCCTCCACTAAAGAAATTATGGCAAAAGTCACATAAGGTCTGGATCTTAAAGGGCAGAATTTCCTCAAATAGAAGCACAGAGAAACAAAAGAACAGAAACAAAAACAAAGCAAAAAGAAAAAAAAAGGAGTACAGGACCAGGAAATAGGAGATATTTAGGTAAGGAAAAGAATGGTGGTGCTAGACTGTGGAGGGCTTTTACTTCTAAACTGAGGAGTAGAGACTTTTATCTAGTAGTGGACTGGGTATCACTGAAGGTTTGTGAGCCAAAGATAATATAATCAGTTATATAATGGAGCTATTTATGGGATTCAAAGAAAAGTGGTTGGAGGAAGAGAAACAGGTTATTGTAATAGTCTAAGTAGGCAGTAATGAGGACCTGAACAGAGATAGGCTGGACAGTGTAAATGTGACATTTCATCAAAACATTTGCTCTGGTTCCTCCAAAACTTTATTTCGAAAAAAAAAAAGGTTGATAGACTTATCATGTCAAGTCAAGTCAAGGATGGAATATGGTCACATACAAGAGCCCCATCGGAGTGTTGTTTGTGGTGACTGGCTTTTTCTATCAACAACGTTTTTTTTTTCTTTCTTTGCAGGACTCTGGTAGATGTGGATAGATCACTCACCCTTTATCCTTTGCTACTTCTCTAGCATTTAGTTTCATAAAGTACAGGGGTGGGGTGGGGTGAGATAATTAGACAAATGCAGATCACAGATGAGGGAATTTATTTGAGTATTTAATACAACAGCAACTAAATTCTGAGTTGCCTGTCTTTGTCATTTGGCTGGTGATTGGCGATTTAATACATTTTAAATGGAGTCATGCTGCTAGTAATTGAATCCCATTGACTTGTAATGAGTTTAATTGATTCTAATTGTCTCTAGGGTCATTCTAGCAGCTTTCCCTCAGAAAGCTCTGTTTGGTTGTCTGCTCTGGAAGCAAGGAAGGGGTTAATAAAAGGCTAAGCTAGTTAGTAGCAAAATAAAAAGCAAAAGGGAGGGGGGTGGATACAGAAACCTCCAGCAAAACCAATGGCTAATAATGGCAAACTATTTGTTTGCCTCAAAGTACTGTTGCAAAGGGCAATCATTGTTTTAAACAGAAAAGCT
The DNA here is from genome assembly GCA_028646595.1 of Phalanger gymnotis. Lineage (NCBI taxonomy): Eukaryota > Metazoa > Chordata > Mammalia > Diprotodontia > Phalangeridae > Phalanger > Phalanger gymnotis. The sequence goes on along the minus strand of CM053624.1, from coordinate 96,233,971 downwards.
GTTGAATTATAATTGGGAGTAATTGAAACTCATGGAAATATTGAATAAAACATTAGATATTTTAAACGGTGCTATCTTTACAATTATCTTCAGAAATAATTGCAGTGTAGCCATGAACAGTTATAAGACTCACCCAAGCCCCTTTGTCTGCAGTAGGCATTTTTATCAAGTGTTTCATGGCAAGAGTTATTTATAAGTGAGTACAACTTGGTTGTCTCCGACGTGGTAGCTCCAGAACAAATGTCAAATCTGGACAGTGTTCTACCGAGCAAGAAAAAGAGCAGATTCTATTTTCAAAGCAACTGGCTTTGTAAATTAGACAAGTAAGTGCACCTGGCTGGGAGGACTGTTACGGCTTCAGCTAGCACTGTAGGGCTCTGAGCAATATTTCCACAGCCGTTACGACGTCGCTCAACATGCCATCTCTCAGAGCACATCTTGGGCAGTGGATATTAACTGCTATTTTCCAGCTGTCGCATTTGCTGTGTCTTCTGTCACATTGTTTGTCGGAGCCCAACTTTACAATGTGTTCTCTTCCCCTCTCCCCTAGACATTTTCTCCTTGGGTGCCATCTGCCAACCCTGCCAAATAGTCATCTGATTTGGATAACACATCCGAGCCAAGGACAGAAGGAGTAAAGGGATCAAAAGTGAAGGGTCCAGGAAGAATCTTGGAGGGAAGGATGAAGTAAAGGAAGGAAAGATCAAAGGAGGAATGTAGGCAGGAATATTGTAAGTGGTGTTGGTGTATGGAGATGAGACAGCACTGCTAGAGGGAATCACGGAATGAGAAGTAACTTTATAAGATCATCTAGCCCAACTCCCATCCTTTCTGTTTTGTACATAAAGAAACTGAGGCCCAAAGGGGATAAGAGACTTTCCAAAAGATATATAGCTGGTTAGATTGGTAGACCTGGGAATAGAACTTCTGGCTATACTCTTTCCGTTGTCCCATAGACCTCTGGGTAGGATGCAAGTCACTGAGATAATACAACAATACATATCCCAGAGGCATGGGGAAGGAGTGTAATGGTGAAGTTGCATCAGGGGAAATCTTGTGCTTTGCTCAGATTTTGTGATAGCACAGTTACTCACTTCTGATATGTTTTTTTGGAGGGGAGGGGCAGTGAGGGAGATGACAGCATTTCAAGGTAATACTGTGGCTATCATGTGCTAGTCTCAAAAAATCAGACCAGGTTTTAACATGTCTTTATCCCAAAGATGACCTCAGTTCCCCTCCAATCCTCAGGACCCCTCTAAATCCTAGAATGATATAATATTATAGAGGTAAAAATAATAGGACTTCATAACAAAAATAGGAAGTCATGAGAAAGAGTGTTTTTTTTTTTAGGGAGTGATAATGAGATTTTGGAAACATCAAGTTTGGAAATCTAAGCAAAGATTAATAATAAGCAGTTGGAAACATGAGTAAGAAATTTGGGATAATGTTCAAGATGGAGATTTAGACTGAGGGACTGTCCACATAGAAGAAATAGCTGAATCTACAGGAATTAAGGTAAAGAGATGAGAGGAGATGGTAGAGGTTAGAATTTTAGGAAGTGCCTAAGTTTGGGAAGTAGAAAGAGGAATAAAAATAAAAAGAAGGAGCAGAGAAGAATAAAACCAAGAATACTGCACAAGAGGTTCCAGGAAAGGAGTATATGTTAATTCAATTTGAAAAATATTTATATTTTAATTACGTGCAAGGTATTGTTCCAGACTTTTGAGAGTCCCTTAGACAGCAAGATCAAATTTGCCTATACTTAAAGAAACTAATTCAGGCTATTGTATTCCCTGAAAGGTCAAATACTGAAGCAGAAGCTTAAATACTCTGGGCATGTAATGAGAAGATGGGACTCATTGGAAAAGATCTTGATGTTGGTAAAGTTTAAAGGCAAAAGGAAAAAGGGATGGCACAGGATGAGATGGATAGATAGTGTCATGGAAACAACAAATATGAACTTGGATAAGAGAGGAGAGATAGTGGAGGACAGAAAAGCCTGGCATGCTATGGTCCATGGGGGTCACAAAAAGTTGAACAACTCAACAACAACAAAAGCAAGAGATTCCAAGTTCCAAAAGCTGGAGATATGATGTCAAAAGAAAAAAAAAAGCATCTTATTCCCTGCCCTGATTGAGCAGGCATTCTAATACCAGGATACAATAAGTACCAGCTATTAGTCAACTATGACCAGTGTGACAGAAGGACTAATAATAATAAAGAGATGTATTTTTAAAATTAATTTAATAAATTCTATTTAAAGTTTGCAATCTCCTTTATATGAATGATCTTATTTGATTTTCGCAAACACTTTGTTAAGTAGTTATTACTCCCATTTTAGGGGTGGGGCAATACAGGTTAAGAGAGATTAAATAACTTGCCCATGGAGAAATAGCTAGTCAGGGTCAGAGGCAGAATTTGAACCCATATCTTACAGGCAGTTAGGTGACACAGTGGATAGCATGCTTAGCCTGGAGTCAGGAAGAAAATACAGCCTCAGACTTCTACTAGCTATATGATCCTGGGAAAGTCTTTTAATCTTTATTTGCCTCCATTTTCTCAACCATACAGCAGGGATAACAACAGCCCCTATTCTCCCAGAGTTATTGTGAGAATGAAATGAGATAATAATTGTGAAAGTACTTGGCACATAGTAGGCCCTTATTCCCTTTCCCTTCCCTTCTTTGTGGTGAGATCAATATTCTATCTTTTCTACCAAGTTACCTTTAGATTCTCAATCAAGATTAAAGAATAGAATTGGGGTATGTGAGTCATTTAATTTCATAACTAACTGTAGGTTACCGGTTACCTTTGAAAGTTTTTGACTTTTCAAGAAGATGCCTGGAGGGATATGGTAGTGATAATCACTTCTTGATTGAAAATCAATGTGTTTTTCAAGTACCAATTGAATACTAGGAACCTGCTTGAAAGAGAAAGAAAAATCATGATGATATCTCTATCCTAAAGGAATTTAGGGACAGGGAAGAAAAGGGAATGGGAAATGTGTTCTTATTTTCTCTCCCTCTCTTCTTTCCCTTTTTTCTTTTTTCCTATTTTTCTATTGTCACCTACAGAAGTGTGAAGCAATCCTGCCTCTCCCTTCTTCTTTTCTCTGCCCCTAAATTCCCTCCATATGATTGGAGCTCTGACCAGCCCAGGAGGCACAAGGCACATGTGTAAAGGTCCTATGAGTGAAAGGAAAGCTCTTTTAACACCACTTGCGAGGCTGAGCTAAAGGGGAGGGGGGCGGCCAGAGTAGACAGACCCATGTAATACTGCAGGGCAGGTCAGGACAGGGGAGCATCATTTTATCTTGTTTACAAAAAGGAAGTGTGTAGCTTTTATTAAAAAAATAAATTCCAGTGTGTGCTGGAGCAGAGTTCCCACTGGAGAAGAAAGGGCCAAAGATCTGCCCTTGGGAGCAGTTCTCATTCTTTTTCTTCCCCCCCTCCCCCTCCGCTGGCCTCTGTTTGGCCTTCCAAGCTATTACTCTCAGGCTGTGATTCACAGAAATCAAACCAAAAACACCAAAAGGGCTTGGCTATAGCCCGACACCCACCATGTGAAAGACAAAGTCACCTCCAGCTGATAACAATTAAAATATTTTTACAAACATCCAAATATACACGAGCCTCCCTCTACCATACACATGATATCCAGTGGTCTGGGCCCTGCAGGAGGAGTAGGAAAACATAAACACAAGGAGTGTAAACATAGGCTGGCTCCATGCTATTGCTCTTTGGAAACTGCAAATACACCAGTGAGGTAATGCAGAGGGTCTATGATGAGACTGAGGAAGAAGCAGATACTGCCTCATATCACCCTCAAGGACAGGGGTACTTAACGTGTGTGTGTGTGTGTGTGTGTGTGTGTGTGTGTATGTGTGATAGTCCCATTTGACAATCTGTAGACACACATATATACTTATTTGTATTTGTTTACATACACACACATATATATCTGTGCATACATATTACTACACACTATATATGTATAAATAACAAATATATACATATATACCTAGGTATGTGCACATGCACATGTTCTTGGAGAGGGATCAAATATCTGCACCCATTTCCTTTGGAGGAGAAATTATAATTCTCAACCAGTTTGGCCAGGTCTTCTTCTTCTAAGAACTATGTTGTATTTCTTGTGTTTGTGTAGAGCTTTAGAGTGTCAAAGAGTTTTACGTACTTTGTAATATTACGATTTTTTAAGTCAGAGGGTACTTTGGAAAGTCATCTAGTCCAGCCCCTTAATTTTATAAATGAGAAAACTAAGGACCTACAGGCAGTATTTAGTAAGTAGTAGAGGCTGAAGTTAAGATGGAAACTACTCAGGGCTTCTTTTGTTCAGGTGCCTCTTGGTTACCCAGATTCAGTCATCATCAGCCTTTTCTTCTTCTGAGTAATAAAAAGATATTTCAAATAATAATTATTTGTATAGTACCTACTATGTGCCAGGTACACTGGGATAAGCATGTTACAAATATTATCTCATTTGATTCTCACAGCAACCCTGGGAGGGAGTTGCTATCATCCTCATTTTACTCATATAAATTGAGCCAAACAGAGATTAATTGACTTGCCCAAAGTCACACAGCTAGTAACGGGTCTGAGGCTGTATTTGAACTCAGGTCTTCTTGACACTAGAACTAGCCTTCAATTTTTTGGTACTGTTCAGTCATTTTAGTTGTGTCTGATGCTTTGTGACCAAATTGCAGTTTTCTTGGCAAAGATACAGGCGTGGTTTGCGATTTCCTTCTCCAGCTCATTTTACAGATGAAGAAACTGTGGCAAACAGGGTTAAATGATTTACCCAGGGTCACATAGCTAGTAAGTGTCTGAAGCTGGATTTGAACTCCTGTATTCCTGACTCCCCGCCTGGCACTCTCCACTGCACCACCTAGCTGCCTCCTAGCAGTCTATCCACTACACTAATTGACTGCCTTTAGCTTCACAAAATGTAAGCATGGCAAGCGTTACAACTTTAAAGATGCATTCATTTAGGGACAGAGACCAAGTCTGTGGAGAAAGATGGTAGAGAAGTAAGGGGCTTAACTGTAATAAAGCAGCCAGAGATGGGGGAAAGAGTCACCTTAGAGCTTCCTCTTTTAACTAAATCTCCTTGGTAACTAGGGGTTAATCTCAGTTGTTTCTATGCTTCTATGGCATCATCAGCATCATCTGTTTTAATAGCCATTCACCTCGCCCCAGGAACAGGCTCTGCTGAGGTTGCCTTAAGTTTCTCTTCCCTGGTAGGTTTCAATTCCTCAAAGATCTTCTCTAATAATGAAATTTTACTGATGTCTTAACTGAGATCTCTGATTGTTTTAAGTTCTTCTTTTCTAGACTGCTTAACACATGCAAGTTTCTGAGACTTTTCAAATCAATAAATACTCATTAAGCACTTACTATGTGCTAGACACTATGTTAGGTGTTGGTAAAACAAAGACAAGAGTGGTGGAACAGTACCTGCTCTCAAGGAGCTTATGTGAGTATAGACACAAAAATGTATACGCCATAGATATAAAGTGATTTGGGAGAAAGGTGTCAGTAGCTGAACTAATCAGGAAAGCCTTCATAAATAAGGTGGCCTTTGAACCAATCCCTGAAGGAAACTTGGGACTCTGAGATAGGATACATACTCCAGGTATAGGGGATAGCCACAAGACACAAAGGCAGAAGGAGGAATAATGGGTAAGGAACAAGAAAAAAGACAGTTTGGCTGGACCACAGCATTTGAAGAGGGGACCAATAGTTCCTACAGTAAAGTGGGAAAGGCAGTTTTGGGCTATGTTGTTGAGGCTCGGATGAGAGGTGTTTAGCACAGTGATTGTCACGTAATAAGCACTATATAAAGTTATTATTATCATCATTATTGTCATCATAATTGTTGCTGTGAAGTGATTTAAATGACAAACAAAAGGGTTTGTATCTGATCTTCTGTGTAATAGAGGGTCACTGGTATTTACTGAGTAAGGGGGTGATCTGGTTAAATTTGCACTTTAGAAAAAATCAGTTTGGCACCTCCTTCTTCATCATTAATCCCGGGCCTAAGGGATGCGAAACCTTGATTTTTTAACAAGAGGTGAGTAACTGTGAGTAAAGTTGTTTCCTACAAGGAGTATATACTCCATGAGGATACCAGGCCCACGTATAGCCCTTAGGACACAAATTATGAGCTGGAGAATGATGATGCTAGCTGACTCTTTTTCCATCATCTCTGAGGAAGACATTGTATATTTGAATTGTTTGTTGTCTCACAATAAATCAGTCTTGTTTCTAATAAGAAGTGATTTGTGTCTCTTTTTTTTCTAGAGATCCTGGAACTTACAAAAGCCCTTGTAATGTTAGAAGGCTAAGACATTAAAATTTTATCCAAGGATACCCAGGTAGTAAAAGAGACCTTACACTTGAGACCTACTCCTAATTCTAAATTCTGTTCTTTTTACCAAGGATAAGTTCTTAAAGTGAGGTCTACAAATCTATTTCAACAGGTCTATGAATTTGGTTGGGGAAATAAATTACATCTTTACTTCAATAAAATTGGTTTCCTTTGTCCTGCTATTTATTTTATTTTGTGCATTTCAAAATATTATTCTGAGAAGGAGTTTGCAGGTTTCACCAGACTTCCAAAAGGATCCATGATACTAAATAAATAAGTAAATGAATGAATAAATAAGGTTGAGAAACCTTGCACTAAATCATGATAGCTTTTTTATGATGCTTAATGTTTTAATACAATTCTATGAAGTAGGTACCGTTGCCTCAATGCTGCCCCAAGGAAATTGATCCCAGACCCAGTGCTTTTGTTTTTTTTTTTTTTTTTTACTACATCATGTTCACAAGGCTTGGGTTCAAATTTCATCTCTGATACTTATTACCTGTATGATTTTAAACAAGTCACTTAAACTCAGTTTTCTTATCTACAAAATGAAAGGTTTGAAATAGATAGCCTCCGGGATCTCTTCCAACTTTAAAGCTGTGATCCTAGGAGATCCATAAAGCTTAGGTAATTTGCCAGGTGTCACCTGAAAGTACATTGATCTGTGCATGGGTTTTGGTGGTGGCAGATTTGTTTGCTTGTCTGATGATAGTGATAATACAGTTGTCAACCTTCTGAAAAAGAGGGAAAAAAGATGCTAAATAGTTAACATTTATAAAGCATTTTAAAATGTGCAATGTGTTTTATATACATTATCTCATTTATTTCTCACAAGAACCTGGTGATACAAATGCTATTCCTGTCCTCATTTTATGGATGAGGCAACTGAGACTGAAAGAGGTTGTCACTTGCCCAGCATTACACATCTAATAAGTATCTAAAGCAGGATTCAAATTCAGGTTCACTATGACCTCTAGTTTCTCTTGATAAACAGAAGAGAGAAAAGAAAGATAAACAGAAAGACTCTAAAAAAAAGAGAGAGTCAATGGAAAAGGTAAGCCTAAGTGGTGACCTCAATAGTCAAAACTATTCTTCTCTGTCAAGAGCCGAGAGTATGGAAAGGCAGAAGAAACAAATGGAACAAACATGACTAGGCCAGGGAACCCAGAGCTTTATGTCATGGTGCCAAATGTAGAGGGGCAGCATTTTCAGACCATCAGCCTAGAGGTAACAGAGCCTAGCACCTAGTTAGCAAGTATGATCAGTTTGAAAAAGGAGGTACCTAGAACAGTTGATGTAAACATAAAATCTCACTTTCTTGACCCTTTTGGAAACTGTAACTGCAACCTTGGACTCTCCTCTCCTGCTCTCAACTGAGGATCTGCTTCATGCAATTTGTCCCAAGTATTATTTGTGCTCCTGCCCTGGGTTCAAAAATCCCTACATTTTACAAATAGCCATGAAATGTGATTCTATCCGATTTTAACGGGACACGTGGGGTAGTGGAATACACCAAAGGCTTAGAATGGCTACAACTTTTGAGTCCTGTTACTAGCTGTGTGACATTTTGATAAGTTGCCAATTATCTCTGAGCCCAGAGGTTAATTAATGTCAAAAGTCACATAAGTAATAAGTAACAGAGATGGAATTTCAACCCAAGCCTTGTGTGCATAGTGTAGTCAAAACTGCACTGGCTCTGGAGTACAAAGTAAAGATTCTGGACTGGATAATCTCCAATGTCCCTTTTCTTTTCTAACACTACGATCAGATGATTAAACCCTAAATATCCAAAATTACTCCAAAAAACTCTATTTAATATCACCAGCCTGATGACTCACCACATACTTCATCTTTTTAGTTGGTTTTCTTTCTGTACTAGGGTTTGATTATAATAAGATTGCTTATAGAACAAAATTCAGTGTGACACAAGTCTATCATGACCCAGTCTAAAGAGGCCTATTTATTGGAAAGTACCAAATGGATGATATTATAATAAGAGTACACTGATAACTTCAACTCATATGATGATGTCATAAGTTTCTGCTGCCTTTTTTCATTTTTCTGCACTTACATTCATGTATTCATTTATGTATATACTATTCTTCTTTTAGACTGTCATTTGTATGAGGCAACTAGGACTAGTGGAACTAACTAGCATTGTATTTGGAGGCAATAGAACCTGAGTTTGAATCATGACTTTGCTACTTCCTATGTGTAAGGTTGAACCTTTCTAGGCCTCATTTTCTCCATCAGCTAAGATGAAGGGGTTGGCTAGATGATTTCTATGTCTCCTCTCAAGTGTTCTTTGCTAACTCCACAGGACTATGGTTATACCATAAACATTTCTGACTGACTGCCCTGCTTGAGTTTATGGTATCATTGAATTCGTACTATTTCCTGCATCTGTAGGATTTTTCTTAAAATGAATTGATCAAGTTCTATCTATTTCACTTTCCCACATTTAGCAAAACATGTCTCTTTAAATAGGTGATTATTGTGGCATAACAGAGTCTCTGCTGGGAAAGATAAAAGAAAACCTAACCACAGAACTCACATATGCAAATGAGGTTTATTGAAGAATATACTTCATGGCTGAACAAGGCCCCCAAAAGGCTCTAATTTGGGGATACCGTAAGTAGCCTGGTCTGTATCTTGAGATGGCATTCCACTACTTGCCTGGGTACCCACCGTGTCAGATTTGTTTGAAGTGAGGGCAGCAACAAATATGTCTTCTTTATTTTCCTGTGTCCCATTTCTGATATATGTTCCTTTCGTCAATTTTCCTTGATTCCCAGGGTGTCTAGGATAGTGATTGGTAGAGAAGCAGTTTTTAATCTGTTACCCCTACTCTTGGATCTTTGAAAGTTATAATTGTTTGAAGGTGTTGGAAGGAGAAAAGAAAGAGGAGAGAGTCTGTTGTTTGGTTGGTTTTTTCCCAGACCCCAAAATTTACTAGGTCTGCTCTCACAGGTTAGAGGTTCTTAACATTTTTTTAATGTCGTGGAGACGTTTGATAGTGTAGTGAAGCTTGCATACCCATTCTCAGAATAATGTCTGTTGCCTTCATCCATAAATGATGCAAATGATAAATTTCAATTAAAATAAGTGAAAATAAAGATGATTTTTTTCTCATCCATGTTCATGGACACCACCACACAAACACCCAAATTTTAAAAAAATCTAATCGGTAGACACCAGGTTAATAACCATGGTAGAGTTAAGGAATTGAGACCATTAGTTCATAAGAGGCTTCACGACAAGACAGAGAACAAAGATAGTATTAAGTTTGGTCATGGTGACAGCTTCTGATTCCAAAACAAAGCTTCGGACTCCAAAACATGCTATAGTTGCAGTAAACTAACATCGTCTCTGTGCTTTTTATTTAGTATTTCATATAGCTGGAGTGTTTTGCACCCATGATATGTACCAGCAGCCAAATCCTGAGGGTTAGAATAAGGCCTAAAATGGTTTTAGCCCTTTTTTTCACTTTCTTTCCCCTTTTCCCTCCTTTCTACATTTTCATTGGGATCTTACTCTTCCACTTTCTCTTTGTCCTTAGGCCTTTCAGAGTCTGCCCAGAAAGCCCTAGTTAGCCTGCTGTTATTGAGGTATATTTTTCCCAAAGACTTCAAAGAAAGTGTGAAAAGAATGAGTGACCTGTTTAACCTTCCACTTGTTAGGATAAACATCTGCGCATTATTAGTTGAGCCAAGCCCAGGATTCTGAACTCAGACAGCAACTTGCTGTCTGACTTGAGAAATCACCAAGGTATTTCTACATGTGAAAAAGAAGTGGAAGATTTCAGGATTCAATGAAAATTTAATACAAAAGAACACTTGCTTCAATTATTCTAACACAACAAGACTCTAATCAAAAATTCAAGTTGACTGAGAATTTGTGATGCTTCAGACAGCAACTAGGCTAAAATTTACCTTGATGCTCTGGTAGGCAAATTGATGTATAATCTATAAACAAGAAAACTGGGCCTGTTCAACCTACTATTATTGAGCATTTTAACAGTATCGTAAAAGCACTTGGGCTAATCGCAAACAGATATAGCATAAAAGGAGGTCCAACAACTTCTCCTTGGCACCACTTTGTTAACCATCTGACCAAATTATTGCACTTTCAAAGAATTTGTATTTCTTACTATGAGGCATGAATAATGTATTTCAGGACAAATTCCATGGAACTATATGATCTGAATATAAATTGCTGCAGGTACTCACTTCACCTCATATATGTAATTATGGCGGTCAACTTATACTTAATGCTTTATATACCTCATGTAGAAAATGAAGATATTAGGACTAAATGCTATCTACTTCAGTTAAGTGGCTTAAGTGTAAACTGGAACTGGTCTGTCTGTGAACTATTTGTCGCTTGAATCAAATCTCCTGTGACTTTTTCCCCCTTCAAGTTCATCATGAAAAAAATCCAAAGTAAGGAAAGTCAATGGATGGGATGGTATACAACTGAACAATGAAGATAAAAAGCAAAGAATAAATGAATTCTCATCAGGGGACTCAGTAGTCATGTAGCCCAACCCAAACCTGAACAGAAATCCTCTTTATTGCATCTAGAACAAGATATTACCTAACTTCTCCTTGAGGATCTCCAGTGACAGGGAATTCAAGATTCCTCAAAAATCCACTCCATTTTTGAATGGCTCTCATTATTAAGAAATCTTTCTTTATATGGAGCTGATATCTACCTCTCTGCAACTCGAACACATTATTCGTGCTTCTGTTCTCTAAGTTCAGGTAAAACATGTCCTATTCCTCGATAATTAATGATAATTATCATGTATCCCCACATCCAGTCTTCTCAAAAACTAGATTGAGTTTAACAAGCTTATAATAATCATTTATGATACCCATATAATTTATCTACATACTAAGGCTACAAAAAAACAAAAAAAAATGACTTGTATCCCTGACCCTCTGCCCTCAAATAGCTTAAAGTCCACTTGGGCAATACAGCATACACTCAGATACAGGTATGACCTGATTTGTGATTTGCTCAGGGAAGGAGGAAGTCCTGACTAGAGCATTATCTATTACTTAGTAACTGAGTTTTAAGGAAGTTCTGTGGGCACAAAGAAGCTGAACAAATGGGCCCTGAGTCACACAGCTGATAAATGTCATAGGCAGCATTTGAAAACAGGTCTTAGTTGACCCTAAGTCCTGCACTCATCCATTATACCACAAAATGCCTTTACTTGTATGCAGATGGGTATAATAAAAGGCAAGGTGTAAGGAGACAAAGGTAAGCTCTAGAGAAGAAAATAAGAATTCTAGGATTATTTGGGAAGGAAAAACAACTTTCACTTGGGGAGGAAGAGGGGCAAAGGGGAAGAATACTGAGCAGAGAAACTCTGTTTTCTCATGCTCAAGATTCCCAGACATTAAATGATAGTATTCATGTGTGCCTTTGTGCAAGTTTTAGATGAGGAAAGAGGGCAAGGATAGTGAGGTAATTTTCAGCATTTTCTGAGGTCTCCTTGGAAAAAGCAATTCAATTATTTTCTTTTTAATATGTCAGAAAGAAATAGCAATAGAAGGCACATACAAGTCAACAGGTCTTATTTTTCTCCTGCCTCTTCATCGGGGCCAATTAAAGTTTCCTCCCTAAGTCCTTAAAGAGAGCTACCAAGACTGCCAATAGCCCTCAGTGACAGAAGCTGGAGTCTGCTCATACGGTGAACAGCAGGAGAGCCATAGCACCCTTCACTGATTCTGCTCTTTGCTTCCTGCTTTGGATACCCGGTGGCAAAGATTCTGAACTCCATTTCCCCTTGCGAATTGAGTCAAATGAATGAAATATAAATTGCATGCAAAATACCCTTGGGAATGTTATTGATAACCTCCAGAGTTGTTCTTTAAAAAAAAAAACCTGAAATCATATCTTTCTCCTACTTTCCCTTCTCTAGGCTGTTTATTTATTTTTCACCAGCATGGACATATTAGAATCCAGACCATGACAGCTCTAATGTAGAATCGAACAAAAGAAATCTTAGAGCTGGAAAGGTCCAAAGAAATTGCCTCATTATGGCACAATGGACAGAACACTGGCTCTTAAGTCAGCAGTTCAAATCCCAAGCTACAGCTATTCTAGGCTTCAGTTCTGTCATCTGTAAAATGTTAGGGTTCAGTCTGATGACATCTGAAGTCCCTTCCAGGTCTAGATTGATGATCCTAGACCAAGGTTCTTAACCTTCTACATGTGCATGTCATGGACTCTTTTGGCAGCCTAGTGAAGCTTATTGACTTTTTCTCATTATAATGTTACTAAATGCATAAAGTAAATGATACATTGAAAGTAAAAACAATTCTATTAATATGCAGTTATCAAAATATATTTTTAAAAACTTTATAGGCTTCAGATTAAGAACCTCTTTCTTAGTCTGACTTGTATTTTACAGATGAGGAAACTGAGATTCAGAGAGATTTTATGACTCTCCTAGGGGCACACAGTTTTTGACAAGCCCCAAAGTAGAAGCCAGACTTCTTACCTCTCAAACTAGTGTTATCAATAGTTACTTCTTTAATAAAAGAACCTAAGGGCATTCACAAAATTCAGATTTAGAAGAGACCTTAGCAATCATCCAGTCTAATCCCACAGTCTTAGATTTGACACAGACTGAGGTATAAATCGGTAACATGCACAAGGTCACACAATGAGTTGTCCAACATAATTTGAAGTAGAAATTTCTGTTTATGGGAAAATCATGTAGTCATAAAGTCACAATGTGACTTTAAAAATTATCTTGATCACCAGTTCTTAACTTAGGGTCTATGACCTTTTTTTAAAATATATATATACATATATATATATGTGTATATATATATATATATATATATATTGATACTATAATTGATTTCCTTTGTAATTTTATCTTTTATTTTATGCATTCACATTCTTTTTCTAAGAAGGGGTCTATGGGCTTCAGACTGCCAAAGGGGATACATAAAACACAGACAAAAAATTATGAAACAGTGATCTAGATTCCACATTAAGTCTCTCATAATGATAGACCTGAGGCCTAGAGAATTAGTGATAACTTCTCTGTGTTTAGTTTCCCCATAAACTAAATGGGAATGATAATAACAAGAGCTGATATTTATACGAGATTTTATAGACATTAAAATGATTTACACATATTATCCTATTTGACGAAAATGAATAAAACTTTCTATCCCATAGTCTTGGTACAAGGATGATGGCCACAGGATGTTTTTTGAGTACTGATTTTTGCTCTTGAGAAACACAGCAGTTGTGGGAAGCTCAATCAGTCTGAAATAACTTCTATGCCATAAGCCACGTGAAACTTGTTTCTTCCCCCATTAAAAATGCTCACCACTGAATGTCAGTGATTTGGCAGTCTCTGTATGAAATAATAATGTCTGACATTTCTTCAGCCCCTTTTATCTTGGAGAAGGGTCACCCCTTGCACTTCAGAGATTCCCCATAGAGATTCATGTGAAGGGATTGCTTCATCAAACTCTATTTGTGCCAAAGAACTATTAAGAACATGTCATACCCATTATTTTATAGAGCTATGAAAGGAATTGTCCATCCATTCATCCTTCTATGTGCAGGTTTGAGACCATGTAAAACTAAACGATGAATTCAGATAAGGACCAGATCTTCTCCCTCTCTTCCTATAGTCCTTTGGCATCCATTGAAAGGTTCCCCTGGTGTGATAGTTCCTCTGTTCCTAAGCCCTGGAATCCAAGAAGCTACTAAAGTGATAAATCAATTATGAAATGGAAACCTCGATTACAGGCTCTCTGCTTAATTGTTTGACAAGTTAATTAATCTCCCAAGCAACTGGGCCACAGTTCTCCTGTAAATTGTGGGAAAATAACTATATCAGGTCCCTTAGGTCTTGGCAGTACAGTATCATAAAGACCCCTAGAAAACTACAAATAATAAGTATTTAGTAGGGTCGGCGCTTCTCTGTAGGAATGAGTGGGACTGCTTCAGCTCCTGCCCGAAGGCAGTTTTGTCACTAATTATTTTGCTACCAACTAATTACAATCTGTACTTGTCTGTTTGTTTGTTTTTATTTACTTTCCAAGAGATGAGTTTCTTTCCCTTATAAAAAGATCTTATGATTCAAGGAGCTAGTGTTTGCAGATTAAAAAAAAATAGTGATGTCAGCCTTCTCCCTCCTGGGAGACAGCACAATTAACACTGTCATAGTAAATGATGTTGCACTTCCCAAGGGAAAAAAAAAGAAAAAGATGTGAGGCCATTTCTCTTGTGACATGTGGCGCCTTGGACCTTCTTGGCTTCTCCCTTAGTCTCATACTGATGAGAAATCTCTCAGGAGATTATTTGGTGTCTTTAGGTCCCCAAAAGAAAGGACGATGCTGATATCAAACAGTTGCTAAATTGCTGTATTCAGAATTTAGGCTGTATAATGACTGCCTAGATTCCTCTAGATAATAACATTGAATTTATCAGCACAAGTAACCAATGGTGTCATGGATTCATGCCCACTCTAAGACTACATAAGCAAATAAAGAATACTTATATATCCTGATAGAATTTTTTTTAAAAGGACAAGTTATAGTAGTGAAGGACATATGATAGTGGGGAAAAAGCTGCATCAGAAGAACTAGATTTGAGCATTAACCATACTGCTAACTAGGTTTGTAAATATGGCCAAGTATCTCAGATTCTTTCATAAATAATAACAGTGATTTTTTTAAAATTGTGGACTTAACAATCATCACAAAACAAATGCATTTCAACATACAAGGAAAAAAGAGGATTCCATGGGGAATTGGGAGGGAGAGATGAGCATTTATTAAATACAAACTATTTGCCAGGTACTGTACTAAGAGCTTTACAAATACTGTCTCATTTCTTCATCATATCAACTCTGGGAGATAGGTGTTATTCTTATCTCCATTTTACAGTTGAGGAAACTGAGGCGAGTAGTGGTTAATTGACTTGCTCAGGGTCACACAGTTACTAAGTGTCCAAAGTCAGATTTGAACTCAGGTCTTCCTGGTTCTATCTACTATGTCACCTAGCTTCCTCTAGGATACCCATTGCATATTGTTGATCAGTCGTTCAGTTGTGTCTGACTCTACATGATTCCACGGACTTAGTCAATGGAGTTTTCTTGGCAAAGATACTGGAGTGGCTTGCCATATCCTTCTCTATTGTGTCTCCATTTTATAGATGAGGAACTGAGGCAAACAAGGTTAAGTGACTTGCCTAAGGTTACATAGCTAGTAAGTATCTGAAGCCAGATTTGAATTCAGACTTTTCTGACTCCAGGCCTGGTACTCTATGCACTGTACCATCTAGCTGCCCATGCATATTATATAGTTCAGTATAAAAAACTCAACTTATGGATTTGTTTTTGAAGATATACATATATGAGTAGGTATTTAACATACATATATAAATATATGTATAATATATATATATACCCAGATGTGTTTGTATATGTATGTGTGTATGTATATATACATATATGTAAAGAGAGACAGATATACACATATATGTAAAGAGAGACAGACAACACTGATCTATGGGTGTTCCATTGGTACTTCTAAACTTTCTTCTCTACATTTTACTTAAACACTGTAATTCAGTTTCTTCATCTATAAAATGTTGATAATTACACGTACACTACTTTCTTCACAGATCACATTAATCTCTACTGGTTCTCTTCCTACATGTCTGACCATTCCTTCTCATTCTCTTTTGTTGGCTCATCATCTCTATTTTGTCTGCTAAGCATGTGTGGTTCAAAGTTTTGTCCCAGGCTCTCTCTTCTTGTGCTTCTACACGCTCTTGGTAACCTCATCATCTCCCAAGGGTTAAAATTTCTTCTCTATGCAGATGACTCATAGCTTACTTTCTCTTTCTCTTTCCTGTATAAATGTATACACAAACATAAATCTGTCTTTTTTAACTTATAGGTGGAGAGACATAGAGAGAAGGGGAGAGAGAGAGAGACAGAGACAGAGACAGAGAGTGAGACAGAGAGAGAGAGCTAGAGAGGGAGAGAGTGAGTTCCATTTCCAGTCTATTCTCTGTGCTTCCATACTGGATCACCAAATGCTTAGGGAACATTTCAAACAGGTGTCCTTGAAACACTGTAAATTCAACATATCCAAAATTAAATTTATCTTTCTTCCTAAACCCTCTCTGTTCCAAATTTCCGCATTTCTGTTAGAAGCAACACCATCCTTCCAGTCTCTCAAGTGTTCAACCTCAGAATTATCCTAGGCACCCCACTCTCTCACCTCTTACCACCTCTTCTCCATTCATACTTATCACCTTAAAGTCCTCATCATCTTTCACTTAGATTATTGAAATAGTCTCCTAATTTGTCTCCTTGCCTTGTCACTCCCCACTCCAGTGCATCCTACACGCTGCCACCAAAATAATTTTCCTTATGACCATCTGATTCCCCTAACCAATTAATACTAATACTTCCTGTTGCCTCTAGGATAAAATATAAACTCTGCTGTAGTTTCTGAAGTCCTACACAGCCTGAACCCAATTCCCCTTTCCATCCTCATTGAAAATTACTCCATGCCATGCTTTGTGATCCAGTTGAACAGGTCTTTTGTGTTCTTCAGTAACAACTTCCGACACTCAATGTCCCCTCTCTGTGTCTTTTCCCTGGCTATCCTTGATACATAGAATGCATTCAGATTTTTTACTTCTATTGCGTAGAGTCATTCTCTTCCTTTAAAATCCTCCAAGCAACATCGTTTACATTAAGCATTTTTCTGGTCCCTTAAACTGTTAGTGCCCTCCTTCCTAAAGTACCTTATATTAAATGATTTTGTATATATTTATATTTGTTAATTTTATACTGATGCTATCTATCTTAATGTGTGAGCCTTTTGTCTCCCTATTGTAATGTAAGCTCTTTGTGTTTAGGGATTGCTTCATTCCTTGTATTTGAATCCCCAGCACAGTGCCTGGTGCCCAGTACACACTTAATAGATGTTTGTTGATTGATTCATCAAAGTAAGAATATATTGTAAGTTGTCAAATTCTATTTCTTGTAAAGGATTATTATTTCTACCAGGCCAAAAGGGATTACTGTCACTTAAGAACTTTCACTGTTGCTTGTTCACCTCTCATATGCAGTTATATTATCTTTTACATTTTATTTATTTTGTGCATGCTCCAAATAGAACTTACCATTTTCTCTCCTTAATTTGACCTTCCTCCAAATTTCTCTAGTTTTGCTGAAGGCACCACCATCTTCCCCATGTTCAAAATCTCAGTCCTTATTGATCCATCTTCCTCCTTCATATGCTACATTTATTTAGTTCTTAACATCCTTGATGCTCTCCCTACCCCATCCCACTTACTGGCTTCCATCTCATCATTCACATAGTGACTGCCTTACTTCTGGTCTAGATCTCTTCTTTAGTAGTCTATTCAAACAGCCTCCTAATTTATCTCTCTGCTTCCACTCTCTCCCTTTTCTAATCCACACTCCAAAAAGCTAGCAAATTAAAACTCCTAAAAACAAAATTCTCACCATGCCATTTCCATTCTTAAACATTCTCTATGGTTCCTTGTTACCTGTAGGAGAGAATACAAACCTACTATTTCAATCTACTCTATGACTCTTATGTGGTTTCTCCAGACTTAGTTCACACATTCCTTTATACACTTCACCCTCTGGTCACTTTGGCCTATGTGGTGTCCCCTGAATTCAGTATTCTATCTCTTCTTGTCCCCAGCATCTGGACTGTTCTTTCTTCTCATCTCTGCCTTTGAGAATCAAGGCTAAATTTCGCTCATAAGCTACCTTCTATGGGGAGCATTTCCTAATGTCCCTAGTTGTTAGTGTACTCTCTCTTCAAATTATAATGAGTACAATAATTTATTTGTCATATTCTTCCAATAAAATGTAATGTCCTCAAGGGTCACATCCATAGAAGGGACTTATTAAGAACTGATTTTATTGTGTTGGATGTTTTTCTCTTCTATTACACTGCAATCTCCTTGAGGGTAGGAATTGTATCTTGATCATTTTAGTTTATTCCTTGATGCCTAGCATAGTACCTTACATATAATGGTTATCTAACAAATATTTATTGAATTTTGCCTGTTGAATGGAAGTTAAATTAGGTAGTGAAGTATAGGGCAATATAGAAAGACTGTAACGTTGAGATCAGGAATTAGAAAGGTTATATTAAAGAGAAAAGAAAAGAGGAAAGAAAAACATGAGGAAGTGACATATAGCTTGGGTCTCTTTCTAGTGGTCATGCTTGTCACTTGACATTTACTAAGTGTCCACAACACATTAGATGTGACTTGCACTTAAAGACTTTCTCTGCCTTTAAGGAGAACATACTCTCACACTGACTTCTCAACTCTGGGGCACAAAGATATATAGTAAAACCCCACCTATAAAGAGGACTTATCTCACTATAGGTTCATAGCTTTACCTATCCAAGTTTTGCGTTGAATGTTGGTCTGATTCATGCCACTATGTCGTTTTTTTATTTGCATCTAATTTGCAAGCATAGCACAGAATACATTGTCATACAATGTCTGGGTGAATGATAATACAGAGAGAGAGAGAGTTCACATAATTGGACCCAAATACTTCTCTTTATCCCTATTTTTTGTTATATACTTTTGTAAGTTATACATTTCTCTACTTTGGTTCATATGTACCTAGTTTGCTAAATCTGCTCATCCCATGTTTGAATTTACATGTAAGCCAAGACCTTCCCAAGCATTGTCTCATTCCTATATGAGAGGATCCCTATTCCCACTGGCATGCTGCTGTGTCAAATCACCTCTTGGAAAGCTGTCATCTCCAGTTAGTGGGGATAATGGGATTATTCTATCTGTGTAATAATAACATGTTCAATTTTAAAGAAAAAACTCTGAAGCCACTTAAAAGCTGCTGTTTTGTGCGGATGTATTATTTCAGTAATGAATAATCACTAAAGATATTATTCTGGATGCAGTTACCATGCAGTGATGTGAATAAAATGCATTAGATGGAAAATTGTATTTCAAGTAAATGTATGCACCGGTAGAAATGTATTACCACCCATCCATATGTATTAATTCCAAACCAAATGCCAACTAGAGTGCGTTTACATAGGTTTGAATGGCAGGTAGTGATTTGGAAGTAGAAGGAAATAGGTTTGGATCTGGTCAAATGGACTGAGAAAAGGGAGGGGGAGTGAGAGAGGGAGAGTAGAGGACAAGGTTTGTGGTTCAAAATGAACAGGTGAATGGAACATCCCATCTGCCGAGACAGGCTTCAGGAATGTTCCCTCAGGCACCTCATTTGCTGTCGTTTTCTTTGATTAAGACTAACTGATAGCTGTTGACATTTCTCAAGTGTGAGTTCTGTTCCCTCTCTCACAAGCTGCATCTTCAAGCATTCCATTCAAAGGGAAGGGAAGGGAGATAGAAGCTGGCATTTCTCCCCAAGGTGGCCGCTTTGGCTGTTCATCTGGCTTTCTTATTCTTTTCGATGCACAAAAGGAGCAACTGTCACACTTGTCACTGGCAAGATGTGCTCATCCAAGTCTAAAATCAGCAACAGTTTCCTCATTAACACACTGATGGTATCATTGACTGGTCCTTAAATGGGTTCACCTCCAGGGAGATAAGGGCAATGCTCCAGCCCTTTCCCTTCTGTCCTTGCCTTCTCTCTGAAATAGTAAAAGTTTTCTCCAAACAATGACAAGTATCATTTTTTCTCCTCCACAAGACAAGTGATTGGTACAGACTTGAAAGAAGGATCTGAGTAACCAGTTTAGAGTCAAGAGAAATTTCATTCTTCTTTCAGCAACCCCTTAATGGCTTTAGCTTAGATACTAGATTTTTTTGCCAGATCATACCTAAAATTATCATGGGGAATCTTGACACAGTCTTCCTATTTTCCACTTAATGGGGGCTGTTTCAAGTTTGAATAAAACATTTCTGCCTGATATTGGGACTGTGGTCACATAGCTTAGGGGCTAAAGTGCTGGGTTTGGAGTCAGGAAGAGCTAGCTTGAATCTTCTCTCTAGTACTTACTAACTATATAACATAGGTGGGCTATTTAGCCCCTATGTGATCTTAGTATCTCCATAGTACTTAGGTACTATGTCATAGACTGGAGGGAGGGAGGCAGGGAGAGGGAGTGGAGGGAGAATTCGACATGTATTCAATCATTCTCTGTATCCTCTTCCAGTATGTTGAGGAAGCAAAATATCTGGAGATTCTGTAAGACAAATGATATTCTCCAGAGTGATTTCATCCAGTATTAAGACACGCCAATTCTCTAGACAACTGAGATTAATATAAGGAGGGGTATTTTGGTTTTTAATCTAGTGACTGTCTGTTCTCACTGAGTTAGCCAGATAAATATTTAATTCTTCCAGCAACCTCACTTGGGCAGATGGAACTTCATGTTGAGCTTGAGATCATTTATGGTAAATTTGCTCACAAAGAGTTTTTCATTTGAATATCAAGTTCTTAACAAGTCACTGTCCTATTCTTTCTCCATTTACCCCAGTAGTATAAGCACTACACAGACACCATACATTAAGCCTTTCCCTCATACTGTGACTCCCAACTGCAAATGTAGGATACACAGTATCTATTATATCTTCTCAACACTGGACCATTGTGTGCAATGGTGAAATTGTGATTATTGTGTGCAGAGGTGACCTATGAATGAAATTAAGACCTCCAATCAACTTAAAAGACCAGATACAGTCCCATTTCACTCAGAAGATTCCCAAAGATCTTAACATCTACCATCCATCTAGTTTACTGTAGACTAAAAAACTCTAGAGAAGAATTTGTTGGGAGCTATGTTCAAGCAAAAGTGAAGACCTGTCAGTAAGATAGGATAACATACCTTATTTTCCACTTCTTGTATGAGTAAGTCCACTTGGTTTATATATTTACATATATGTGCATATACACACATATATGTATATATACATGTGTGTATATATGTAGATGTATATATATATTATATATATTTCATTAACCAAGTAGTTAGATCAACTTACTGTGAGGTTTTATCTATATTTCATTATATACTAACTCTAGCCAAATGTGTGGCTCTGATGTCACCCATAGTCCTTTAGTTTAGGCTCATAATACCTAGAGCTGGAAGGGATTTCTTTTATCAGTGTCTGGAGGGTCCTGAGAGAGAGCCCTAGGCAAGTCCCTGCTTTCCAGCTGCCATCTTGGCTCTGCCCCCCACTGGAAGGGATTTCAACAATCAACCAGTACAATCACCTCATTTTAAAAATGGGGAAACCAAGGTCCAGAGAAGTAAGATAACTTGCTCAAGATGGTCATTTAGTGTCAAAGCCAGGATTCAAAGTCAAATCTTCTGACTAAAATTTAGTTCTCTTTTCACTAGATCTCCTCTTTTGAGTAGAAGGGTCAATGTTTGATCGAGAGAAGCAAATTATCTGACCCCTTGGCTGGGGTCTAATAAGTATTCATCATAAGACTATAGGTAGGTCACTCAACCACAGAATCATAGAATTAGAGATGAAAGGAAGAGATCATCCATCTAGTATACCCCTTCATTTTACAGGTGAGAAAACTGAGGTCAGCAATAGAGGCAGTGCCCTCAGGGATGAAATGATAGATTGATTGAAGTGCTGGGAGAATAGCAAAACACTTTAGTAGTTAAAGAACTAGGGCCACATTGCCAACAGTTGGACAAAAGAAGCAATTCATCTTTAAGTTTTCACTTATGTTATTTCTGGAACAAATTTGCTCTTTATATATTAAACCTGTTTGTTGGTTTCCTAATAATTTTTTCATGTTTCTGTTCTTGTGAAAAAACAAAGAAAAGAAAACTGAGGTCAAAGAGGCAAAGCGTCTTGCCTAAAGACCCACAGGTAAATTGAAGGACAAAAAAAATCAAACCCAAGTTTTTTTTAACTCAAAATCTTGTGTTCTAGAGCTGAATTTATTCATTCTCTGCCAAGAATAGAAAAGCGTCCCCCTCTTTCCAAATTCCAGAGTTCTTTTCTTAACTATTGGATTAAGAACCAATGTAAGAATGTCATGGTCCCTTGTAAGAGTAGCTTACTTCCTGACTAGGGCTTTCCTACAAATGTGTTCACAGGGAGAGGGAGAGGGAGAAAGAGAGGGAGAGAGAAAGGGAGATTGGGAGAGGGAGAGAGAGGGAGAGAGAGAGAAAGAGTGTCCCCAGGGAGAAATAGAGTTCACATAGCTACTCATGTTTCTACTGCCCTTGTTATACCCTTCTCTCAAGTTAGAGACTTGCGAACTTAACCTTAAGTGTACTGTAGCTCTGACATTATTAGGCAGAGTAAACTGCTGGCTTGAAAGCATCTGGGAATGTTCCTTTTGCCAAAAATATGATGCCTGAAATTCCTTCATTAGAAATTAATTACTTTGAGTCTTTCCAATTTTCCAAAATCTTCTACTTAATTCAAATACCCCTGAAAAGAATAACTTAAATTACTCAGTACTGGGCAAGACCAAGTAGAGGGTGATAAAATGGGGAAAGGGGAGAGCACTAGACATCACTAGCCTACTGTAATAGCCTCTTAATTGGTCTCCCTGCCTCCAGCCTCTCCTCTCTCCAATCTGTCCTCCACACAGCTAGAAAAATCATTTTCTTAAAACAAGGGTCTGACCATGTCCCTCCCCACTCTAGGACCAAATACAAACTTTTCCATTTGGCATTTAAAACCTTTTGTTACCTGGCCCCAACCTTCCTTTCCAGATCAATTATATGTTTCTCTTCTTCACACCTTCTACCTGTTTGCGACCAAACATACCTTCTTTTGCTGTATCTCTTATGCAATCTGCTATCTCCCTTCTCTATGGCTTTCCACTGGCTATCTCACATACCTGGAATGCACTTCCTCTTCACCTCTATGACTTAGAATCTCTAGTTTCCTTCAATGCTTAGCTTAAATGCTGTTTCCTGATCCCACAAATTTGTGTGTGTGTGTATATATATATGTATGTATGTATGTATATGTGTGTATGTATGTATGTATATGTGTATATGTACATACACACACCTATTTTTATGTGTGTATATATATATGTATATATATATATGTATATACAAACACCTATACACACACACACACACACACACATATTCTCTTGTGATACACTACTCAGGGACAAAAGCTGTTTCATTTCTGTCTTTGTGATCCTAGCACCAAGTGCAGTGCCTAACACATAGTAAGCAGTTAATAAAAGCAAAGTAATCAATCACGTACTAACAGTATTGCCTCCTTCGCAGCAGGATAGCTCTTGCACATATCAGGGAGTTATTCTAAGTTCCATATCAGTATATGTCGTTCTCACCCAGCAACTACCTGAATGGGCCTGGTTTCTCCACCACTGACTCCAAGTTTGCCAAGTGTTCCGTGTGCTTACAAATAATTTTATATATTTCTTCAACTCCTTCCACTCACTAGCTGGCTGCAGTCCTTTTATGGGCCCTCTATGTTATCATCCTTGTTTATCCCTCAGTAACAGAAGGTAAGGTCCCTGATTATCTACTGTTACTATTCATTCAACAGTCAAATGTTCCCCACAAGGACTCTCTCTCTCTCTCTCTCTCTCTCTCTCTCTCTTCTCACTCTCTCTCTTTCTCTCTCTTTCTCTCTCTCTCTCTCTCTCTCTCTCTCTCTCTCTCTCTCTCTCTCTCTGTAGTTGGATGCCATAATGAAGGTTATTTTTTTCCCTCTACTTGCTTTCCTCAGCTAATGGGCACAGCAGCCATAGCAACCTGCCGACCTTGAGGAGAAACAGTGCTGAACTCAGTAATGAAATGGCTTGTATTTAAACCAATTTGCCTACAGCCCCAGGCCCTACTGCTGTCTTTCTGGCAAGCACTCCATGCCTGCTGTGTCTGCTGTGTTCCCTAATGCCTACATCATGCTCTGGCTTGCGCAGTGATGATAATATGGGAGCCCATGCAGCTGAATCCTTTCATTTGACTGGAGGGAGAATTTTTCCCCCAGCCAATGGTAACTAAGCCAGCTTGATATGAGTATAAGAAAGTACCTGAGGTGGGGAACCTTCACTCTTGTAGCATAGAGGAGTATTCTTCTTTGTACTTTAATTGCCATATTTATATGAGAAATTAAGAATCAATATTCTCCCAATGTTATCTTGTAAAAAAAAAACATATTGATCTCAATTCTATCCTTCAAGTATAGAGGAGAATGCATCCTCCTGGAAGTAAAGGAGAAAAAAGAAGACTCTCCCACATACTTGATGTTGAAGGGAGAAGGAGCCCCATCTACTCCCTGGATTCTGACAAGGCACTAGGTATATGTATATATGTGTAAATATGCATTTATCCATGTATGCATATGTATACAGATATACATATATATATATAAATATATGTGTGTGTGTATGTATGTAGGCACACACATATGTTTCTAGTCAGATACACACACACAGAGTTAAATCCGTTGGTGACAAAGATCCATTCTTTCTCAGTGCCCATGTCAGGATTCCCCTCTTTATGCCAAGTCACTCCTCCATACCTATCACATAGGTAAGAAAGAAGAATCTGATGCAAAAATATTAGAACTCTCTAATTCTTGCCTCACAAGGCAGTTGCAGGTAGTATGTCAGAATGTGGTTGAAAGGTATTGAAATTAAGGAATTTATATATGTCTCATCATCATAATATTTCCCTCACTTGCTTTTAGCCCTGAAGAGATTTGAGCAGTACAAAGCCAAGTTGAAATATGAAATCTGTCAGTTGACAAACATTTATTATGTCTACTGTCCCAAGTTCTATGCTAAGTCCTAGGGCAGGAGTGCGAAACCTGTGGCCTCAAGGCCACATGTGGCCTTCTTGGTCCTTGGGTATGACCTTTTGAGTAAATCTAAATTTGACAGAACAAATCCTTTTATTAAGGGGATTTGTTCTATGAAGTTTGAATTCAGTCAAAGGGTTGCACTTGAGGACCTAGAGGGTCACATGTAGTCTTGAGGCTGAAGGTTCCCCACTCCTGCCCTAGGCATACAAAGAAAGGCAAAATATAGTCCCTGAAGCTTACAGTCTAATGGGGAAGATAACATGCAAACAACTATATATAAACAAGATATATGAAGAACAAATTGGAAATAATCAACAGAGGGAAGACACCAATAGAAGATGGAATTCTATCTGGAACATAAAAGGGAGTTGGAAAAGCTAGCAGATTAGGATGAGAGAATTCTAGACATGGGAGACAGCCAATGGAAATGCATAAAATTAGGAGATGGAGTATCTTGGGTAAGGAATATCAATTTAGTAGTCACAAAAACAACAACAAAACCCTGCTTCATGTCTTGTTTTAACTTCCTGGGAGAGCATACTTATAATTATAAGATATTGCTGTTTAAGGTTTTTTCTGGCAATATATACCAGCGTGTCTTTTGAATGGAGGAACTAAAAATCTATTTTATAACTGATTTCCATTATATAATGAGTACCTTTCCAATTTGCCCATTTTTGGAGACCTTACATGAGCTGAGCCTAAGCTTTCTATAAGAATATAAAAAGCCAGAAGAGTATAAAAAGTTTTGGAAAACTGAAATCTATAAATGTCATAACATTAGGCTGAAGAGTACCATGAGAATTCCTTCTCTGTCATGTATATTCTGGAGTCAGGAAGATGGTTATACATAAAAGTAATCATTGTAATGTGTTCAAGAATGATAAATAAGAATGCCTTACATTTACATAGATTGTTGAAATTTTACAAAGCATTTTCCTTTGTGTTGTCACTCTTGATCCTCACAACAACCCCAGGAGGTAAATAAAATAAGGTTTGTTACTCCAATTTAAAATGAAATGGAGGCTCAGAGAAGTTCAAGGATTTGTCCTGTCCAGGGTCACTCAGCTATTACTTGATAGAGAGAGGTTAGAATCTGGATCCTCTGGAACCTATTGTCCATTTCCATAAAACCCTCTCTGGGAGAAGAAGGAAGTGGCCTCAACTTCATTACATTAGTAAGGGACCCTTTGGGAATAGTGGATTTGCATTATAATATGCCATTAACAAGGTGCCATAGCTAAAACAATGGTTCCAAAAAGATTTCAATAGTTTATAGATAGGTTCAATCTATTATGATAATATTTAATAAGAATAAATCTTATATCCAATACTCAGATGGATCTATGGGCTTAAATTATACCTCTCATGATGCAGTTACCAAGTCATCTACACCTGTCCATATCCTCCCACAAGTTAGCCCCAAGAAGTCCACCCAAGTTGCTGAGAATCTTACTTTTGCCATCATGAGGATGTCAGTAGAAAACATGGACAGATTGTCAACTACCCCTTGCTACTTCTATACAACCAGTTCATATTCTTCCTTGATCACACATGAATAAAGATAGCCTTTACTCATTTTGTAATTCAGAGTTGCTTCTCTGTAATGTGTTACAACATGCTCATATCTACCATTGTCCTCACCTTTGCCATCTGAATGTTACTAATTTTTAATTCACAACTCTCAGTCGGACAACAATGGTAGAGCGTTGTTATGTAAAAATCGACCTTTGTTACAGGGAAAAGTTTGGAATAGTTGAAATAGCTTTGCAATTTGCTAAAGACAATCCATCATTTCTTTCACTTAATTAAATTTTGGCCCAACTTAAAGCCCATTATACAAAAAAAGCATATATATATATATATATATATATATACACACACACACATATATATGTATACGTATATACATGTATATATATATATATACATATACATATATATAGTGTATCTGCTAATTAGGTATATGGGAATATAGATACAGATGTTGATTGATGAGCTCTAAAGGCTGTCATAGGGTCATGTCATAGTCTGGACAATAAGTGTCCTTCATCTACTTGATTCTTCTGGTATAGACAATTAGGTTAAATTCTGGAATGACATGATGTCATCCAGAAATCTCTGCACTATTCTGGGGCTTGTGGCAAATAGCACAATGTCACAAACTGGGTGATTTGGAAAATATCACATCTATAGAAAATTCTTTTTCAATTCAGAGTCTGTGTTGGACATCCTCCATGACAAGCATTGAATATGTTTGGTGAATATATACCTTCTTTTTTTGCATCTTGACTAAGATTAATGATAAAAGTTTCATTTTTAGACTATTTCTGTGTTTATATTTTTAAGTAATCTTGAGTGATTTTTGATATATGAATAGAAGACATTGTCCCAGGAGAGACATTAAGGAAATATTTTATTCACTCCCAAATCAACAGCTTTCCATAGCTCCCCAAATTAAAAAGGATCTTGAATTCATTAATTCTTTCAGTAAGTTTTATGAAAGTTCATAGTCAGATACCATCTAATGGGGTGGACATGCTTCTGGGTTCTCAAAGTCTGTACTAGCCAAGTGCAAGTTCTTGCAGGTTCTACCACACTGGAAGGACTTCAACTACAATCTTGGCAACAGGGCCAGTCTGTTTTCCAAGGATTAGCCTAGCTACATATGGAGAGACTCATCAATCAATCAATCAAACAAACTAAGAAACAAGCTTTTATTAAGCATTTCTATGTGCCAGGCACCATACTAGGTGCTGGAGACACAGAAATAATGTGGGACAGGGGAGGATTGACCAGGGAGCCCAGGCTTTATGAGTATGTGCAGAGCGCTCTGCAGATGCAATTCTCACAGACTATGTGCAGACATTCTGTGACTGTTTCTAGTTCTCGAACCATATGGTAAAAAGCATTTTGATTGGCTTTATAGCCAGACCCAGGTTGCATTCAAAAGGCACTAATCAACTCAAGTGAAGTTCTGGATCTTTCTTGCCTGGCTGGCATTCAAGAAGGAGGATGTCGTGGGCCTGCTATGTACCTCTGGGTAGGAGAGGAGCCTTGGATTCTCTGTCATTTGGAGTCAACCTGAAGATATGTGGCTTGGGTATTGGCTGTTTCTCTGTCTCTTCTGGGCATATTCTTTCTACCTTTAGGAAAAGAAGAATAAGGAACAGCTAGGACTTTGTGAACTTCAGAATGGCAAGTCATAAGAGGTCTCAGAATCAGAGTCCATGCCAGGTCTTGCAGCCCACCAGTCCAATAGCAAGGCCCTGAGAAAGGACCCCCAGCAACCCAGCCTAGGAGTAGCTGAGATAAGGACTCATCAAGAGTAATACAACATTTGGAAGTAAAACAATGGGATTAATGCTGTGCTGAAACTGCTTTAAATCAGAGCCCATGATCTCCAAGGGCTGAGGTGGTATAGTGAAAGTAGGCCAGCATTGATATTGGGGGGGGGGGTGTGAATATTGTGAGGAGAGAAGAGTTTTTACTTTTATCATTGCTATATCTTTGCAATAAAAATCCCTTTGTAAAAGCTAATCAATCTTATTTGGTTAAATGGAACTGAGGCACAAATCACTAGCTGCTAACAGTGGGGGAAACACAGGCATGGGGGCTCAAGCTGATTAGATTAAAGAAAGATACTCTCAATCTGGCCTGGGGAACCCTAAAACCCTTATGGGGGAATGTAGTGGGCTTCTTTCTGGGAGAGTGAATCAAGAGTATAGTTACATAAAGACAAAAGTTAAGCAGTCTCAGTCCTTAAGGAGCTTGTCTTCTAAAGGGATATGCAACACAAAATAGGTTTTGGAGGAAAGACACTAACAGATGCATAACTAGAAAAGACATGTATAGAAGGTGGAGTTGATTTGAGTTTTGAGGGAAACTAGGGATTCTAAAAGATAGAAGACAGGACTAGGCACAGGGAACAGACATGGAGAGGTGTGTGTGTGTGTGTCCAGAACAGAAAGCAGTCTGGTTTGGCTGGTTCTCAAGATATAAGTAAAGGTACAAAAAAAGACTAAGAAAGTAAGAGCCAGGTTGTGAAGAAATTTAAATGTCAAAGTGAGAAAATTGATATTTGATTGTAGAGGTAATAGAAGCCACTGGAGGCAGTTGTCTGCTTTGTGGCAAGCTATGCAAGGTGGCACAATCAGGCTTGTGCACTGACTAATATATAAGGAAGGTTAGATGGGAAGAAGAAGAGAATTGAGTCAGGGAGACCAAAGGAAGCTATCACAATTGTCTAATGAAGAGAAAACAAGGATTTAGTCTAGACGAGTGGTTATGTGAGTGCAGAGGAGGGAAACTGAGAGAGATGCAGGGGATGTATAAATTTGGCAACTGATCGTATACATGGGGTGAGGAATTGGGATAAAAAGGTTGTGAACATGGGTAACTAGAAGGAAGGTGTTCTCAACAGTAATAGGGACTCTGGGAAGAGCAGTTAGTTTGTTCAGATAGAATGAGTACACACTGAGCATGAGATGACTTCGGTACATTACCAGTATGTTAACCACAGCAACCCATGAAACAAAGGAAAACACAAGATGACTCTCGGTCCCAGTGTGGTCCCTTCCGCGTCTGTAGTGACAGTGTTATAGTGGCAGAAATGGAATAGATGTTAAGAATCACAATATTTTTAGGTCTTTTATGAACATTAAAGTCTTTCCATCAATTAAAGAAGAAAATGAAGAACACAAATGCAGAGTGAACTGTGCAGTGCTGGAATGCAGTTGCTGTGAAAAGAGCTGGTACTTAAAAGAGATGAAAAAATAAACTTCCCTTCCTAGTTTTTTTTTTTCCTTTTGAATTTATTACTTATTTTTAACATTCCTTTTTTCCTAAATTTGAGTTCCAAATTCTATTCCTCCCTTAAGCTTCCTTCAAACTCACTGAGAAAGCAAGCAATATGATATCAGTTAGACTTGTGAAGTCATGCAAAACATTTCCATATTGGCCACGTTGTGCCCCCCCCCCGGCCAAAGCAACAAAAATAAAGAGAGAATTATATTTCAATATTTCAGTTTTCATTCAGAGTTCATCTGTTCTCTCTCAAGAGGTAGACAGCATTTTCCATTGTGAATCCTTTGGAATTTTATTAGATCAATATATTAGTCACAGTAACTAAGTCTTTCTCAGTTGATCATAATCACCATATTGCTGTTACTAGGTACAACAATCTTCTGGTTCTGTTCATTGCACTTTCTGTCAGTTTATATAAGTCTTCCCAGGTTTTTCTGAAAATACACAGCTTGTCATACATCCAGTTTAAAACACAATAATATTTCATCACAATCATATACCACAAATTGTTCAGCCTTTCCCCAATTGATGGACATCCCCTCAGTTTCCAATTCTTTGCCACCACAAGAAGAACTACTACAAATAATATTGCACATATAGGTCCTTTTCTATTTTCTTTCATCTCTTTGGGATATAGAACTAGTAGCAGTATTGTTGGGTCAAACGGTATGCAGTTTTATAGCCCTTTGGTCATAATTCCAAATTGTTCTCTATAATAGTTGCACTGGTTCACAATTCCATCATTAGCTCATTAATGTATCTGTTTTCCCACATCTTTTCCAGTATTTGTCATTTCTGATAAATGTAAAGTAGCACCTCAGAGTTGTTAATAATTTTCATTTGTCTAATGAATAATTATTTGGAGTACTTTTTCATATGACTACAGAGAGCTTTTTATTTCTTCTTCTGAAAACTACCTGTTCATATCATTTTACTATTTATGGGGAATAGCTCTTATTTTTATAAATTTGACTATAAATTTCTACATCTTTGAGAAATAAGCCTTTTATCTGAGAGACTTGCTGTATTTTGAAATATGCAAGATCTGCATTTCTTTAACATGGAAGCTGCTAAGTCTTGTGTGATCCTGACTGTGGCTACACAATATTTGAATCATTAATTTCTGGCTGCTTGCAATATTTTTCCTTTGACCTGAGGGCTTTGGAATTTGGCAATGTTTCTGGGAGTTTTCATGTTGAGATCTCTTTCAGGAGGTGAGCAGTGGATTCTTTCAATTTCTATTTTGCCCTCTGAATCTAAGCTATCAGGGCAGTTTTACTTGCAATTTCTTGAAATATGATGTGTAGGCATTTTTGTTGTTGTTGTTTCATCATGGCTTTCAGGTAGTCCAATAATTTTTGAATTACCCCTCCTCAACCTATGTTCCAGGTCAGTAGTTTTTTCAATGACATTTCACATTTTCTTCTATTTTTTTTTCCTTCTTTGGACATTTATTGTTTCTTGATGTCTCATGGAGTCATTATTTTCCAATTTTAATTTTTAGGGAATTATTATCTTCCATGAGGTTTTATGCCTCTTTCTTCCATTTGGCCAATTCTGCTTTTCAAGGAGTTCTTTTTTTTTCAGTGATTTTTTTGTGCCTCTTTTACCATTTGTGGCTTGTTTTGTCAATTCTGTTTTTTAAGGTATTATTTTCTTCACTTTTTTGGTGCCTCTTTTACCAAGCTGTTGTGTTTTGATAATTTCCTCGCATCACTCTCATTTCTTTTCCCAATTTTTTCTTTTACCATTCTTATGTCTTTCTTTAGATCTTTCAGGAATTCTTGTTGGGCTAATGTAGTTTTCTTTGAGATTTTGCATGTAACTGTTTTCATGTTGTTTTCTTCTTCCCAGTTTCATTCTTGGTCTTCTCTGCCAGTGTAGTAGCTTTTTATTGTCCAGTTTTGTTGTTGTTGTTGGTGGTGGTGGTGGTGGTGGTTGTTTGATTGTATTTTCAGCCTATTTCTTGATTTTGAACTTTACATTAAAGTTAGATTCTACTCACTTTGAGTAAAGGAAGGCAGTGGCCCAAGCTTCAGACTTTTTTGCACTATGTTTTCAGAGCTAGTTCTGGGGGTCTGAAAGTTTTTGGTGCTTCCAAAGTGGTGTGATTCAAGGGAAAGGTGTGGTCACTGTTGTCCTGATCTGTACTCTGGTCTTTATTGGAAGGAGTCTCTGTTTCTCTGTAGCTGCAAATGCTGGCACTCCTCTCAGTCTTCAGACTGTGACCAGGTCCCCTGCTCCCTGGTCACAAGTGCTCCTCTCTACCCCCTGGAACTGTGACCCAGGATTGCATATAGGTAATAGAGTTGAGGAACAGTTTCAAGTCCTGAAAAAAGGATCCCCTGTAGTCTCTTTCTCATCATTTGTCTGTCTCCCCTACCATCTTTGTACTGAGAGCTCCTGAAGCTGCTACTGCCACTGTCACAACCATCTCCAAGGGCCACTGTTAGTGCTCTAGGCCTGCACCAACTCCAGTACCACAGACCTCTCCTTCCAACGTCTTAAGTATTCTTGGGCTAGAAAAAATATCTCACTCTGACTTTTTATTGGCTCTCCTACTCCAGAAAACAATTTGAGGCCTTATTTTAAAGTTGTTTGGAGGGGAATGTTGGGAGAGTTCAGTTAAGTTGCTTCTTTTACTCCACCATCTTGGCTCTGCCTCCCCTTTCTTCTTTGTAGAGCCATTTATTTGTGTGGGGTACGATATTATGATTGAGAAAGAGTTTATATGCTATCAGCCTCTCTTGAAGTATTGAATAGTTTCACTGATTTTCCCCCTTCTTTCTTATAATGGGGGCCTGGCAGTGGGAACAGTCTGCTCTGGTTAGAGCACACCCTGTAGGGGGCTGAGTCTGTGCCTTGTCACTTCTGAGGAATGTGTAGCTCAACTCTACCTTGTGCTTTGTTATGACACAGCAAACCCAGGTGGTTCTTGGTCCATCCTCCGCTCTGACAGAGCCAAGGTACTGCATCAGTTGAACATGAGAGGTAGCTTCATAGAACTTCTTTTGACTTTTCTAGGTGGAAAGTAGCAATCCCTGACTAAAGGCATGTGGGAAGAATGTTACTCTTTTCCCACCCCAGTGATGTGGCATCAGCAGCCTTGGATCCCTTGGTGCTTTTATTTCCAAAGTTCAGAAGCAGGTCCATATTAATAAATAAGAGACGACTATCAGAAGAGGAGAGATAAGGGATATACTTAGAAATAAAGGTAGTATAAAACAAGAAATATGAAAATATTTTAAAATATCTGAACTTTTTAGCGAACTTTAACCTGTGACAACAGTGAGAAATAGAAATCTCCCCAAAATGCAACATGTTAGGCTGCATTAAGAGAAGCATAATGTTGAGCATGATCATAGTAACCACCCCACTGGTCAGACCACCAGATCATTTCATTCTAGTCACCATATTTCTGTAAAAATATAGACGAGCTGAATTGTGTCCAGAAGGGGACACCCAAAATGATGAGAAGACTGGGAATCATACAATTTAAGGATGATGCCAAGGAAGTGGAGAAGCTTATCCTGGATGAGAGAGCACTCGAAGGGGGACACTAAAGCAGTGATCAAATGATTTAAGAGCTACCTCATGGAAGATAAATTGGATTTGCTTTGTTTGGCCTCAGGAATCAGAGGTTGGAGCAATGAATTGGCAACAGTTGTTGAGAGACAGGTTAAGGCTCAATACAAGAAACAAAATCTTCCCAGAATACGGTGCGTCCTCAATCATTTAAATTCTGCAAAGCAGGAGTAATATACACACTTATTAAGCGATGTTGTAGTGGGAATTCCTGTACAGGTAGAAGGCTTCTTTTTTTCTTCCCAACTCTGAAACTCTATTATTCTGTGGTGAGATCCACTCTGCTCTATAACTTGTAGCCCTGAAAAATACTTCCCTGCATCTCACATCAAGGGAGCATTTCATTTGTCATTCTTTTCCAGACATTTATCAGACTGATCAATTCTCGTTCCGTTCCAATCTGTCTCCTGGTTAAAACCATCTGAGTAAGTCCCTATTGTGGACATTTTTCTTCAATATACCATGCTTTATAATTATTTTATAATGTCTTTTGAGTGCTTTCAACTTGCTGAAGCTCTGAAATAGTAAAGACCTTGCTTTGGGGTTCTGGAGAGACTCATGAATATCGTTGCAATATATCTTGACCCTTCCCTATTCTATCCACCAAGAAGTTGATACTCAATGCACGTCCCAGAGGAAAAAGCCAGTAATTGGTTTTGCTGGGGGGACAACCTCAGAGATAGATGCCTGGTGTGTAATCATTTACCTTCTTTCTGTGGCTCCCTCTCTGTCTTAGGTACCAAGTCATCTCATTGCTCATTGAATAGCTGAATAGCTATTAAAGGAATAGCTGCCATGGCACTGCAGTGACCAAGGACCTGTCATAACTGTCAAGAAAAGCTCCCATTTGGAAAAGGTGAGTCATTGAGAGAGGGAAATTCTGCCTTCCAATATTCAGACAGACAGGTTTAGAGCTCCCAAATCAACTTTTTTATCTTCTCCATAACTGTGCATTTTCTTTTTAGTTGCTATTGTACCATAACAAGAACACATTGAAAGATGCCATTACAATATCAATTTCCCGAGAG
The DNA here is from genome assembly GCA_028646595.1 of Phalanger gymnotis. NCBI lineage: Eukaryota > Metazoa > Chordata > Mammalia > Diprotodontia > Phalangeridae > Phalanger > Phalanger gymnotis. The sequence continues at coordinate 96,199,349 of CM053624.1, read as the reverse complement.
CACATATTTATCTGAGATCAAGACACTCCCTCCTCTCAGTCAGTTTGTTCACCTCCACTCTCTCTACAACTCTCTCAATACTCATTTCTTCTAAATAACTTTCTCAGACCAGCCCCACCTAATTCTAGGCCATCTGTTAATCTGTGGTTTGTATTATAGGTAAAATTCTGTTAAAAACCAATATGATTATAAGAATAATCTCTACATTAAAAAGAAAGAAAACCAATCCACAACAGATGGCCCTCATATTCAAAGCAATATTCAATCAACAAAATTCCACAATCACCACAAGTTTAGATATCCTCGTGTATGTATTCTTGCAACATTTAACTTATGTTATTTTTGTTCAGAAAGATAGAAACCAACAAACACACAGAGACAGACAAACACAGAAGTAGACAAACAGATGCAGACATACACAGAAATACAGACACATGTACATAGCATGACAGTTACAGAAACAGAAAATACAATATAACCCAGAGTGATACAGACAGATACACAGAGAACTCAACAGACAGACAAAAGAGAGAGACAGACATCGAGACAGAAAAAAAAACCAGACATAGACAGACATGACACAGAGACAGACACAGAAACAGACACAGTCAGAGAAACAGGCATAGAGATGAAAGGAGAAATTATTACTAAATATGTGATTTCATTGGCATAGGGGACTCCTAGTAAGGAAATTTCTTTAAAAATGGGCACATATACTGCAATTTGTAGTCTTAGCATTGTCTAGAGTACTGAGAGATTAAATGAATTTTTAGAATCACAGAGTCAAGCCTTGATCCCAGGTCTTCCTAAACCCAAGGCTGTGTTTTTAATCCATTAGTACATGCTGAAGTTACCATTAAATTTTTCCATATAGTGTTTTGCATGACTACACATGTATTACCTATGTCAAATTGCTTGCCTTCTCAATGAGGCGGGAGGAAGGGAAAGAATTTGCAACTCAATTTTGGTGGAAAAGAATGATAAAATTGCTTTTGCATGTAATTGGGGAAGAGGGGAATGAAATATTAAATTAAAAAAAAGAATTGACAAGGGCCTAAACCACAGGAGTAATTATTTGAATGGAGAGAGGGATAGGGACACTGTTAGACAGATAACACACAGGAGGCACTGGAGGTTTGAACTCCAGCCTCTAACAGGTTCGCTCTTGATTTGGTCAGACAGGAAAGACAGCTTCAAAGGGGTTAATAATAAGCTTTATTCTAGTCTAGTTTTCTCTAACAGTATTGCTGATAATGGAAGTACTATGAACTACAGTATTCCCTAATCACCCTTCTCACAGGGGTTGGTGAGAAGTGGGGTGGGGTAACTACCCTTACGTCTCAATGGGGACAATCAAGACAGTCATAACTTGTGCATTCAACCCTAAAGGGTTCCCCTAAATCCCCTCAAACCTCAATGGGGACCAGTTAAGGCAAATACAGATTCCCCCCTCCCAATCCTTGATGGGGGCTTATCAAGGAGCACAGCATCCCAGTTTGTACATTCAACCATAAAGGTTTCCCAACTCGCTAACCACTGACCACCTGTTTTATGTGGCACCAGACAAAGAAGGCATATTGACAGCAATAGTGTCACAAGTTTACATCACCTCATCCCTATATCTCACTGCACAGTTTCAGTGGATGTTTAGTTTCAGCACACATGTTTATATTATTTATCCTTATATAATGCTGTGCAAACATGGTGGAGATGTTTTGAACCATGAGCCTGGGAACTCATATCTACTACCTGGGAAACAGAAATTGTTATGGCCACGGATCCTGGGAAGCTGAGGTTGTTATGGCCATAGATCCTGGGTAACTGAACTCTAAGAAATAACGACAAAAATCTACTTCACGCACACTAAAATCTACCTTACTTACACTAAAATTCACCTTACTTACAGACACACACACACACGCACACACACACACACACACACACACACGTGTGTGTGTGAGTGTAGGGTTCATAGCCCTAATGCAAGGGGCTTCAAAGATCAGGCCTAGCTTTTCTAAGCCATAAAATAAAAATGGGATTAGAATTCAGGGGTGGTAAACTGCGGTCTCGAGGCCACATGTGCCTGCAAAGCCACAGGCTCCCTACTCCTGGACTAGCTGATCACTAAGCTTTCATCCAGCTCTAAATTATATGATCCACTGAATATATTTTTGTGTCATTCCTCTTATACCTCTAATGGAGCACAGAACATATAGCAGTTGCTGAATAAAATCATAGAATTATAGATGTGCAAGGAAGCTTAGGAATCAGTTTGTCTCTCCTATTCTCATTTTACAGATGAGAAAATTAAAGCCCACAGAGAAGCTGCATGTCATCCAGAGGATAATTAGGTCCACGGTATGCTTCTCAACCCAATTCAAAATAACCCTTGCTCTTGCCAACCACTGAGTGAAATTCAGTACTGAAAGCTTTGAGCATTCCTTTTTGTTGTTCATAGTCATTTCCGTCACATTCAACTCATTTGAGGTTTTCTTGGAAAAGATATTGGAGTGGTTCACCATTTCCTTCTCCAGATCATTTTACAGATGAGGAATTGAGGCAAATAGAGTCACATGACTAGTAAGTATCTGAGGCTGGATTTGAACTCAGGTCTTCCTGATTCTAGGCCCAGCACTCTATCCACCAGCCACCTAGCTGCCCTTGTGCACTCTTATCACTGTCTTTTTATCTTTTACTCTGTGCATCTTAAAGACCTACCCCAAGTAAGCCCAAGGCCATAATAATAACAAATATGCCATATTTATAGCTTGCAATTTTGTGAGGCTTTTTTCAAAGTAATAATTCCTCTCCTCTCACTCTTTTAGAATCCCTCTTTCAGCTCCCAAGTCCAAAATTCATCTGAAAGTATCTTATCTAATTCCTGTTACCTGTTACCAAATTTTGCTTTTTTTAAAAAAAATTCTGTCTCTCTTTTGACAATCAAATGCCCTTTTCTAATCTTCAGTCTTCTTGACCTCTCTGCAACCTTTGACATTGTCTCCTTTTTCTAGATATTCTTCTCATTTGGATTTTTGTGACACTGCTCTTTTCTGGCTTTTCTATCACCTGATCACTTCTTAACCTTCTTTCCTTATTTTTCACTAAATATAGGTATCCCCCACGCCTCCGTTCTGGGACCCATTCCTTTCTCCTTCTGTACCATCTCACTCAGTGATATCATCAGCTCTTATGCATTCATTTACCTCTGAAATGATGCTCAGGTTTACATATCCAGCCCTAATCACTATTCTCATCTCTACTCCCATATCATCAGTGGAGTTTTTGGACATCTCTAGTTGCAAATCGCATGTCCTATAGACGTAACAAATTTGACGTATCCAAAGTTAACTCTTTCTCTCTTTCTCTCTCTCTCTCTCTCTCTCTCTCTCTCTCTCTCTCTCTCTCTCTCTCTCTCTCTCTCTCTCTCTCTCTCCCTCTCTCTCTCTCTCTCTCTCTCTCTCTCTCTCTCTCTCTCTCTCTCCCTCAACACTCCCTTCTTCCCAACTTCCCTATTACTGTTGAGTGTACCACTAGCCTCGCAATCCCAATCACTCATGTTTGCAACCTCAGCATCATTCTCTGCTCTTCATTCTTACCTCACGGACCTAATCTGCTGCCAGGTCTTGGCATTTCCTTCTTTCCACTCATATGACCACAACTGTAGTTCAGATCTCAATACCTCTAACTTGAGCTATTGAAATAGTTTTCAAAACAAAAACAGTATACATTCCTCAAGTCTCTCTCCTTTACCATCTAGCTTTCATTCAACTGTCAAGCTGATTTTTTTTTAAGGAATAGGTAAGTCTGAACATGTCACTCCCTGCTCAATGAACTCTATAGGTTCTATTATCTCTGAGATCAAATATAAAGTTTTTTTGTTTTTTGTTGTGTTGTTGTTGCCATTGCAAGATGTGTAAAACCTGGCCTGTTCCTAGCTTTACAACTCTTCTTACTTTTTCCTCTCTTCCATTCATTCTATCAACCTCTATTGGCTCACGTGCAATTCTTCAAACATGACAGTATTCTCATCAAAATGCCTTTGCGTTGGCTGTCCCCTCTGCCTGGAATGCTCTGTTTCCCCCCTCTGCCTCTTAAGGTCCTTGGCTTCCTTCAAGATCCATTCAGAGACCACCCTCTGCAGGAGGCTTTCCCTAGTCCCTCCACCTGCTTTAGCTTTTCATTCTCAGATGGACTTCCATCTATTCTATATCTGGTATCCTCCTCATCATTTACAGGTTGTCTCTCCCATTAGACTATAAGCTTCTTCACAGTAGCTCTTCTCAAAGTAACCCAAAAGTGGAAACTAAGGGAGTAGCCACCTAGTGGGGAATGGCTAAACAAATTGTGGTAATGTAATGGAATATGTCATACAGTAATAAATGATGAAATGGACAGTTTCAGAGAAAACTGAGGCGATGTCCATGAATTGATACAAATTGAAGTGATCAGAACTAGGATAATTTATACAATGACAACAACATTATAGAGAAAAACAACTTTGAAAATCTTTAGAATTTTGATTAATGTGTTGATAAGCAATGAGTCCAGAGGACTGAAGGTGAATCATGCTACCCACCTTCTGCCAAAAGAGATGATGGGCTTAAAATGCGGAATGAGATACACATTTTTTAACATGACCAAAATAGGAATCAGTTTTTTCTGGACTGTGTATATTTGTATTACGCATTTTGTTTTTCTTTTAAAATTGTTTGATGAGGGGAGTAGGAGTGGAAAATAATAAATGCTTATAAAAAATTCAAATAAATATATACATATATGTATGCATTTATTTTTGCAAGCATTTTTGTATGTCTACATACACACAGACATATGTGTATGTGTGTATACATATATGTGTATACATACACATATACATAAACAAAGTATAAGCTCCTTAAGGGCAAGGATTGAGTTCTTGCCTTTCTTTATAGTTATAGCTCTTAGCACAGTTCCTGGCACGTAGTAACACTTAACAAACAGTTGATGCCTCATTGAATACCACTTCTGCTCCAAATCATCAGTCCCTTCCTATTCCTGTTGAGCCACGTTCAGACTCTTTTGTCTGGTTGTCAGGATCCTCCCACCTTTCCATACTTATCTCCTATTATTCCTCTCTATTTGCCCTACATTCTCCAAATAGCGCTACTTGCTGACTGCAAAACTTGCCCTGTTCTTCTGTTATCAAGCCTTTGTCCAAACCTTTTCTATATATGGGACACTCTGCCTATCCCCTCTTCACCTGTTGAACTTTTGCCTTTTCTGGAAAGCCAGGTTCTCAAAGTCCACATACTGCCTTTTCCTGATCTCCACGCACTGTAACCCAGATGAAAGAAATCTCTCTGGCCTCATATAGATCATAATACTTTGTGTAACTCCTTCCTCTCCATTTTATCACATTCTTTATGTGAGTTATTTGTGGACATATGACATCCCCCTTCATTAGATTTTAAGCTGTTTGAAGTGAGAAATAGTGTCTTTTCCTGTTTGTATTCCAAAAAACCTAACATGGGGGGCAGCTAGGTGGTACAGTGAGTAGAGTACCAGCCCTGGAATCAGGAGGAACTGATTTCAAATCCAGCCTCAGAGACTTGACACACTTACTACCTGTGTGACCTTGGGCACGTCACTTAACCCTAATTGCCCTGCCATACCCCTCAAAAAAAAAACTAACACAGGACCTTGCATATCAGAGGTACTTAATAGTGTATTGAATTATATTACTTAAGGTTAAATGGTCAGTATGTGGACTTTCAGAACATGGGTCCTCTGATCACATGGGGTCATCTTTCTACTACATCTTGTTATTAAATGCTTAGCATTTGCATTCGTCCAGAATATCCAACTTTGAGCCTTCTCTTTGGAGACATTCATAAGGTATAACAAAGGCGTATCTTACCCCGCTCGAAAGGAGGGACATTGTAAAATATCTTAAGCTTTTCCCCTAAAGCAAAGGGACCCTAAAATTTAGTCCTGCCACTTTCATGTACAACTTTGACCTTTGACCTCTCCTACTCTTCGCCCTATAAAGTTGGATCTTTTCCCTGTCAATGACTCACTCTAATCTAAAACAATCAAGCAAGTTTTGGGCATTTTTGTTTGTGTTTGCTTTTTAGGCCATGTGAGATTTTACGGTAAATGAAAATTAAGGGCCATTGTCTGTTCTCAACTCAGTTCCATGAAAGAAGCCCAACATTTCCTCAAATAGCAGACATTAAAGCCATTGAATGATATAAATATCAATATAGTCATTGGTTTTATATATACATATATGTATACATAATCAATCAATCCACAAGCTAAATCAAACTATACAAGGTTAAGTCTATTATATACCAAAACCCGGCTTAGGGCTGAGGCCATAAAAATATAATAAAAGCAGTCCCTCTCATTGAGTTTATATTGTTGAGGGGAGACAATGTGTACATATACAGGTATGCATAAAAATACATACAAGATAATTTGGGTGAAAAAAATGAGAATATAGAAAGATCTAGAAAGGCTTTATATAGAAAGCAGCATTTGAACTGAGTCTTGAAGGAAACAAGAGTTTCTGAGAGATGGAGGCGAGGCGAGAGTGCATTTGAGACATGGAGAAGAGCCATGCAAAGGCCTGGAGGCAGAAGATAAAGTGTTATGTATGTGTGAAGAACATTAACAAGAGTAGTTTGACTAGATTGTAGAGTGCAATATGGTAGGCAAGTTAGGATGCCACCAGGTCGTCCAGGGCCATAAAAGTCAGAGAGGATTTTACACCTAATCATTGAAGTAAAACAGAACTACAAAAGCATATTGAGTAGATGGGGCAATGGGGCAGGGGGGAGATGATGTGATAACACTTAGAAAAAGTGTTTTGGTGACTTCCTGGAAAATAGATTGCATTTGGAAGACCCTTGAGAGAGAGAAGCCAATTGGGAGGTTCTTCCAAAAGTCCTGGTGAGGGGTGATAAGGACTCACACTTTGGTGGTCATTCTGTGAGTTGAGAGAAAGATGCAGATGCAAGCAGATGTTTTAGATATGGTATATATGTATGCATGTATATGTATGTATACATACATTTATTTAATTTTATCTATTATATATACATATATGTTACAGCATGTGCTTCCTAAAGTAGTATGTAATTATGTGTACATGTGTGTCCTTCTATCCCAACATATGGAGGATCCTCCATATCAACCATAGCCATCTGTAGTAGGAAGGCTGAATTTATGATCTCAAAGAGAATCATACATGTGTCTGAACAGTTCGGAATCGTTGGGTATAAGGAATTCTCTAAGTAGAAGGCAGAAGGATTAAAACATTTATTTAGGCTCCACAGTAACAGACCCATGAACCAGCCTCCCCATTTCGACACTTTGATCACAAGCTTCCAGGCCCAATAAGTCCGCCTCACAAGAGTAACCAGGAGGCCACAGGAAAGCATAATGGCATTAAACCAAATCATATATATGCTACCAGTAAGAAGATCACAAACTGCCCTTAAGTTCTTGCTTGGCACAACTCGGTCCACACACAGGTTGGCTCTACTTTTGGGTCAGCTCTGCTTCCGCAACTCCTGCTTCAGCTTCAGCTGTAGCTGTCTCTGCTGCCATCACCACGGCTTCCGCCACAATCTCCAAGCTGTGTCCCAGCTAGCTGACTGCTTCCTCTCTCCTTCAGCTCTTAACTGCTGTCACCAACAGCCTCGCCAACTGCCTCTCTACTGCCTCTCCAACTGCCTCTCCACTGCCTCTCCAACTGCCTCTTAGCTCTGCTCCAACCTACCATAGGCTTCTATTGGCTCCAGTCCTAGCCACTCCTCCCAATATCCTGGGAGGCTCACATCCGCATAGGTTCCACACTCAACAGGGCTCTGGGCCTGGGGCTTAACACTTAGCAAGGCTCAATGAAATACACTGAATTACTCAAAGAAAACAAAGACCATTTTGCTTGTCAACACACCATCTTGTCCCATTACTAGGTATAAAACCCAACAAGGTCAATGACGCAAAAGCTCCATATAGACTAAAATGTTCATAGCAGTAATTTTTGCATTAGCAAAGAACTAGGAGGGAAAAATAGATCCCCCCAGTTGTGGATTACACAAAATATGTCAAATGAATATATTCTAATATACCAATATTCTTATATTTTGAGAAAACCTGAATATGATAAATACAGAAAAGCATGGTAAAACATGTAAACTGAGGTGAAGTGTATATATATACCTAGACTGCAACAATGTAAACGGAGACAAAAGATAAAAACCGAACACTATAATTATCACCAAACTTGTTCCTGAAGTAGAGATATGAGAATTCACCTCCCTTCATTCTTTGCAGAAGAGAACTTTGAGTGTGTAATACTGCATAGGCATTTAGGCTTATTGGATGTGTTGACTAGTTTTATTTAACTCTTTTATCCCTATTCTCTTTTTTGTTTTATCCTTCATTGTACGGGAGGAGCAGCTAGGTGGCGCATTGGATAGAGCACAGGAACTGGAGTCAGGGAGACCTGAATCAAAATCTGTCCCCGGACACTGACTAGCTGTGTGACCCTGGGCAAGTTGCTTAACCCTGTTTGCCTCATCTGTAAAATGGGCTGAAGAAAGAAATAGAAAAGCGCTCCAGTATCTTTTCCAAAAAAACTCCAAATGGGGTCACATGGAGTCAGACACGACTAAAACAATTGAACAAAAATTGCTATAAAGAGATGGCTTTCAATACAGGGAATAGAAAGGGAAATATTTTGGGAAATGAAGGTAATAAGAACAAAAACAACAAAAAAGATGTCACTAAAAATTTATCTTGATAAAGCATTAACTACCTTGAGGTAGAGCTAAGCTGGATGCTATTCTCCTGTGTCCCAAACTGAATATTTTTTAAGGATAAAAGAGTTAAATCTCCGTTTTACAAACAATTCTTAATAGTGATGCATTCTTTCTCCTGGCCACTTTACAGTTATTAAAAAAAAAAACCCTAACAACTGTGCTATTTTTTAGAACAGAGAAATACAGTGAATGATCACATTGGCATCGTTGGACTAGCCCCAGAGGTCAAAAAAAGTAACCTAAGAGAGTATCCTACAAATGTTGCATATTTCCAGGGAAAGGCAGGGAGAAAACCATGAGATTTCTCCCATTCCTTCCACACCCATATATCCACACACCATCCCCCCCAAGAAAAAAATGTCCATGGAAATTTCTGTAAGTGCCCTGGAATCTCGGGAATTTACTCAGACTTCCAGGTAGAGAAAGCCCAACACAGTGCATTGGCCAGCAGTAGCATTGCTTTTGCCAACTGCACCCAGTTGGCAGTACTGCAGTTCTACCACCCAGAGTGGCCTGAGCTTGGTGCCCAGAGCACAGTTGCTTCTGGCTTCATTTTAATGCCAAAATTAATCATGGCACATTCTGAACACTATCAATCCAGTGGAAAAGAATTGAGCCCCAGTCCTCCCTGTGACTAATCAGTACTCTTTTGACTGGTGACCAGGACTCTCTTTCATAACCTACAACCCACATGATACTCCCATGGATGGGCCAGCCGAGTGAAATATAACTAAACATAAGGGAGAGGAAGCATCGCCACACTGTAACCTTGATGCAGAATTAGGAAGAAAGAAGCAAAAGGGACACATACATTGTAGCTGCCAGGGCTGCCAAGGGAGGAAATTAAAAGAAGAAGAGAGGAAATTAAACTGGAGACAGTGTCACGAAAAGGTCCAACTAAAACCAGGGCAAACTCCTTCTGGGAGTTTACCCCTTGTGCCAATTCCTTTCCAGTAGCTTTTGTTATAGGATATTGAACTAAGTTCCCTGGGGCTCAGTGACCTATACTAGCATCTCCATTCTCTAGATATGGCTGCTACTCCTCTGTCTGAGCCAACCCTGGACAAAAGAACACTGGCATTAATTCAAGCCTCTACATATTAGCACAAAACAGATCAGAACAACCTATACTATATTCATGGATTTTAGCACTTTCACTGTGGCTCCAGAGCTTCTAAGATCAAGGATCCCAAAGACCAAGTTTTAATGTGGAGCTCCTTGGCGTAACTGTGATCAGTTAGGGAGCAGGTTTGGGGCCACTCTGAATACAGGGATCTAATATTCAAAAATCTCCAGGTGTATCCTGTTCCATTTTGTCTCCTTATAACATGACTTTTTCAACTCAACTGATTATGATAACTGGGTTGATCTTAGATAAGACTGTGAATTACAGGAAGTGGTATTACCCCCACATACCCTGGCACTAGACAGTGATGAGAAATGAAAAATCTGTACAGTAATATAAAGCCTCTTTGACCATAAAAAAGGCTAGCTAATCTTTATATGGGGCAAAATACATATACCTGCAATGAAAGTTTAGGCAAAAATTGTGAGCTTCTAGTTTTTGTTTTTTCCTTTCAACTTCTACCCATTTTATAGATATTGTAGGGTACAGGTAGACAACTAGACTAGGAGTCAATAGACACAGATGCCACTACCTTGTTAACTATTTTTGCCCAAACTATTCACTCTCTGTGGAGAATAGTTTACTTTTTTGTAAATTAAAAAAGTGCAATGGAATTGAGGTAAAATCCTGGCTCTTCCATTTACTACCTACTTGATCTTTTTGTGGTTGTTGAGTTGTTTCAGTCCTGTCTGACTCTTCATGACCTTATTTTGGAGTTTTCTTGGCAAAGATACTAGAGTGATTTTCCATTTTTTTTTCTCCAGCTCATTTTTACAGACGAAGAACTAAGGCAAATAGGATTATGTGACTTGCCTATGGTCACACAGCTAGTAAGAGTCTAAGGCCAGAGTTGAACTCAAGAAGATGAAGTCTTCCTGAATCTAAGCCCAGTGTTCTATCCACTGTGCAACCTAGCTGCCCCACTTGACCTTAGGGAAATCATTTCATCTCACTGGGGCTTAGTCAACATCTCTGTAAAATGAGAGGGCTAGACTAAATGGGTTCTACCAGCACTAAAAGTCTATGATCCATGATGTAAGAATTTATTGACCACCATCAATATACTTAATAATATTAAATGTATTTGTAGAGGATACAAAAGGATGATGTGTTCCAAGCCCCCAAGGAGCATTATTTTGTGTATCAGTAAGAGAGGCAAGAGATGAGCTTTGGTTCAAAGATTTATAGCAGAAAGCATGAGAGTCCTTCTATTTCATCAAATTTACAGTTAGAAGGGATCATAGAGGTGAGTTCATTTAGCAAGAGAAAAACCTGAGATCCAAAAAGGCATTCAAAGTCACCACTTGGTCAACTCAAAAGTAATAGAGCCTGTGTCTGGGCCTTGATTCTCATTCCCATCTCATGGAGGTGAAACATTCTTCTCAATAACATATGCTGTACCAACATCCCTCCCTTCCCCATTCCATCCCCAACAAGGAATCATTACAACATAAAACTTAAAAACACAGGAATGCAAATGATATTTTAAAAAAAACTAACTAATACACCACCCAGCCTCCCAGTACACAAAGACCTAAGATTCTTGACCTTGTTTTGGGTCATGGACTCCTGTATCAGTCTGACTTTTTTGGGATAAGGTTTCTAAATGCTAAAATAAAATCCAAAGAATTTACAAAGGCAACCAATTATACTGAAATATAGTTACCAAAAAAAATCTTTTTTAAGTTTATTGACACCAGGTTAAGAAATCCTATGAAACACAGAAAAAAAGGAGTTAACAGACCATTTGGGAAGACAAGGCCTATAAATATTAAATATTAAGAAAATGATACAAGATACCATATAACCAATTTTGCAGGACAAACCTTAAGTGCTATGGGAATTCAAGAAGCCGCAGGAATGGCACTAAGGGTACTAAGGGACTGGTTTTCTCGATGTAAATTTTGATGGAATTGTGACTAGAGGAAGGGGAGCAGTGACAAACAAAGCACTCAGTGAATTAAGTTTCTTAAAGCTCTGCTACAACTCAGAGCAGCACCAAACAGGGAAAAATGTATGGGATTAGAAACCATTTGCAGTGCACACTCCTCTGGAATGTGTGAAAATAGGAAATTCTGCAGGGCTTTAAGAGTCAATTAATACTGGCCTTGCTAATTTTCTGGCTTCCCCTGTTCCCCTTGTGGCACATCTGAACATTTTCCCCTGTTTTCCCCTCCCTTATCCATCTGACACATGGCCTTCACTCTATTTCATCTTTCCTTAAAATCATGTCTTTAGTCTAACCTTTCCTGGATTGTACTTTCTCTGAAACAGCTGGTATGGGATTAAATAGCATTTGAGTCCATACACCATTGTGTTCTCCATTGTCACCCAGGTCTTGGTTATGATCCATTGCAAGTTGGTTACATCCTCACTGGGTTTTCTTTGTTTGATCTGTCCATCTCTGTCTAATTTAGATTTCTAGCATCTTGGACCAAGAATGAATTTCCCTCTATGCTCTGAGAAGAACCTAGAACACCTCTGGCATATCATCAGTATTTCCTATTACTAATTATATCTTACATTTCAATGGTTTACTCTTGTGTAGCTGAGTGTCATGTTCCAGGAACAAGCCACCAACTGAGAGGGAGATAAACAAATAAGAAGTAGAAAGGGGAAGAAAGGAGCTCTCTCTCTCTTTCTCTCTCTCTCTCTCTCTCTCTCTCTCTCTCTCTCTCTCTCTCTCTCTCACACACACACACACACACACACACTCACCCCCTAGTGAGATAGCTTATTAATGATGTCCACTGTCAAATGTGGTACCACTGCCAAGAGACCCCCTGCCAGCAAATTATCATCCAGGGTCCACACACAATCACCAATATTATAGGCAGCTCTTACCATCCCCATAAGGATAATGATCAAGCATCCTGGGTCAGGCTACTCTGCCCTGCTGAGTTAACCACATATCTGGAGATCTGCATGACAGTCTAGGATACAGCGGAGCACTCCATGAGCCAGATCGGAAGAGTGCCTCTCTCAATGTCCCTCAGCCACCTGCAGAAAGATGGCAAACACTTCAGACCTTGTCTCTGCTCTCATCCCACATCCACAGGGGGGCAACCAGTCACCTAAAAGACTATTGTAATGGAATTCTAAATGATTTTCTTGCCTCCAATCTACATTGTCTTTAATCCATTCTTCATTAGGCTGAACTAATAACTTTCCTAATGTATTATTCTGATTACTTCACTCTTCAACTAAAAAAAAAAACCCTCCAGTAGCTTCCCTTTGCATTGCAAATAAAGTAATAAACTGCTTAGTTTGGTGTTCAAGACTTGGCATAATTTGGTGCTAACAACATTTTCCACCCTTATCTCATAAAAATACCTTTTATTCTGGACTATTCTTTCGCTCCCATTTTATTGGGTTCTACTAATATCTATCACATTTTCCTAGCATCCCATATGACTAAAATGAGTTTCCCATCCCATCGACAACTGTTAAAATTCTTCCTATACTTTATAACTCAAGTAAAGCCTCACCTTTTATGGGTTTTTTTTTGAGGGAGGAAGGCAGGGCAATTGGGGTTAAGCGACTCGCCCAAGGTTACACAGCTAGCAAGTGAGTCAAGCGTCTGAGACTGTATCTGAACTCATGTCCTCCTGACTCCGGAGCCAGTGCTCTACTTACTATACCACCTAGCTGAAGCCTCACTTTTAAAAAAGAAAATTATTGACTTTTACGATCACTATCATCCCCCAATAACTAGCACGGCCAACCCTGCTACTCCTAGAGTCCTCCCTTATAATCAAGAACTAGTTAAGCAGAGCAAACCAACAGATTGGCCTCTTCTATTAATGTATTACTTATCTCATACCTAGAGGCCATCTCCTCTTCAACAAGGGAAAAAATCATGTATTACCATTAGCCTTTTAAGGCCAATTAGTGACTCCATTGACTAGGTCTGACGTTTTGTAGTGTTGTTTTCTTTCATATTATTTTGGATATTGTGTAAATTGTTCTCTTGGTTCTGCTAATTTTGCTCTGAAATCAGTAAACAAATACAAGTCTTTTCAAATTGCTCTGAATTCTTCACAAAGGTCATTGCTTATGGTGCTATAATATTCCATTCCATTTATATATCACAATCTGTTCAGCTATTCCCTAACTGATGGGCATCTATTTGGTTTCTAGTTTTTGGCTGACACAAAAATTACTGCTATAAATATTTTCATATGTGAAGAGTAATTCCCTCTGCCTTTGACTTCTTGGGGTATGTGCCATATAATGATATTATTGGAGAAAAGGAGAAAGATAGATAAAAGAGAGGGAGACACAGAAGGACATAGAGACACTGATACAAAGAAAGAGAAACAAAGATACACACAGAGAGAAAGACACAGAGAAACAAAGACAGAGACAGTCTCTCTCAGGATCCTCATCCAGGTTATGCTCACTAACCACGCATGTGGTTCTGTGGCTTGATCCTGCTCCATCTTCTCTTCTCCTGCTATACAACTTCGCTTGGTGATCTCACCACCACCTATAAATTTAATTATTATCTCTATGCTGATGATTCTCAGCATCTATGCTAATGATTCTCAGCATCTATGCTGATGATAACTATTCTGCCCTAACCTCTGCTGACCTTCAATCTCACATTTCCAAAAGCCTTTCAGACATCTTAAACTGGATGTCCAGTAAGCATCTTAAGCTCAACATGTCAAAAGCTGTACTCATTATCTTTTCCCCTAAACCCTTCCTCCTTTAAAACTCCCCTATTACTGTTGAGAGTGTCACCATCCTACCAGTATTCCAGTATCACAACTCTGGGTGTCATTCCTGATTTTGCATTCTCTCTCCCCCTCCATATCCAATCTGTTGCCAAGGCCTGCTAACTTCACCTTTGGAACACATCTCTAATATACTCCTTCTCTTTTTTGCTACTGCCACCACCCTGGTATAGACCCTCATCACCTCACACATGGGAGTATTGCAATAGTCAGCTGGTTGGTCTGCTTGCCACAAGTCTCATTTGACCATTCAGCCACTAAATCATTTTCCTAAACCACTGATCCAATCATGTCACTCTCATACTCAGTAAATTCCAGTGGTTTCCTATCATCTTTAAGATCAAGTACAAAATCTTCTCTGTTTGGCATTCAAAGTTCTTCATAACCTATCCTTCCTCTACCTTTCCAGTCTTCTTACACATTACACCATCCCTTATGCTACTTATGCTAGCCTCCGTGCTGCTCCATGAACAAGGTACTACAACCATCATCTAGTCATTTTCTCTGGCTATCCCCTTTGCCTAGAATGATTTCTCCACTCATTCTCATCTTCTGGCTTCCCCAGTTTCTTTTAAATCCCAACAAAAAACTCACCACCTACAGGAAGTCCTTCCCAGTCCTTCCTAATACTAGTGTCTTCCCTCTGTTAATTATTTCCAATTTGTTCTTTGTGTAACGTGTTCATACATACTTGTTTATTTTTGTCTCCACCATTAGATTGTGAGCTCTTTTAAAGTTAGAAATGGTCTGCATTTTTATTTGTGTCTCTAGTACTTAACACAAGGCCTGGCACATAGTAGGCATTTTGTAAGTGATTATTATTATGTGACAGAGACAGAGACACAGAGACACTGTTTAGCAACTTTTCAAGTATTGTTGCAGGTTATTTTCCAAGACACTGGACCAATTCATAGCTCCACTAATAATACATAATTATCTTCCCCTAAATGTGCTAACATTTATCACTTTCATCTGACCTACCTGATAGATAAGAGGTAAGACCTAAGTTGCTCTAATTTGTTTGGCTCTTGTTATTAGTGATTTATGGATATTTTAATATGATTGATTAATAGGATTCTTTTAGAGATTGCCTACTTATATACTTTGACCATTTTTCTAATGATTAAATCTTACCTTTTATGCATGCTGCCTATGCAATTTGGGACCAGTCACTTAACCACTTTGGGCCTCAGTTTCTTTATTGCCAAAATGAGAGAATTAGACTAGATGACCTGGAAGATCCCTTCTAGCACTAAGTCTATGATCTAATAATCACATTATTTGTCTTCCTTTATTTTGGTAAAGATTATATTTTAGTGATGTTCTTTAAGCAACGCCCCAGATTTGTTGTTATTGCTGTTCAGTCATGTCTGACTCTTTGTGACCCCATTTGGGGTTTGCTTGGCAGAAATACTGAAGTGGTATGTCATTTCCTTCTCTAGCTCATTTTACAGATGACGAATTGAGGCAAATAGTGTTAAGTGACTTGCCTGGTGTCACACAGCTAGTAAGTCAGATTTAAACTCATGAAGAAGAGTCTTCCTAATTCCACTTCTCTATACACTGTGCCACCTAGCTGTCCCTAAACCCCAGAGAGTTTATATCTAATATAATGATTTTGTATAATCCTTTCGAATGAAATTAATATTTTTATCTTCTATCTTTTTTATTTTCTCAGTAATATTTTTACACTTCTTCCATGAAGCCTTCCCTGATCCTAATACTCAAGTTGGGAATGAGGATTTCCCTACTCAAATTTGTCAAAACACTTTCTCTAGACTTCTCCTTTATATTTGCCACATTATCCTTTATATTAATTTTTGAATATAGTCTCCCCTCCCCCATTATAAGATCAAAAGTTCCTTTTCAAATAATGGAGTTAACTGTTCCTCCACGTAAAATTACATGAGATCAGCTACACCATGATTAGAATAGACTAACAGAGGCCCTGAACTCTAGTAGAGTGGTAGCAAAGGAAATGGAAATAAAGGTATGGATATGAGGCATTATGGAAGCAGAATTAATGAGACTCGCTAATGACTTCAATTCAATAAACTCTAATTCCGTATAAAACATCATTTTGATTGCAAATTGCATATGAGAGTTAAAAGAATAAGAGGTGTCAAAAATGAAGTTAAGATTTTGAGCCTGTATAATGGGAAAAGTGATTACCAAAAACAGAGAAGTAATATGAAAAGTAAATTTTGGGGGAAAGGGATGGATTTGATTTGGGATGTATTGAGCTTGAAGTGCTAGTTGAACACCCAAGAAGCATTTGAAAATGCAGGTCTGCATCTAAGAAGAGAGAAGGCAGGGTTAGAGACACAAATATTGAGGTCACTTCAAAAGACATCATGGTTGAAGTTCTATAAGTATCACCAAAGGGGACAAGGCAGAGGAAGAGGAGGAGGAGGAGGAAGAAAAGGAAGAAGAATGACCATGGAGTCAGGAAGACCTGAGTTCAAGTATAGCCTCTAACACTTACTAGCTGTGTGACCTTGGGCAAGTCACTTAGCAGTTATCTGCCTCAGTTTCTTCAACTGTAAAATAGGGATAATAAAATGCCTCCCAAGTTTGTTGTGAGGATTGAAGGGGACAATATTGTAAAGTGCTTAGAACAGTGACTGACACAGAGTAGGTGCTTAATAAATGTTTGTTCCTTTCCCCTTCTATTCCCTTCACCCCCATTTGGTCATGTGCTCTACCATTATTAATAAATGTGAATTTGGATTTTGTAGAGATGAACAAATGCAGGTCAGTATCCCTATACCTCAAAAATTAGGCCTCATCTGATGGCTGAATATTTCAGATGTTAACCCATGATGATATCTTTCTTCTGTATAATACTTTAGTGTGTTTGGATAGTTTATCACAGGACACTGGAGCAGTGCTATACTTGTCATAAGACAGAAGATACAGAGGGCCCACCAGTATCAGGATATGTCCTCTGGATCTACATATGCAGAGATTGCCCTTCCTAAATTTGTTGCAGTCTATATTCGAAAGTAGTTATCAGCATCTTATAGAAAAGCAAATGAACAGGCAGCTGAAAAAGCTACTTTTCTCATGTTCTATAGCCAATCAAAGCTGATAAACAAACTTTGACAGCTGGATGCTCTATCCATTGCATCGAGCTACCTTTTGCCCCCTACCAGATGTCCTGACCACAAATAGAGGTTGTTCTTTTCCCCCCAAAGTGAACAAGAATCTTTTTTTTTTTCTGGAAGCACATATTGCTTCTTTTCAAACTTTATTGAATGTCCCCAACCCATCTTCCTCAAAATTTTCCTCAACTGTGTTTCGTGAAACAACGGCTACAACAGAATTTCCAGTTCCCGTCAGGGAGGAAAGAAAAAAAAACTCCTTTGTAAATTCATTCCTGGGTGACCTCAGAGTTATCCTCTGAAGACTGGGAGGATATAAAAAATGCAGCTCTGCAGCCAGATTTAAGAGGCCTCTCCTGACCTTTCTGAGATCTTTACAATACTCTGCTATTTGTCTTGGGGAAACCCCAAAGCCTCTTCTTAAAGCTTCTTCACAAAGCCTGTACCCACTATATAACCAACCTTCCTTACTCCTGCTCATCAGCTGTATTTCTTGGAGCAGTAGACTAAGTAGCATCTTCCATAGCTAACTAAGGAGAAGGGTGGAGGGAGGGAGTGATGAAACAGCACACACAAACCTCACCTCCTTCAAACCCTCTAATCTCTTCCATTGACCAAATAAATCCTGTCTCCTGTCTAAAATCTCAGTTGCTCAAACAAAATCATGTACATATTTTTCCCACAGAGCACTCTTTCTTACTGCCTAATGAAACTCTGAATCCATTATGTCTTGTCACCCAAAGTGATTTCTGACAAAGGCTGCAAAGCTTCCCAGAGAAATAATAGTGAATGCATCTGACTTTTAAGAGACAAGAGTATGTGGTCAGACAGTGCTTTGTGGAACTGCCGGGGAAATTAGAACAATGCCCCCACTTCTTTCTCTTATCTTTTGCTATCTTTGCCCCTCATGATGGAAATGAACCAGGGAGACAGGATAATTCAGTGTTTAAGTAAGAACCAAACCTTCTCTCTCTCTTCAGCCCCCATTGCCATTAGAATTTTCTGAAAAACCACATTAAAAGATGGGATATTAATAAAAATAAGAATTAACATTTATATGTTAATATTTACTATGAACCTTGAATAATGATTCTTTCCCCACCTCCATGGAAGGTCTATCAGATCAACACTAGTGCTTCCAGATCCCTCGATACTAGGGACAGATACATGATGGTGTAGATAGAACATTGAGACTGAAGTTGGGAAGACCTGAGTTCAAATGTGAGCTCAGACACTTGGGACTTGCTCTAAGCTCCTAGGGAAGACATTTAACCTCTGTTTGCCTCAGTCTCCTCAACTATAAGTGATAAATAATAGCACCTGTGGTTATTATGAAGAATTGAAGAAATAATTATTTATAAAGCACTTAGCATACTGTGAGGCATACAGTAGATAATAAATGCTTGTTGTTGTCGTTTTCCCTTAATGACTAACCACCTTAGTACAATAGGAAGGAATCATGGGCTGACAAAAATGGATTTCAAGACTGTATTTTGAGCAGAAGCTCATAATAGGATTTAGGATGCTTAGAGAATATGGTGATATTCACATGAAGTAATATTCATACTATAATTTATAGTTTTACCAATCTTTCCCTATGGAAAAGGGATACCGACACAGTCAAGGACTTATATGAGGTAAGGAAGTGGATTACCTAGCTAAGAGCTAGGGAAAATTGTACAGTATCTATGAGCTGTGGGCTTGGGGGGAGGGTTCAGGAGAAGGAGGATTGTTAATAAGACACAGAGCATTCTTCGTGTCTATGGCACTGTAGCCCCAATTGAAACAAACAAGTTTCAGCTTTCCTATAGTGATAAAAAAACACTCCAAGTAACAAGGAATTCTTCCAACAAGAAAGAGCCAGCTAGTAAAATGGAAATAGCAGTCACAAGAGAAAGTGATCATGTCATACTGGAGCTCAAGGTCTTGAACAAACATATCATTGAATAGTTACACATGTATGTTAGACTCCTTAAGTAGACATTAAGAAGTTTCAGGAGCAAAAAAAAAAAACTAGATATCTCCACATGGATAAAA
Organism: Phalanger gymnotis; assembly: GCA_028646595.1. Classification (NCBI taxonomy): domain Eukaryota; kingdom Metazoa; phylum Chordata; class Mammalia; order Diprotodontia; family Phalangeridae; genus Phalanger; species Phalanger gymnotis. The sequence continues at coordinate 96,179,533 of CM053624.1, read as the reverse complement.
AAAATTGTAAAAATGATTATGTCTCATCAAAAGTAAGAGATTATAAAAGAAAAAATGAAATATGTGTGTAAAAGTAAAAATTTGAATATGTTATTGTCACTACCATTACAATTACAATAATAGAGACTCTAGATATATAAAACCAAGTCTTCAGGCCAAAGCAAATCCTATATCATGATGTCAAATAATCTGGCAGATGTGATTTTAGAACCACTCTTTATAGTTTTAAGAAATTATGAAGGATTATTTGAAATTCAACCCAATAAATATTTATTAAATGCCTACTAAAGAAGGCACTGCACTAGATCTCAAGACTAGAAAAAATATTAATTGGAAAATGGAGACAAATGTCCTAATTTTCAAAAGGTGACTGGAGGGTGGGGAGAAATTGCAAGTTGCTATCTGTTCATAATTAATTTCTGGATTGCACACATGATTTGTGTAAATTCAGAGTGTGAAATTTAATAGGAGTCAGCATGGGATGAGTAAAATAGAACAAACTATACTAGAAACAGGTGACTTCTAGTAAAGATGGAAGTGTAGAAAGTTATGTATAGGTTTCCCATATATACTCCAGCAATGATCTTTGCAAAAACAAAAGTACGTTTGGAAAAAAAAAGATTAAGAAAAATAAAGACTCCTTTGTAAATTCCTTCTTCCAGCCCATAGCTATACAAAAATATAGCCAAAAGCTGTAAGTTCAAGAGGTGCTCTGTTAGGAAATCAACCATGAGCTCAGGAGAACAAACTACAAGCTCCCAGTAGCACTCAGACTAAGGAGGTTCTCAGGAAATTGGAAGCTCATAACAGTTCCTAAATTAGGGAGACTGAAGCTTACTAGTAGTCTGAAGGCTGACACATCAATGGAAATAGAAGCTAGACATAGAAGTCCAGGAAAGCAAAGTCAGTGCCAAACAGAACACCTCACTCAATAATGTGGGAGAGGGTAGAGTCTTGGTGCTGGCCCAAAAATCCACATCAGTAACTAAAGTTGGAAGTATGAAGAAACGGAAGAAAATTCTGAATACTATGAAGAAATATTATGGTTCATGAGATGCCCAAAAGAAATAAATGGCTTATCCAAAAGGACCATAAGATTGTCTGGAAGAAATGAGATAAATTTTTTAAAAACAAAATGTAAGTGAAATAAAAGTTAAGGAAGAATGAATTTGAAAAATGAATAGCTTAGAACAAAAAGCAGAAAATCTTATGCAAGTAAGAGACTCCTTGAAGTAGACCAAACAAGGAGCAATGAGATGAGACAAAAAGATATACTAGAATAAAATAAAAAGATTGAAAAAAGAGAAGAAAATGTAAGATGTCTACTATTAACAGCTAGCCTAGAAAACACAAAATATGGCAGCAACTACTAAAAAGAAAACTCTAGGGTATTCTATTCCAAAAGACAAATGATAAATACTTAGAACCAAAAATCACTTAACTTGTAAGATTGAGTGTATTCCTACAGAGGAAAAAAAATGAGTCTTTAATAGAAGACATTCAGGCATTCTTGATGAAAAGAATAAAGCTGAATAGCAACTTTGATCTACAAACGCAGAAATCCAGAGCAATTTTTTAAAGGCTTGAGTATTTGAATAATTGAAGAATTGTATTCTAAAAGAGACAAGTATATTATCAAAATCTGAATGTCTTCAAAGTTATAAGTGAATAAAACAAAAGGAGGTGACTATAGTATGGTGACTTGAAGGAATGATAGGGTTTAGTGAAGATTTAAAGTCTGAATGAGTCTTGGGAATGGAAAGACTGAATATTAGAAGCTGAGAGAGTGGAAGCCTGGTATCACCTTCAAATAAATATGAAAGTCGATTAGAGGGGGAAAAATGTTTTGGGGTAAAGACAATGAGCTGTTGAGTTTCAGGTATCTGAAAAAGTGCCATAAATATGTCATTAGTAATGTAGGGCTAAAGCTCATGGGAGAGTCTTGGGCCAAATCCACAGATATGACAATCACCTACACAGAAATAATTTAACTGATGAAAACTAACAAGGTCACCAAAAAGTGTAGAACAAAGAGAATAGGGGACCCTGGGCAGAATCTTAGAGAATATACAGTTAGGGAGCTTGATATGGATAATGATTCAGCAGAGAACTTTAAGAAGGAATAGTTGGGCAGATTGGGGGAGAACCAGCAGAGAACAGGAAAATCCATGGAATTTCTAGGAGGAAAGAGTGATCCATTGATGCATCAAAAACAGCAGAGTAGTCACAAAGCATGAAGACAGGGAAAAGATCTCAGATTTGATGATTAAGAGATTGTTGATAACTTTAGAGAGAGAAGTTTCAATTTAGTAACAAGGTTAGAAGAGATACTGGAAAGGAGTTGAGGAGTTAAGGTAGTAGGGAATGGTGGCAATAAGATTAATCACCTTTTTCTAGGAGTTTGGCTCAAAGAGAGGTATGGAAGGACTTGAAGAGAGTACTGAGAAAGGGAAAGATCTGAAATAGATCTGAAGATCTGAAATGTCTCTCTGTCCACTTTGGTGGGTGGATGAACTGCAAGGATCTGTCTTGTATCCTCCTCTCTTCTCTATCTGTAGTAATTGTCTGATTATCTCATCTGCTCCAAAGGGTTCAATTTTCATCTCTAAGCACATGACTCTCAAAATCCCTCTATGACACCTGAGTTCTATATTTAAAGCAAAATGACCCATTGATGCACCACCAAACTCAGAATCCACTTTTTCTCTTCATGTCTTTGTATAGGCTGTCCCACATCTTCAGAATACGCAATCTTCTCATCTCTACCTCTTGGGATCGACCTTTCAAGGCTCAGCTCAGATGTCACTTTTGTCATTACCTTCCCCTCCCAGTTAATGCTGCTTCCTTTGTCAAATTACTTTTCGTACGTTATTATCCTTCTTCACCTACCCCACTCATACCACATGTACAGATTAGAATGAAAGCATTTTAAGGACGGGAACAATTTCATTTTGTCTTTGGTACATGCAAGGTTTCAGAGAAATAGTAATTTAATAATTACTCATAATTATAGAAATAGTAATTTAATAATTACTCATAATCATTTAATAATAACTCGGTGACTTGGAGCCAATCTCCATTTTAACACTTCTAATAACATGAAACCCACTACTTCATTAGTCAGCCAATTCCCCATTTTGGGCTAGGTCTAATTTTTATAAAGTTCTTTATTGTTGGACTGTAATCTATGCCCATCCCACCACCTATAACTTCTACCCATTCATTTTTACTACATTTCCTACATGGCATCCTGGAAAGAAATATTTCCAGAAATAAAGAATCACAACTCTCAGCTAAACCTCTGACTCACTCCTACAAGAAAGTTTCTTACTTCTTGTTTAGTAATTTATTTTTCCCCAATTACATGTAAAAACAATTTTTAATATTAATTTTTAAAATTTTAAGTTCCAAATTCTCTCCCTTTCTCCCTCCCTACCCGCCCTTATTGATAAGGCAAGCAATTTGATATAGGTTATATATGTGTAGTCATGCAAAATATATTTCCATATTAGGCACATTGTGAAAGAAAACACAAGCTTAAGAAAAATAAAGGAAGTTTAACAAAAATTATGCTTCAATCTGTATTCAGACATCATCAGTTCTTTCTCTGGGGATGGAGAGCATATTTTCATCATAAGTTCTTCGGAGTTGTCTTGGATCACTGTATTGCTGAGAATAGCCAAGTCATTCACAAATGAACATCTTACAGTATTGCTATCCTTAACACACTTTTCAGGTTTTTCTGAGAGCACCGGGCTCATTATTTCTTATAGCACAATAATATTCCATCACAATCACATATCACAATTTGTTCAGCCATTCCCCAATTGATAGGCATCCCCTTAATTACCAAAACTTTGCCATCAGAAAAAAAATCTTCTATAAATACTTTTGTACATATAAGTCATTTTTCTTTTTTTGTCTCTTTTGGGATACAGACCTAGTAATGGTACTGCTAAGTCAAAGAGTATGCAGGGTTTTATAGACCTTTGGGCATAGTTCCAAATTGCTGTACAGAATGGTTGAATTAGATCACAACTCATGTCTCATTTTTTCCCACTATTTGTCATTTTCCTTTTCTATCCTATTAACGAATCTAATAGATATGAGATAGTACTTCAAAACTATTTTAATTCATGTTTCTCAAATCACTAGTGAGATAATTTTTTTCATACGGTTATAGCTAGCTTTCATTACTTTATCTGAAAACTGTTCATATCTTTTGATCATTTATCAATTGAGGAATAGCTCTTATTTTTATGAATTTGGGAAATGAAGCCTTTATCAGATAAGTTTGTTTTAATTTTTTTCACAATTACTGTCGCTAACTGTATTTCCCTCCATCCTATCCCCCATTTATTCTATTCTCTGTCTCCTTTCAAACTGTCCCTCCTCAAAATTGTTTTGCTTCTGACTACACCCTCACCCAATCTGCCCTCCCTTCTATTACTATAGAAGGTAATAGACCCTCTTCTCTTATCCTCTTCCTCTTCTACTTTCCCTGAGACTCAGATAGATTTCTATACCCAATTGAGTGTGTATGTTATTCACTCTTTGAGCACATTCTGATGAGAGTAAGTTTCACTCACTCCCTCTCACCTCCTCCATCTTCCACTCCACTATAAAAGCTTTTTCTTGCCTCTTTTATGTGAGATAATTTGCCCCATTTGACCTTCTCCTTTCCTTTTTCTCCCATTTCATTTCTCTCTCACTTCTTAATTCTTTTTTACCAAATAATCCTTTCATATTCAACTCGCATGTGTGTCCTCTGTCTATATATACATACTGCTTTTAACTGTCATAATAATGAGAAAGTTCTTATGAATTACAATTATCCCCTTCACATTCCTGCTTACCTTTTTATGCTCCTCTTGAGTCTTGCATTTGAAAGTCAAATCTCCTATTCAGCTCTGTTCTTTCCATTAAGAATGCTTGAAAGTCCACTATTTTGTTGAATATCCATTTTCCTCTTAAGAATTATACTTAGTTTTGTGGGGTTGATGATTCTTGGTTATAATTCTAGCTCATTTGCTTTCCAGATTATCATATTCCAAGCCCTCTGATCCTTTCACATAGAAGCTGCTAGATCTTGTCCTATCCTGACTGTGGCTCCACAATACTTGAATTGTTTCTTTCTGGCTGCTTGCAAAATTTTCTCCTTGTCCTAGGAGCTCTGGAAGTTGGCTATAACATTCCTTGGAGTTTTCATTTGGGGATGTCTTTCAGGTGATCAGTGGATTCTTTCAATTTCTATTTTGCCCTCTGATTCTAGAATATCAGAGCAGTTTTCCTTGATAATTTCTTGAAAGATGATGATTTATCATGGCTTTCAGGCAGTCCAATAATTCTTAAATCATCTTTCCTGGGTCATTTTTCCAGGTCAGTTGTTTTTGCAATGAGATATTTCACAATGTCTTCTGTTTTTTTTTTTTATTCTTTTGGTTGTGTTTTATTGTTTCTTGATTTCTCATAAAGTAATTAGCTTCAATTTGCTCAGTTCTAAATTTTAAGGAATTATTTTCTTTAGTGAGCTCTTGTACCTCCTTTTCTGTTTGGCCAATTCTACTTTTTAAGGAATTTTTCTTGCTTCAGTGATTTTTTTTTTGTACCTCTTTTACCATCTGGCCTAGCCTGGTTTTTTTTTTCTTTTTTTTGTTTGCAGGGGCGAGGGCAGGGAAATTGGGGTTAAGTGACTTGCCTAAGGTCACACGGCTAGTAAATGTATCAAGTGTCTGAGGCTGGATATGAACTCAGGTCCTCCTGACTCCAGAGCCGGTGTTCTACTCACTGCACCACCTAGCTGCCATTTAGTTTTTTTTTTTTTAAGATGTTATTTCCCTCAGTATTTTTTTGGTGTCTCCTTTACCAAGATGTTGATTCTTTTTTCATGATTTTCTTCCATCACTCTAATTTCACTTCCCAATTTTTCCCTCTACCTCTCTTACTTGATTTTCAAAATCCTTTTTGAGCTCTTTCATAGCCTGAGACCAATTCATATTTTTCTTGGAGGCTTTGGATGTGAGAGCTTTAACTTTGTTATCTTCTTCTGAGTGTATGTTTTGATCTTCTCTGTCACCATAGTAACCTTATACGGTCAGAATTTTGTTTTCTGTTGTTTACTTATATTCCCAACCTATTACTTGACTGTCAACTCCTTGTAAATGTAAGGCTCTGTCTTCCAAGGTGGAGGGCACGCTGTCCCAAGCTTCAAGGGTTTTGTGCAGCTGTTTTCAGAGATACTTCTAGGGACCTGAAAGTTTTCAGTTCTTCCAAGGTTGTATAATCTAAGGAGAAGTGTTTACTACTCTCCTGACCTATGCTCTTGTCTGTGAGTGACCATAAGCACTCTCTTCTGCCCTGGACCTGTGAGGTCCCTTTTGTGTGAGATACTTTGCCCCATTTGACCTTCTCCTTTCCTTTTCTCCCAGTTTATCCCTCTCTTACTTCTTAATTTTATTTTTTTTTAGATATCATCCTTTCATATTCAACTCACAACAAGGCTCCCTAATCCCCTGAAGCTGCAAGCTCTGCTGTGCTTTTGCTCCTCCTTGCCCTGGGACTGTCACCCAGGACTGCAACCCATATCTGAATATAAGCAAAGCAATAGAATCCTTCCTCCAGTGCCATTGAAGAGACTCCTGTAATCTCCTTCCTATCAGTCGTTCAACCCTTGCCATCTGTGGGCTGAGAGCTCTGGAAGCAGCTGCTGCTGCTCCCGATTCAGTGGCTCCCAAGGTTTGCTCCTGGTTTGGTGGGGCTGGGTCTGAGCTGGTGAGGCCTACAGCAGATTGTGCTTCGTTGTCAACCCAGTGCAACAGACCTGTTCTGCTGACCTTCTAAGCTGTTTTTTAGATGGAAAATCATTTTACCCTGACCTTTTGTGGGTTCTGCTGCTCCAGGAATTGTTTTATGGCATTATTTAAAGATGTTCAGAGTGGTTTGGGGGAGAGCTCAGGCAAGTTGCTGCCTTTTCTCCACCATCTTGGCTCAAAAATTTTCTTAATCTTCTCTAAAGACCTTTGAATTTCACAGGAAAAGGATGAGTAGCATGTGTAGTTCTTTATTCCGGTATGTTTAAAAACATAGACCAGGTTCTATTCTCTGGTATGATACAGAAAAATTTCCTTATTTGAAGAGATCCTCTCTATTCTATACCTTCATTTCTTTATAAAAATGGGCTATTTACCATGCATACTTGTGAATCAAGGACACTATATTTCCTGGACCATATGCATAAGAAACAAGGGAAACATTCTGACAGTTCTATACAGATGTTGGCTAGGTCTAAATATCTAAATGACCTTCATACAGAGGGCCTAAGTGTGCTTTCTTTTTTTTCTCTTCTTTTTTTTTTTTTAACCCAGCAGGTGTGTTTGAATAGCAGCCCATTACCGCTTACCCAGTGGTATAAATATTTATAAGCACGCTTCTCATATAACCACATGGAAATGACTGTATAATAAAAGCGGCCAGTGAGCTGGCTGTTACTTAAGAGCAAAAGTGTGAGACGGCATTTGGAAGTTTGTGCAGCCCTAGTGTTTGTGAAGTGTGAAGGTCCAGGCAGAGGCTAGTGAATGGCATTTAATCAATAACCAAATGTAGATTGGATGGCCTATATTGGTTGGAGATGTAAAGCATCTGGCTGCCTTTGAGCAGTGGGGCCAGTCAGTCATGCGAGGCTAACACAGTAGTCTTTACTTGTCTCGCTGGGGGCCTGTGAGGTTTAATTAGCTAATGTTTACAAAGCACTGGGGACCCGTAGCAGAAAAGCACTTGAAAAGTGGAAAGCCTTGTTTCCTCTCCTGTTCTGGGGCAAGGCAATGCAACTGAATGAGCCACTGACCCAATGAAGCATTACACTAGGGCAGTCCAGACAACCAATGAATGAGAGCTTGCCAAAGCCGTAGGGGTGCTCTGCCCCCTAGTGGTAGGGATGGAAGTCTGCAACTTGGTCTCCAGTGACCCCCAAATTTAGGATAGGACAGTTACCTTGGCAGGTAAACCAAGTCCTCCTTGGAATAAGCCCTGGATACAAGATAGATTAGAGCTAAATATATTGACATTTTATCACCTACTTCTTGCACAGAAGGAAACAGGTAGCAATCACAAGCGGCTTCAGCAACCTCCCCAGAAAAACAAACACCATGCTGTGTACCATTTTATATTTACAGCAGGGATGTAGTGTGTTATAAAATCAAAGCTAGAAGAGACCTTTGTGGTTATCTAGTTTACCAGGAACCAGAGATGAAGAAACTAAGGCCTAGAGAAGGTTAAGCAATTTCCCTGAGGTTTGCTAGTTAGCAAATGGCATTTGGAAAGAGCAAATAAAAATATGCATGTTTTCATCACATGTGTGTATTGGGTAATTTGTGCCCTCAACCTGTCCCTGAACCCTCCTTCAGAGAGTGACTTGAATGCCAAGAAGCTTGTTCTAAGATAGGCTAAGCACTTAGTTATTCAATGCCTCTTGCTAATCCTATGTATATGCATGTGTATATACGCTAGCTCTGAAACACACACACACTTGTCAAATTCCCATACACAGCTATATCTGCTCTCAAAGATCCTAACTAATGTCTGTTATCACAAAACTGGTAGATAAATGAAAAGTTCTTTCAAATTTGCTTTTTTGGAGGAATGTGGCCTTTAAAATGGTGAATTTAAATTATTTTAAAATAAAATTCAGGGGAAAAAAGTATATATGTAGATAGACAGATCCTAGCAAACCTGGAATTCATTTTGCTATATATTGTGTGCAAAGTTGGCCTTTAAAAAATGAAGATATTTTGATAGGGGCCTGTGAGTAAGGTATAAAGGAGCGACAAATGAACTACAAATCTGAATATTGAAGATGATGTCCCAACTCTACTTTGGGCAAGTCCCAAACTGACTGAATTTTCCTCTCCTTATTTGTAAAATGGGATAATAAGAATTACATTGTCTACCTTTCAAGGTTATCATTAAGAAACCATTTTTCAGGGGCAGCTAGATGGTGCAGTGAGTAGAGCACCAGCCCTGGAGTCAAGAGGACTTGAGTTCAAATCCAGCCTCAGACACTTGACACATTTATTAGCTATGTGACCTTGGGCAAGTCACTTAACCCCAATTGCCCTGCCTTCTCCCCTGCAAAAAAAAAAAAAAGAAACCACTTTTCAAACTGCAAAATGTAGCATAAATGTGATCTATTAATTATTGTATCATTGGTGAAGGGATTGGGAAAGGGATCTATTTCTCTGAAGGCTGGAGGGATTGTTTCTAATCAAAATGGAAAGCAATGAAATAGATAACACAAACTCTTCCCCAAATTCTATCTCATTATTTTATAATCCCCTACCCTCACATCTAGCTCATCTTCATATTTTTTCAGGGTCTGATTTCTAGGCTAACTTGTGCTTTTTGTTCATTCAACAAACCTTTATTAACCACTTACTGATGGAAGGTATTGTTCTAGATGATGGAGTTACAGAAACAAAAATGTAAGTGACTCTTTTCCTAAGGAGATTTCATGCTTTTTTTGGAGTTGGGGGAGTTGGATGGGGAATATGGGGGCACGCAATATGTGCACAAATGAAAAAATATCAAAGTACACATAAAAACACAAAGTAATTTCAATGACGAGGGAATAAGAACTGGTGGGCAGCAAAAAGGCCTCCCATAGGAGAGGGCTCGTGAACCATGTATGAAAGAAAGGAAAGATTCTGAGAGACAAGTTGAGGAAGGACTGCAATCTGAACATAAGGGACCTCCTTTACAAAGGTATGAAGGTAGAAGGTAGAATTTCTTAACTCATTTAGGGGGTCCACTTTCACTGGCATAAAGTATACATGAAGGGGAGCAATTTTCAACACATTAACTCAACACAAGTTGAGTTAAAGATATTGTAAAGGGTAATAAATTAGACACAATCGCTACTCTCAAGTTGCTTACAGTCTAGTAAGAGAGATAAGACTTGCACAAATAAAACAAAATAAGACCAAAAGGTCCCTTTCAACTGTAACAGTCTGAGTTAATAAACCCAAATGCAATGAGCAGTGCAGATAATGAACATAAGGCTTCAGACTTAGAAAAAATCACTTTCAGATGAAAGCTTGAAAGAAGGACATCATAGAGAAGACATAGGTGACATTGAGGCTTGAAGGATCAATACAATTTCAATAGGTAGAAACAAGGGTTGGAAGAAATCCTTGTTTGTTGTTGTTTGGTAATTAAGTCCTGTCTGACACATACTACCCAAGGGGTTTTCTAGGCAAAGATACTGGAGTGGTTTGCATTTCCTTCTTCAGTGGATTAAGGCAAACAGATGTTAAATGACTTGACCAGCTAGTGTCTGAGGCCACATTTGAACTCAGGTCTTCCTGACTCCAGGCCCAGCACTCTATCCACTGAGCCAGCTAGCTGCCTCTTGCAAGAAATTCTAGGGATAAACATCAGCAAAAGTTTGAGATTAGTAGCTCAAGATACAAGTTTTAAGATAGTTGGTATACCATTTGTCCAAAGCAGGAGGTTTCTGTTGCAAGTGTAGTGAGAGATAAAGTAGGTAGTGTCCAGATAATGGAGTGCCTTGGACAGCTGGGTGGTAAGTGTTGGACCTAGAGTGGTAAGTTGGTAAATGCTGTACCTAGAGTCAGGAAGACTCATCTTCCTGAGTTCAAATCTGGCATCAGACACCTACTAATTGTGGAACCCTGGGCAAATCACTTAACATTGTTTGCCTTGGTTTCTCATCTGTAAAATAAGAAGGAAATGGCAAAACACTACAGCATATTTGCCAAGAAAACTCCAAATTGGGTCCTGAAGAGTTGTACATGACTGAAATGATTGAAGAATGGAGTACCTTGAATCCCAGACTAAGATTAGGGGACTTTACTCCCCTAGTAAAATTCAAGCTCTTTGAAGGCAGAAACAATGTTGTTTGTATTTCCAGAAATTAACATAGTACCTCATGTCAGTGCAAAACATGCTGAAGAAACTACTATTGAATGTTTTTTGTTGCTCTTTTTGACTAGAGATATGACATAGTGAATGAAATGGTAGGAGTGGGAAAGAATCAGAGAGGATAGATCTTTTAGCTTATAGACCTAGCTAGATATAAAAGTACTGTTTTTTTTTTCTTTTGGAGTGCTTCTCAGCACTAAAGCAATCAACAGCCTTTGATTGAGTCTTGCCTTTGTTTGTAGGAAGGCCCACACCCCTTTGCTAATTTGGTCATAAGAGGCGTGAAGCCCTTGAGAGATGAGAAGTCCTTGGGCCCCAAAAAAGGGTATACATATATATAATATATATAGGTATACATATGTATACAAATATATGTATACATATAAAAAGGGCATATATATATACATATATATATATATATATATGTATATATATATATATACATACTCTGAGGGTAGCCATTGAACTGTGGGAGGAGAGGTTTTACTTTGGGGGCTCACTCACTAGAATTGTTGTGTGATTTGACCAGACAAGACTCTGGATAGGCTTGGAGCCCCCCCTGCTTTGAAAGCACAATGTTGGTGCTTCTCTCTCTGGTAACTGTATGTATTGCTGGAGTCAGATGGTTAGCCCTGTCTGCTGATTTGTATTATTTTGCTCTATTTATATAATTTCTGCTTATAATTTCTGTTTATGTTTTCTCTGAAGTTCGGGGTGCTGACTTTTTACCCTGAACTAAGTGAATGATATAAAATTATGTTTCATTAAAGTGAGATTATAAACCCCTTAAAGTTGCTTTCCTTAGAAAAGCAGATCAAAGAATCTGTGCTAGCAGACCTCCCGTGTGCTGCTGTCATTGGCCTTGTACAGCCACAGTAGCTGCAAGCAGCATTGTTGTTACAGGAAGAAACATCAGATACCAGGTATTGATGTCTGATTGGTTGTAGATGATGAGGAAGAAAAAAATCAAGCAATGCTAATAAAAAAGATCACATAACACTATATTTTCATTGATGTAAACCATTTGGCAAAGGTTATTTCGTTTTGGCATAGCTCTTATATGATCCTCATATGAGGATATTTGTATCATTCTTATATGTTATGATCATTATTCTATGCCTCCTTTAATTAGAAAATACTCCAAATTTTCAAGCTCGGATGATTTGTGTCACCATGAATTTAAAAAAAAGTTGCCACAAAGAGGAGGCAATGTGAAGGAAAAGATACTTTGGTTTTTATGTGCTGTTTGAAGTATCAATGGGATATCCAGACCAATATTTCCATATATGGGAGTCCTCTACATTGAGATTATAAATAGTAGAAGACATTGAAATGGAAAGAGTAAAGATAAAGGTGAACCTCTGTTAAAATGTTTAGGGAATGAACATAACGTACATAAACGTGTACATGTAAATACACATGTGTGTATGAATGGATGTATGTATGTGTATGTGTGTAATATATAGATAGATATAGAGATAAATAGATGAAAGGGAGGGTGGAGGGAAGAGTGAGAGTATTAGAAAACCAAGGTTGATGATGGCCAACAGTATCCAAGAAGCCCAAATTCTCTTGCTGCTTGGTCAGCTTACATGTTTTATGCCTCTCATAAAGAATGATAACAGAAATCAGAAAATTTTAAACATCAAATCAGTCAACTATTGTAATTTGACAATAACGCTTGTAAAGGTTTGATGAGGAAGATACTGCAACAAACGGCCAAATTGGATTTAGCGGTTCTCTGTCAATTTCATTTATGGATGATATGATCTTCATTACTGTTATCCATTTGAGACACTGTTGTCCTAGATACCCATGCAATGCACCTGTACATAACAAGGGAGCTTTGTTTGAGCAAGCTACCTTATGTCACATTTTTTTTCCTTTGGAATCTCTGTTCTCTAAGTTTAGTTCCAGCCAGCTGGCAGATGCTTTGCCAGATGCTACAAATGTGGACATGGTTCTTTTGTTCCAGGTGACAGCAGTTCCTCATGGCTGAGTTCCTCAAGTTCTGCCCAAGGTTTAAGGGCTAACAGCATGCAGCAGAAGTGGATGATGGGAATCCCATCCACTGACACTGAACTACAGGGTCCTCCCTTCTTCCTGTTTCTGTCATACCCCTAGTTTTATGGCGGAAAGAGTGGGGGAGAAGGAAAGAGAGAAAGAAAAACAGATTGATGTCAATTCTATGGAAGGGAAGTACAGGAATGAATCGGTCTATGGTCAAGATTCACCTCAAGTAGTCGGGGAGGAGTATGGGAAGGAAAGTGTCTACATACTCGTGGTAATCACCACATGAGGGCAGCAATTTCTTACCTTAATACCTTTATATTCACTGGCCAATAGGAAGTTAATAGGAAGGAGGTGGAGCTTCAGTGATCCCAATACTTCAATAGGTTGAGTGGTACAAACTGCTATTGTTTATTCTGATTAGCCTAGCTAACCAGAACCCCATGCTCATAGGGCTGCCATCACAGGTAAGATCTCTGTAAGGATTATTCATCGCTCTTCTGCTCAATGGCCATATAGACTACATTTCTGACTCTCGTTAACCATTTGCTCTAGGTCATAAGGGTCCAGGGCAAAAGCATGTGCAGTAATCAGAAAAATCTCTTACTACTAAACTCATCCTAAACTCTTAAAACTATTAGACATTTTACTAGGAAACTGAGCCCCAGAGAGATGAAGACTTAAATAAAGCATGCTAATTGTTTTAAAATATTTGAAGGGCTATCAAAGAAAGGGGAGTGCAGAGAGGGGGTGGAGATCAATAACACTTGTTCTGCTTAGCCCCCATGACAGAATGAGGAACAAGGTGGGAAGGTTATAAGTATTTTTAAGTGTATTTTCTATGTTTCAGAACTTTAAAAATATCTCATTTGACCTCACAACATCCTGTGAAGTAAATATTATGGTCTCTTCTTTAAAGGTGAGGAAACTGAGGCAGAAGGGGTTAAGTGACAGTGTCACTTAGGAAGTATCTAAGGGTGGATTTGAACTCAGGTCTTCCTAATTCTAAAACCAGCACTCTATCCTCTGTACCAAATAGCTTCCCATAACTAGGAGGAATGGGATGGAAGCTTAAGAAAGAGAGATTGAAGCTTTAATGTAATTACTAATAATCAGAATTATCCCAAAGTGAAATGAATTGTCTCAGGAGGTCACAGATCACCCCTTCACTTCGCCCTTCACTGAGCGTCTTTGAGAGCCTGGATGACCTGACTCTTTGGAGATTTAACAGAATGGAATCTTGGTCATCTACAAGTTTGAACGGACATATGAAATGCATCTGTATCTTCTAATCCCTTGCAATTCTAGGGCCTTCGATATAAACTTGGTAGGTCAACAACCCACTGCCCCAGTGGCATTCCCATAGGTTCCTTTTTTTCAAACGTGGGTTGATTTATTTTTTAAATTGAAGCATAAGGTGATAACCATGGGCCTATTTTGCAGATACCCATGTGAAACTTAGATTTACCCTTTGTTATCTCTTGCTCTCAATATACCATTACACACTTTTCTTTTTAGTCATACACATCCTTAACGAAGGAACTAGGTTATAATTGTATAACTGTAGTAAATGGAGGCAAAACAGGAAGGATAAAGAATTGGACCCACACACAAGGACTTATAGACATTCTAGACCAACACGTATCTCAGTACTAAGTAAATTATATTCATTGCTATTATTAATAATTAACTATATATTAATAATAATTAAAACATTAATTAATTGCTATTAAGTAGCACCAACACTAAAGTTGGAGAACATAGATGAAAGCCATTCTCCACTTCACTTGCTGCTCCATAGAAGTACAGATGGAGTTTTGGTGGATATTCGATGGAGCGGGCCTACAGAGGGAATCATGGGGTGCTTTCAAAGAGTATTTGGGAGGTGGCCTAGATATTGTAGAAATTGAGAAGTGAGAGAATGAAAGACTAGGGAAGAGTGTGGCTATCTAAGGAAGCCCTATCTCAAGAGCCATGGTATTGTTTGCAGTATCTACAATGCCCTCAGTGTGTGAAAAAGAAGATCCTAGGGCTCAGATTAGCCAGAGGAAGAACATAGGGCCCAATTTCCAGATTGTTTGGGTTTTCTTCCAAGAACTAATGCTTATTATGTCTAAAATGGGAAAGCAAACAGCTTGTGCTAACGCTGACCTTGACGAGGAATGATCAAGATATGTCAACAATTACAAGTAACTCTGAGACTCAGAAAGACGCCATGTCAAGATCTGTTGAGCCATGGAAAAGAGTGCTACTCTCATACATAAAAGCTGGCAGTTGGCCCTTTGCTGAGATCTAACACCAAGTTCAGCTAACTAAACAATGCTTGCTAACTCCTTGGAATGACATGGAGGTCACCAAAATCTGGCCCCATCCTACATTTTTAGCCTTATCTCTCTCTATGCTTATGGTGGTTCTATTTTCTTAACTAAATAACCAGACATATGGTCAGACAATGATATTTATTCACAAGACATAATGCCAAATGAGGAAACAAATCTCTAGGGATGGAGTGAAACTATTTTCCCAGTGTCACACACATAGCAAGGTACAGAACTAGAATTCAAACCCAGGGCTACAGGGCTACCCGATATCTCATTATCATCTCTAGTCGCAAGAGATGAAAGAGGACAAAAGATGGCCAGACTGCTCAGAACATTACAGGCTAATTCTAAGTGGTCCCTGGGAGGTTGAGGACCATGAGGTTTTCTGAAGGTTGACAAAGGGATCTGAAGCTCTTCATGTATACGGTCCAGGTACTTTTGAATACAACAATTATGAGTAGGCCTGCTAAGGATAAACAGACTATTTGGGAAAATTCCATTGATGTTACAGGTGGAGTTTAACGGACTCAGCAGTCCAGCTGTTTCCAAATACATGTCTGTTCTCCTTCTGACGGGAGGGCCTAATATAATCAGACTGCCTCACCGAGTCTTCTGAATACAAATCCAGGGCCTTTTGTGCTATAACACACAGCCCTGCCTTTTTCAAAGCTTTGTTTAAATTATACTTTCTTTCCTTAAAACTGATACTAACCGAGAAAATCTTGGCTATTCCCAGCCAAGCTGATGCTTCCTATCCCTAAACATATTTTTATCTTACCAGCTTTTCTCATACCACTTTCTCTGCCTGGAATCCTTTCCTCTATACCTATTCAAATTCTTTTTGGAGAGAAGGTTTAGGATTGACACACGAACCATCTTCAGGCATTTATTCGAAGAGCTATTGCATCAAAGATGGATTATGTTTATTCTGCTTGGGGTCAGAGAACTGAACTAGGAAAAATAGGTTGAAATTTCAGAGAGGCAAATTTAGGCCTGATGCAAATGCAGCACTTCCTAATACTACAAACTATTGAAAAATGTAATGGATTGCCTCAAGAGGTAATTAGTTCTCCAACATTAAAGGACTTTTCCAGTATAGAGGAATCTTTTTCAGCTATTATTTCAACTGGACGACCCTTTCCAAATTTCAGATTGCATTCTGGATGATAATCTTCAAGAATCAGAAGCCTTTCTCTACTAGAATATGAACTCCTTGAAGGCAGGCAGAAGCTACCTTGTTTCCTTATATCTGTAGCCCCAGCACAGTGCCAGGTATATAGTAAGTGCTTAATAAGTCCTTTGTAATTTATTCAGTCTTTTCTTCCCACAACCTCTTCCTCAGCTAGAAGTGATCTCTTCTTCTAAATTTCTTTCATATTCACAAGACACTCAATACAGCCTACTTTATATTGTAATTGTTTATATACTTGTCATTTCCTTTACTGGATAGAAAGCTTCTTGGACCAAATTCTATAATTATTTTATCATCTTCAATGTCTTACACATACAAGATGCTCAATAAATGTTTGTTAAATGAGTGAATTGAGTTTCATACCCTCATCTGTCAAAGTGAACTTCCCCAGTGACTTTGCACAGCCCTCCCTCACTTAAATCCAGTTCACTTGCACATCAACACTCTCCTAATGTCTTAGCCCTCTTGGAGAACAAAAGACAAACAACAACCACTGTGAATAGAAAGAGAAGCTGCCACACTAGGGACCCAAATGAACATGGCCAGTTGGGCAACATAGTTCTTTCCTTTCTTCCTTCCCCTTCTCTTGGTCCACGTAAGGTATCATACCCTAATCCGTGGGTGCTCTGCCAAAAGGAATGTAAATTTTGATTCCCCGAAACCTTTTTTTTTTTCTTAAGGACCACACCTTAAACCCAAATCACTCTGGCTTTCATGAAATGACCAACAATAGAACCCAGGCCAACCCCTCCTTGGTAATTCTTGGGGTCCCGATTGGCTCAGAGTGAATGGAAATAGCAATTGTTTTTATTTCGGCCAGAAACTCTGAGCGTCTTCCCCTCCCAAAATGATTTTTTTTTAACTAGGTAAAGAGGCTATTCTCTGTCTCATTTCTTACCTAGCCTTAATCATTGAATGGGCATTGTCTCAATCAAACTGAGACCTCTTAAAGACCTTAGCTTAAAAAAGCCAAAGACCCAGTTGGCTCTGGAGAAGAAAATGAAGCTAACTTTGCACAGCCCTCCCCTCACTTAAATCCAATTCACTTGCGTTTCGTCACCTCCCTGATGTCATGGTCCTCTTTGTGAATGATGGACAAACAACAAATAACAACAACAACCCCCACCCCCATCCCACTCAATAAAGGCCAGGGGCTTACTATTACTGCTAGGATCAAACATAAAAATTTGCTGCTTGATTTTTAAACTTCCTCACTACCTAACTCTGACCCTAGCTCTATCTCCTTCTTACAGTTGATCTCCCACTGCACTGAGATCCAGAAACCCTAGACTCTTTACTATTCTTCAAACAAGACACTCTATCTCCAAATTGCTGACATTTTCACTGGATATCCCCCATTCCTGGAATGCTATCCCTATTTATTCCTACCTCCGGCCTCCAGGGATTCCATCAGGTCCCAGCTAAAATTGTCTCATCTAAAGGAAGCCTTTCATAATCTCCTTCTAGTGCCTTCACTCTTTTTATTTCCAATTTATCCTGTATATAGCTTATTTGGAGAGCAGGCAGAGTAAAAGGCAGGGACTTGCCAGGGCTCTCCCCCAAATTTCTCCAAATAGTGACTCTAAACAAATTCTAGAGTGGCAGACCCCACAAAAAGACAGAGTTGAAAAATTTTCCAGCCCAAGACAACTTAAAAGATTGGCAGGAAAGGTCTGTTGTGCCAGGGTGAGAGAGGAAGGCAATCCAATGCAGGCTGCATAAGTGCAGGAGCAGTAGTATACCAGAGCTTGTGGCCACAGAGGAGTGTAGGACTCTCCTCACAGTTCTATTGTAGAAAAGAGTGCTTGTGGTCACTTGCAGACCAGATCACAGGTCAGGAGAATAGGAAAGACCTCTCCTTTGATCATACCACCTTGGAAGAACTGAAAACTTACAAGTCCCTAAAAGTATCTCCAAAAGTATCTGCACGAAAGCCCTGAGGCTTGGGACAGTGTGCCCTCCACACTGGAAGCAGAGCCCACCTTTAACAAAGAGTTAAAAGTAATAAGTAACAGTCTGGGGAAATGAGCAAAAAGCAGAAAAAAATATTCTGACAATAGAAAATTACAATGGTAACAAGGAACATCAAAACACACACTCAGAAGAAGCTGATAAAGCCAATGCTCATCCAAAGCCTCCAAAAAAATATGAATTGGTCTCAGGCCATGGAAGAGCTTGAAAAAGATTTTGAAAATCAAATAAGAGAAATAGTAGAAAAATGGGAAGAGAGATGAGAGTGATGCAAGAAAATCATTTTGGAAAAGGTCAACAGCTTAGTAAAGAAGACATAACAAAAAAAAATACTGAAGATAATAAAACCTTAATAAAATAGACTAGGCCAAATGGTAAAACAGGTACAAAAACCCGACGAGGAGAAGAATGCCTACAAAAGCAGAATTGGCCAAAGTAAAAAAGAGGTACAAAATTTCACTGAAGAAAAAAAACTCCTTAAAAAGTAGAATTGGCCAAATGCAAAAGGAGGTTCAAAAGTTCACTGAAGAAAATAGTCCCTTAAAGATTAGAATTGGACAAGTGGAAGCTAATAACTTTATGAGAAATCAAGAAACAATAAAACAAAACCAAAAGAAAAAAATTGAAGACAATATGAAATATCTCATTGGAGAAACAACTGACCTGGGAAATAGCTCCAAAGAGATAATTTTAAAATTACATTGACTATTTTAAAGCCATGATTAAAAAAAGAGCCTAGACATCACCTTTCATGAAATTATCAAGGAAAACTACTCTGATATAATAGAACCAGAAAGTAAAATAGAAATTGAAAGAATGCACCAATCACCTCCTGAAAGAGATCCTAAAATGAAAATTCCCAGGAATAATATAGCCCAATTGCATAACTCCTAGGTCAAGGAGGAAATATTGCAAGCAGCCAGAAAGAAGCAATTCAAGTATTGTGGAGACATAGGCAGGAAAACACAAGATGAACAGAGGGTTTGGAATATGATAATCCAGATGGCAAAGAAGCTAAGATTACAATGAAGAATCACCTACCCAGCAAAAACAAGTATAACCTTTCACAGAAAAAAAAATAGATATTCAATGAAATAGAGGATGTTCAAGTATTCCTGAGTAAAAGACCAGAGCTGAATAGAAAATTTGATTTTTAAATATCTGACTCAAAAGAAGCATAAAAAAGTAATCAGGAAAAGGAAATCATAAGGGACTTAATGAGGTTAAACTGTTTATGTCCCTATGTGGGATGATGATACTTATAACTCATAAGGACTTTCTCATTTTTAGGGCAGATAGAAGGAGTAAATATGTATATATATATATATATATATATAGACAGAGGACATAGGTGTGAGTTGAATATGAAGGCACTATATCTTTAAAAAATAAAATTAAGAAGTTAGAGAGGAATATACTGGGAGAAAGGAAAAGGAGGGGGTAGAATGGGGCACATTATCTCACATAAAAGCTTCAAAAAAAGCTTTTAAAATGGAAGAGAAGATTGGGGAGGTGAAGGAAATGAGTTAACCTTCCTCTAATGAGAATTGTTTCAAAGAGGGAATAACATACACATTCAACTGGGTATAGAAGTCTATCTCACCCTACAGGAAAGTAGGAGGGGAAAGGATAAGACAAGGGCAGGGGAAAGGGTGATAGAAGGGAGCATAGATAGGGGGATGGGATAGTCAGAAGCAAAACACTTGAGGAGGTCCAGGTTGAAGTAGAATAACTAGAGGGGGAAATCAGATGGAGAGAAATACAGTTAACAATGGAAGCTGTGAAAAAATTGAAGCAATTTTCTCTGATAAAGGCTTTATTTCTCAAACATATAGAAAAATGAGTCAAATTTATAAAAAATAAGAGCCATTCCCCAATTGATAAATGATCAAAAACATGAACAGTTTTCAGATGAAGTAATCAAAGCTATCTACAGCCATACGAAAAAATACTCTTACTAATGATAGGAAAAATGCAAATTAAACAGTTCTGAAGTACTACCTCATACATATTACATTGGCTAATAAGAGAGGAAAAATGACAAATGGTGGAGGGAATATGAGAAAAATGAGACATGAATGCATTGTTGGTAGAATCGTGAACTGATTCAACCATTTTATATAGCAATTTGGAACTATGCCCAAAGGGCCATAAAACCTTGCATACCTTTTGACCTACTATGTCCACATTCTGAAAGATATGAAAGACAAAAAGGAAAAAGACTTATATGTACAAAAATATTTATAACAGCTATTTTATGGTGACAGAGAATTGGAAATTAAGGAGATGCCTATCATTTGAGGAATGCCTGAACAAGTTATGATATGTGATTTTGATGGAATACTATTGTGCTATGATGAGCAGGATGCTCTCAGAAAAGCCTGGAGAGACTTGCATAAGCTAATGTAAAGAGAAATGTACTGTATACAAAGTAACAGCAGTATTGTAAGATGATCAGCTGGGAATGACTTAGCTATTCTCAACAATACAATGATCCTAGATAACTTTGAAGGACGTATGATGAAAAATACTATCTATCCCCAGAGAAAGAACTGAGAATGTCTGAAGACAGATTGAAGCATACTTTCTGTTTTTGCTTTCTTTATTTTTCTTGAGGCTTTTTTGTTTTGGCTTGGTTTTAGTTTTTTGGTCCATGTTTTCTTTCATAACATAACTATTAAGAATATGTTTTGTATGGCTGTGCATGTATAATCTATATCCAATTGCTTGCCTTCTCAATGAGGGGGGTGGGGAAGGAGGAAGGGAGAGAATTTGGAACTCAAAGTTTTAAAAATAAATATTAAAACTGTTTTTACATGTAACTGCAGAAAAATAAAATACTAAATACAGGTTATCCATGGATAGTTGTTTGCATGTGATCTCCATGAGACTGGGAACTCCTCACCTGTCTTTATAGCCCCTGTGCTTGGCTACCACATAGCAGGAACTTAATAAATGTTTATTGACTGACGTAAGGTAGACCAAAAGGATAGAACTGCTACTCCTGGTAAGTGGGAAATTGAGAATAACACAATAAACATTTATTAAAAGATTATTATATGCCAGGCATTGTACTAACTGATGGAGATAAAAATAAGAAAAAGAGATAGTCCTTCCCTATAAGAAGCTTACAATCTAATGAGTGAAGACAATATACAAAAGGAAGTTAAAATTAGGGAGAAAGAGAGGAAGAAGGTACCCAGCATGAGGGGTATGGGGCATGATGACAGTGGAATGGATTTCAAAGAATACTGCTGATGGGAAATGAGGGGTTCACTGAACTTCTGAGTCCTTTTTATACATCCTCTCAAAGGCTTTAGGAGGATGACAGAAGGCAGACTTTTTTTTTTCTGCACCAAGCAGAATGATCTTCAGATAAATTTAGAACAAAAGCTAGAACAAAAGTAGTTAACAGGGAATAGAGATCCAAAATAAATGAATTGATGGTAGAAAAAAGTCCTCTATCCTCAATAAGTCATCAAGTTGAAGAGAACTATTTCCTATGGAAGGACTAGAAGACCAGTAGATACGATTGTGGAACTACTATTCGTTATCTTAGAAAAATTATCAAGAATGAGGAAAAGTGCCAAAGAGGAGAAAAAGAGTAGATGGTCCACTTTTCAAAAAAAATGAGCAGAGGGGAATTTTATCAACTGTTGGCTATTAAGCTTTAATTCCTGTAAAAATATAATAAAATTGTGGAATACATAATTAAAGGGATGATGAGTGAGTGCCTATATAATCGCAAAATTTTTAGGATTGAAAATGACCTTGCTTCTTTTCCATCAAGTTCAATACTTTAATTTTACAAATGAAGAGAATGAAGGCCCATAGATTAAAAAGATTTGCACAATGTAACAAATTCGATGCTATTTGAAGTTTGGACTCTTTTTTAAAAAAATTGTTATTATTTAACTCTAGGAATTTAGACATATTTATGTTCCAGAACCATAAATTTTTGTTTTAAGTCTTCAAATGACCTAAGTGTATTATTAGGTCTATTATCAACTAGTTGGAGGCAGAGGAGTAATGAAGATGGCTTTCAAGGGAGGGAAACAAAACAGTTTTTCAAAAAAGTTGTTTCCTCTTCTTCCAAGGGCTACTTCTATAGTACATCCCAATGTTAATAAATCTCTACCTGGAACCAATCCCATAGTCAGTTGTTTCTCTCAGAAACATTATTATATCTTCTGTATGGCTAAAGGATGACTCCAATATATAGCATTGTTGCATTGTCACAGCTTGAATAAATTCCAGTCATGAAAAATAGAGAGATGAGAAATTTCTTCTCCAATATAGAAATAAAAAGTTGCCAAGGGAAAAAAAACAATAGACCATGGGGAAAATTGGTGGGGAAATGGAAATACTTTTTAAAGCCAACCTTTGCAAATGTAAAGTCACTTTGTGAATTTGGGAACATGAAAATATTTCATGTAAATCCTAGTTTATTCTTAAATTTATGGTAGTTTATATATGCATCCTAAAGTCCCTCCCACAGTTAAGAGTCAATAACTTCGATGAAAATCTCTTGGTTTGTTGATAACAGGAAACTACTTGTGACTAAATAGGCTTTATCATAATCACTATCAATATTATCATATTCCTCCTAAGGATCACGTTAAACAAACAGAAGTGTTTACAACTATGTTAGATAATACATCCAATTTAGCTGACAAAAATCATAATCTAAACCTTTTTTTAACATGCCACACTTTTGGGGTTACTGTGCCTGAGGAAAGGGGAACTTCAAACTCATATGACATCAGTTCCTTCAGCATAGAATTTTCCCTGGCTAGGGAATCAGCCACGTCTCCATGATCCCCCATGCCACAAAGCTGGGAATATCTGGTCTTGAGATTCTGTAAAGCAGTAGTGGGGGATGGGGAGGGGGGGGAGAAACAGGAAAGCCAGAGACAATTTACTTAGAATAAAATAAGAATAATCCAAGAAACACTGGGTATAAACTTGAGCTCCCAAGCACATAAACCGAGAGGGAGAGAAAAAACTCATAAAGACAGAATGAAAATTAATAGCAATTCCAAGAGAAGCCATAGGATATGGAATATTATACTATGAAAGAAAATAAAATAGGTGATCAATATACTCAGGAACATAAACAACTTGGTAAAAACCTCATTGACAAAACAAAAAAAAACCTAGGAAACATTTAGGAGAAGAGAGAAGAAAGTTTGTATTTGCACCTTACACCATACACCACACTATTTTTTAAATGGATGTTTCTAATACATATAAAAAGGTATTTAATTTTGTTTTAAGTTGAAGAAAAATGGATAGAGTTATCTTTCATGATTATGACTAGGTGGAGGCCTTTTTAAAACCAAATATAGGCTATAGGAGATCACAAAAAGATAAAAGATAATTGTGGTACCTGAAATTTTAAAATTTTTGCATAAATACCATTATTGCAGCTAGAATAAGAAGGAAAACTTCAATAGCGGGGGTGAGTCTTTGTTTTAGCTATCTCTCAGGGTCTGATGTCTAAAATGTAGAGGAAATAAATATAAAAATAGCAACAGGTATTCTGCAAATCAATACTTTTTGAAAGAAGAAAACCTGTCAACCATTAACAACTATATGGAAGATTGCTCCAAATTACCAATATTAATACAAAAGAGAAAACAATTCTAAGATTTCTCCCTTTACCAGCAAATTGGAAAAGATAACAAAATATTAAAATAGTCAATTTGGTAGGGCTATGGGGGAAAAAAAAAACACTAGCATGAAAATAGACTGCTGTTGGAGCAAATTGTTCAGAAACATTATTAAATGGATAAATTGTCCATAAACATGGACTTGCAGATTCTACTGATAGGCATATATCACAAGAAAATCAAAGAGAGAAAGGTTCTGTATATGACAAAATAATTTTAGCATCACTTTTCTGTATACAAAGCACAAATATAACTTTTAAATGATATTTTAAAACACATCGGTGTGATACAAAATACTGCATAATTGGAAAGGATAACGATAGCTATCTAAGTCATACTCTATCCACTCCCTTCCAAAATGTATATGCTCTATAATATACCTATCAATTATACTAAGAAAAAGTTGTCAAAAATTAAAGATAATATTATTGTTTTGTATTGCTAATTTTTTTTCTATTTTTATTCTTTTTAACTAAAATCTTTAAAAGGTTAGGATGTCTCTCTTTTTTTTTCCTATCAGTCATTTCAATTTATATAGCCTTCTTCTCTCCACTACCCTCCCCATCCCCACCAGTCAGTATTGATCTTTCCCTCATAACAAAAGGAAACAATGATCATGTCTGAGTATACGTGTGATAGTCTCCACACATAGTTTTCCACTTCTCTATCAAGAGAAGAGAAAAGTGTGCTTCATTGTTGTCTGGATCTAAGACTGGTCATTAAAATTGTTCAGTATTTTATTTTCTTTTAGTATTATTTCTGCTTACATCCATGTAATGATCATATATAGTTTTCCTGGGTTTTCTTCATTTGCATCAGATCAGGTAAGTCTTCCTTTGTTTCTCCAAATTCTTCATTCGAAAAAAAATCTTACTACAAAATATTATTTCATTAAAGTCATATGCAATATTTTGTTCAGCCATTTCTCAGTAGATAGAAGGACATTTACTCTAGCTTTGGATTTCAAGATACAATGAAACCAGGTCAGAAACAACTCATTTTTTTTTCATTTTAATGCTATTATTAAAATATTTTCTAGCTGACTGTAATTTAAAAAAAACATAAATCCCTCACAAGTAATTTTTAAGCAGAAAATACTTTTTTAAAGAACTTCTTTGGCATTTAATCACGATATATTTTCAACAAAGAAATTTGATTGTTTACATTATAATTCTGAATGTTTAGTTTTTGTTGACTTTGTGCTTTCCATTTGATAAAGCATCTCCCCAAGTGATTTACCGCTATCTTGGCAAAGTCTTTTTACATCCAGGCCAAACAATGAACTTAAATTTTAAAAGAATCAGTATTGTATTTCTACATAAAACCTAATCTTTACTCTCTTTTTCTGATGAATAATCATATCCTGCTTCATTTTTATTGTCAGACATAGGCAGATTTGAAATATGATCCCATATTATTATTTTTGCCAACAAAGTCAAAGTTTCTTATACACACTACCCCCAAACCCTTCCTTTCTCTCTCTCTCTCTCTCTCTCTCTCTCTCTCTCTCTCTCTCTCTCTCTCTCTCTCTCTCTCTCTCTCTCTCTCCCCCTCATACACATACACACACACACACATTTTGGACTTGCCCTGTTGTTTTATTTTTTCAATTGAAATTCAACTCCTTTGTCTCCTGGTGCTACAGGGGTGACCTGAAATCTAGAAGGTTAATCCATCAGAGCACATTTCTGGCAAGTCCTAACCAAGCTGGAAAGGCTATGAGTATAGAGACAGCTACAAACAGCTATGTTTGTCATTTGACAATCGGCCTGATTGCTAGTTTTTATGAGTTGACTGGCCAAAACCAATCTGTTTCCATAGCAAAAACACCCACATTGATGTATCTCTCGAAGTATAAAGAAATACGATTAATTAGTATTTATGTTTGTCAGAACCAAACACACTTGATTCTTTAAACACAGGAATAGAATAATTAAAATAACTGACAAAAATGAGTGAACAGTTCCAGGCATAGCTTTCTCTGGTTCCTCTACTATGTCTTTGCTAAGTCATCCATCATTGACCCAGGTTCATAACTTTATGTCCTCTCTCCCCCAACAATTCCCTTATCCCATCAGTTACAAAGTCTTGATTCTAATTTCTTATCTCTTCAAACTATTCACTTTTCTCTATTTGCACTGTCATTGCCCCATTTCAGTACCTTATCATCCACAGGAACACGTAAGCTCCTTAAAGGCAGAGTCTGTTTCATTTTTTCATCTTTCTATCCCTATGCCTTGAATAGTACCAGGCATATAGTAGGTGCTTAATAAAATTTTGTTTTATTGAACTGCTTGGAGTATTACAATCACTTCCTAATTTCTCACTCTGTTACCCATCTCTCCATTTTCCAAATGATCCTCCACACTGCTGCCAAGACAATGTCCTCATCATAGATTTCTTCCCAAGAAATTGAGCATTAGGGTTTGTTCACATCGCTCACTTCCAAATTAGGGTATGATTCCCCCATCTAATCTATTTTTCACACAACTGACAAAACAATCTTTCTATATCGTGAATCAAGCCATAGTCATTTTGCTTCACAATATTCAAGGGCACCCTCTCGACTCTACGAAAAAGTACAAATTTCATAGCCTGTCATTCAAAGGCCTTCACAATCTAGCCTGAACTTACATTTCCAAACTTATTTAACACCATTCCTCCTCACAAACTATACATTGTAGTCAAACTGGTCTACTACCTTTTGTTTGAACTCAGCAATTCAGATTATATTTCTGTGAATTTGCTCAGGCTTGGCCCAAAGCCCAGAATGTACCCTCCTTCATCTCTACTTCTTGGAATCCACATTTAACATTCAGCTCAGCTACCACCTTCTCCCTGAAGCCTTTCTGGATCCCCAGTGTCTACTATTCTTTCCCTTGCCAAATTATCATCCAAAGAGAAAATATTTGTAGAGTGTTTTGCAAACCATCAAGTGTTTTATAAACATTAACGCTTTACATATTTGTGTTGTATCCCCCACAGCCAAATATAAGTTCCCAGGGAATAGAAATTATTTTCTTTATCCTGTTTCTATCTCCAGCACCTAGCAGAGTACCTTGAATGTAGTGTTTAATAAATGTATAGAATTGATTAAACTTTTTATGCTGTCTTTTTTATTTTTAGATACTAAGAAGCAAGGACAGGGATCATTGAATATAAGTCTTCCTACAGGTAGGTTCAAAAGAACTAAGGTTCTAGAGTCATATGACCTGAGTTCAAACCTCTGCTTCTGACATCTATGCTTGTAGGACCTCATCTAAGTCACTTACTTTCCAAGGCTGTTGGGAGAGGAGATATCCCCACCCTGCTCCCACCCAGCTGTTCCAACTTATGAAAAAGTGTTCTTTCATCAGTTGGGATAGACTAAACAAATCAAGTACCATATTCACAAGGCAGGCATGAAAAGGGAAGAAAGAATTTTTTGTAGGGGGTATAAAGAGTGAGTCATTTGTGAAAAAGGTTTAGGTTGTAGATCACAGCATTATTACTAGAAGGTCCCTTAGAGTTCATTTATCCAACTGGCTCAGTTACAAAAAGACAAACCAAAGACCAACAAAGTGAAATGACTTTCCCAAGATCTTACAGCCAGTTCCAAGTAGAATAAAAGTCATCCAGCTTTTTAACCTTATCTTCAAAATGGTGGGAGATGTTGTTGGTGGTAGGTGTAAATAACCTCTGAACCCTTTTCTAGCTCTAACTCAATGACCCTAGGATGCTAAGGGTTTTTTTTTGTTGTTGTTCTTTGGAACCTGGAATTGGAAAATAATCCCATCTCTGCCACTAGTTACATGACCTCGCATAATTATAACACTTCACCTCCTAAGTTAGCTCTTTCTAGTGTCTAGATTGAGGAAGTCAGAGGTCTCTGAGGCCACTTCCAACTCTCTGATTCCACAGTTCTAGATAAAGTCTCTTTACAATGACTAACAATGTGCTATTCATTGCTTCCAAGTTTGATGTTATACAGACACAATATAGATACAATATAGTTATGTTATAACCCTTTTCTTTTCTTTCTCCTGCTTCATCTGTAGTCTCATTCCTCACCCCTAATTTTCAAGATTTTCTTTGCACCAGACTTTTGCCTGGCTCTATATTGAGCTCCTCTGTCCACCCACACAATTCCTAAATCTCTCCCAAATAGAGGAAGTAAGTTGGGATCACACCTATGATCATATGCAGAATTAATTCCAAATGAAGTGAGGAGCTCATACTACCAGCCAACAGATTTCCCAGACCTGTTATTTATTATTTATTTATTAAGTCTCTATTTAGTGAAGTCCTAAACCCCATAGTATCAGGATTAGGGTTCTATCCTTTAGCTCCTATTAGGCTCTGGCATTACTAGTCCAAGAATATTTCCTCCTTACCCAATCAATAGGAATAAACAAGAATGAATTTTTTTCACCCCACAAGCAACATGTTGAAGCAAAGAAAATTTGTGCAGTGCTTAGCCAGAAAGGTTACAAAGGTGTTTTCCAAAGTGAAGTCTAAGCTAGTTTTCTCTTCCATCCCCCTCCTCTATTCTAACTTTTTCCTCCCTCCCTTCTAAAAGAGAATGGCAGATTATTATAACACCATGTGAAGTGTCCTACTCTTCTTTCACAAATATGCAGGTGCTCAGATCTACTAAGATATGAGAACATACAGTCATTAGGAGGATTTTCCCCCCTCAGACAGTGAGAAGTCTACAGTCTAGAACACCCATGGAGGTACCACCATACCTTAAGGTAGTAATCTTTTCACTGGTTTAGGAATCTGCCATTTCAGTGTAGTCAATAAGATGTCCTCCCTTTCATTATTTCCCCTTCTATAGAAGGCTTTCTCCTCTCCCCAGACACCTTTCTACACAACAGAAGAGCATCTCTTGCCCCACTACCCATAAAAAATCTCCAATCCCATCTCTGAAATGCTCCTCTAGGCCTCTTGCCTCTTTTAAATGCCATCTTCTCTGGGAACCAGCTGTTCTCCCTAATAGTAGGGAAAGGAGAATTCCCCCCACCCAGCTGTTCCTACTTATGAGAAAGTGTTCTTTCACCAGTTAGGATAGATTAAACAAATCAAGTACCATATTCACAAGACAGGCATGCAAGGGGAAGGAAGAATTTTGTGTAGGGAGAGTAAAGAGTGAGTCATTTGTGAAGTAGGTTTAGGTTATGAATCACATTATAACTAGAAGATACCTTAGAGCTCATCTATTCAACTAGCTCAATTTACAGAAAGGGAAATCAAGGACCAACAAAGTGAAATGACTTTCCCAAGATCTTACAGCTAATTCTTAGTAGAATAAAAGTTATTTGACTTTATATATGTGTACGTGTGTGTGTGTGTACATACATACACAGACATATAATGTGTGTATGTATGTGTGAATATGTATATATGTGTGTATAGACAAACATACACATACTATATATACACACACAGCATGTATATACCATATAGAATATATGTATATATATCGCATATATAGCATATATGCAAAATATAGATACACGTTGTGTATCTATTATATATACTACAAAGATATATACATTCTAGATCACATGTAATATAAATATGTATACATAACACGAGCAACAAAAAATAGAATGGGCGAAGGTGATATTAGCAGATAAAAGAGGAACGAGCAAAGGCTTTCTATAGTAAATGGACCTAAACAGTATTTTCGAGGAAACTATAAACTCATAAAGGCAGAGGTGAAGAGGGAGTACATTCCAGGCAATGGAGACAGCCTGTACAAAAGCAAGGCAGTGGAAAATTTAGCAAGGACTGGGCCATCTCCTGTTTTGTTTTGTTGCCTGAATGGCTCAGCTGCACGAGGCCATAACTACAATTTAGTTTGAAACATCAGAGCAGATGTTCAGAAAACATGACAAGCTTCGGATCTGCACAAGTGCCCATGTCAAGGAGATCATGGAGCTAAAGAAGTGTTATCATTTTCTGTATGCATATGCCATACCCCCTCCACAACAGACAACAAGCTTCATGGAGTCAGGACAGGCTATTTGTTAGCTGTATACTGTATATAGGCATGTGAAGGGAGAGGAACCTCAAAAAGTGAAAAATGTGTGTTGTGTTCATTTGAGACAATCTTTCTTTCATCAGAACTGTTAAATGGAGGTAAGTTGGTACTGCTTGAATGCCAACAGGAAAGTAAGACATATTGAGAATATGATATGGAAAAAAGAGAGATCATATTAAAAAACACCTCCTGAGTAGTACCCACCCTTTCCAGTCAGTTGATTTGTATGAATGTGCCTGGGGAGTTTATCCCTTGCTAGCTCCTTGTCTACACATGCCAGGGGCCTGGGATTCCACCCTTAAGTAACACAGATACCTAGAGAAACAGATGCTTTAACCTTGTCTCTGCTGAATTCTTGGTGTGTCTGTTGAGCTAGTAAAAGTGTCACATGAAGACTGCAAATTTCTAAATGTTAATGGATTTTATCCTTCTTTTGAGTACTTAAAGAGATAGTTATTTCCTACACTTGTTGTTGAGTCATTTCAGTCGTGTCTGACTCTTCATGACCCCATTTGGGATTTTCTTGGCAAAGATACTGAGGCCGTTTGCCATTTCCTTCTACAGCTCATTTTATAGATGAGGACACTGAGAAAAACAGGGTTAAGAGACTTGCTCAAGGTCACACAGCTTACAAGTGTCTAAGGTCAGATTTGAACTCATGAAGATGAGTCTTCCCGATTCTAGGTCCAGTGTTCTATCTGCTATACCACCTAACTGCCCTTTTCCAAATTGTATTAGGTTAAATTATTATTGTGCAGAGATGTAATTAATTCATTTGTATAATTATGTAGATGATAGCAATATCAATAATTTGCATTTATTAGTTTCTTTTGTTCATGTTCTTTACTCTTAAAGAATCATCAAAGATCATACATTTAGAGATGGACAGGATGTAGAGGCTACCAAGTCCAAACCCCCTTATTTCATAGATGAAGAAAACAGAAACAGAGGAAAGTTATATGACTGGAACCCAGATTTCCCTTCTTCAGGTCCAGTGCCCTATTTCCAATATCACAGTAACATCCCTCCCAGAGATCCATGAACGAGGGGGTCAACCAAAGTCCCAATTAGTAAAAAAGTATATCTTACACCTTCATACCCTACCCCACAAAGACCAATATCTGGCCAAATTATACAGGTAGACTCCACCCCACCCCACCACAGCATTCCAGTCTTTGTACCCTTCCTATCTTAATGAGTTTTGAGGGGACTGGGAACAGGCAAGTGCCTTGTTTCAAATAATCCAAATTTGTGTTTTCAGCTGTCGCTGAAGTCCTAGAAGAGGGAATGGCGTCCAGGGAGACATTTTTATGAATTGTGAGAAATCTTGCCCGGATTCAGTTTTTATGCTCACATCTGTGCTGCTGTATTCAAAGTATCCGTTTAAGCTGAATGTTTCTATTCTCTTCTGTTCATGTAGGATTGCCAGATTTCAATAATAAGATTATGAGACATGGAGATTCTGTGCTTTGGTGGAATGAGGTGAGGTTGGATGGAGAGAGGGATGTCAGAAGATAGACTGACTATCTTTGTTTAATTGAGGTAGTGAGATGGCATAGTGGAGAAAGTGCTGAAATGTGGAATGATGAAGATGGGTTCAAATTCAGGCTCAAACAGCTTATTAAGTGTGTGATATTTAAATCACTTAATCTCTCCTACCCTCAGTTTCTTTCTCTGTCAAATGAGAATAATAATAGCAACCACCTCAAAGTAGTAGCGGTACCCATCACAGCTTTTGTGAGGGTCAAAGGAAATAATGTACACAAAGCATTTTGCAAAACTTAAAGCACTGTGTAAAAGACAGCTGTTATTTAATGGATATGCAAAGAAGATTTGGAAGATTTAGAGCAGAATTATACTTTTACTGGACCCAAACTTTCCAGAACTACTAAGCAAATGTTTCAATGTCACCTGTGTATGCCCATTCCTGTTCCCTGGTTCCAGACTGAAACTCAGAACATTTCTAAATGTCAGACAACTCCAATATAGGTCAACCCCTTAGCTATAGGAGGTTTGGTGAGTCATTTCATGCCATCTGATGACTGGTATTAGTTACCTGAGTTGGTAATTCAAGGTCTAGAAAATGGGAGAATAATTGTTGAAGGCAGCCCAATGTTTCTGAGATTTGAATGACAAGTTTGACTGGGGCCTTTAGGAGTGACGTGCACAGATGGACTAGCCCTCTGAAGAAAACATGCACCCTCTTGGCTTCCTTATCCTTCCTTGATGGATGCTGAGATCACTGCACCTGTCTCCAGACCCTAATTGGGAGGGCAAGCATGGAAAGAAAAGGAGTGGGAACATAATGGGAGAAAAAAATGTGCAAATTAGCAAGAAGAAACATATTCACGCACAATCTGGAAACAGATGTCACTAGTAGGATTGTTGGTCTAAGACGTCCACAGTCATTCAGTTAAGTCCTTTGGAATCGTGTTGTCTGGGTGCAAAGATCTCAGGATTGCTCATCACTCTATGGGAGCCCTATCAGATCTTTCTGCTGAAACCAAATTCTTAATGATACCTTTCAATGTGTTGGATCTAGGAAAAAATGCTGTTATTCTAACTATAATCTGAATGCTAAAACCTATAGCATGGACCCTCCAAAGATCATGCAGAAAAGAGTAATTAATTCATCTGCAAGGTAGGAATTTGCCATATTTACAATAGGAACAGCTATATGCCCCCCAAGATACAAGATCTAGATGTTGTTTTCCTATGGGAAAAAATAGCATTTTTTTTGGTTTTTCATCAAAACTTAAACTAAAGTCAGAACTTAAACTAAAGCCCTCCCTTCTCTCCCTTCCCCTCTCCAAAGCCTTAGCTTTTTAAAAAATTTATCATGATGTGAACTTCTTTTCCTCCAATGCTAGTGGGCTTTATACCTCTCCATCTCCCTCCACTTGAGCCTGGGCTTGGATATTTGTGATGGAGCCTCTCTTAATCCCTCTTGTCCCTCTTATGAGTAGAATATTCTCTGAGTCCACTTATGTCAACGTATCTCCTGGCCCCTGCATTACTTTGAGGTATTTCTTGATTCTGGTTATTCCATCTCACATCTATGCTGTATCTCATTAAAGCTGTGTTTCACTCTAGCATCCCTGTCATTACAATTGGCAGAGAGCTTAGCTTCTGGGAAACACAGTTATAATGAGGGCAAAGTGTACAGCACAAAAACAGCTTCTAATAGCTCATTAGTAAAATTGACTAGTTAAGCAGTACTCTCATTCCTTTTCTTTGACTAGAGATCTGAGGGCCATCTCTCTTTAGCGTGCTGTGGGGGTTAGCCTCCTTCCTGTTTTTCCAATCAGGACCAATCCGAGGAGGGTGTGTGTGAGCTCAGATTTCATCATGGATATGCCTAAGCATTCCTTATCAATCATGTGATCATGGAACCTTCAGCATGGTTGATTAAGCATTCATACGATGAGATAGCTTGATTCATTCAGGGGGTTCTACTGGGTAGAGCACAGGAAGGACTAAAAGAGAGCGAGATTGTCAGTAGTGACAGCTCCCAGCTGCCTTTAACTCAACCTCGGTGATGGGACCCATTATTTCAATAATCCCTATAAGCTCTGAAAGTCCCAACTTGGGACTTGCTTTGGAAAACTTCATCCAATGACCTAAATAATATCCCAGACATTTGCCCAATCTTCTGGTGAGAGTCCAACCCTGACCTTTGAATTGTGTGTGTGTGTGTGTGTGTGTGTGTGTTGCAGAGTTTGGAGAAGTAACAGAAAGACTAGATATAGCAGGGATCATGGGAATATTTGCTTACAAATAATAGTGATATGGAAGTTTACTAGTGCAGGGAATATCCTAGGCACATGTTTAGTATAAAAAGAGTCAGTAGCCTAGATAAAGGTATAACTATCATGCTTATCAAACTTGTAGATGACTCAAATGAGGAGGATAGTTATCATTTCAGATGATACTATAGGAATCAAAATATTTCAACATACTAGAAAAAGGGGCTAAATAAAATAAAATTAGAATATTTAAAATATATTTAAAATTCAACTTTTGGATTTGAAAGATAAACTTTCAAAAGCATAAGACAGGGGAAACCTGTCTAAGCAGCATTGCCTAAAGAGAAGAATATAGGAGGGATCTTGTGGTTTTAGCAAATTGCAGATTCAACATGAGTCAACATTTTGATGTGGCAGCCAAAGAAGCTGATATAACCATAACTTACATTTAGAAGCATAGCTTCAAGACTGAAGGAGATAATTGCCCCAAAGTTCTGTCCTGGTCAGACCACATATGGAGTATAGTATTCATTCTAGGTATCTTAGATAAGCCGGATTATTGGAAAAGAGGATGATTAAGATTATAAGAGTTCTATATAACACATCATCCAAAGAGCTATATGAGTATCATTTGAAGGATTCAAAAGTGTTTATCCTGGAGAAAAGAAGATATTTTTTGGAGGAGAGGGAGAAAGATAATAGTCTTCAAGTACGGAAAGGCTGTTATGTAAAAGAGCAGTTAGACTTGTTCTGATTAGCTTCAAGAGTGCCAAGAAATGGGTGGAACTTGAAGAGAAACAGACTTAGGTTCTATAGAATTAAAAAACAAAACAAAAATTCTTAACAATTAGAGCTATCATGCAATGGAATAGGCCACCTCAAGGCCTGTGGCCCTATCCCAGCTGGTCTAAAAATAGAGTCTGTGTGGGGAATATAATAAAGGACATTCTTATTTGGTTCAAGCTTAAACTAAATGGACTTTAAGGTCAGCTCTAGTTTTTAGATTCTGTGAAACTTAGGCCCAGAGAAGTAAGGAGACTTGCTTAAGACAACTAAGGAAGCAAGTGGCAAAGCCAGGGGTTAGAACCAGTTAGATCCACTAATCAAACATTCTTACATTGTTTTAAAGTAGCACCAATGATTCTCGGCACTAATGATCATTTTTATACGTATGCGACTCCAGATAGCATCCTCTCTGGGACGTTTTTTCTTCTATTCTTGCCCGATACTACCTGTGGATCTCTCCGCTTAACTTCATGTTAGCTATTGTTTTTAGAATTCATTTAGTAATTATGCATAGCCTTGTTACATTTCTTCTATTGCCATTTTAGATTCCAATTTAAATGTCTTACTTTTCTTGTTTATCTTCTCTCCATGATTAAATTATACTTTCATTAAGGGGAGGAACCAAGGCCGTTTGTATGTGTTCCCACCCCCAAATCAGCTTTCCGTGTGGTCGAACACAGTGCAGTGTGATTTGATTTTCCAAACATAGGTGGGCAAAAACAAGATGCATCTAAGAGGAAATAGAGAATAATCACAGAACCTTGAGATTGAATGAGAGCTTTAAGATAATTTATTCCATCTATGAAACAACCTACCACTGTGCTATGCTCCTCTTAGAAAAGTCAGACACTAGAAAAGAAAAAAAAAAGAGAAATAATAGAATCTTGGAGTTTTAAGGGATATTAAAGGTCATCTATTCCATCTACAGAGATTCACTTTCACTATCCCCTTGGGGTCCATGGTATGGAAATCATCTTATCTATAAAACTGCCTTATAGAAGATCTTCAACACGTAATAACATAAAGCAGAATTTGAAGTCTGCGAGTCTGGGTTCAAACCTCAGTTCTACTACTGCTGTCTGGGTCCTCTTTAACAAGTCACTCAGCCTCTGCAGATCTCATTTTCCTTGCCTCTAAAATGAAGGCATTAGAATAGATCATTGTCCAATGCTCCTATAGGCCTTTTCATTGTTGCTGTTGTTTGTCCTTCATTCTCAAAGAGGACCAATGAAATCAGTTCTGATTTGCAAGTGAGTTGGATTTAAGAGAGGCAGAGCTGTGCGAAGTCACCAACCTCGCTCTCTCCACCAGTCATCAGAGTCCAATGGCAAGACATAGTTCAGGACAACTGGTGATGTCCCCAGATGCAGTGGGAAACCTTAGCCTCTTTTTAGTCTCTTTAAGCTAAGGTCTTTCCCAGGTCTGTTTGTCTGAGGTAACACCCATTCAGTAATTAATGCTAGGTAAGAATGGAGGCAAAAGATGGCCTGGTTTGCCTTCACATAAGAATCAATCTGGGAGGGGAAGACCCTTGATGAACTAAACCATCTTAGAGTTGAAGGTAAACCTGCTTTCCAAATTCTATTCTGCGTATAATAAATTATATTATCACGAAGTTCTACAATGACAATCATCATCATCATTTTATAATGATGAAGGCTCACAAGAGTCTCCATTTGCCATCTCTTCCTGCATAGCGAGAAGCAATTTTGGCAAATCAACAGGAGAATGAGATAACAGATTCATCTCTGAGTTCCTATTGACAAGCTTTAAGGTTGGTGCCTTGAATAGAGGAGACTAGTTTAATAGTATGCTTTATATTCTTTTTGAGGGGGTAAGGCAGGACAATTGGGGTGAAGTGACTTGCCTAAGGTCACACAGCTAGTAAATGTGTCAAGTGTTTGAGGCTGGATTTGAACTCAGGTCCTCCTGATTCCAGGGTGGGTGCTCTACTCACTGCACCACCTAGATGCCCCAATAGTATGTTTTATATTATTTATTGTTTGTTCTTTTGTGGATTCAGTTGTGTCTGACTCTTCATGACTTCATTTGGGATTTTCTTGGCAAAGATACTGGCGTCATTTATCATTTCCTTCTTCAGCTCATTTTAGGAATGAAGAACCTGAGGCAAAGAGGATGATTAAATGACTTGCCCAGGGTCATAAAGTTAGTAAGTTTCTGAGGCCAGACTTGAACTCAGGAAAATGAAACTTCCTGACTACAGACTCAATTTAGCTGTGCCTGTGCCATCTAGCTGCCCCTGTTTTATATTATACTTTGTTGTAAATTTTAAAAAAATGGAACGCTGTTCATGAACAACAACAAAATTTATAAAAGAGGGGAAACAAGCATTACTTGATAAAAAGTACAAGAAGAAATGAAAAATTGGGGTAAAATAAAACCAACCTGACACAATTTATGATTCCTCACGGTTGTGACCCTTTCTACACATAAGGTAGCCAAATATCAAAGATTCACTTTCATCTTCCAGATGATCAATTTATTTCATTTTCAGCTGCAGTTTGGGTCTTCTAACTCTTGTAAAAACTGGTGTAACATGAAGAAAGTCCTGCCTCCATCCTATGACACACCTATCTGGAAAAAACCCAAGAGTTTGATTGGAGGTTGGGGAGCAAAGAAGGAAAAGTGTATAGTTCTGGAATTGAAAGGGACATTAGAAATAATCTTAAGTTAACTAGCTTTATGAGAACCCACGTCACAGCATGAACTTATGGTGACTTGGTCGACTAAAAGCTCCAGATCTTTTTCATATGACCTGCTGCCTTGCTGTATCTTTCCTATCTTGAATGTACGCCATTGACTTTTTTGAGCCAAGGTATTGTATTTAACATTAATCTAAATCTATTTTTGTCCCTTCAATCCATTTTTCCAGCCTATCAAAATCGTCGTTTAAGCCAACCACTACCCTAATATAATCTCTTTCTTGTTGAGGCAGGCATCTCATTCAAACCAAATTAAACTTCCTTATTTTGGGGACCATTTTATTTTTCTTCTTGAAATGGTTTGGAATTATTCTTAATGAGAAGAGTCTCATGTCTCTTTTTTTATAGCAGGTTTTCCTCTCCTCTGAATTGAAAAGGACTAAATCATTAGGTAGGAATCTCAAGGCAGGATTTTTTTGAACTTTGGAAGACAAATTCTGTGCTGACCATTTTGTTAACATTTGCTAACTTTTTTCCTAGTATTTTGGCAATTCTGTTTGGTTTATTTTGTTATTTTTAAGGTGGGTGGGATCATTAGCTTTCTATCACGAGGGTTTTCCAAGCAATAATGGCTAATATTTTTTTGCTTTAGGTAGCTTAAAAACATTTTGCTCTCCTGGCTTTTCTGACCATTTCATGCATATCAATGTCACATTTTTTTTCTTTTTTTATTATTTAATAATATTTAGTTTTCAGCATTGATTTTCACAAGAGTTTGAATTACAAATTTTCTCCCCATTTCTACCCTCCCCCCCCCACTCCAAGATGGCATATATTCTGGTTGCCCTGTTCCCTAGTCTGCCCTCCCTTCTGTCACCCCACTCCCCTCTCATCCCCTTTTCCCTTCCTTTCTTTAAGGCAAGATAAATTTCTATGCCCCATTGCCTGTGTATCTTATTTTCTAGTTGCATGCAAAAAACATTTTTTTAAACATCTGTTTTTAAAACTTTGAGTTCCAAATTCTCTCCCCTCTTCCCTTCCCACCCACCCTCCCTCCCTAAGAAGTCAAGCAATTCAACATGGGCCACATGCATATCATTATGTATAACCCTTCCATAATACTCATGTTGTGAAAGACCAACTAAGCAATGTCACATTTGAAATGTTTTTTGAGTTTTTTTTTAGCCAGTATTCTCATTTTGATCACATTGAAGGAAAAGACTGGTGGGGTGCCTGTCACCCTGTGGGTATGCCATTATTTAAAAGTAATTTTCTTTCTCTTTTCTGTAGGAATGGAAATAAAATCTAGGGTCCTATTTGTCTCAGAATCAACTCTCAAATATCAGTACTCACAAAATAAATGTTACCCTCATAGAAAGTTTTCCCAGGTCTCAAAGTCCCTTGAAACACTCCATTTGCCTAAAAGACCTACTTAGTCTAGTAAAAAGTTGCCTTCTGATCTAAGAATAATGAAGCTAATAATTTCTGCTTAGTCACAGATGTTAGACCTCACCTACAAGGTCCAAGTAGTTTCTGATCTGCAGAGGATCTGCTTATATTGAAATTGGGAGGTAACAGTATGGCACTGTAGAAAGAACTGTGTAGTTGCATGCTCATCAGAATATATTGTATGTTGATATTATTTTGGGATAGGGGGGTTAGGTGGGGGAAGAGATGGGAAGGTAGTATTACTTGTCTGGTTTTGTGTCCTGAAGAGTCTACAGCTAAGATCAGCTCTAGGCTATTCAATGGATTTCCCAGCACAGAAATAAGGGAATCTGACCCAGGTGTCATTTTTGTCAGTGTCTCCTCCTTTTCCAAATTCTCTCCTCCTCAGATATCACCACATTTCCCATCCCCCCAACTACACTTATTTTGAACCTCTTTGACTTCTGTCCCTTCTCTCCCTGTTTTTCAGCTTTCTTTTGTGCGTTGCTTTACCCCTTAGATTGCCAGCTCCTTGAGGGAAGGGGCTATCTTTTTTCATACATGTATCCCCTGAGCTTAGCACAGTGCCTGACACATAGCAAGTGATTTCTAAATGTTTATTGACTTTCGACTCCTTCTAGCTTGTACCAGTCTAGCTGATAAAGAGGGCATGCAAACTTTGGTCCAACCCAGCATTTCACATTAACGTTTCCTCCAGCTTATTTCAGAGAGGGGTGGGTGGACTCTCACTATTGATTTTTGCAATCCTACTTTCTTTTCTTTTTAACTACTCCATCCTGTCCTGCCCATTGCCCATTGTTGATGATGTGAACACGCAGCGTGGGAAGAAGGAATGTTATTGGGGAGGGAACAAGAAAAAAAAATGATTACAAAGAGGCTATTTTTAACTTGTCCCTAAGAGCACTCATCTACTTCATGATGACTCATATGCAGTCCCTTCATTCCCGTCTTGCAAATCCATGTTTTACTTTCTAGCCATTCCTGTCGTTGTTGTCCTCTCGCTTGTTTCTCAAGTACAATATACTTGATTATAACAATAAGAATTTCCTTGAAGAGTTCTGAAGCATCTTTCCATCTCTGTCACCATCCTCTCAATGCACACATGCTGCTCTCTCTAAATATTTTGTAAATAAGTGGATTGATCCACTCAATAGAACTCTAATGATTTATGTTGTGGAGTAAATCTAAAACCAATAAAAATGGAGATCACAAACATGAGTCTATTTAAAGCAAACTGATTATTTTTTAACAGTTTCCTCTTACTCTTCACACCCAGTTATGCTGTTCAGTCATAATCAAAAACTTCAGCGTTGCGGAAGAAACAAGCCCTCATAGTTTACTGTCATGTTCACACTTCTCCTTGCCTCCTCTCATACCCACTCTCCCTCCACCCCATCCCCACCCTATTGCAGTGACAGATGACAGGGAATTTTTAGCACAGAAGGAAAAAAAAGAAAGGGAAAAGCTACTGTATTCCCATTTCCTTCTCACCAGGCTTGAGTTCTCATGGAGACTCTGCCCTGGGAAATCCCCAGCTGGTGAATAGGAACCCCTCCCCCATGCCCAGCTTGAGTTTTAGCTCTTTGATGAAAAGGGTTGCATCTTATTATCTTCCATCTGCTCCAGCACATAGCAGACACTCAATAAATGTTTGTTGAATGAATGTTGAATGGCAGGGCAACCTTAGGCAAAATTCTGAATTTAGCTTTATTTACTTTTCTTGATTTTGGATCAGGCTCCGTAAGAGAAGATTTCAAGCTGTCACCTTGGTTGGCTGAGCCCCACATTCTGTCACCTTTGAACAGTGGCATGCATTACAGATCTCTCACCCCTCTCACCCCCCAATCAAAAGTGAATTGTCCTATATTCTGTACCCTTAGTTTGTAAGGGCAGGTAGGTGGTGCAGTGGATAGAGCATCTGACCTGGAATCTGGAAGAACTGAGTTCAAATACAACCCAGCTGTGTGACCCTGGGCAAGTCACTTAACCCTGTTTGCCTCCATTTCCTCATCCCTCCATTTCCACATCTGTAAAATAATCTGGAGAAGGAAATGGCAAACCACTCCAGTGTCTTTGTCCCTCCAAAAAAGAGGGCCACAAAGAGTCAGACATGAATAAAAACAACTAAACAACAACAAAAGCAAATGGAATGTTCTAAATCACTGGTTTGCAATTTCTTTAAAAAAAAAAGGGAGGAGGGCCCTTTCTAAGATTAGAAAATTTTGTGAATTCCTAAGTTATAATACAGTATCCAATAGGTGAAAATACATAATGACAAAAAACTAGTATTAATTTAGGCATCTCTCTAAAACCATTTTTACAAAATATAGTGTTCAACAGTGGTGAAGGGAATTTCTGTACCAGGAGTTCTCAACGAATAATAAAATTTCAGCTCCAAAATGAAACCTCTCAGTAAGAAAAAGAGGAAGGAGGGGAATGGGAGGAGGGAGAAGGAGAAGGGAAGAAAGCAGGGGAGAGAAACAGAGGGCAAGATTATATATAGATTTAGACTATGTTTACTTATACAGTTATTTAATGAAAATGGCTAACTCACATGGGACTTGAGAACCTTTTACCTTGGGTCCTTCAAGGGGCTGATAGCTCAGAGGTTAGAAACTATTGCTACCAGCTAATAGGATGATGGATATGAATGGGTTAATATGGTAGACATCTATATTTTAACAGCAGACTTCCAGAAATAATGCCTTAGCCCAAAGGAATGACATTACCAGCAGGAATTTCTAGAAAGGTGTCAGGCCAATAAGGGAAATATTTGGTGGGATATTTTGGTACCTCTCAAATCACATCCTGCAGATAGAAGCTTAACAATAATTTTTACCTATAATGGATAGGTTTGTTTTGACTAAAGGAGGTAGTTTGAGGTACAATGCAGAGAACATTGCAGTAAGAGGGAAACCTAAGCTGTAGACCCAACTCTGCTCATGATTCACCGTGTGAATTCAGGCAGTTCACTTCCCTTCTCTTGGCCTCGGTTTCCTCATGTGTGAAAGGAAATAGTTGGACAAAACGGTCTCTGAAAGTTTTTACTGCCACTAATATTCCATTGTCAGAATGTTTTTCACCTGATTCTTCTGAATCCTGTATTTCTTTTTAAAATTAGGAAGTTTTAGATTTTTAAAATTAGGAAGATATCCCCTGAATAACTGCAGGATTTGATTTTCCCTCACCTTTACAGGAGACCGTCTAGCTGAAAGTCCACTTACCAAGAGCCGAGGTTTCCAATCCTATTTCTAGGACCTATGTCTCCCCCACCATCTAGCACAATGCATTTGACATAGTAAGAAATGTTCATTGAAAGCCTGAGTGAATAAATTCATTCCTTCTGAATCTCCATTTTCCCATCCATAAAATGGGGATAATTATGCCCCCAAGCTACTTCAAATGGGTTTATAAGAAAATTAATATCATATAAAACCTAACTCTTTAACCTCAGGGATGAATAATTACCTTACATAAAGCCACAAAGGAATAT
Organism: Phalanger gymnotis; assembly: GCA_028646595.1. Taxonomy (NCBI): domain Eukaryota; kingdom Metazoa; phylum Chordata; class Mammalia; order Diprotodontia; family Phalangeridae; genus Phalanger; species Phalanger gymnotis. The sequence goes on along the minus strand of CM053624.1, from coordinate 96,137,267 downwards.
CCTCTTTAAAGTCAATGTGAAAATATGAAAGCAGAATAGTTACCCCTATACATGCCTCTATCAGGCTGAATGCTTATTTATATTCTATCCATATAGTCTAGGGATCCTTCTGCCTAGTGGAACAGAAATAGCAATAAACACCATCATTTTATTAAGTTTATCAAGGGCTGGAATATCTTGTATGGTGTCCAGAATTTTCTTAATCTCTCCCAGTACATTTTGTAGCATCTGTTTTTCCTTAACACATTTGGGTTCATTCTTATAATTCAATTTTAATCCAATTATGAGCTCAGATTTGAGTACTAACCGTTGATGTGCAGTCTTGTTAACATTATTATGTTGGCTAGTATCCACAGAAGCCAAGGCAATAGATACCTCAGTAAGATGCTAGCCACCAGACATCACCTGCAACTAATATTAAGTGACCTTTTCCTCAATAATAAAAAAATTATCCGTAATATATAAAGTGAACACTATAGTTCTACTCTTAGTAGGGCTTGCACTTCAACTTATTTCCCCAGAGGTTAAGGTTTTTAAGTCCTAAGGTTGATCAGGCCCCAGGCCCCAGACCCCAGAAGGAATGGTTCACAGGATGTGAAGAGTCTAGCCTTGCAAATCTACCTCTTGACATTGGTCTCAGTACCATATTTCACCTAACTGAGGTGACCAGTCACAGATGTTGCTCAATATAGGCAATAAGACTCTGCTCTAAAGGATTTTGGTGGGCTAGATTCCCAGGAGGTTGTTACTTATTTCTCCAGGTTCTAAGGGTAACCCTAAGGGTCAGAGTTTCTAGCACTGATATGCATGAACTCTTACCCATGTGCTTCTTGTTAACAATCAGCCAATAGATTTACTTGTCTTTTAGCAAAGCCATTTCTAAGGAGATGCAGTAAGACCAATTGGCACAAAATATTCCCCCACTAGTCTAAGGTAAACTTTCCCACAAATACACACTGGTTACATGAGGAAAATGGGCACAAATGTGCAGAACCTATAAATGTGCAGATCCTATGTGTTAATGGGTATTCTCTCATCTTCTTTCACTGGGAGTCAGGCCTACTCTCCCACAAATACCCAACAAGTCTAGCAGAAGAATAGGTTTATACTTAAAGTGCAAAGGCAGTGATGCACAGATGTAGAGGGCATATGGAAAAATGATAACTCATGACCTTTGGTCACTGAAAGTCCTTTAATCTCTTCTTACCCTCTTCTTTAAGTTCTCCTTAGGTGTCATTCTGTCATGTGCTAAGCATTGTGTATTTGTAGTGTCTGTTGCCAACACTTCTCTCTCCTACTGGTCTAGTCTCTCCAAAGACTGGATCAATTGTTGGGGGACAGGGAAGGGAGAGAGAGGGGAGAGACAGAGAGAAACAGAGAAAGAGAGATGAAGAGAGAGATGGAAAGAGACAGAGAGATGGAGGAGGAGGAGCAGAAGGAAGAGGAGGAGGAAGAGAGAAAGAGAGAGAGAGAGAGAGAGAGAGAGAGAGAGAGAGAGAGAGAGAGAGAGAGAGAGAGAGTCTCTCTCTACCCATTGTCAATGGTTCAATTGAGAGGATTCTGCCAACCCCTCCCTCAAAAAAACACTTATTTCAGGGCTTTGGCTCCTCTGAACTGAAATCCTCCCACTATTAGACTAGTCTGCCAATTGACCAACTCATCATTGGACCAATTACTTTTTAAAAAATATGTTACACCCAGTGGCATGTCCAATTCATTCAATAAACCACAATCTTTTTCTTATGTGGTGTTATCTGCCTTCATCCAATGCTCAAATTGATGGCTTATTCAAACCTAGTTTATGCTTTTGATTTATTGAATCAAACTGTCTGAGCCTTCTGGATTATACAGGATTGGGATGATATACAATTACATATATACAAACACATACATAGTACATGTAAGTGTGTATACATACATATATACAATCACATTTTGGCACATTTTTGTAGGTAAATTGCTGCTCCAGGTGAAGTTTCAACCAAATGACTTCTGAGGTCTTTCCTTCATTAGTTTATGGTTCTATATATCAATGCTCATAATAAAATCTTACATTTGCATAGCACCAAACAGTGTCTGAAGTAACTTAACACAACCTATGTGGATATATACCTATATATATAGTGTTCATGTGTGTACATACATATACTTGTGTGTACATATGTATTTGTGTATGTATATGCATGAATATATACTACAACACTCGTGTAATATGGCTATCTTGTCATATATTGTTGTTGATGTCTATCCCTGGTATTAAGATCATAGATTTAGCACTAGAAGGCCTTAGAGGCTGTTAAGTCTAACATCCTATTTTACAGATGAAGGAGCTGTGGTTCATGGAGTTTGACTAACTTTCTAATAGTCACATCAATAGCAAGTGGCAGGGCTAGGAATCACATCTTGGTACTTTGCCTCCAAATCTGGCACTCTTTCCCCTGAACCATTTTTGAAACTTTCATGACTGGCCAATCATCCCGCCTAGAACTGCCACAGCAAATCTTCCAAATAGTATGCCTTACTGTTTGTGTAAATAAGATACCGCTATCCTTTGGGGGACTTGTTTCCCTTTCTCTCTCCCTAATGACTAGAGTACTACCCGTAGTATGTGCATAATGACGTTCATTGGTTTAAATTGAAATAACTAAACTGATCTGTTACAAATGTTGTAAAGGAACATGTCCTCAGCACAGACTCCATGCTCTCTTTGGGGACTATGGTTTCTAAAGGCAGTAGATTCTGAAGGAAGCTGTGGTCTATATTGTAAAAGATAAAACATACAGGTTGAAGAAGGCAAATGGTTAGCAGGGGGAGAGAAAATATTATCTGTTCTCTGGTGGTAGTCTGCTCTCTTGCTGAGAAAAAGCAACCGTGACCTCTCTATATAATCCCTAGTTTCTACAACGTGGGTGAGCCAGTAGTCTCTTGAGTGTATGGACTGATATTGACCAAACCTTTTCATTTCTGGCACCATAATAGAGAGAGCTCTACCTCTGGAGTCAGAATATCAAGGCTCAAATCAGACCTCTGCTGCTCAGAACTTATGTATCCTTGGACAAGTCATTTAATCACCCTGGACCTCAGCTTCCTCATCTGTGAAATGGGGGACCTGGACTAGATGATGTATAAGATCCTTTCCAATTCTATATCTGTGATCCTTGCTCATAATTGGCACTCAATAAATGGTTAGATTTCGTTGAACTTAAATTTCACTCAAATCATTATCCTTCCTGAAGTTTATGGTTGTTTTAGATTTGAGAATGGTTTTCCTCAAATTGGTCTACTTCTGATCCATGGGACTTATTGTTCAGCTAGCTTCATTGTCAGTTCAGAATATTTGACTATAGTACAGAAATATCTCACTTGTCTATGAACTGTCATTTCATTTTTTAATTGTACGGCTTCAAAATAACTGCATTCTACCCTTATTCACTCCTACCTCCCACTCGGTGTGCTGTCTCAGCGGTCTTGGCCTGGTGGGTGACTGACTTCTATCAGCCAAAACACTTTGAGCTGTTATAGCTCTTTGGTTTGGGATGCTCTTTAAATTCCCTGTGGTTCCAGACCATCAGCTAGTGCTGGTCGCTTCACTTTATTATTTTTATGGTATTATTATTATTCATACCCCCTTCTTGTCCACACCTCTGCCAATGTCATTCTGTCCTGATCTACAACCGCAAAGAGAGGCCAGCATTGTCCAATATACTAGTTATTAATTGGCAGCAGGTCTTTGGGAGATTGATACTGCAGCAGCATACACAGCTAGATATCTACTCTACCACAATAGGGGTTGGGGCTGACTGACCCATAATATACAGAACTCACAGCAAGTCAGAGGAGCAGCATTAACCATCCATTTCAGATACATAAGCAGGTGCTCTAATTCTTTTTTTTTTTTTACATTTTTAATGCTGTATTTACCTCCATTCCCTTTTATCCAGTTGTCCCATCTTCCTTGTCTTCGGATCATCTTATTAATGTCATATTCACTCATTCGCTCTCCACAATTTTGCAAAATGTATGACCCCTAATTTTCTCTGTCCTGTGACCTTGAATCATATCCCTTCTTCAGAGGACTTCTTTCAAATGGTCAAATGGCTTGTTGGTATTTTACCTCTAGCCAGCTGGGACCACATTTCCCAAATGCCTTTGTAAAAGAGAATTCATGAAATGGAGTTCCAGTTGATAGTCATATTGTCTTGGTGATCAATGAGGGAATTAAAATGTGTGTGGCATAGTAGATAAAAAATCGGCCTCGAACCTAAGAATTGATGGGTTCCAGTATTACCTTTGGTACATATTGGATGTGTGGCCCTTAGCAAATCATGCAATATCTCGGTACCTATTCCTCACAAGGTAGTATATTCTATGTTATTAGAAGTAATCAAACAAAGAGATTACTATCTCAAGAATTTTAGAGATGGTATTCCTGAATATGCTATGAGGTTAGAATAGCTATCTCTAAGATCTCTTCCAACTGTAAACTTCTATAGGTCTCTGGTAGCAAAATGGGATGGCACCAATAGTCGCTGGTTCTACCTCCCAAAGTAGGGTCAAATAAACAATATTTTATTTCTCTTTGATTTTACCTATAACTTTTGTTCTATCCCCTGTCCCTTGCACAAGAGTAACAGTTCCTTCTGCCAGATATAACAGAATCATACAAACTTGGAGTTGGAAGCAATCCCAAGGCTTGTTCAGGCAATCTCCTACTTAGTTTAGGAACGTATATTACTACCTTTGATAGAAGGACGTACAACCTTAGCTTGAACATTTCCATTAACAGAAAGTTTACCATCAAATGAGGCAGTCCAGGAATTCCTGGTGTTTCTACCCAAACATTCATGTCTCTTCAACCCTGTTTCCTCCGCATCCCAAACCCAGTTGTAGCTATAGTGCCCACTGCCTATTCATCTGTTTTGCTCAATGTCACAGGAGTGCAGTTTCATGAAACACTAAAAGTTTTATCATTGTCTTCCATCTCTCTCTAAACAACCAGACCATTTATTTATCACTAATTGTTTGGCCTTCTGAGTTGGTCATTTGTAACCCAATGGTATAGAGTCTTTAAGTCTTTTGGTTCCTCTAACATTTCCTCTCTTTTTGTTGTATAAACAACTAAAGTTTCATAATGGAATAATTTGTTGTTGCTCAGTTGTTTCAGTCATTTCCAACTCTTTGTGACCCCATTTGGGGTTTTCTTGGCAAAGATACTGGATTGGTTTCCCGTTTCTTTTTGCCACTCATTTTATAGATGAGGAAACTAAAGCAAACAGGATTATGTAACTTGCCCAGGATCTCACAGCTAATAAGTATCTGAGGCAAGATTTGAACTCAGGAAGATGAGTCTTCCTGACTCCTGGCCTGGTACTCTATCCACTGTGCCACCTAGCTGCCCTATAGTAGAATAAAGAGTCTATTATATCTAATACCATTGATCTGGGGTTTATTTCTTCATTTGTCACGTAATTTCGTTATATTTCCCATCATTCTAACCACCAATGATAAATGTGCCATGCATAATAAAAGTGCCAAATGGCAAATGCCAATTGGATTATACTGAGCTTAAACCATTCCAGGATCCCCTACTTACCTAATCTCATGACAACTGCACTCAATGCAGCAGATGCTCTAAATTATGTTCTCCATTCATCTTGTTTTCCTTTAGGCTTCATATCACACAGAACTAGAGAAGAAGCTTAATACAAAGGAGGAGTGAATCTAGTTCAGTAATAGAACCACTCTCTAGAGTTTCTCTAGAAACTCTCCTCAAAAAGGAAAAAGAAAAGTCTAACAAACTTGTATTATATACATACCACATTCAACAGGGGCAGCTAAGTGGCAAAGTAGATAGAATGCCCGGCCTGAAATCAGGAAGACTCATCTTCCTGAGTTCAAATCTGACCTCTGACACTTACTAGCCGTGTGACCCTGGGCAAGTCTCTTAAGCGTGTTGGCCTCAGTTTCCTCATCTATAAAATGAGCTACAGAAAAAAAAATGACAAAACAGTCCAGAATCTTTGCCAAGAAAACCCCAAATGGGGTCACAGAGTCAGATAGGATGGAAACTACCCAACAACACCAACAACTACATATTATACTGTGCCGGGGACATGAGGAGATGCAAGTAATACATGGAATTGCCCTGGGGATTCATTGTAATAGGAAACATGACACATGTATAAGGATTAAATAAAATACGAACTAAAATCTGTTAAGTGAGAAAAAAAAAGTACAAGGGGCTATGAAATAAAAGGCTGAGATTACTTTCAGCTCAGCTATCAGGAAAGATTTTGAGGAACAAGTAGAATCTGAGTTTGGCACTGAATTATTAGTGGTAATAATGACCAATTAGATTTATGTAGTGTCAGAGTTTAGAAAGTGCCTTCCACACAACCACCAAGAGAAGCAGGTAGTGAAAGCATTAATTTCCCTATTTTACAGGTGAGAAAATCAATGCTCAGAGAGGTTGTTATTTTCACCAGTGGCTCAGCTAGTACATGTTGAAGGCAGAATATGAACCAAATTCCCTTGGTTCTATATCCTTCATATTTTACTATTTGTTTTCAACTATCAATTGAAGAGAACAGGCCAGCACCATTTTCACCAGAGACTGAAATCATATCCTGGATTGTTTTCTGTCACTATGTTGCTCTCTGGCCCACCATTCAGCATGGTTTTATAATCCCAGCCTTTGTTTGGCATCATGTCTCAGTGTTATTATAGTAGAAACAGAATAAATTCGGATTAAAATAAACAGAAATGCTGAATCTCCATGGGGTCATGAGCCATTTATATTTAAGTAAAACAACTTTTTAACTAAAACTTAAACAGATCATAATCAATCACTCAGTCAACAAACACTTTTCAAGTACTGATTAAGTACCAAATATCATGTTAGCGGCTAGCATGTAAAGACATTGGCAAAACAGTCTTTGTTCTTCATGAATTTTCAGTCGAGCAAAGGAAGACACACACACTCACACACACACACACACACACACACACACGCACAGCAAAAGAATGAATAAAAAAGACATACAATTAATTAGGAGCAGGACTGTTTCAATTTACTGATGCCTTATTTGCTGAATTGGACTTAGTTGGCGTGCTCTCAGATTGCAAGCTGTACTTGAGATTGCCTTTCAGCTGCAAATGGACCTTACTATTCTGGAAATACACAAGATTTTGTTAAGTTGGTGAGTCAGCAAGAGGGAAAAAGATCATTATCACCTTCTCCCGTCTTGTAAACACAACTGGACCTACCATGCCATTTTCTTTTCACCAATGAATAGGAAGCTCTGGCACTGATAAAGCAGGAAAAGTCCTAGATCTGGAGTCCTATGACCTCAATTCAAATCCCAGATATTCCACTTGCTAAAGACATAGCCCCAGGGAAGCCATTTAAACTCTGTGGGCCTCAGTTTCCTCATTTATGAAAACAAGAGTAGTAGAGTAGATAACTTAAAAAGGCTCTTCCAACTTTACATCTGTGATTCTTTGATTTTTATAAGGAGCAAAAATGTCCTGTCTAGGTACATTTAAAGATATATTTGCAGCCTAATTGTATGAGGACATAATTTTCAAATGCCATTGGGCCTGTTCCTGTGAGAAACTCAGTCCAATACTATAGGTCAGCACCTGCTCTACGACTTATTGTTTTAGAGATTTGCCTAGAATTCTCTCAACTGAGAAGTTAAGTTACCTGCCAAGGTCATGCAGTCAGCATATATCAGTGGCATGACTTGAAACTAGGTCTTCCTGGTTACAAGGCCAGCTCTCTATCTACCATGCCACATACTATTTTTTTAGCATATATACATTCAAACATATATACATACACACACACACACACATACTAATGGAGCCATTCTGAAAGCAGTTCATGTTATTGAATATAGTAGTCTGAATAACAGGCTAATAAGCAATATTCCTTATGCTTTTGGTTTTTCCTACATCAGTAGTTAGGCCAAAATTTTTTGAGTGGCTATGAATGTCCTGTAGGAGGCTCTGCCATTTTCTGGGTCTTACTGCAATCAGCACAATGTAATCTACAAGAGTTGCATCAGACTTTCATCAGCCATTGGAAATCTCTCTTCGATTTAGATCTTCCATTTAGATGACATCCTGGCCCATCTGCAGTCATCCTGATGATTTATCAGGCCACTGGACCCAAATAGCTCTGGAGGAGAAAGTGAGACTGGTGACTTCGCATAGCCCTCCCTCACTCAAATCCAAGTCAAGTGCAAATCATGTCATCATTCCCTGATGTCATGGTCCTCTTTGAGAATGAAGGACAAACACAACAACAAGGTCTCTTCTATAGCAGTGTTCTGAACACCTTTGCCAATTGTATACCAACCTGTTGTATGCCATTAGTGGTGGTAAGAGGGAGGTCAAGATAGGGGCAGAAGACCTGTAGCAGATATCTGGAAAACAATAGAGAATTCTCTACTGGCCACCATTTTTATGTATCTCCCTGAATACAATGGAAACTTCACTAGAAGAATTGCTACCACTAGTCTATTGGTCTTACTCCTTTCAAGTGAACAGCCTATTTATCGACAGTCACTGGGTGCTATAACCAGATACTGCCTTAATTCCTTAGTTTTATTTATGCTCTATGATCACTATCCTAAATTACTGTAATACATGTGATTATGTTCAAACATAACCTAAACAATTGATAAATGGGATCATAAATTGAGGGCTAAATGAAATTTGAGAGCAGAGATGAAACTAGGGTGGGGAACCTGGAGGGCTGAATTTAGAGGAAACTAACACCAGTTGATATCCTTCAGAAAGCAAAAATAACAAACTACTGCATCTAGGAATATACTAGATGGCCTGTTTCTTTCCCCAACCCCTGGCTCAAGGTAGCTCTAACCAAGATAGCTCCTCTCTGGCCTCACCTAATCCTTCCTCCCCGCCAAGTACAGTGATCCCCAAGAGAAAACATAACATTCTACTTCCCCTATCCCACCATCATACACTGGCATTCCAGTACCCCTCCCGCCTTGAATTTTTATTAAGAAATTTGAGAATAGATCCAAAAACAAAATTTCTACTTGGGGCTTTGCTCAGAGGTCATCAAGTCCAACCTCCTTATTTTTCAGAGTTAAGGAACAGAGGCTCAATTGAGTAAGTTGCCCAAAGTCACAGAAATGGTAAATAAAAGTATTTAGATTTCAATCTAGGCCTTTTGATTTTTGTTCTATTCCTTTCCCCTACAACATGCTATTTTAGTCTATTTAATAAACTATTCAAATGTTATTGTTCCGGAGTTATAAACTGATCCAACCATTCTGAAGAGCTACATGAAAATATGCCCAAAGGACTATAAAGTTGTGCATACCTTTTGACTCAGCAATACCACTACTAGGTCTATATGCAAAAGAGACAAATAAAAATAATAATAAAAGGACCTATATGTACAAAAATATTTATAGCAACTCTTTGTGGTAGCAAAGAATTAGAAATTGAGGGGATGCCCGTCAATTGGAGAATGGTTGAACAAGTTGTAATATATGATTGTAATGGAATACTACTGTTATAAGAAATGATGAGTAGGATGCTTTCAGAAAATCTTGAAAGACTTACATGAACTGCTGCAAAGTGAAGTGAATGGAACCAGGAGAACAGTAGCCATATGCTAAATTCTAAGGACATAAAAAGAGGCAAAAGACAGTCCTTACAATCTAATGGGGGAAATTGCATGCAAACAAATATATATAAAGCAAGCTATATACAGGATAAATAAGAAACAATTAAGGAAGGTTGGGAAAATTTTCTGTAGAAGGTGGGATTTTATTTAGGACTTAAAGGAAGCCAGAGAGGTCAATATTAAGGTCAAATGAAATAACACATAAAGTGCTTTTAAACTCTTAAAATTTCTACCATTTCTTTCATTTCTACCTCCACCTCATTTCACTCATCTGACAACTCTTCATACAGTCATTGTCATGGTTTAAGTCCAAGGGTGGGGAACCTTCAGCCTCAAGGCTACGTGTGATCCTCTTGGTCCTCAAGTGCAGCCCTTTGACTGAACCTAAACTTGACACAACAAATCCCCTTAATAAAAGGATTTGGTCTGTAAAACTTGAACTCAGTCAAAAGGCTGCACCTGAGGACCTAGAAGTGCAGCCTCTGGGCTGCAGGTTCCCCACCCCTGGTTTAGTCTCTTCCTAAAAGTTTCTCCCATTATAATCTATACTCCATACAATTGCCAAAGTGATTTTCCTTTAAATATGGATCTGACCATATCACTGCACTACTCAATAAACTCCACTGGCTCCTGGTTATATCTAGAATAAAATTTAGGGGGTGGAGCCAAGATGGCAGCTGGAAAGCAGGGACTGCTTTCCCAGTGAACTCCCCACCAAGTCCCTCCAAAAACCTATAAAAAATGGCTC
>CM053624.1:96101275-96126355 GCA_028646595.1 Phalanger gymnotis | reverse complement strand
GGGGGGGTGGAAATGGGGAGAAAATTTGTAATTCAAACACCTGTGAAAATCAATGCTGAAAACTAAACATATTTAAAAAATAAATAAAAATTAAAAAACAAACAAAAAAATAAAATTCAAAATTTCTCTTTAGCTTTCACCACCTGACCTCAATCTGTCCTTTCAGTCTTATTACACATTATCCCCCTCCTTCCCTATGTGATCCAGCCAAACTGGCCTTCTCTTTGCTCCTTACATGACACTTCGTTTCCTGTCTCCATGCTTTTGTCTTTGTCTTCCCTCATGCCTATAATCTGCCTATGATCCTACATTCTCTTTTCACTTCAAAGAATCCTTCTCTTCCTTCAAAAGGCAACTCGAACACTACATGAAGCCTTTCCCAACGGCTAGTAGGATCCTTCCCAATCTATATTGTATTTGTTTATATTCCTTTTATACAGGGTATCTCAAAGTCTTAGTATAGTTTTAAGCTATTAAAGCCTAAAATAGAAAAAAAAAATATTCTTTGGAACACACTACATCTACTTCTATATCTACATCTACTTCTAACACACTACGTCTACTTCTATATCTACATCTACTTCTAACACACTACGTCTACTTCTATATCTACATCTACTTCTAACACACTACGTCTACTTCTATATCTACATCTACTTCTATATGTAAGGTTATTTCTTTATGTCTATAGCTATTTGTTCATTGTTTGTCCTTCATTCTCAAAGAGGATCAATGACATCAGGAAAGTGATGTCTTAACTTGCAAGTAAATTGGATTTTAATGAGGCAGTGCTATGGACAGATATAAATCTATATCCATATCTACAGATATCTATATAGTCAGTCATATCTATAGAAAGTAACATGTAGATAGATCTATAGATAGATATATGGGTATATATGTATGTATGTATGTATGTATGTATTTGTCCCTCTTCCATTTGAATATAAGGTCCTATAAGATTATAGGAATTGTTTCCTTCTTTTCAGTACCATCCCCAGTGCCTAGTAGAGCATTTGGCACATAGAACCAATAAATAGTTCTTTACTTATTTCCATTTGAGGAAATACACATAAAAGATCAATACTTTAGCTATTCCTGAGACAAAGATGACTTAGGTTTGAAGAATATAAGTACCAGACTGAATATTGCCTAGATGACTATGGACACATTATTTGGTAAAGGAAAGTGAGGCAGTACAACATGCTGTATTTTTCTGAGAGTGATCAAGCCTGTCTCACTAGCTCCTCTCTACTCCTAGGTCTAATTCCCCCTCACATAGTTTAGTAGAAAGAGCACTGGACTTGGAGGTCCCAGGGAAAGAAGTCAGAAAATGAGTGATGGGAAAAAAATGATGCCAATGTCAAATGGTCATCTAATCTCGCTACTAACTAGCCATTTAATCTTGGGCAAGTCACTCTCTAAACCTTATTTCTTCATCTGTAAAATTGTAGCAATCATCTCTTCCATGCTTATCTCAGAGAAATGTTATAAAAACAAAATGAGATATTGCATATGAAAATGCAATAATTAAGAGAAGGAAGGAACAACACATGTATACAAATACTAATTAATAGCAGCAGCAGCAGTAGCATCATCATTACCTAAGTTATCTTTTTTTTGCCAATTCCTCCCATGTTCTTTATATCATTCTCTTTAAGGCCATGTCCCTATTTAACAACGTCAAACTATTTTCCTTTTTTCACCAAAATACTATGATTCATTTAAGAAAAGGCAACAAATGTTAAAATAGGAACATAAATTCCTAATTAGTACCATTTGTCTTTGACGTCTTTAGGTACTTAGCAACAACTACCAACTTTGGTCTAATGTCTGCCCATGGACAACATGATATGGTACTAAACGGGTCAACTCCACCATCTTTTGCTAGCCTTGATCATTCTTAGATGTTCTGGTTTATCACTTTCCTTCCTTACAGCTTTCAGTGAGCAATATATTGTATAAATCTTATACATAAAGGTCCATGGATGGGGGTGAGGTGGGGGAAATAGAGATTTGGCCAAGATTAAATAATAATTGTAAAAAATTGTTTTGACATTGTGTTAATATCTGTCAGCCTATTACCCACAAATGAAAGTTAATCACCAAAATTGCCATTGCAATTCCAAAAAATGTAATGAAATAAGATATGTTGAGGAATGAATAATTTGGAAATGGAAGCAATGAGCTAATGGAGAAATAAAACACTTGAATTAACCCTTTCGGGGCCTATAGCAAATGGTCAGGTGTATGCATAATATGTATAGTGGTCTCGGCAAAGTGGACCTCAGGAAAACAGAAGGAAAAATAAATGTTTGAACCAAACTGGGATCAAAGACTCATAATTATAAGCTATGTCAACCTGATTTCAAACATCTAACAGAATGAGTTACTGTATTCTGTCATTCTTGGTTCTGTACCAATTAGCTATGGGATATTATGGGCCTATGTTTTCTCCTCTCTAAAATGAGATGGGTTGACAAACTGATGACTTCCAAAGTCTTTTTCCAGCTATAACATACAGGTCTATTATCTAGTAAAAACCTTCTGACTGGTCTTCTTGCTTTGAGGCTTTTCATCCTGGATGCTGGCTGCCAGATTAATCTTCCTAAATAATTCATTTTTTCAAAAACCTTAAATGGCTTGCCACCTTGTACAAAATAAAATCTTAACTTTTTAGCCTGACATTGAAAACTCTACAATCTAGTTCCAACTTACCTTTCCAAACATATCACTTATCTATTCAAACTCTCCAGACAAGCCACAAATGGGTCCATTTATTGTTTCCCAAACACATACTTGCCTATCTCCATGTGTCTGATTATACTATATCCCTGCCTGGAATAATAATAGCTGACATTTAAATAGTGCTTTAAGATTTACAAAGCACTTGACAAATGTTTGATTCTCACAACAACCCTGTGAGATATTTACTATAGGTATTAGCTTCATTTTACAAGTCAAGGAAAGTGGAGTGTGGAAAGTCTAAATGTCTTGCCCAAGGTCAGGTAGCTGTTAAGTGTCAAAGGCAGGATTCAAATTCAGTTCTTTCCTAACCCTTTTGCCAGCCAGTCCCTGCCACTTTTTTGTCCATTTATCTGAATCCCATGCATCATTTAAGGCCCAACCTAAACTCCACTTAAGTGAAGCTTACCTGGACCATTCAACATAGTTCAGATTGATATCTTGATCCTCTGAAAGTCTTGAATACATGCCATCTACATCACTCACCACTTTTCCCATGCTGCCTTGTTATCTTGGTATGTATATAGGTACTGTTTACCCAATTCAATTATAAACTCTTTCATGTCAAGGACCTTGTCTTATATCTTTACAATTCCCAATGTGCTTAGAGCTCTGACTTGTATATACTAGACACTCACTTAATGTTCAGTTAATTGACTGATGACTGATAACAGAAGAATTGCTCAGCCTAATGCCCTCTTTTTGACTCTGTTGAAGGAAATCTCTCAAATACCCTCTCAAAGTTCATGGATCTACCTGGAGAGCAAAATGCTCTCATAGTGGGTAGCATTTATAAGATCATAGCCGCAGGGCTGGAAGGGACCTCAGAGGCATCAGATGCAATCCCCTCATTTTACAGATAAGGAAATTTAGGTCCAAAGAAATTTAGTGACTTGATTAAGGTCATACAGGTTAGTAGCATAAGAGCAAGGATTTCAACTCAGGTCTTCTGACACCAAAGCCAGTGTTCTTTCTATGTCACGCTACTAAAAGAGCTGTTGCTTTTATTTCTCTTTTCCCTAGTTTCAGGTTGTCATTTATGGGTTCTCCACATGCCTAATCAACTTTATCAATTATGAGCATTTATTAAGCATCTACTATGGGTCAGGTAGAGTAGATTTGTAATGGCATTTCAGCCTGGCTTTATTATACCCAGAGACATTTAAATAGTGATTTTTCCAAAGGATGCTGCTTTGGAAGATTTCCTCTAATAGCCCTGTGAAATAGCTAGTACTGGTATTATTATTCCATTTCAAAGAAGAAAAACACAGGCTTAAGGAGTATAAGTGACTTGGTCATAGGCATACAACAAGGAATAATCACAGGACAACTTAAAATCACAAAACTAATAAAGTGTTGGAGGCAAGTTTCAAACCCTGGTCTCCTTTCCTAGATAGCCATTGCCCATGTTTCTCTATCAAAATCTCTCCCTCTACTTCTCTTATTAGGAGGTAAAGATATGCCTACCTTCGAGATCTTCTTTAGGGCTCAAGAGCAACTCCTAACTAACCATGCCAATTCGGCCCCCTAACTCCAGCCCTGTGGATTCTTTATTCTTTCCTAGCTAGACAAAGATGAAGACAACATTTCTTGTGATAAAAATTCGGCCTCAAGATCCCTGTGGAAATAGAGGTACTTTCTGCACTTGGAGGCTGTCTTTTCATCCATTTCAAATGCATTGCCATTTAATTCAGGAGACAGGATAAATAGGGACACCCAGATGGCCTTTGTGAGACTCTTCATTACTTTATTTGCCTCTATCTGATCTCTCAACACTCTTTCCCTTTCCATAATATACAACTCTAATCTTTTCATTCTCTCTCAGAGTGGAATTGGCCCTCTTGGCTGCTGCCTCCACCTCTTTTCCTGATGCTTCTAATCAGCTCCACTGCCCTTCTCTGGCCCTTTACCCTTTCATTTATATCCTGGTTGAGATAAGACGCCTGAACTTGACTGCAGTATTCAAAGTGAGGATGTACCATTGATTTACACAATGACAAGATAATATTTCCCCTTCTTATTCTTCGTCCCCTTCACACAGCCTCTGTCTTATCGGCTGCTCTGGCTGCCACTGGGCGAGGAGGAAATGTCTTCATTGAGTTGCCCATAATGACATCCACTATAGATGTCTCTCTTTTCCTCTATCCCTTTCTTTTTTCAGAGACACTGAGTTAATTCAGAGCCAGTCAGTGTGTGCATGGAGTCTAAATCATTCTTCTGAGTGAGCATTACCTTCCCCTGCCATACAATGCAGATAATTGCCTGTCACATGATCTCCTCATATGTAACTCTGTTCCCTACAGCATTTGGACCCCCCAGATAAAGGGTAACTGCCAGGAACTAGAGATGGCCCACCCACTCTACCCCTTCTTGTATTACCAAGATAATTAGATATGTTCCACGATGAACCAGCATTGATTTGCTTAGTGCAGTGAGCAACGAAGATTGGTGTATGAGAAAACTTGCTATTCTTTCTCAAGGGTGGAATTGAAGCCACCAAGAACAGGTCCAGTTGATGTTAGCATTTCATCCTCTATGAATATTTGTTTGCATAAGTTTGCAGCTAGGTGGCACAGTGGATCAGGCACTGGACTTGGTGTCAGAAAGACCTGAGGTCGAATCCAGCCTCAGATACTCACTAGCTTTGTGACTCTGGCTAAGTCACTTAACCTCCGTTTGCCTCAGTTTCCTCATCTATAAAAATATATATAATAATAGCACCTACACCTCAGGGATGTCGTGAGCACAAAAGAAGATATTTTATAACACTTTGCAAACCTTAAAGTGCTATATAAATACTAGCTGTTATTGTTGTCGTTAGCCTTCTGACACTATGACAGTTTTCTCTGATGATTTAATAAAAATTTAGAATATAAGACTTAAATGGCTAATTTCGATTTTTTTGACGTCAGGAAAATGAGACTATTGACATAGGAACATCACTCCTGAGTCGCAACGCCAACTGGGGCCCCTTGCAAATACAGAGAGCCTCTTATTTTCTCCCCTGACACTATCACCTAGGTCATATGCCTGCCTGATTATGTTCTCTCAGAGAAAGTCTTAGTGAACAGCCAGGGCTTCCAAACTCTACAATTACCCTAAAATACACTGACTGACTCTCTCATGTCCTGGCATACAATCCCCAAAACCACCTTCACATCAATTCACTCTCTAAATACACTCTCCCTCTCAAAATCATCGTCAACATAAAATCAGAGCCAGTGTTGCCACCCTCTCCATATACTCCTTCCACATTCCCTTAATCATTACTCCTATTCTACCCTCTTAATCTCCATTAGGGATTATTAACTCTGCGTGTGTGTGTGTGTGTGTGTGTGTGTGTGTGTGTGTGAGTGATGGACCCTTTGGGCAGCCTGGTGAAGTTTATAGACTCCTCTGAATAATGTATTTAAATACACAAAATACACAGGATTACAGAGGAACCAATTGTATTCGAGTAGTTTTTGAAATATTTAAGAAATATTTATGGCACACAGGGTAAGAACCCCTACAAAAGCCTAAATGGACAAGTACCACACTTAAGGCCCCTTCATGCTACTCCTAAATAGTTCCATGGCATTGTAGGCATATCTCTCTCTCTCTCTCTCTCTCTCTCTCTCTCTCTCTCTCTCTCTCTCTCACGCACACACACACACACACCTATTTCTAACTTTCCCCCTTTAACTTCACAGCCTTCCAAGTTCCTAGTAATGTGCAGAAGTTTTTGCCTAAAGGATGAAAAATATGTAAAAATATTACTCTCTTTATTTAACAAAAGGAAAAAATGAGTAGCAAAGAAGGGAATATGGGTCTACAGGTGGACAAGGATTCTCTCTGGGTCTCCCTACCATTGCCTTTAATTGGGCTCCTTGTATCACACCTTGATAGCTCTACACACAAAGGAAGGCAATTTTTAAAAAATGCCCATCTGACCCCATCAGAAGTTATTAAACTGATTTATATTATCATCAAGTCTTTATTTTGTTTTAACTAACTTGGATGAATATTGGTGCTACTTCTCAAAAAACTTTGACATCATCATACACAGAGCATTTCTAATCAATATTGAAAAAAAGGAATAATTGTTAGCAAAAGTCAAATTGGCCATTCAAATGAGTTAATAAGTCCATTAAAAATACTTGACTCAGTAGCCATAGTTATAGTCACCTGGCTGGTCTACTAAACCATTATTATTATCTCCTGATTTATGTTTCCAGGTAAAATCGGTGCGTGGAAATATTTTATGTTTCTCATCTGTGACTTCCACAGTCCCTGGAATTATACTGGTTCCCCAAAACAATTGATTTGGTGATATTCTTCACTTAGTCAAAAATGGAATATGTTGAATCACATGTGAGTTGCAGATATATGGATTTAAAAACTACTTTCCTGTTTTGTTTGTGAATAATTTTTTCATTTTATGAAAAAGCCAAATATCCTAGTAGGTAAAATCAATAGCAGCCACCAGAACAGATGGAAAATTCTCCAGGCTTAATGCGCCTCACGCCTGGCTGCCACAACTGAATATCTAAAGAGGACCAAAGAACAGCTTATTCTCCCTAGAAAAGCGACATTAAGGTCTTTTTGTGAAAATAAACTTTTTATTCCCAATGAGGATAGGCAAGACATTTTTTTAGCCATTTGAACCATAGCAGGTTTCAAAATCTTTCATAGAGAACTAGAGTAAGGTTTGTTTTCTTTGGTTGTTTCAGGAAACTTAGTAACATACAAGTCAAAAATGGTCTTTCTGGATTATGGCTTTCCATAGAACCACCTCCTTATCTGATCTTGTAAATAATAGTAATAGTGGTAGTAATAGTAGTAATAATATTAATAATTACTAGCATTTTATAGTGCTTTAAGGCATGCAAAGCATTTTTATATGTGAACTCATTTGATTCTCATAGATACGTCAAAGGCATCTACACGTTTTGTTTTTTTGTTTTGTTTTTTTTTTTTCACTCGGAGCTATTGTAGAACTTACTTTCTGTCCCAAGTAAACTTAGGAAACAAACATAGGACATGAGTGTAGGTGAAGATACAGCTCTGGTTGTGAAAATATTCTAGTGGGGCCCAAGGCATATCCTGTCCGTTTCAAAAGAGAGGTTGATAGAGAGACCAAGACAAGTCTAGTGAAGAGCTAAACAGGAACAAATGAGAAGCAAAGAGGGAGAAGTTGTAGGGAAATTAGTTTGAAAATAAATAAGCAGAAACAAAACAATGGATTATCTTGATGAGTGATTTGGAATATTCTGAAATAGGAGAAATTGAGAGGAAAATCTAGTACGCATTGTGGCAGATTCCAAGATTATGAGAACCAGTGCCTGATCTCAGGGTCCTGTCTCCAGTCTTGGAACTTTCCATGAATAACTCCTTGGGCTGCATGTATTGCTGCCAGGTCCATTTCCCAACCCAACAAAGTTTGTAGGGCAGAGATTCTAAACATGGAGTCCATGAACACTTTTTTAAGTTTTGGTAATAGCATCTCAATTGATTTCTACTCTAAACCTTCCTATTTTGTTTTAGGCAATTAAAAACATGATTCTGAGAAAGGATCCATAGGTCTCACTAGGGTGCTAAAGGCATCTAGGACACATACACAAAAATGCTAAGAATTCCTGGACTACAATGTGAGAGTGGTGATAAGGACTCTCTACAGATAATACTTGAAATTTATAGGAAAACTTAGGAACTGGTATCCACGGCCAGGCAGAAATGAACTCTTTCAGCCCAGCTCTTCTGGTAGTCTGCTCTTGAAAGAAGTTGTCAAAACTAGGAACTCTTCCTCTGAATGTCCTTCCTGTTTGCAGCTCCATTATTCACTTCTTAAAGAGGCCTGTTCACTGAATGGGCACTATCTTACTCAAAGCGAGAACCTAAAAAGATCTCAGACTAAAAGGTCCAGGGTCTCCCATTGCATCCCGGGCCATCTCCAGTCATCCTGATGAATATCTGGCCACTGGACCCAGATGGCTTTGGAGGAGAAAATGAAGCTGGTTACCTTGCACAACCTTTCCTCATGCAACTCATATCATCTCCCTGATGTCATAGTCTTCTTCAAGAACAAAGGACAAACACAACAATCAACATACACATTCAGAGTCTCCAATACCTCTTGCTGTCCACAGGTTGCCATTCTCTTCATGAACACATCCACCAAGAAACATTTAATAATAAGTGCTTGTTCTATGCCAGGCACTGCAAATACAAAGAAAAGGTAAAGACTGTCCCTCCTCACAAGGAGCACACAGAGGCAGTTACATAGACAATGGGTAGAGGGTTGGGCCTGGTGTCAGGAATGACTAAGTTCAAATCTGGCCTCAGATAATTTAATAGTTGTGTGACCCTCAACAAGTCACTTAACCTCTGTTTGCCTCAGTTTGCTTCAGTTTCCTCATTTACAATAGCACTTACCTCCCAAGGCTGTTGAAAAGCTCAAATGAGATATTTGCAAAGTGCTTTTGCTGGGGTGAGGAACCTTCAGCCTCGAGGCCACATGTGGCCTTCTAGGTCCTTGGGTGCAGCCTTTTGAATGAGTCCAAGTTTTACAGAACAAATCCTTTTATTAAGTGGATTTGTTCTGTGAAGTTTGGATTCAGTCAAAGGGCCACACTTGAGGACTTAGAGAGTCACATGTGGCCTGTAGGCCACAGTTTCCCCATCCTTGCCTTACAGCAATATATAACTTCACCAACACCTTGACCTACCAGAAGGTAGGTATCGCTTCTGAAGCTGTCTGAAGATTGTCAGGTCAGCTCAATGATCCTCCCATTTGCTCTGATAATTGCACTTGCTCTGAATTGGTAATGTCAACTCCTTTTCAAATGCTACTGCACAAATTCCTAGGAACACACAGACCGAGGGCCACTGACCCATCCCTGGATGAGTGATGTCTGGAAAACAGTGTTCAAAAATAAAACAGAATAAACAGTTCCAGATATGGAAGAAGAAGAAAAAAGAAGGGAAGAGTCCCCTGATTTCAAAAGTTATTTGCCATTCTATTGAGTTTTACTACAGGTCAAATCACATCACTAAAGAGTCTCTCTCTCTCTCTCTCTCTCTCTCTCTCTCTCTCTCTCTCTCTCTCTCTCTCTCTCCCTCTCTCTCCCTCCTCCCCCCACACACATACACACACACACACACACACACACACACTTACAGAAAGAAACTTGAGCTACAGTTTCAGTCTAAGAGGTTTCTACTCTTTTTCAGTGCTAGACCACAGAATGCTCACCACATTGATGACTACCATGGTTACCATGGCTACATCTGTTAGTATCAGGGTCACACATTTCACAATCCTCACCTTTACCTAGTACAGGTATTCTGCTTCCTCCAGTGGTGCTAAAACTGACCTGATTTCCTCCCTCCCTGGAGGCAGCCTGCTGCACACTCTGTTTATTCACCTTACTGTGATTTTTGATCTCAAGCCCCAGGCTCTATGTTCTTGCATAAATATGTGATTTTGTTTAATCCAGAAAGAATATAAAATCTGGTAGCATAATTAGGCAATTTCCACAAAGCATCATAATGACCATGATGCCCTTTTATGGTGTCAGGAGATCCTGGATGACATTCTTTGGGATTGAGGATTTCATTACTTAGGCTTATCCCGAATTGAGCAGCCATATGAACACTGAATGGAGGGCTTCAGTTTTTTCCTTCTTTATTTTGAAAAAGTATCAAGATTAGATGGGGAATATAAGAGAAGGGCACTAGATAAATGGTTTCACCCAAAAATAAAGAGGTATGGGTTAAAAGCCACTGGGATCTATGATCCAACAGGTCAGAAACAGTAGTGCTGGGGTCAAGGCTGAGTGAAAGTGGAAGGAACAGGATTAGCAAAGCAAAAGAAGTAGTCAGGATCAGATGCCAATAGCTGGTAGAAAAGAGGCAAGTAGAACAGTCAAGCAAAATTCAAACATAACAACACAGAGAAAGTGGAGTGGATTTAAGATAATAGTCAATAGTTAAGACTATAGCCATGAGCACAAGAAGTCCTAATACACACAGATTAA
Organism: Phalanger gymnotis; assembly: GCA_028646595.1. NCBI lineage: Eukaryota > Metazoa > Chordata > Mammalia > Diprotodontia > Phalangeridae > Phalanger > Phalanger gymnotis. Next base: position 96,115,592 of record CM053624.1, on the reverse strand, counting down.
ACCTTCTTCTTGTTACTATTTTGGGACATGCTAGTCACTCTCCTGCTCTAATCAGTCATTGCATTCATTAAGCATCCATGATACTCCAGGTAATGTGTCAGACTTTGACTATAAATACAAAAGTGAGATGATCTCTGCCTTGAAAGGGCATATTCACTATGGACCAAATGAAAGTTAGAAAGCAGGGAAGGAAGAAAAACAGACAGAACACATCCCTCCTCAAAGCACAAGACATTTTTTTCTTTATCATTTCCTATTTTTATCACTGTGTTGTTTTGATTCATGACATAAGTATACTTCTTTTTTGATTCTTCATCAGTCTGTCCAATGGCACCAGAGGCAATGTGGACTGCCTTTAGTATAAATGGCACGTTAACAAAAGAGCTTATGAGTGCTTTGAGGGTATATGAACACACACACACACACACACACACACACACACACACACACACAATCATGAGTATATTCCCTGAAGTGAACAATGACTCACCAACTGTGTCAAAATCGCAGACTGCTGTTATATTCCTAGAAGCTACGAAGTTTATCCATCCCTTTCTTCCTTCTCAAATGTTTACCTCCACAGACAGAATGTGCTGATATGGCGCTAACAAAAGAAGGTTGATATATTCAATTCCAATAAATAACCAATTAATTCCACTTTATTTTTTAAAAGGTTGAATGATACCATTACTAGGTTTGTATCATAAAGAGATTTTTTAAAAGGAAAGGAAAGCAAAAAGAACCTATATGTACAAAAATATTTATAGCACCTCTGTTTTGTTGTGATATAGAATTGGAAATTGAGGGGATGCCCATCAATTGGGGAATGGCTGAACAAGTTGTGATATCTGATTGTGATGAAATATTATTATGTTGTAAGAAATGATGAGTAGGATGCTTTAAAAAAAACCTGGAAAGATTTACATGAGCAAAGCAAAGTGAGTAGAACCAGGAGAACATGGTATACAATAACACCAATATCGTACAATTATCAACTATGAATGACTTGGCTATTCTCAGTAATACAATGATCTGAGAGAATTCTGAAGAACTTATGATAAAAAATGCTATCCAATACCAGAGAAAGAACTGATGGAGTCTAAATACAGAACAAAGCACACTTTTTTTAAACTTTATTTTTCTTGGTCTTTTTGTGGTCTGTGTTTTCTTTCACAACATGACTAATATGAAAATATATTTTGCATGACTGTACATGTATAGCCTAGTTCAAATTGCTTGCCTTCTCAGGGATGGAAGAATGAGGGATAGAATTTGGAACTCAATTTTTTTAGTGAATGTTAAAAATTGTTTGCACATATAACTGGAAAATATTTGGTAAAAATAAATAAATAGTTGACTAAATTTGTCATTTATTTAACTAAATTCACTGGCTAATTCAGTCAAAAATATCAAGTTAGTCACTCCATAAACATATTCTCATTATAATGGGTTCATCTGAATTAGACAAAACCATAGAAATTATCTGGTCCAACTCTATTTTGAAGAATGCCCTAGGAAAGATTAGTTCTTTATCAAATATCACCATGGTCATTAGAGACAGATGTGTATTTTAGGGCTAACACTTCTAGCTTCCCATTTGAATTATATTTCTTCTACAACATAGGGGTCAAATACAATAGGCTCCCACAGGGCACATGAAGCAACACTCTTGAGCATAATTAACCACATTAAAATATAATTGGGAAATGTTTAACAAAATAAATTAAAATACAGTAAGTCGCAAGTAATGTTAATATGTAGTTTTCTAAGCCAATAAGGTACCAACAGGGATATTTATGTATAGTTTGGTGGACCCATTTCTATTTGAGTTTGACACTACTGCTCTACAGCATACCTCACAATGAGTAAGTCTGAAAGTTTATCATAGTAACATTTAGAATAATACTGTGGTTTGTAAATTGATATTGGTAAATGACCCTTAGAACTAACACCCTTCACATTAGTAGTATTTATAAGAGAATTTCTCTAAACGTTTGCTCTAGATTATAGTGAGGGTGAAGGAGAATTGTGGGAAATAAATTTGTTCTTTTCCATCTGCTAAATTTTACTAGCTTATCAAGTGGGTAGCTCAAATTTAGTCACTGAAGAAAAAGAGGTAGACTAACCCTAGAATTCCTATTTTCTGGACAAATTTAAACTTAGACCAGTCTAATCCACCAGTGATTTTGGCCTGGGATTAGAATCCATTAAGGTATAACAAAAGACTAATGGGGGTCATGGAAAGTCAGGCACAGGTTGTTGGTGGAGGTGTGAATTAGTACAACCATTTTGGAAAGCAATGTAAAGCTCTAAAACAAATTGACCATGCCCTTTGATCCAGATATTGTACTGCTGGGCCACGTTGAACCCCCACAGAAGTTGTTGACAAATATAAAGGGCTCATATATATCAAAATATTTTAGACAGCCTTTTTTCATGGTAACAAAGAACTAGAAACAAAGTAGATGATCTTCAATAGAGGAGAATAGGCAGAAGAGATGGCTAATTAAGTTTTAGCACATTAATGAATTGCAATGTTACTGTGCTATAATAGCCAACAATAGCTAACATTTATATTGTACATACTACATGCCAGACACTGTGCTACGTACTATGTAATTATTATCTCATTTGATCCTTACAAAAACCCTAGGGACTAGGTGTTATTATTATTATTGTTATCCCCATTCTCTAGATGAGGAAACTGAGGCAAGCAAAAGTTAAGTGACTGCTAGTAATTGTCTGAGGCTGGATTTGAACTCAGGTCTTCCTGACTTCAGACCCAGGATGTACCACCTAACTGCCTATAAGAAATTATTAATATAATTAATATACAAAAGCATGGAAAGACATGCATGAACTGATGCAAAATAAACAGAAGCAGGAAAACAATGCACACATTGGCTACAACAGTGTGAATGGATAGAACAACCATAGTATGATCAAAACTGAAATTATAAAGAACCAGCAATATGTAAAAGAAGGGAGATGGAAAGACACTTCCACCACCCTTTTGCCGTGACTGCAATCTGTAACTGCGAAATGGCAGAGAACATGAGACTTTTTCAACCTTTTTTTCCCAACGGTTTTGTTGATCTTTTTTTTCCCCCAGTTCTTCATGATAATGGATGGCTCTCTTGGAGGAGAGAGGGGAAGAATCATATGGGGAAACTTAGGTAATATAGAAACAAAACATATCAATGAAACATTTTTTTAAATCAATAAGGTCCTCATGAACTATAAAATAAAAATAACTGTACTAAAGATGAAATTTAAAAGGATGCAATTTTGATAAAATTCTACCACTTTCCTGGTCACTGGACCCAGATGGCTCTGGAGGACAAAGTGAGTCTGGTGACCTCACACAACCCTCCCTTACTCAAATTAAAGTCAACTACAAGTCGTGTCATAATTTCCTCGATGTCATGGTCTTCTTCGAAAACAAAAGACAAGCACAACACAACAACATTCAGCACAGCAGCTGATCATCCTATCAGAAACTTGTACCTATGGGAAAATGGCAATTCCACTAAAACTTTTGACTCCAACTCCCCATAAGTTGGATCTTTATGCTTTGGTCAATAAAAAAAATTCAAGCCAATGATGATCTTGAGAGAGGCCTCCCTGGTCCATTAATGCAAAACTGATGCAGCCCACACACACAAAAAAAAATTAATTAAAAATAAAAGTAAAAACAAGTGCTGCTACAAATAACATACCACCCCCTTGGTGATAAGATCCCTAAAATTTTCTTCCAACACAAAAATTATCTCAAAGCAATCTTAGCATAGCATTGATAGTACTTTGCTACTATATAAGGCCTTTTTTTTCCAATAGGTCAAAACGATTTACATCAGTAATTATATCATTTACCCTCGCAATATGCTTGTGAAGCAGAAAGAAAAGACTTTCATCTCCATTTTACAGATCAGAAAACTGAGTTTAACTTAAAAAAACATAAATCTAAAAATAACCATTCATACTACAAGGATAATGCGGGGAGGGGGAATACAATTCAAAGTATATATCCTGAGGTAAATAGAACCATGGTAACTAGGAGTAAAACCAGGAACATCAGGTCCACATAACAGGTAATGGTACTTTCAGTGCTATCACCAGTCCCAACCATGAGTCTAAGTCATTTGTAGCAAAGTCACTAATTGTTCTTAAGCCTTTTGTATGGAACATGTCCCAAGACTTCAAATGATACCAGGATTCACCTCAACTGTATACCACCTCACTGATTACATTGAACCAGTGAAATCCTCCCATTCCTGGAGACACTCATTACGGAGATTTTAACAAGTGTTGGCAGATTTCAAAGCTTCTTATGAGGGGCATCCCTTCTTCTGCTGGGGTTGAATAAAGATTCTCCTTCACTTTTATCCAAGCATTTAATATTGTCGCTAAGTCTGCTAAAGGATTCCCTTTTTTTTCAGGTGAATTCCTGGTTACAATGATTATGAAGATAGTTTTACTTCTCTTAAATCATTAAATTATTATTTTTTTTAATAAGCAGTTCATACTGAAAACTTTTGGGGTACAGGTGTGGGTTCAACTTATCAAACATTAAGCAATATTATATCAGCGTCACAAAACATCTGAACAAATGCTGGAGCTGAGGCCGTTCTCTCTTCTCAATCATTCTTTGTCCCCCAAACTTTTCTAGGGAGCAGTTGTCTGAACTATCTTGGGAGAAAGGAAAAGTGACAATTAGGGGAAATCTAAACCATTTCCTTGGGGTATATAGAGCCTTCTAAGAATACCGAAAGAACTAGTTGAGCCTACACAAATGATGAAATAAGGGAAGGCTGACAAGATTTACCCAGGAATATGTCTAAAGGAGTGCATCCCCATTGATGAGTATTCCCAAAAACTGGATAGGAGAAGCTGCTAGCACAGAGAGCCTATCTCGCCCCCTCTTGGATTAGCACAGATTTATCAAAGATCTAATCTTTGGGAGATGGAAGACCCAACTCAAACAATCAGGAGTGTGATGATGCATCTGGTGTTTTAAAATCTGGTGCAATCAGTGATACCAGCTACCTGAGGATAATGGAGAAGATGGAAAATCCAGTGAATATGATGGCAATGTGCCCAGTATCAGACTTTCTTCATAGCAGAATGGTCCCCCTGATCAGAAGCAATGATACACGAGGGCCCATAAGGAACAGGAATATATCCTGTCGAGGCTTTGATAGCAGGCCAAACCAAGGCAAATTCAAGTGGCATAGCAATGCCATATCTTAAACAAGCATAAACAAAAGTAAGGGCATACCTCTGCCCTGAGATAAGAAAAGGTCAATATAATAAATTTGTCAACCAAGGGCAAGTCAAGAATCACATGAGATCTTATCATGTTAAGCTTTGAAAGGCAGAAGCTCTGACTGGAGAGAGCAGCCATACTGGACCAGAGTAGTTCTATCATCCTTAGTTCAGTATCATCTTCTTCCCACCTATCCCTCCCCTGGTGCCCATATTGATGAGGGATTCAGTACCAAATTTCTGCTCTTTTCATCTTGTTTTTGTCTTGTGTATTATAACACTTATTTTACAGATGAGATGACTGAACCTCTAAGAGGTTTGAGTCTTGCCCACAGTCACACTTCCAATAAGTGACAATGTCATCTATATAAGAAGTTGGAAATGAGTACTTGAACCCCTAGAATATGCCTACTGTATTAACAAAGTAGGCACTGGATAATACTATTCAATCTTGTAGTCTCCAAATTCATTTTTTTCAGCACCTTCAGATGAGTGATAAGACCCAGTGTGAGCATATTGTCAAAGTATTACCCTTCCTTTTTAATTTGAATGAATTATGCTTATTTTTCTCATTAATTCTCCTCCACACCCCTCTAGTCATGGGAAGAATGGGTCATCATTTTAGTGAATGAATCACAGGTATCAATTAATGACCTCCTCTATCAACTGCATAGGGACTGAATGGAGAAGGTGAAAAATTGCAAGCAATGCACTCTAATTAATGATATATTTCTGTAAATTGTTGTGTAATAATCATCGTACTTAAAACCAAAGGGAATGCCCATGTGATTTACCATTTAAGGCCCAAATGATAATGTCTTTATGTCATAATTATATAGTAGCACTATATGATGACAAAATGACAGAAATTTGAGATGGAAAACAATAATAATGCTAATGAAATTTGCTTTCACATAAGGCCTTCTTTTCTAATGGGTCAAAACAATTTACACCAGCGATTATATCATTTACCCTCACAATATGCCTGTGAAGCAGAGAAAAGACTTTTTATCCCCATTTTACAGAACAGAAAAGTGAGCTGTTAGGACATCATTCAGATCACCGCACCCCAGCTATTGAAGGGCAGAGTAAAACAGCCACTTCAGCCTATCCTTTCTCTCTGTTCTCTTCTTCTGCTGACTTCCTCCTGGGAAAAAGCTATCCTACTCCTCAAGAGCTTCTGGGAAGAAACTATCCAAGCTTTAAAAATCACTTCATGCTTTCCTCTTATTACTTCATTAATAAGTAATTCACACAGAACCCTTTGGATACAAATGTGGGCTCAACTCATCAACTGTGGGACAATTTAAAACCAGAGCATACCCCATGTTGAGGAATGATGGAGTAAGGCTATTCTCTCTCCTGACAGCTAATTTGGTAACAGCCCAATGCAAAAACACTGGATTACTCACAGGTGAAAATTAAGGAAGAAATCCTGGCCTAAGCCCTCCACACCCCCATGTGATAGACTTTTATATCACAATACGGTAGCAATTACAATCAAGATTCCAAAAGCAAACAATTCCCATACCCATTGTTGTATTTATGGGAAAGACCAACTCGACTTCAAGAAATTTCAGTGGCCATAGAATTATAGAATGGCAGAGGCGGGAGAAAATTTAGACATCAGCTAGTCTAGCCGCTTCATTTTTCACGTGGAGAAACTGAAGTTCAGAGAGTTTTGAAGTGACTTCCTCATGAGGTAGAGAAAATGACACTGATAATGCAGTTTTGGTTAGACTAGATCTATAACTGAGTTATTTTTTCCAATAGTGAACATGAATTTATGCTGTCATTTTCTTCTCTTGCTTCTTCTCTTTCCTCCTCTGTCTCAGTCTCTAATAACCAATGACATTTATCTTCAAGATGGCTGACTGGTGTTAAAGGTATTATAAGTATCACACTAGCCTATGAAGACTGAGATGATGAGAAAGAAGAGGCAAAGAGGTCCAAAAGACTTAGAAGACTTCAGCCTACCATATTCCCATAGTTCACAGTTAATCCCTGCTACCATCAAACACTACGATATGGAATACTATAGCCCCCATTCTCTGTGATTCCTTTAATACTTCTTGACCCTCTAGGATATAATGGGAAAGAATTAAGAGGCAAGGGACATATGACTCTATCTTATCTGTAGACAATATAAATGGTTAGATTTAACTCTGGAATAAAGGCAACCAAGGAAAACAAAGCCAAGCAACCTCTTAAGGAGGTTGCCTACTACAAATCTTCCCATGCTATAGGACACAGAAAAAGAGATTTAATTTTGCCACCCAAACATCTGTTCAGCTGTGGAGTTTTTGAAAGTAAAAAGGGGTGAAAAAACTTGCATATCCATGTGTAAAATAGAACCATGCTTCAATATTCAATTTAATTCAACATATGTTTAGAAAGTACATATTATGTGTAATCCTTTGTGTTCAGCATCAAGATAATAGAGAAAAGCAATTTTTTTTAAAAAGGTCTCTTCCTTCAAGGAGCTTACATTCTATAGGTAGATTAATTTTAAGAATGCATCTATATAAAAAAAATCAGTTCAGTTTAATAAACATTTTAAGATCAAAATGTAAATGGATACTTATCTGAATCCCTTTTCAAAAGTTTTTAGAACCACAAAATAAAATACATACCATTATAAAGGAAAAGAAAATGAATTATATTGAAATGCAGGTATCAAAAATTTTTTAATATAAGTTCACAGCTTCCAAGTGCATTTAAATACTCACATGAATATTATCCTAAAATCCATATTCTGGCATCACCTTTTTTAGGATAAATTGCTTTCATAACTGCTGGGAACCTCCTGAACTAAATCTCTACAGGTGGAATGTAAAATCGGCCCACCTTTGTTGAATTCCATCCTAAGACAAATAGAGTGATGAGAAAGTTTACATTTAATAGCAATTTTTACTTAGTATTAATTTAATGAAGATCTTGGAAAAGAGACGAAGAGAGTATTTGCAAAACATTTTATTAAAATGAAAGATTTTAATTTTTAAATAATCAAAATATACAATAAATGAAACAAATAAAATGTTTAATTTATTAACATTAAAGTTATAATAGTGTCCTGCATTGCACCCCTGAGTCACTATGATGTAGAGAAAAAATTCCCTAGACTTTGAGCCAGGGCAGAAATTTGGACTTGTGTATTCTATCACTTCCTAGCTGTGAGTTCATAATCAAGTAACAACTTCTCTGAGCATTAATTTCCTCAAATAAAAGAGCGATTATAATACATACACTACCCAGGTTGCTGTGAATTTTTACTTTATATAAAACATTTGATAACTGGATAGTGCTATGCAAGTGTGAGCCACTATTAAGCTTTTGCTGGTATAGCCTGATCCAGTCCTTGTCTCCTTTTCCAGGCCATTGTGGTATACTTTACAAAGAGCTGGAAGTCTATTTTAAACACTTCAGACTGTCTCCTTTTCTAGTATTATGAAAATTGGCCAAATTTGTAATTTTGAAAATGAGTCTTTGGCCATCCATCATCTTCCCTTGTCACAGCCAAGGGACACGCCACACATTTTCTGAAACTTAATTGACCAAGATATAGAGGAATAGGTAGGTTTTCCATCTGGGCTCAGTGTTGGGTGTGAGCCACGGAAGGCATTGGGATAATCATCAGAAGGGTGATGATGAATTCAGCAAGGATTGGGGGCCATCACAAGGTCAGCCTGGCTACACATAGCCTCTTTGGATGGCCCAGAAGCCTCTCTGGCTGGGTTCCTCCCCAAATTTGCAAGGGTCCAGAAGGCAAAGGAAAGAGATACTGAAATCTAGGCAGTAGAAAGCTATTTCTTTCTCTGGGTGATTTCATGTGTCCCCCTAGCCTTGTAAACTTGAAAGAGGCTTTTTTTTCTATCCAGAAGATTCTTATGTAGACTGCCGGGTGAGCAAAGGACAAATAGAGTCTGGCATAGCCCAACCTCTCTCTCTTTCTCTCTCTCTCTCTCTCTCTCTCTCTCTCTCTCTCTCTCTCTCTCTCTCTCGAACACATGCACACACCCACACATACACACACAGAGGAGACAGAGAAAGAGAGAAGAAAGTATTTATTCATTTTGTTTATATTTATATAATTTTATAGTGTTTTGTATATTTTGATACAATTAACATATTTGCATGAAATATATTTATGTATTGTATATAGCATATTTATTTTTATATTATATATGTGTATATATAAACATATATGTATATATAAAATGTAGTCCAACCTCCTCCCATAAATACACATACATACACTGTCAAAATGCAAAAAGATTTGAAGTCCCTTGCCATCCTCCTTCTATGGTGTTCCTCAAGTGCACACTGTCATGCCTTTTCCTTGTCACACTACTTTCACATACTCTTTGTGTACTGTATGCGTATAAACATTTTGTTTCCTTCATTACAACATAAAGTCTTTGAAGGCGCAGACTACATTTTTTGTTTTCTTTAGTTTTTGCCTTTCTTTGTAGCCTCAATGCTTAGCACAGTGCTTGCTATACAGTAAGCACTTTAAAAAATGCTTGTTGTCTGACTCTTTTACCAAAGACTTAAAGTATTCATTTGTTGAAGCATAAATTTGAAAGTCGCTTCACAATTTCCTTAGTCGTCGCCCAGCACTTAAAAACCATCCTCAGCAAGTGGCCATCTAGGCTCCACTTAAAGACTTCCTCACCTGAGGAGGCCCTTTCCACTTTTAGATAGTTCTAATTATTAAATGGGTGTTTTTCCTTATATTGAGCCAAAACCTGCCTCACAGTCTAATCCATTCAATTGTAGGCTCCTTGCAAGCAGGCTGTTTTTTTTTTTGCCTTTCTTTTAATCCCCAGTGCTTAATACATTGTCTGGTACATAACAGGTGCTTAATAAGACTTAACTCTGTGCAATTTCAATGCAATCCTCCTAGTTCTGACCTCCAATACCAAATAGAACAAATTTAATTTTTCTCCTACACAATAGTCCATCAAATATGTAAAACTTGACATTGGTCTTTCCTTGGTCTTTCCTTTCTCCAAGCTAATCATCACCAGTTCCTTCAACCAGTCATCTTTCTGTCATGGCCTTCAATCCCTTCACCATTCTTATCACCCACTTCTAGACCTATAACAGTTTGGCATTGTTTCTTTTAAAATGCAGCACCCAGGACTGAAGACAGTACTCAATATTTGATCTGACTAGAGTAGGATATAGCAGAATTCTCACCACTAGCAAGATTTAATGTTGTGTTTAGACATCTTGCTTCCTTGTTTGAAACTGAACAAAGGGAGAGGAGAGGGAGAGGAGAGGGAGAAGGAGAAGAGAGGGAGAGGAGAGGGAGAGGAGAGGAGAGGAATGGAATAAAAACTATTAGACTAAGAGATCAGAGTTATTAAACATGTACCTGTTCTCAAATTTGAAAAACAAAATTGAATTCAGGGAAGTGAAGGAAATCTTAAGGAAGACATGAAGTCACTTTATGGAAACATGGAACCAAATACTTTGTCCCGTGGATATGGTCAAGACATTTAGAGCTAGTCATCTTTTGTTCTAACTGGTTTAGTCTTCCCTATGACAGTGTTGCAAAAGGTTTTGTGAAGCTTCTTTGAGCTTCTTTGGGAGCTCCAGTAACTGGGTAGATTTCTTTTTGTTCCATTGGTCTGAAATTCTCTGATCACTGCTTAGTTGGCTTGAATCATGATGGGTTGAATGTGTGATGATGAAGTGCCTAGGCTTTTGAGATGGGTAGCAGTATTGAATCAAATGAAGAGCCATATGAGAGAAATTTTGTAATTAGTTTATTCTTCCAATCTTATTTAAAGAAAGATTGCTAAGAATCGAATGAGCAAAAGCAGGGGGCGGGGGCTGAAAATAGGAATTTGGGCTATCGCCTTGAGGAAGAAAAGGAATTACCTTCAGCATTTAATAAAGGAATATTAAGGTTGAGGGAACACTGAAATGTAAAACAAGGAAAAACCAGGTTGGCTGAAGTACTACAAGTCTTGTTCATATTAAATTCAGTTCTAATGTGTTTCCTTATTTCCGGGACACATGAAATTACAAAAGGATGAGATTAATACTACACATGAAATCTTTGTAAAATCAAACATGGTGTTTTGAAAGTGAGCAGAACTTATGATCACTAACCTGCAGTCCTAAACAATCATTTTTCATTATCAATCAATTGCCCATGTGTGCCTATCACCTCTAACCAGATAAGGGAATTATCCAATTTCTTCTTTTGAAATTAGTTTGTTTTGTTTTGTTTTTAATTTCCAAAATAAGAGTTACTGATTTAATTTACATGGAGTCGTTGGTTTGATTTACATACAGTAGTTTCCCAGGCCTGCACTTCTCTATGCACTGCAGCAATATTACATACTTTCAGCGAAAAGCAATTCACTTCAGTCTAGATCTGCAAAGCTATTCAAGTCTACTCTATGGGATTTTCTCCTGTCTAGCCATCGAGAGAAGGAAATGGCAAGATAGACAAGCCTCTGAGAGGTTTCCACTTTTGCAAGCAAGAAAAATAAAGTAGAAAAAAGTATGCTTCAATCTACATTCAGAGTTTATTAGTGTTCTCTCTAGAGCTGTATAGATTTTCACCATGGCTCCTTTGGAATTGTCTTGGATCATTGTCTTGATTAGAGTAACTAAGTCTTTCACAGTTGATGCATCCTTACAGTATTGTCACTATGGTGTACAAGGTCCTTGTTCTGCTAACTTCACTTTGCAATAATTCATATGTCTTCCCAAATTTTTTTCTGAAACCATCCCCTTTATCATTTCTTACAGAGCAGTAGTATTCCATCACAGTAATATACCACTTGTTCAGCCATTCCTAGGTTGATGGCTGTCCCCTCAATTTCCAATTTTTTAGTACCGCAAAGAGATCTGGTACAAGTAATTTTGTACAAGTAGGTCCTTTTCCCTTATCTCTTTGGGATACAGACCCCGTAGTGGTATTGTTGGGCAAAAGGGTATACATAGTTTTACAGCCCTTTGGGCACAATTCCAAATTGTTCTTCAAGATGGTTGTACTAATTCACAATTCCACCAACAGTGTACTAGTGCCCCAATTTTTCCATATCCCTTCCAACATTTGCCATTTTCCTTTTCTGCCATGTTAACCAATCTGATAGGCATGCAATGATATCTCACAGTTATTTTAATTTGGATTTCTATACTCAGTCGTGTTTGAGAGCATTGTTTCATGTAACTGTTAATAGCTTTTATTTCTTTTTCTGAGAACTTACTGTTTATATTCTTCGACCATTTATCTATTGGGGAATGGTTCGTGTTTTGTTTTGTTTTGTTTTTTTTATAAATTTGACTCACTTCCCTATACCTTTGAGAAATGGGGCCTTTGTCATAGAAACTTGCTTAATTTTTTCCAATTTTGTTTCCTTCTAATTTTGGCTGAATTAATTTTGTTTGTGCAAAAGCTTTTTAATTTCATGTAATCGAAATTATCCATTTTATGTCCTGTGATCCTCTCTATATGTTGTGTGGTCATAAACTCTTCCCTTATCCATAGATCTTATAGATACATTTTTCCATGCTTCCCTAATTTACTTATAATATCACCCTTAATGTCTAAATCATTCATCTGTTTTGATGTTTTCTTGGTATATGGTGTGAAATGTTCTGCTATGCCTAGTTTCTCCCAAACTATTTCCCAGTTTTGCCAGCAATTTTTGTCAAATGATGAGTTTTTAGGCCCAAAGTTTAGATCTCTGGGTTTATTAAGCATCAAATTACTATGATCATTTACTACGATATATTGTGTACCCAATCTATTCCAATGATCATTTCACTATATTTTTGAACTAATACCAGATTGTTTTCATGATTACCACTTTGTAATAACATGAAATCTGGTACTTCTAGCTTGCCTTCCTTCATATTTTTTTCCTTTGATTCTGCTGATATTCTTGGTCTTTTGTTCTTCCTGATGGATTGTTACTGTTTTTATCTAGCTCTTTAAAATTATTTTTGGTAGTTTGATGGATATGGCACTGAATAAGTAAATTAATTTAGATAGAATTGTCATTTTAATTATATTGGTTCTGCCTATTTATGAGCAATTAATATTTTTCCTGAGTTTTGTACTTCTTTCATTCAGGCAATTCTGTTTTTTAAGGTGTTATTTTCTTTTTTGGTGGATAAAAGCTGAAATGATTGAGAGAACAAAGGTGTGCTTCCAAGTTCATTGATTTGTTAAGCAAAGCTTGCCAATTGCATAATAAATCAGTTCCAGGACCCTATTGCTTTGGCACTGGACCCCAAATACAGAGGAAGACAGATTTTTATACATTGAAAACAATTAATTAAATAAGGCCAAATAAATAAAAGAAAATAATTAACCAGGATATGAAACTAAGTAATCTCTTTTCTAATTGGAAGAAAGATTAGGGACTTTCCAAGCTGAGAGGGAGAGAGCGAATAGGGCAGTTCTCTAAAATCAGTAAAAGTGTCCCATCCCCTCCCCCCATTATTGTAGTCAATGAAAGAAATGTTGAAAAAATAACTGATCATTTAGTTTGTGGCCAGTTTTCAGACAAGGTACATGAGTTGCTTGAGATGTATAATTGTGAGAAAACTTCTTGTATCAATTTTTGGATCTGACTGAATTTCTAGTCAGCATAACTTAGATACTTGGTTAAGAGTCTGTAGTAGGAAGGCCGAATTTATGATCTCAAATATAATCATGTATATGTTTGAATGGTCCGAAATCGCAAGGTATGAGAGATTCTCTAAGGAGAAAACAACAAGAAATTTATTTAGGCCCCACCGCAGCAAAAACTTGAACCAGCCTCCCCATTCCAAAATCTTGACAAAAAGACTCCGGGCCCAGAAAGCCCATTTCACAAGGGCAACTAGGAGGCCAAAGAAAAGCAAGAGAGTATTTAGCCAAATCATGTTCACTGGCCTCACGTTCCTGCTCACACTCGGGTAAGCCTGCTTCCGCAGCTTCCTGCCTCCGCAGCTTCTGGCTTCCGCAGCTTCTGGCTTCCACACCTTCCGCCGCCACTTCCGCCGCCGCCGCTGAAGTTGTCTCCCGGCTCACCCCTCC
>CM053624.1:96085316-96100775 GCA_028646595.1 Phalanger gymnotis | reverse complement strand
ACACCTGACAGGGCCCTGGGCCTGGGGCTTAGCACTTAACAGCTGAAAGTACTTCCACTCAAAAGAAACAAAAGCCATGCTAATGAGACAATTTTGCTTAACAACACACTCCACCCCTTGTTCTAGGATACAGAGTCTCTAAGCAGCAAATAAAGATAATCCAGGTTCCCAGTCTTGCCGGGCTAGCTTCAAACAATGCAACAAAGTCCTCTCACAATTTTCAGAATTAAATAAAGTTTTCTCACAAAACAGAAATTGGACTAGACCCATAATTGAATGGAAACAGAAATGAGCTAGATACAGAATTGAGTCACAAGATAGAGTCAGTGCGGTTCACTCAGTTCTCAGTACTATTTGCTGTTCTAATACCCTCAATTCTCTCACTTCAGTATTTTTATGTCTGTTTTACCAAGCTGCTAATTGCTTTTTTTTTTATAATTTTCTTCCCTTGATCTCATTTCTTTTCCTATTTTTTCCTCAACCACTCTGATTTCAAAACTCATTTTTTCAGCTCTTCCAAAAATTCTTGTGGGATTTGTATTTAATTCAGCTTTTTCTTTGAGGCTTTGCTTGTGGCTGTTTTGACTTCATTGTCTTTTTCTTGGTTTGTGTCTTGACCTTTCCTGTTATCATAGTAGCTTTTTATATTCAGGTACTCTTTTGGTTGTTTACACATTCTTGACTTTGAATTTATGTTAAAGTTGGGCTCTATTTCCAGAATGGTGGAGATAGGGAGAGACAGCACTATCGCAAGCTTCAGGCTTTTGCCCACTAGTATTTTCAGAGCAAGTTCTGGAGGTTTGAAGTTTTCAGCTTTTTCCAAGATGGTGTGATCCAGGGAGAAGTGCGGTCACTACTCTCAGTGATTTATTTTGGTCCTTCCCCAGGAAAGGATCCTGACCCCTTGGGATTGCAGTTGATACTACTCCTCAAAGTTCTTGATTCCTTGTGATTGAAAGTGATACTATTTCTTAGAGGCTTTGTTCTCTCTTGCCCAAGTGTTCCTCCATGCCCTTAAACTGTGACCCAGAAGTGAGTATAGGCAATGAAGTTGCCAAACAGTTCCGGTCCTGCATCCAGTGCTAGCACAGGGATTCCCTGTAATCTCTTTCTCACCAGTTGCCAGGTCCCCTCACCATCTCTGTATTGAGAAGCCGATGCTTCTATTGCCACCATCTATTCCCACCACTGGTGTTTCAACCACATGTACTCTGGGCAGGCCTCCACCCCATATCATAGATCTTTCTTTCTGCCCTCCTAAGTAATCTCAGACTGGAAGAATGTTTCACTCTAAACTTTTGTTAGCCCTGCCACTCCAGAATTCAATTTGAGGCATGATTTTAAAGTTGTTTGGGGGAGGCAGGGTGTCAAGAGAGTTTGGCTGAGTGTTTCCATTATGCCACCACCTTGGCTCCACCTACACTTAGGTTTCTAGTGATCCAGACACATAACGATGGCTTTCTTTAAACTGATTTTGTGAAAGCATATTTAAAGAAACTAATCATCCACAAGGAAAGTCATCTCCACTTGAATTTGGAGTGTTCTTCCTGCCCCCTGCCATGTAATGTGAACATGGCTTGATGGGGTCAAACTGCACAAGCCATGCATGGAAACTAACAAGCTGAGTTCAGTTTGTACCAAACACCAGGATTTGACTGCATAGCAGAAGGAGCAAAAAACTGAGAGAAGGATAAATGAGCCTGTAATGAAACAAATTCCTCCCTAACTTTTAACAGCTTAAAAGAAAAGCAAAAACAACACTCAAATCCAGGAAGAAAATGAGAGAATTACAGGTCATGTGAGCATTCTGATTTGGGGCGGGGCGGGGCACCTATTCAGTCAAGAGCATAAATAGTATGTAAAACATGCTTTGCGCATGCAAGTTTGTGAGCAAAAAGAAGAGACAGGAAAATGCCAGGAGGTAAGTGCTGTGCGAGCAGCAGTGTTTTCAACTACACAACTGAAAGCACCGCATAAGACTCAAAGACTTAAAAAAGTTAGGAGTTGTGTAAGGAAAACAGAGTAGTAAATAACCTGGGAGATTGAGCTCCAGGTTTGGCTATACCACTTGGTAGCTATGTGCCCTTCAGCTGGTCCCTTGACCTATCAATGCATTAGTGTTCTCATCTGTAAAAATACTTGGTCCAGCTATCTGGAGAGGTAATGTGTCATCGTGGACCAAGGGCACCTGATTTTAAATCCCACTTGTGACAGATAGTGGTTATGTGATGGAGGACAAGTCATTTCATGTCTTAGTATGATATTTATCTCTCCGAAACTCTCAGTTGAAGAGAAGGTGGCTACCTGCTACGGTAGAGGGAATCTACTCATTTGGGAGTTCCCCAAATGAAATGAGAGGTCCAGACACTTTCCTTGTCTCTACCTATGTAACAGAGTTGATGTGAAAACAAAAGAGGTAGATGCAAGGCTATTGCTTCTGGCTTTTATCCCAGAGTCATGAAGTTGATACAATTCCAAAATTGCCCACCATCCTCTCCTTTTCCACTTTCTGTAGTGACAGGAGTCACTACAGAGTTAAATTGGCAGAAAAGAAACAGAAAGCACTAAACATCATACAGTTCTTAGATTTTCTACAAACATTAATTTAATGGTCTCTACTTGAAATGCACAACCTTTATCCAGTGACCAATAAGGAGATCCTCTGCTAAAAGAACTTCACCACATCAATATTGACATTCATACTGTGAATGAAACCAAAAAGTCAGGAAAAGCAGTGGAAATGAAACCCAAAAGTCATGTATCAATGAAAATGGAGGTAGGTGAGTCAGGTAGTATGAGTCAGGCTATTCCTTCAAGATTCCTAGGTTACCACTATGCCATCCCCTGCTCCCCAGGGGTCTAAGAAAAGAGAAAATTTTAAAGTCAGGTGCAAGATGAGACAAATGAGAGTTATTGGACCCAACCTCAAAGGCAGAAAGGAGCTAATATTAGAAAACCGAGCAGATCATAAGAATGGATTATTAGACAGCAAATGTTTCTTGCTTGACTACTATGATGAGCATTACACTTTTTTCTCTTCCCTCTGATATATGTAGTTGCATAATTTCTATGTGTTTATCTTGATTCTGATTCCACTGCCATTTCTCTTATTAATTACCTGATCCCCAAGTCAGACCGGCATTTAAAGTCCTCTAAAATATGGCTCCAACCTATCCTAGAGACCTATTTCACATCACTCCCTTTATGTATATTTTATATTCTAGCCAAGCTGAACCACTCTTTCCTGAAGCCTATGAGTCATCTACTACCTCTGTGCATTTACACAGACTTCCCCCATGACTGGAAAGTATGCCATCCTCATCCTCAAAATCTTTATCTTCCTCCAAGTATAAGTCCAGTGGCTACCTCCTCTTTAATGTCTTCCTTTATCTCTAAGTTGTGCTTCCTCCCTCTTCATATTACTCATCTGTTTTTCTATTGCTTTACCTCAAGCTCATTAGAATAGAAGTTCCTTGAGGACAGGGATCATTTCATTCTTGCTTTTGTATCTCTATCACTTAGCATCTAGTATATTTTACATAGAAAGTTTTTAATAAATACCTATTGAATGTTTTTTTGTCCTCACCTCTTCACATAGCCTTATACCGACCTTTGCACTGGTATGATAATGAAAATATATTGAAAACCTAATTGTTCTACTAAAAGCATAGTATTAGTCATATAAATTACAATCATAGGATTATAGGAATAGAAGAAAAAATTATAGAATGAACTCAAATCAGTCCAGACAGTCCAGTCTAGCCTCTTAAAATATCTAATGAAGGAAACTTCATGTCCTCTC
This sequence comes from Phalanger gymnotis, assembly GCA_028646595.1. Classification (NCBI taxonomy): domain Eukaryota; kingdom Metazoa; phylum Chordata; class Mammalia; order Diprotodontia; family Phalangeridae; genus Phalanger; species Phalanger gymnotis. Next base: position 96,096,973 of record CM053624.1, on the reverse strand, counting down.
CCCTCCCCAAAAGAAACCATTCTAGGAGCATTAACAGTGGCCTTTCCAGAAGTTTTGGATGTTTAGTTTTATGATCTTAACATTTCTTTTTAGAAACCATATAACACACACTATTTGGTGCTTTCACATCCTTGGAAACAAGGACTCACTTCATAATACAATCTGGGGTCTGTCCAGTACCTTTCCTCTGAGACACACGAAGCACTTTCCAGTACTGACTATGGTAACACGTCTGTCCTATGAGGTTCAATTTACAAGTCAAACCACCAAGACTGTGTCTTCACTACCGCCAAACATCTGCATGACATACAAAAAAATGCAGTAAAAATTCCAGGAGTTGTGTTCACAAGACACCAAACTTCCAGATGTTCAGAAACCTCCAGTTAAGTTACCTAGATATTTCTTTTTGCACCTCAATTTTGTGCAGATTTTGGTTGTTATGTAGACACAGCCTGAGTGACCAAATAGTTAGAGTGACTGAGTTGTGACACACATCAAGATGCTATAACCCAAACTCAAAATTACCCTTAGCATCCCAAGACTGTGTCCCAACCTACTACACTTGACCATGGTCAGGTTTGGCCATGCCATTGTTTTTGACAAGCCATGTGGGATGGACTGTGATTTCAAGTTTTGTTTATGCCATTTCTCAGTTCTGTGACCCTGACCTCTCTATTTCCTCCTCCATAAATTGAGGGGGCTGGATTAGATCATCTCTAAGGCCATTTCTTGATCTGGCCTTTGACATTTTTCAGAATGTTACCAGTGCACAAAACAGCACAAAATTTGGAAAGCATTTTCCTTCTTGCAATCTGATCCAACTATGGTAAAATAGAATTGATTTTCCTGGATCTTTCCAAAAGAGCTCATGTTCTGCCATGCACGCTCAACTACAGTGCCAAAGTAAAGCACAAAGTTGGGAGTGAAAGAGGAGGCTGTGTTGGAAGTCGGAGACTCAAGTATAATAGAATATCTGTGGTGCATTTGGACCAGAGCCCTCTAGCTGAATATGCCCACTGAATAATAAGCTGATGCAGTGACAGGAGGAAAGGGTCCGAGTACAGCTTATAAGAAAGATATGGTTGGCAAGAAGTGAGTTGTGGGGGTGGGGACTCTCCCATGACTGATTCTAGGTAAATGGGTTAAGGAGAATGAAAAGAGCATTCTCCCACTTCATGGGGAAATGAATGAATGAATGAGTAACTTAGAGAAACCAAGTATCTCCCCTGCAACTTCCACCTCCCCCTCCCCCGTTAATAAAAGAGGAGAAAATGAATGAAGGATGGAAAATGGCTGAGATAGGGATCTCATTTTCTAAATCTATCTTTAATGAGAACAAATAAAGAAAAGAAATTGGAGCAATTAGAAAGTAATGAAAACCCTACCAAAATAGCTATTGACAAAAGGCAGATATGGGAGAGTTTGGAAAATATGAACATATACAAATCAGTAGGTTTTGATGACATGGCTCCCAGAGTATTAAGGAAATTGGCTAACATACTAAGCTGCTTACAGTGAACAGAGTTACAAATTATTATTTTTTTTAAATGGAGAATTGGGAAATTAGCCAGAGGGGCTGGGGGATTAAAGTGGTACCAGTCTCCTGAAACGTTAAAGTGAATGATCCTGAAAATAGCTCCCCAGAAGTTCTTGTTTCCACATTTCTGCTTTATTCCATTCTTTTACTAAGGGAGAAACCCAGTCTACAGTATATAGGAAAATGAAATCCTGGCAAGGAGTATCAGGAGGCTTATAAAGGATTAATCATAAGAGACCAGCTTTATAGCCTTTTATGTATGTTTTTGTGGATAGGTCAGTGAAACGCTGATGGTGGCATACAGTCAATCAGATGTAAGGTTCTATTGCAGATAAAGCCTCAGGAAATATAAGATCTCTTAAGGGAGAAACGTTAGGAAGAGGGAATGGAAAACATAGCCTCTTGGGAGCCTAACGTTGCTGAGCAACTCTATGGAGAATGATGGGCTCAAATTCAAGGTTCCTCATTTCCAGAATAATATGTATTGTATTCTATATAACCAAAAAAAGGCACAACACATAGAAGAGATGCCTAATACATGGGGTAGGGTGTGGTCTGGCATGTGTGTGAGAGACAGAGACACAGACACAGACAGACTCACACACGCAGACACAGATGTAGTGGGGGGAGGGATTTATAATACTAATTTGCAAGAGAGGCTTAGTTCTATCTAATCTCCAAAGCATGGAAATAACTTTCACTTATGGTAATCATGTGGTGATTAAGTCTTTCCACTTTATCATACTTTGAGGAAACCATGGACCTATCAAAATATAAACATGGATATTCCCTCCATGTAGTTACATCATAAACCCTGCACTCTTTCTTTTTCCTTATGTTTCTTGTCCATGTCTTACTGTAAATCACTCGTAAGCAATCTATCCAATTCGCTGAAGGCCTTCTTCTGGCCTTTTTAATAGCTTAGGTCAACAGTATGCTTGGGCTGGCCATAGGAAATCTTTTTTTCTTACTGTTTGTGTGACCATCCCACTTCCTTTTCTTCAATGATATATTTTTATGCCACTTCTTATTCACAAATCATCACTGGGAATATGCAATTGCCTACTTAAAACCAACATATGTCTTTCCATTGCTTTTTTTTGGTTTCTTGTAATTTTTATTCTGACATCATGGTGTTCCATGATTCACAGCCATATAATCTCAGTGGGAAAATAGTATTATGAAAGGGATTGAGTATTGTAACAGCAAGCAATTTGGGATTATTGAAATCACCATGCAATTTCCCAGATATGATCTAATCCAATCTCTTCCTCCTACTCAATTCTGGGGTGAGGTCACAGTCCATCAATAAATATAGTTTGGACAGGAGCTCAGAAGGATAAATTCAATAGCCGCCTGTCCAGCTGCATGTCATAATCTTGACTATATGTGTTTTTCATCTACTTTGTTTTTCCAATGTGGATGGTTACACTTGTTTCTTTCATTTTGCTATGGATATCCCTAAGGAGGATTTCTAGTGTTTCAGAGCTCAATGTAATTGGCACAATGTCATCTATGAAAAGGAGTACATGGAGTATCTTGTTATCAACAGGGAAAGACTCTTTATAGGATACCTTACATCATGCTGGCAAAAAAACTTTATATTAGCCTATCTCCTTGTTTTATATACCTCTATGTCAATAATCAGGTCATTGAACCAAGTTCTCTCAGCAAAGTCATCTCCTTCATAGAACCTCATAATCTTGTATAGTTTTAACATATACATGAGGAACATTTTGTCTTAGAAGAGACTTCAACACTGAGTTTTGTTCTAGCAAGTCAAATTTTTTTCTAAGATCAGTAAACAAGATATACAACAGGGACTTATATTCACTACCCTGCTCCATTAGTTGTGTAACAAAAAAGCTGTGGGTTGTTGAAGAAAATGACCTACAAAACCCTTCCTGATCCTTTCTCATTTTTTTCATTAAGGATCTTTTCCATACATAAAATATTTTATAGAAATGAGAAAGTAGCTGTGTAGGATATAGTTGTTTAAATCTTCTCGGTTATCTTTTTTGGCATAAGCATAACATATTTATAGGTGTAAGCATAAAAATGGAATAATATATTTATCTCATGGGCAAGGGGAGCTGATCTGTTTTCTATTCAAAAATAGAAGCAAATATAGTAGGGACAAGATAATATGCTTAATTACATTAAAATGGAAAAATATATACAAAAAATAATTAAAAGCAAAACTAAAATCTATGGCGAAAATGTAGCTAATGTCAAAGTTTAAAAAAACAAAAACTTTGTTACCCAAAACATATCATGAACTGAAAAAAAAAGATCCTAGTCCAAAGCAGAAAAATGATCAAAAGACATGGATAAATAATTTTTTAAAGAAAAACAAATTATTAGTAAACATTTGAAAAAATGCCTAACCTCACAAATTATCAAAGATATTCAAATTAGAACATTGAGGCACTGTTTTATACTCGTTAATCAACAAAAACAATTAAAAACAAGAAAATAACAGTAATGGTACCAGAAATAAACAGGTACAATCATTGCTGAAAAAAAAAACAAACATGACATATTTTGTAGAGAAACCTGGCAATACACAGCAAATTATAAAAATTATTAAAATGAACCAACAATTCCAGTGTTAAGAATATACCCTGAAATTATTACCAAAAGTGAAGAAAAAGCACACAAAAGAGCTATCTGTTCAAAGAAATGCATATCATTATTTGTAATTGCAGAATACTGCCTGAAAGCAGCCTAAATATAGGTAAATGGTTGAATAAATTGTGATACATTAATGTAATAGAATACCATACTGCAATTAAGACTAACAAGTAGGAGCAATATAAATAAATCTGGGAAGACCTTGATGAAATAATGCAAGGCAGAAAAAAATATCAGGACTTGAAGAAGAAGATAAACTACAAGTATGAGCAAATGATACTTTAAGTTTAGGACAGTGAATAGACAAAGAATCCTGAAGGAGATTTAAGAGAAGTGACTATAAAGATTTTCTTTTTTTTTTTTTTGATGACATTTTATGGTTTGGGGGTTATCTAAATGTAGATTGTTGCAATTCATGTTTAATTAGTTGTGGTCATGTTTAATGTAGCATCATGGAACAGGGGATAAAATGTTGGTTTTTAAAGTCAGGATGACCTGGTTTCAAATCACGCCTTAGGTACATATTTATTAGATGTGTGAATAGAGTGATTTAACCTCTCTGAGTATCTGACAATATCTAAGTTATAAAGCAGCTGAATTATTCCTTATACTCAGGAAATCACATGTCTCAGGAAAAAAATTATTTTGGAATTGTCTTTTACAAAGAAAATTGTTATCGGTCAATGCGTAAGTTTATTAAATATTTATAAATAAGATAAAACTCAGAACTTGTCCTTTAATTGCTTACTGTCTAAGAGACCTGACTAATCCACAGGGGAAAATGTAAAAGAGAGGCAGCCTGGTGTAACAGAAGAGCACAGGGATTGAAGTCAAGGCTTCGTTCTTCTGCTGGCCAGCTCTGTGTCATTGAGCAGGTCAGCCAACCTCTCTGATCCTGAGAACTTCAGTTCTCAAATGGAAATGCAAATACTTGCCTGCATACCTCACCAGGTTATTGTGAGACTCAAATGAGACAATGCATGCAAAGCTCTTTCTAAGCACTGTATAAATGTAAGTTATGATGATGAATAAGTGCAAAAGCATGTGAGACAGATTCTTCATTCATACAGCTGTCTGTGTGTGTTGACCCAAAACATTACACTGATGATCTTTTGTGCATTTCCTAATGAAAAGCTCATTTTTGTTACAAAGGCAATAGGGCCCCACATGCAACTGTGTGTGTGTGTGGGGGGGGGGGTCCTACATATGACTTAAACCAGGACTAGCCAGAAGAAATCGAGTTGGAAAGGGAATAGAAAAAGGTAAGTTTTGTCAAAGGGCTTGTGATTAAGCAAAGAAGAGCTATGAATGATGTATCCATAGGAATTGTTTTCTAACCAAGATAACAATGTTAACTAACACACAAATCCAACTCTTCCTCATTCCCTAATCTAGTATTCTCTGAATTTCAGCTCAGACATTAAATAGTTTGGAATTTAAACATTTAAATTTAAATATTTCAACAGAATTTGCAAATATTTAAGGGAAGGGGGAGGTAGGGCATAGGAGAAGTGAGGAGGTATAGATCTGGGATATAGAATACTTTTGGAACAAAGAAGGATTAGAGCAGGAGAAGACTTGAAGCAAAAGGTTCTGCTAAAAATGTCCTTCCTATAATATTTTTGAACCATACTAAAGATTTTTCAAGGGGAAAATTTCACTTGCAGCAAAATTGTATCATGGAGTCTATAGTCACATCATGTGGAACACAGTTGGAAAAATGGATCATCATAAATCCATAAGGGAAGTACTCTTAATTTCATGAAGAGTGAAATAAATGAAAAAAGCATTAATTAAATGTTTACTATGTGCCAGGCACTTTGCTAAGACAGGACTGCAAATACAAACCAGCAAGATACTTCTTATCCTCAAGACAATTACCCTCTAATAGGGGAAGACAAAAAAAGAAAACTAACAAACATAAAAAGAGCTGGAAAAGGTTTGCGGAGTGGGATTGTATGGGATAGATTGAGAATGGAAGCGATAGAGAGAAATGTGTAATGTATAGGTGAGATCAGGCAAAGGCTAAGTATATGAGAATAAGAGTTCTCCTCTACTCTAAGATCTTAGGGATTATTCATGGGCCTAGTCAACTGAGGCTCAAAAGTCCTAAATATGAGAAGGGTCAGTTGCAACAGGTATGTAATATATACAGTGTTTGATAGAGCTAGTGATAGTTAAAGATAGAACACATGTATGGGTATTTTCCTCCTACTTTGTTGGGTAGCCTAAATCTTCAGGTTGAATCAAGATGGAGCTATTAAATCAATAATTTTAAGAGAACTGAGAAGTCAGTCCAGTAAAAATATTGCTTGGCTATATTTTCCACTGAATTGATTGCTTCTTTGACTGCATTGATCAGGCTAACCAGTTGTATTGTCATATAGAGCCTGAGCCAGCCAGGGTTAAATTGTGAAATTAGCAGATTATCTTTGACATAGGATCATAGAATCATACACTCAGGCTTTGAAAAAATTATAGAAGCCTTCTGGTCAACTCCTTTGTTTTATAGATGAGGGAACAGAGGAAATATATATGAAATGTGATGTGACTTGCTTAGGGACATGTAAGAAATATATGTCAAAGCTAGGATTTGAACACGTGTCTTCTGACTCAAATCTAGCATTTTTTTCATTGCACTACATCTCTTTCCCATCCTCATTTCTCACTTTGTTAAATTCCATAAATATTATTGAGCACCTTTTCCCCAAAGGTACTTAACAAATCTACAATCCAATTGCAGGTGGTAAGAAGTGTGCACAAATAAATACAGTAGAAATTTTAAGGAGAAATAAGAAGTTTAGTGAGAAATAAAACTTCCAGCTCGAGCGATCAGGGAACTTTAAACTGGGATTTAAAGGATAGATAGATAAATTATCCATAATAAGATATAGATTATAGATTATCAACAATAAGAGATTGGAGTGGAGGAGAAGAAGGGCAAATTCTTGGTTTAAGGAAGAGTGTGGGGAAAGACTTAAAGGTAGTAATGATTACCTAAAAACTTCGTTTTTTATTTTTGGTCTCTCTGAGATGCTTAAGACTCACTAATATCATTAAAGCATGCTGCCTCAGGGCAGCAAGGTAGCACAGTAAGTAGAGCAACTGGCCCTGGAATCAGGAGGACCTGAGTTCAAATCTGGCCTCAGATACTTGATATACTTGCTAGCTGCGTGACCTTGGGCAAGTCACTTAACCCCAATTGCCCTGCCTTCCTCCCTCAAAAAAAAAAAAAAGCATGCTGCTTCCCCATTAGGAATACTTTTCTCTTCCTGCCTTTTGAACATATACGTAAGTCATGGTTGCACTTTCCATTTATTTCTGGATCTCTTAGGTCTCTCCTCCAACAAATAGTTCCTGTTTTCCTCACTTTTTCACCAGACTTGGGTAACCAAACTGAAACATCTGAGTGTGAATCCATTCCCTCTATTTAGAACCCTTCACCTCTTCTTTGAGCTTTCTTAGAGTGCAGATGAAAATCCTTCAGTCCAAAAGGTCTAGCCTCTCTGGAAACTAAGATCTTTGCCCTAAATCCCTCTTCCCTCATTAACTTAGCAGGTACCTGCCTACTGGTGCTTCATTTTAGACACTCTTCTGTGGTTTAAAATGCATTATAATAAAGACCTATGGTTTTATATATTACTCGCTGTTTTTATTCTTTTGTGAAATAATTCTTCAATCTCCAAAATACTAGTATAACTGAGACAATGGGAAAACTTGAGGCACATTTGAGGAATGGAGATTAGTCTAGTCTGACTAGAGAAGGGGTTCCTAACTTTTTTTTTTTGTCGTAGAACCCTTTGGCATTCTGGTGAAGCTTATGGACCACTTCTCAGAATAATGAGTTTAAATGTATAAAATAAAATACCTAGGATTACATGAGAAACTCATTATATTCAAATAAAATTGTCAAAAAAAATTTGTCTATAGTCTCCAGGTTAAAGACTCCTTTACATTTAAAGTAGATAAAAAGGACAGGCGAGGGAAAGACTAGAAACGTAGGTTGGAACCAGATTATTTGAGCTTTTGATGTCCATTTATATGCCCTTAATAGCTCTCCTGGTCTTTTTGTATTTTAATCCTCTTGTTCTGTCTTTTTCTTCCTCTCAATCAAAGTTAGTTAGGTGGCCAGTATACTAGGAACTCTACTTTGAGTCATAAAGATTGGAGTTTGAATACTACCTCAGACAAAATTAGCTGTGTAAACCTAGACATCTCATTTAACGTCTCTCAGCCTCAGTGTCCCTATTTGGGAAGTAAATTGGACAGGGTAGCCTTTAAGGTCTCTCTCTGCTCTAAATCTGATACTATTATTAAAACCCTACTCGGTGATAGACTCAAGAACATTGAAACATAAATGTGCATTAAAATAGAATTGGCCCCTCCAGGGCTATGATTAACTATACTGTAATCTGAGATAATCTCTTAATTCAAAGAGATGAAATTGTAACTGGAAGAAGAGGAGTGGAGGGTCAAGTTATTGAAGCTTCCTAGGTGCCTCTGAAAATGCAACTATAGACAGTCACCTAGACATCAGAATCGGGGCAGACAGTAGGCACAGAGGTCAGAAATACTAAAATGAATCAAAGCAGTAATATCTAAGAGTCATTTAGCCAAAAAGGAATAACCAGAAATGAGGAGGTCCCTTTGAAACAAATCCAATTAGCATTTATTAAGTTCCTGTTATGTACCAGGCACAGTGAAAAGTTCTGGGGATAAAATTAATACAGAGAAAGATAGCCCCCACTCTTGAGGAGCTTACAATCAAATTGGGAGGAGGCAACACATAAAAGGAGGCAGAAAAGCAGAGAAGGTTACCAGTGAGATACCAAGATGGAAGCATCCTATTCCATAGAGCTGAAACCACACAGAGTAGCATATGCAAAGTGGAATGAGCAGAGTTCTCTTCTGCCCTCTATAAAGGAAGGCATTGGGAGGAGTTTGGAACTCTACCCTCTAATCCACCAATCAGAGAGAAGAAGAGGCTGAAGGAGGTGGTGTCAAAGCCTGGATTTAGCTGTAGGGGTGATGAGATTAGAAGTAATGATCTTATCCTGGGAGGAGCATCTTGTTCTGTGAAGTTGAAACCAGGCAGAACAGCAGATACAAAATGGAATGACAACACATAAGGGCATTTACAGAGATGACTTTTGGAAGCTTTTAAGAAGCTTCCTGACCTGCTGTAGGTCTTCTTACACTGTATTTTTGATTATTCACTGTCCCATTCCCAGATTTTTAATTTGACCTCAACCTCTCACTTCATGGTGACCATATGCCACCATTACCCTTTTTTTACAACCCGGCATCCTGGCTCCTCTGTTGACAATTCCCTGCTGCCATATCCTACCTAGAGCTGACATTCAGAATCATGATTTACCTATAAGTAATATTTTGGTTTCTACTATTTGTACTTCCCTCTCACTGTCCAGCTCCTGGTCAAGGCTCAGCTTGTGGTTTGATGAACCAGGGTTCATAGTATTAATTAAAGCCCACCACATGGGAAGTGAAGATGTTCCAGGACATACGGAAGCCAGGTAACAATGTTAGAAGCCATGTTGACAGGTCAAGGAGATAGAAAGAGACAAGAGAGGACAGAATTAAAACCAGAAATTCAGATCAGAGTACTAGAGGTGGACTGGAAAGAGACAGAACTCTGAGTTTCATGCTGAAAGAATCCAGGGTAGGGTGACACATGAGGGGCTCAGCAAACAAAAAGCATAGGTTCAATTAATCCCACCTAAGGACTGTAGGGGCACATGCTAGTTTTAAGTACAATTATATACCAGCTGGCCTTTCTCTCACCCAAACTCCCATCAGCCAGAGACTTCTCCAGATTAAAGTTGCCTTTGGAATCTACAGGGTACTAGGCTTACTAATATGAATTGCTGTCTGCTAGAGGACTCCCTGTGTCTCTGTCCCTCAAGGGCAGTGGGCATCATTTGTGAATTGCTGAATATTCTAATTTATGTAGAAAGAGTTATAAACAGACAGCAGACTAAGACAAAATGGAACTTTAGGTAACAAATTCTATCCCTTTTGGTGCTTCTCATTTGAGGAATAGCTGAAAAATCATAGTTTATGAATGGATTGTAATATTATTGCAACATAATAAATAATGAGAGGATTTCAGAGAATCTTAGGTGGGACGTTCTGATAGAGTGAAGTGTGAAGGATCAGGAGAACAATTTATACAAGAACTCTAACACTGTGAAACAATTATGATGAGATGAACAACAACTTTGGAAGACCTAAGAACTCTGATCGACATAATGACCAACCAATTATGTTTCAAGGACCTATGATGAAGCATATTATGCACCCCTTGACAGAGGTGATGTACTCAAGGTGAAAAAAGAGACATGATTTTGGGATATGTTCACTTTGTGGATTAGTTTTGCTTGATTATACTTATGTTAGAAAGGATTTTATTTTCTCTCAGTTTAAATGACAGTAGAGGAGCAGAGAGGAGGATTCATAATACAGATGTAAAAAAAAGTCATTGAAACATCTTTTTTTTTTAATATACAGATGAGAATAGAAGTTCAGAAGGAAGCAGAGATAATAGGAGAGTTTTGAAAATAACATGAGAAATTTTTGAAACACTTTTTTTAAGGCAACCTACATCAAGTTTCGTTTACATTCCCTTCTTTATGTTGTCTTTCGTATACAGAAAAGCTCAATTTTGGGGGAGAGGGTGGGGTGGAAGGAGTCAGCTTAGAATGAAATAATAATTTTAAAAAACCTAAAAGAATTTGATTTAAAAAAAAATTAGGTAATTCTAATCCTTTGCTCCATGCAGACAAAATCTGTGTCTGGGGGCGGAGCCAAGATGGCCGCTGGAAAGCAGTGACTGGCGTGAGCTCCCCACCAAGTCCCTCCAAAAACCTATAAAAAATTGGCTCTGAACCAATTCTAGAACTGCAGAACCCACAAAGTGGCAGAGAGAAGCAGGGCTCCAGCCCAGGACAGCCTGGATGGTCTCTGAGTAAAGTCTGTCCCGCATGGAGCTCCCAGCTCCCAGCTAAGGGGAGAAGAGCTGAGCCCAGCAGAGCCCAGCATGAGCAGCGCAGGCCAACGAGACCAGGAGCCGAGCGGAGAGTGCCCTAGAATACTGAATTACTGAGCTGTGGCATTTACAGACCTCACAACCCACAAACAGCAGACAACAGAGAAGGTTACTGAGAAAAGCTGTGGGGACTGAGTTTGCGGTTCGGCCACCGCCCCTGGGGCAGCAGAGGTGGGGCAGCTTTAGAACTAGGGCTGCAGTTGCTTCTGGCCCCAGGCCCACCTGGTGGGAGGAATTAAGTGGCTGATCAGAGCAGGAGTGAAGAGCCTGCTGAAGATTTAAGCCCATTCTGGGTAGGGGGTTCTTGGGGAAGGAGGAGTGCTGGTGAGGCAGCGCATCCGCCCAAGCGTGGAACATAGAACTCTTTAGTCTACAAGCAGTCCTACCCCGCTGAAAAACTCAAGGGTCAACTAAGTTGCC
>CM053624.1:96053608-96084816 GCA_028646595.1 Phalanger gymnotis | reverse complement strand
TGAATAGTTGAACCCTCTTGTCATATTTTTAAAATCCCTCCATAACTTAGTCCTCTGAGTTCTAATTTATTATTTTTTTAGGATTAAGTGATTTTTCTATAGTTACATATCTATTGGGTATCAGCAACGGGACTGGAACCCAACACCTGAATCCAAAGTCTAGTACACCAAGTTGCCTTCTGTGGAAATTACTCAATTGCTCAAATCCTCTGAGGAATTTCTGATGTCAGCCTTGTTTACTTGTCCAATCTAGGCCAATGGATATATGACCCTCAATTAAGCACAGCATATTTGGTAATTATTTAGGAGAAATACTCTTCCTGTCAAAAATGGATGTGGGAATGCAAATCACTGCCCTAAAATGTCTTTATTATACAAATGATAACTACTAGATGCATCAACAGGCACACACATGAAATAAATTTTACCAGGTTTTAAATTAAAAAAAAAAAGCATTGGAAAAAAAAGAAAAAGAGGCTTCCAATCTAGTGAGGACTTTAACCTTTGAGAATTCTGAAATGGGATAAGCAAAGGCCTTTGGATAAAGTATTTACCTCAGTCATTACATTCACAGGGTTTCTCTGCAGTGTGAAGTCTCTGGTGATCAATAAGAATAGACTTCTGACTAAAGATTTTCTCACATTCATTAAACTCATAGAGTTTTTCTCCTGTGTGAATATCTTAATGCTAAATAAACAAAGATCTTTTAAATAACATACTTAACAAAGTCCCTAGGCTTGGAGGGGTTTTCTCTAGTGAGAAGATTTTGTTCATAAATAATGGTAGTCTTCAGACTGTATGCTCTCCAAAATTCTAAACAGGCAGGGAGAAGAAAAAAAAAGAGTAGAGAGAAATGAAATGTACAGATGATCTCAAATTATCCCTTTAGCAATTTTGCTATTTTACTTGGAAAGGACCTGTGATTTCATCAGTGGAGGGATATCCTAGTGAGGAAACTCTAACATTATAAGTAGTGACATTCTCTACCACTTATAGCATTGGAGAATTGCTCAGAGAAGTGAGAGATTGATGACCTGACCAGGGTCACGTAGCCAACACATGTGTCAAAAGTAGAACTTGAAACTAGATATCCCTAGCTTGGAGGCCAGCTCTCTATTACACCAAAATACTCAAAATTTAGCTATTAAGAAATAGTAGTGAAGTCATTAAAGTTTCACAAAAACAACAAAATCAGGACACTCAAATGCCCAGGTAAGTAGTTATGAAGACCAGGATTAGCACGGTAACTATACTAATGGAGAGAAGAGGAAAGACAAATGTGGTAGAGGAAGAATAAACATGATGGGAGCTAATTGGATATGGTTTCTAAACATATAGTCAAGGATGATTCTGAGATTAGGGGCCTAGATTATTTCTGGATTTTTTTAGAGGATTATCTGTGACAAGTAGGTATTTTCTCTACTATACTTCCAGTTCAACTTTCTAAATCATTCAAATGGGACCTAGGACTTAAATCAAATGAAATGAACAGTGAGATGAGCATGAGAAACACAGAATTTCAGAGGTAGAGGGACCTCAGAGATCATGTAATGCAACCATGACCTGAACCAGAATCCTCTCTACAACATGCCTGATAAATGATCTAGTTTTTTCTTGAAGACCTCCAGTGAGGAAGAACCCACCATTCCCTGAAGCAGGGACATTTGAAAAGTCCTAATTGTTTAAAAGTGTTTTCTTACCTCAAGTCAAAATTTGTCTCTGCAATTTCAATCCATTTGTCCTAATTCCATCTTCTGGATCTAAGCAGAGCAAGTCTGTTCCTTCTTCCACATGAAAGTCCTTCAAATAACTGAAGACAGCTACCATGCCCCTCCTCAGTCTTCTTTTTTCTAGGCAAAAACTCTCATTTTAGGCAACCTATCTTCCTGTGGCATGATTTCCAGGTCTTTTTACTATTCCAGATGGCCTTATTTAGACATTCCATTTTATGTATGTTGCTTCTAAAATGTAGTACTTAGAATTGAAGTGAAATCTCTGACTGTAGTCAGACCAAGGCATAGTACGGTGGAACTTTCACCTTCTTAGACCCAAGTATCCCTTTCTTAATTAAGCTTAAGATTGAATTAACTTTCTTTACTATTAATGTTCAGTCTTAAGCAAATGGTCTTTCATGAATTTTAAACTTTCTAATCTTCAATATCTCCCTGTAACTTCCTTTTCCACTGCTTTCTTAAAAACACATTCACATCTTTCCCAGCCTTTAAAACTGTCATTAGATCCCACCATTCTCACTAGTTGTTGTCTATATCTCTTTTCTCTTCAGATAAACTACTTAAAAAGCTATCTACATTTCATGTTTTTACTTCCTCTCCTCTCCTCTCCTCTTCTAAACCTTCTATAATTTGGCTTCTTACCTTATCATTCAATTGAAAGTGCTCTCCAAAATTAGTAATGATCTCTGAATTGCCAAATCTAATGTCATTTTTCTTAATCTTCTACCTGCTTGAGCTCTTTGCAGCATATATATATGTATATATATATATACATACATGTATATACACACACATACACATTCTCATGTGATGATCTCATGAAGTCCCATAGGTTAATTTCTTATCTTGATGCAGATAATTCTCAGATCATTAGAATGTAAAATAACAGAGCAAAATATAGATAACTAGAGGTACTACACTGAAAATCTCCTTCCCAATTTATATCAAACCATTAATGACTACTCTTTGGCTATGGCCATTCAACCAATGTCAAATCCACTTGATTTTACCATCAATTCTGCCTTATCTTCCAAAAGAACCATAAGGGTAACTTTATTCAATGCTTTGCTACAAATGAGGTAAACTATGTGATTTGCTGTTCTTCAGTGATTTTTCAATCATGTCTGACTCTTCATGATACCATTTGGGATTTTCTTAGGAAAGCTACTGGAATAATACTAAACATTTTTCCATCTCCTTCTTCAGCTCGTTTTACAGATGAGGAAACCGAGGTAAACAGGGTTACGTGTCTTTCCCAGGGTCACACAGTTAGTAGCGTTCCCCTAATTTACTATTCTAGTAAGTGTGTCAAAAAATGAAACTAAATTAATCTAGCATGACCCATTCTTGATCAACTCAGACTGGCCCTTTGTGAGCCTCATTTTCTTTCCTAGGTTATCCTTGATAATTCAGTCTAAAATTTTATCAAATTTTCAAGTCAAATACAGTAGCCTATGGTCTGGAAGATATATTTCCTATCCCATCCCACCCATTTTTTTTTGAAATTGAGAAAATATCTACCCTTCCTCAGTCCAGTGTTATTTCTCCCACTGTCCATGACTGAAGGACTATAGATTTCATATGGTATCTTTTGAGGTCACATAATCTAACCTTCATTTTTCAGAAGAGGAAATGGCCCCAGATAGTCAAAGTCACAGAGGTATTAAATTACATATTGGGGATTTCAACCTACATTGGTTCAAAGCTAGAACTCTTTCAAAAATCACTTACAGTAGCTCAATGGTGGATAAATACTAGTTTGTGTGAGCCCCTGACACTAATTTAACATAATGCTGACTCAAAAAATATCATATATAGGGCAATATACTAGGGTTAGAGTTTGTACTATGCAAGCTCATCAAAGATTATTTTGTGTAAACAGTTCAAAACAACAAATTTTCATGCAAAATTTAAATAATTACTCATTATTTATTTTAATGATCCATAGATTTTCCCCACATTTTTTCCAAAAAATCGAGCAAGAAAAAGGCATTTACTAAGTTCTCACTATGTGCTTTAGGAATCTTATCTCCCCTGATCATCACAACATTCCTCAGAGGTGGTGTTTTTATTATCCCCATTTTACAGATAAAGAACCTGAAGCAGATAGAGGTTAAGTCTCTTGGATAGAATCACAGAGTAGATAAGTGCCTAAGGCAGGCTATGAACTTACGTTTAGGCCCAGTGCTCTATCCACTGTACCAACTAGTCAGAAAAACTTAATGGCATTCTGGTACAATAGAAACAGCAGTAGATATGGTATCAGAATACTAGGGTTCAGAAAAATTAATGATCTTAAGATACTTAACATATCTGAGCCTCAGTTTACTCATGTGAAAATGGGGGTAATAAAACTTTACTATTCTACTTTTTATAGTGTTAATTAATCAAGATAATCTGTATAAAAATTTTTTGTAAACTAATACTCAATACAGATCTTTGTCTCTAAGCTTAGGATACTACATCATGATTATATCTTGAATTTATATACATTTTGGATAATGTTAATCATTCACACTCAAATCCTACTGTTGGGCAAAGCAATTTATTTAAGGATATTTCCCCTGAGTCACACAAAGCCCTTTCCTAACCTAACAAAAAAAAAAAACTGTGCCTCTTGACTCTCTGACCTAGATAATGCTGTATCCTCTATATTGCCTCAGTGCTTCTAGTGTATTCTTGCCTCATCTCGCAGTTCTTTTCTTTGAATGAGTTTCTATTGATTTGCTTGTAGATTGGGCAAATCATCCCTTAAGCCTCCAGACACCCTCTGCCTCTGATAGAATCCATCAGGCGCTATGTATGTTTCACCTCAGAGATATCCGCTCTTCTTTACTTTTCTCCTTCTGACCTTGTGTTGGAAAAAAAGGAAAACTCAAGCTATGAGGTCCTAAAAACCCACCTTGTTTAAGTCCTTAACCTCTTGGGGATTGGCTAGGTGATTTCTTGGCTAAATGATCTCTTATAATAAAAATATTTTATGATTTAACTTAGAAATCTAAGAGAATCCTGTAGAAAAGGGAGGGTGTGTATGTGTGTGTGTGTGTGTGTGTGTAAGAATGTTCAGGAGATGGTGGAAGAAGGAGGGACAACAGAAGAGATCTCTTGAAAAGCTAAAGGTAAAGGGAAACAGTATCAGAAACAGAATCACTGAATATCAGAGCTGAAAAGCATAAGCCAATCCCAACCATCATTTTCGGGATTTGCACAGTATGTTGCTGAATAAGTGCTTGTTGAATTAAATTGGATTTCATTTTATGCACAGAAATGGGGGAACCAATAAGGTAATATAAGACTTGAAAAAAGTCACCCAGCAAGTCAGTGTCAGAACCTAGAGTAAAATCTAAGCCCCTGAAATCCAAATCCACTGGGTTTTTCTTTGCTAAATTCATATTCATTTTTTTTCATAAGAGGGAAAAAGAAAAGTAGTCTGGGTATGGGAGAGGAGGAGCAGGGATGGGGAGGAGATCGTCTCTAATATGCACATAAAAATGACCCTTTCCCTTGCCAGGTCTCTTGGCAGACCCTGTATAATAAGATTACCATGTAATCCTTGTTGCTTGTCCTAGGAAGAGACTTATCTTGGGGACAAGAAGGCGTTTTACATTTGGATCTACTGTATGTATTATCTCTGTTGGCTGTTCTTTCTAATTTCATTTTAAGAAATGCTGCCTGGAATCTTGGCAATAAGGGACCTTCACAGTGGTGCTATCATCCCCACATACCCCAAGGATCACAGTGTACACATGTTCATGGGGAAAAGTACCCTCTGGGAAGAACGTGTGGTGCTACTTAGGACAGATGAGAGCCACAGGCTTTTTTATGTGTCTGCTTAGAGAGCAAGAGGCCAATGAGGCCTTCATGGCTTTTTGGTCCTCTTTGCCTGGGCTGGGGTAAACATATTTAATTCAGGCTGATGTGGCACAGTCCCTAAATAGCAAAATAGAAACGCTGGAGATAGATTATTTATTCCTCTGGCCATTCCTGCTTTTATTCATTTGTTCATCAAATATGTATTAAGCACACACATACAGGCACAATGCTTGACGCTGTGAGACTTACACAAATAACTAAAATAAAATCCCCTCCCCTCAAGGAATTTACTATCTGGTTAAAGAGTTCAGCTATGCACAGATAGAGAGAAGCACAATCCACAAGTTTCAGAGTTGCAAGAAATATCAGGGATCATCTAATCCAACCTGCACCTGAATAAGAATCCTTTTCAAACACAGCAAAGTGTCTATCCAACTTCAGTTTGAAAATTTTTGGTTAAGAGGAACCTGCTCCCATCTGATGCCCCCCATTCTACTTTCGAACAGCTTTAATTTAAAAAAAATTCCCCTTAAATCCAGGCCAAATTTGCCTCATTTTAACTTCCAGCCATTGTGCCTAGTTTTGTCCTCTGAGGTCATGCAGGATAATTCCAGTCCCTTTTCCACATGACAAGTACTTCAGATATTTGAAGATAATTATCACATGCTCCCAAGTGTTCTCCTTTCCAAGCTAAATAATGCTAGGCCCTTTAATTGTTCTTCATAAAACATAGACTCCAATTCTGTCACTAACTAGGGCTCCTATCTCTGTACACACTATAACTTCTCTATGTCTTCCCTAAAATGTGTTATCCACAACTGAACATAACACTCCAAATGTGACCTAACCAAGGCAGAATATAGGAGGATTGGCACTAAGCACAGTACCTGGAACATAATAGGTGTTTACTAAACATTTGTTGAGCTGACTTAATTAGAACCTCTTTCCTTAACAGTACACCAAGCTATACTGGAAAGAATATTCAACTTAAGCTTAGAATGATCTAGATCTGAAGGCCACCTCTGATACTGACTGTGTTACCATGGGTAGGTCACAAATTCTCTGTATGTCAGTTCCTTGATTTCTCAAATGGGGATAAAAGGAAAACTTCTACAAGACAAGGACAATTGTGAGGAATATACTTTGTAAATCACAAAATAAACATAATAAGCAGACAAATAAAGCGTTACAGGAGTTCAGAGGAATAGATATTATCAAGCAAAGGATGTCAGGGGAAGTTTATTTATTCTTTATTTAGGTAGCCAGTCAGCTTTATTGTATAGAAAATGGAACTTGAAATTAAGAAGGCTTGAGTTCAAATCCTGTCTTGGGCATTTACTGACTGGGTGAACCCTGGAAAGTCACTTAATCCTATCTTTCTCATCCAAAGGTTTTTCATCTGTAAAATATTATTGATAAAGCACCTACCCCACCCCCATCATTGTAAGGATCAAACAAGATAACATATGTAAAGTATTTTGCAAACCCTGAAGCTCTATATAAAGCTAGCTAGCATTATTTGAAGACTAGAGAACTTCAGGAAATAAAGAATCCAAGGCATATGTTTCACAGGATTTAGAACTGAAAGGGCTATTCAAGATGAGCTAGTCTAATCCCCTTATTTTCCAAATGAGATTTAGACCCAGAGAAACTAAGAAACTTTCCCAAGGCTACACAGTTGTATGGGTTCACAGATCTAGAACTGTAAGGGACCTCTGAGATCATCTGGGGTAACCCATTTTACAGATCCAAAGAAACTGAGGTAAGTGACTTGTCCAAGGTCATATGGGTAACATGTCTCCAGATGGGATATAAAGGCAGGTTCCCCAGCAACAAATGCGATCTGACTCCTCCTCCCCTAACTTCCAAATCCAGGGCTCTGTCCATAGTACCATAATGTCTCCCCTCAGATAAGAGGGATGGACGGGTCCAGGGACCAAGACTGTCAGGGCTTGTTAAATCCTTGCAAGAAAAAGAAAAGAAAAAGGATTGCAAAGCAAGCGCTAAATAAAATATTAAGTCTGTTCTCTTCACAAATAGAAAAGTCATTTACATTGGCTTTACACCTCTGCTTTAAATTTTTAAAAATAAGGTATCAAGACATGTTAGTCCACATGGAAAGAAATTCAGCAAGCAGGAACATTTTCCAGGGAGGAGAGAGGAGAGAGAGTTCACACTTCTTGCCTGAGTAAGCACAAGTGGGAAAGCAAACCCATTAGCATTCTGCCCTCACAGGCAATGCAGAGAGCTACTAGAGCCAAACCCTGAAGGATCGGTATCTTCTGAGGAGGCCCTGTGCTCATCTGCTCAGCTCCAGAGAGAGGTCACACGCCGGCCCTGTCGGTGCTGGCCCCTACTAGCTTCATCCCCTTGCTTCCCTTCCTTTTGGTTGCAATGAGACCCCAGGCTTAATTACCAGGTTGATCAAACAAGTATCGATTTCAAAAGGTAAAAGATGATTCCATCTCTGATGTTGAACTGAAGAAGCTCCCTAAGGACTTTCTTACTGCCTCAGGAATGGCTTCTGTTCTCCTTCCCTCACCTCATCTGACTTCCCAATGGGATCTGCAGGAGATGAAATAACAGAAGCAGTATCATAGAATGGAAAGAAGACTAGATTTGGGAGTCAAGAGGCCCAGCTTCCAGCTTTGGCTTTTCTGCCATAAACTCACTGATTTGGGGAAAGTCCCCTTTTTTCTCAAAAACCTCAGTTTCTTCATTTATAAAATGTGAAAATCAGATTGGATGGTCTCTAAGATCCCTTACAATTCTTTTCTTTTTTGACCAGATGTGATTTCATTGACATCGTTAGCTGTAGGTATAGGGAGAATCGCATCAAGTTCAGCTGAGTTCTCTATCAGTCATGTCCCACTTTTCGAGACCCCATTTGGGAATTTTTTGGCAAAGATACTGGAGTGATTTGCCATTTCCTTCTCCAGCTCATTTTACATATGAGGAAACTGAGGCAAACAGGGTTAAGTGACTTGCCCAGGGTTACATAGGTAGTAAGTCTGTGAAGCCAGATTTGAAATAAGGGAGATGAGTTTTCGTCACTCCAGCTTGTCACTCAATCCAGTTTCTCACCTAGCTACCCCAAATCAAGCTAACAAGCATTCATTAGTTGCCTACTATGTCCCAGGTACTGTGTTAAGTGCTAGTGAGAGAAAGAAAGGTAAAACACAACAAAACAAGACAAAAAGCCTCATTGCAACCCCATTTCAGATCCATACCTGCTCTGTAGCTTATACCATTAGAGACTTATCTGAGTCACTGAGAGGTTAAGTGTTTTCCCCGAGGTCACACAGACAGTTTGTTGTCAAAGGCAGGATTTGAATCTAGGTCCTCCTGACTTTAAAAGCATCTCTTTATTGATTAACCACTTCTCACCCAACTCTCCCTTCCATGACCTTCGACTACAAGGTCCCACCCCATACTTCAAAGATAATCGTATTAAGTCATATACAGAGGACTCTAGCTAAAGGAAGATAAAATTTAAAAGTTTATCTCATAGCTATCTTCTTTCAGATTCTGAAAATATCCCCTCTTCTTGTCCTTAATTCCTAACTTCTCTTTTCCTCACATGCCAGTGTGAGCCTTAGTAGGAATGGAATGAGGGGGTGGAGTCAGGAAGGACTCTACCAACCAGAGGGATGCAGGATTGTAGATGATAAAGCAAGAACCATAGTCCTACTGTTTCATTGCTTAGATATTCCCTCTAGCCCAGGTCTGAGATACTGAAGAGTGACTAAAGGATATGGTATATCCAATCCTTTGCCTTGTTGGTAAGGTCTGTTGTGGTAAGAAGGAAAAATTAGAATGTTTCCATTCAGTTCCGACACCAACACTTCTCCAAAGTTTGGTACCACCCTGCTTCTAGCCTTATTTTCTTTGACCTCATCGGGGTTGTCATGGTGGGAACATAAGCACTGATGATGGTAGAGTGATATTTTCTTGTAAGTGGCAATCACATTTTCATGAGCCTATCATTCACTACAAGTTTGTTGACTACATTAATTTTGATTGCAAAACCTATACCAGCTTCACAGAGCTCCCCTTAACTGCAGAAAAACATGTATCCAGCTCCAATTTCAGCAAGCTGGCCTTCATTTGCCAGCTTTGTTTCACTCAGGGCTGCTATTTGGATGTGGTACCTGCTGAGTTCTTTTGCAACAAGAACCATGCCAAAAGAAGACAAATTTCTAATTCTGGATGACTTTAATGTTAGAGTAGGCTCACACTACCAAACTTGGCAGGGAGTCCTAGGGAGGAATGGAGTTGGAAACAGAAACAGCAATGGTCACTTACTACTGAAGTCTTGTATATCTCATGAACTTCTCATCACCAACACTGTCTTCTGTTTGTCTAAATGCAATAAAACTTGGTGGATGCACCCTCATAGAAAACATTGGCATTTAATAGACTATGGAATTGTAAGAAGAGACAGACAGAAGGTGAGAGTGATGAAGGCAATGTGTGTTGCACTGATCATAGGCTTATCCCCTCCAAGGCAAATATTCAAACTCAACAAAAGTGGGGGTCCCAAGGCAAAGTGACTACCAGAAGAATTAATGTCAACAGATTAGAGCTCTTCCCTGAGAGGAAACAATTTATTGCTTACTTGGAGGGAAAGTTGAGCTGACATACAGTTGGAGCAGAAAAGGAGTGGGAAGTTTTCAAAGATTTGGTGTATAGCACTGCATTAACTGATCTAGGTCAGAACATTCACAAACATCAAGACCAGATTGATGAAATGATGGGGGAATTCAGAGGCTGAACTGTCAGTCATGAGGGCTCTGGAAAGTTATGTCAAAATTTGGTTGCCTGGAGAAGTTCATCAGTATCGTGCATCAGTTTCATGACAGCATGCTAGCCCAGGTTCTGGATAGTGGACAATACTCTAGTGCTTTCCCAGTCACCAATGCAGTGAAGGCTGTTGCTTGCTCCCATGCTTTTTAGCATGATGTTTTCAGCCATGTTGTCAAATGTCTTCAACGAGGACAAACACGGCATCAAGGTCAGCTACCACACTGATAGTAAATTCTTCAACTTGAAAAGGCTATAAGCCAAGATCTAAGTGGGAGGAGAGCTGGCACATTATTTTTCTCTTTGCAGATGAGTTTACACTCAAAGCACCCTCTGAAGCTAAGATGCTGCTTGTGCTAATTTTGGCCTAACAATTAACTCCAAGAAAACACAGGTGTTCCATCAGCCACCACCACACTACCCGTGTGTGGAACCATTGGTTACAGCAAATTAAGAAGTTTTGAATGCTGTGAATGAGTTCTAGCCTTATATCACATGACCTCCCACCACTCTGAATAGTGTCCTCCAAACAAACTGGACCATGCACAGCCCTCCCTCACTTAAATCCAATTTACTTGCATATCATGGCATCACCTCCTTGATGTCATGGTCCTCTTTGAGAATGAAGGACAAACAGCAGCTTCTGTGAGTAGAAAAGGAACTGCCTACTGGGGTCCAAAGTGGAACTGGTCAGTTGGGCAATACATATTTATTTCTCTTTCTTTTGTTCTTTCTTTCTTCCTTTTTTCCTTTCTTTCTTTTCTTTTTTCTCTGTCCACGTAGGGTATCACACCATAAAGGGAATGTAAATTTTTCATCTCTAATTTTTTTTTTCCTTTTCTCCTAAAGATCAGCTTTAACCTCAAATCACTATAGCTCTCATTGATTGGCCAATAATAGGTCCCAGGCCAAGCCCTACGTGGTCATTGTTTGGGCCCTGATTGGCTCAGAATTAATGTAAGTAGCAATTGTTTCTGTTTTGGCCAGAAACTCTGAGGGTCTTCCCCTCTCAGATGTGTTTTTGTTTTGTTTTGCTTTTTAAGAGGCCATTTTCTGTCTCATTTCTTATTAAGCCTTAATCGCTGAACAGGCATTGCCTCAGTCAAACTGAGACCTGTTAAAGACCTTAGCTTGAAAAGGCCAAGTTTCTCCACTGCATCCTGGGCCATCTCCAGTTATCCTGATCTATATCTTGCCCCTGGCCTCAGATGGCTCTTGAGAAGAAAGTGAGGCTGGTGACTTTGCACAGCCCTCCCTCACTTGAATACAATTCACTTGCAAGTCATGGCATCACCTTCCTGATGTCATGGTCCTCTTTGAGAAAGAAGGAAAAACAGCATCAAACATTTATCATTCCTCAGATATGTCCTAGACTTCCCACATCTAGATTTTTGCTCACAAAGTACCCTATGCCTGAAATGCTTTTTTTTTCATCACTTTCTCCCTAGCCTAGCCCCATGTCCACTTACCTATCAGAGTCTAACTCAAATGGCTCTTCCTCCACAAAAATTGGAAATTGGAAAGAATCTTTCTTCTGCCAAACCTCAAATAATACTCGGCACCTCTCTTTTGAACGTATGTGATGCACATATATACATACATATATATACACATATATAAAATAGAGATGTATATACATATATACACATAGAGATATGTATATATCCCACTAGATTGTAAGCTCCATGAGACGAGTCACTATGTCTCATTTTTCTATATACCTCCCCCAAATACTATCACAGAATTCGGCACATAATTGTCTGTCAATGAATGAAAGAATTCTTATGTACCTTCTTGTGCACTCCCTCAATGATGGGTCATTGAAAATTACACTCAGATTCAAAACATACTTTGAGTCAACATCTATTCAAATATAAATCTAACAAACAGCCACTTATATTTTGATTTCACCAGACCAATCAGGGTTTACATTAATTTAAAATAAAATACTTTTAATTAAAATAGATTAGAGAGGAAAATAACTGAGAAAATCCCCTCCCTAGACATAGGAATTTACTCTCATACAAATTCCCTTACCCCTAGCAAGAGAAGTAACACACATAAATTGGGCAAATTATCCTAGCTTCATCCTAGAACACTTCTCTGCTGCTAAAGCTGTCATTTGTTTCTTCCCCTACAGAAGCAGAAATGTCCTTGGTTAGTTTGGTTGTATCATTTTCTGAGGTCCCTTCTTTCTTTTTCTTTTTCTGCTTTTATTTTTAATTTATTTAGTATTTTATTTTCCACAATATATGCAAAAACAATTTTTAACACTTTTTTTTAAACTTTCAGCTCTAAATTTTCTCCCTTCCTCCCATCCTCCCTGCCTCATTAAGAAGGCAAGCAATTCAATATAGGTTGTACATATTGTTTCCACAATCTGGCTAGCAGCTTCTGTGGGGGTGTAAAATCCACCCACAGCCAGCACCCAGAAAGCTGCCAACAGCACAGGTTATTTTGATCTGCTTAACTAAGGAAAGCAAGGCTAAAGGGGTTGACAAGCTTACTTTAATTCAGTATACAAATATCATTCGCTTGGTTCAGGGGAAAAAGCCAGCACCCTAAACTTCAGAACAAAATACAAATTACAAACATGGACAGATCTTGTCTGATTCAAATGTGAGCACCCAGGTTACAAGCTGGAGGGCCCTTAGCTACAGCTGTGGGGGGGGGGGAGGCAGAAATGGCTCTGTCCTCCCTTCGTATAGGGTTTCAGGGGCTTCAGACATCATCAAACGTTATCTGAATAACCAGAACTTAGGCTGCTATAATTGGCTCTCGAGTTAACGCCTCCCCTTAGGACCCTGGGAGGTTGACATCCACATAGGTTAGGTTAACACCTAATAGGGCATGGCTCTGGAGTTAGCACCTCCCCTTAGCTGGCCCCAGCTTGGGCCCCACCCCAGTCACCAATCCACACCCACATACGTTACACACCTAATAGGGGTTTGGGCCTGGGGCTTAGCGCTTAGTAAGGCTCAATGAAATACATTGAATTGCTCAAAGGAAACAAACCAAACAATTCAACAGCACTTGTTGAACTAAGTGCTAAGGAGCCCATTTTGCTTCCCAACACACATATGTAGACATATAAAATATTTCCGTAATAGTCATGTTGTGAAAGAAAACATAGACCAAAAAACAAACAAACAAAAACATCCAGAAAAATAAAGAGAGGGAAAAAAAAGCTGCAATCCGTATTCAGACACCATCAGTTCTTTCTCTAGGGTTTGAGATAGTATTTTTCATCATAAGTCCTTCAGAGTTGTCTTACATCTTTTTATTGTTGAGAATAGCTAAGGCATTCACAGCTGATCTTATTCCAATATTGCTGTTACTTTGTGCACAGTACGTTTCACTTTACATCAGCCCATACAAGTCTTTCTAGGTTTTCTGAGATCACCCTGCTCATCATTTCTTATAGGAAAATAGTATTCCATCAAAACTACATACCATAATTTGTTCAGCCATTCCCCAATTTATGGGCATTCCTTGAATTTTCAATTCTTTGCCACCAGAAAATAGCTACTATAAATATTTTTGTACATTTAGGTCTTTTTCCTTTTTTTTTGATTTTTATCTCTTTTTGGATACAAAAATGGTAGTGGTATTGTTAGGTCAAAGGATATGCATGGTTATATAGGTTTTGGGGGATAGTTCCAAATTGCTCCACAGAATGGTTGAATTAAGTCACAAGTCCACCAACAATGCATTGATGTCTCATTTTTTTAACCATATCCCCTCCAACATTTGTTATTTTCCTTTTCTGTCCTATTAGCCCATCTAATAGGTATGAGGCAGCACCTCAGAATTGTTTCAATTTGCATTTCTCCAATCAATATCAAGTTGAAACTTTTTTTAATGTGGCTATACATGGTTTTAATTACTTCATCTGAAAACTGTTCATATCTTTTTATCATTTATCAATTGGGGAATAGCTCTTATTTTAAAAAATTTGACTTAGTTCTCTATATGTTTTGTTGTTGTCATTGTCTTTTTGTGGAGGTAATCAGGGTTAAGTGACTTGCTCAGGGTCACAAAGGTAGTCTTGTCAAGTGTCTGAGACAGGAATTGAAATTGGGTCCTCCTGATTCTACGTCCAGTGGTCTATCTACTATGCCACCTAGCTGCCCCTAATTCTCTGTATGTTTGAGAAATGAATCCTTTATCAGAGAAACTTGCTTCAAAAAATTTTTAACAGTTACTATTACTAACTGTATTTCCCTCCATCCTATTCCCCACTCCCATTTATTCTATTCTCTCTCTCCTTTCACTGTATCTCTCCTCAAAAATGTCTTGTTTCTGACTACTACCTCCCCCAGTCTGCCCTCTCTTCTATCAACCCCTCACCTTCTCTTCTCCCCTTCCCCTTCTACTTTCCTATAATGTAAGATAGATTTCTATTCCCAATTAAGTGTGTATGTTACTCCCTCTTTGAGCCAGTTCTGATGAGAACAAGGTTCACTCACTTCCCCTTATCTCCTTCATCTTCCCCTCCACTGTAGAAGTTTTTTCCTTCTAATTTATGTGAGATTATTTACCCCATTCTATCTCTGCCTTTCCTTCTCCCACTACATCCCTCTCTCACCCCTTAATTTTATTTTTTAGATATCATCATTTCATATTCAACTCACACCTGTGCCCTCTGTCTATATATATATATATATATATATATATATATATATATATATATATATATATTCCTTCTAACTGCCCTAATAATGAGAAAGTTCTTAATGAGTTGCAAGTATTATCTGAATAAACAGTTTAACCTTGTTAAGTCCTCTATGATTTCCTTTCCTGTTTAACTTTTTATGATTCTCTTGAGTCTTGTATTTGAAAGTCAAATTTTCTATTAATTTCTGGTGTTTTCATCAAGAATACTTGAAAGTACTCTATTTCATTTAAGAGCCATTTTTCCCCTTGAAGGATTATACTCAGTTTTGCTGGGTAGGTGATTCTTGGTTGTAATCAAAGCTCCTTTGTCCTCTGGATTATCATATTCCAACCCCTCCAGTCCTTTAATGTAGAAGCAGCTAAATCTTGCATCATTCTGACTGTGGGTCCATAACACTTGCTTTACTTTGTTTTTGTTTGTTTTTCTGTCTGCTTGCAATATTTTCTTCTTCACCTGGGAGCTCTGGATTTGGCTATAAAATTCATGGGAGTTTTCATTTTGGGATGTCTTTCAGTAGATAATCATTGGATTCTTTCTATTTTTATTTTACCCCCCATTCCTAGAATATCAAGGCATTTTTCCTTGATAATTTCTTGAAAGGTGAGGTCTAAGCTCTTGTTGTGATCATGGATATCAGGTAGTCCAATTTTTTTAAAAAATTATCTCTCCTGGATCTATTTTACAGGTCAGTTGTATTTACAGTGAGATATTTTACATTGTGTTCTATTTTTTTTCCTTTCTTTTGGTTTTGTCTTATTGTTGCTTGATTTCTCATATAGTCATTAGCTTCCATTTGCTCAATTCTAATTTTTAAGGAATTATTTTCTCCAGTGAGTTCTTGAATCTCCCTTTTGCATTTAGCCAATTCTACTTTTTTAAGGAGTTTTTATTTTCTTCAGTGAATTTGTGCCTCTTTTTCCATTTGGCCAGTTCTGCTATTCAAGGCAGTCTTTTCCTGATTGACTTTGTATACCTCTTTTACCATGTAGCCTAGTCAGTTTTTTGAAGGTGTTGTTTTCTACAGTAATTTTTTTTCTGTCTCCTTTACCAAGTTGTTAACTCTTTTTTTTCATGATTATCTTGCATGTCTCATTTCTCTTCCCAGTTTTCCCCCTACCTCTCTTACTTGATTTTTAAAATCCTTTTTGAGCTCTTCTTTGGTCTGAAACCAATTCATATTTTTCCTAGTTGCTTTGGATATAAAAGCTTTGACTTTTTTATCTTCTTCCAAGTGTGTGTTTTGATCTTCCTTGTCACCATAGTAACTTTCTATGATCAGAATTTTTTTTTTCTGTTTGCTCATTTTTCCAGCCAATTTCTTGACTTTTAACTCTTTGTTAAAGTGAGGCTCTGCTTCCAGGGTGGTGGATGCATTGTCACACACTTCAGGGGTTTTGTGTAGCTGTTTCCAGAAATATTGCTAGGAACATGTAAGTCAGTTCTTCCAAGGTGGTATGATCTAAGGAGAGGCATGTTTAACATTCTCCTGGCCTGTGCTCTGATTTGTTAGTGACCACAAGCACTCTTTTCTGCCCTGGAACTGTGACAAGTGTCTCTGCTCCACTGTGGCCATAAGCTCCAGTATGCTAGTGCTCCTCCTTGCCCTGAGACTGTCACCCAGCATTGCTACTCTGATCCTAGTATGGGCAAAGCAACAGAGTCCTGCCTCAGTGCTAGAAAAGAGACCTCTGTAATCTCCTTCTGAATGGTTGTCTGACCTCCTTACCATCTGTGGTCTGAGAGCTCTGAAAGCACCTGCTGCCGTTGCTGATTCAGAGGCTCCCAAAGGCATGCTCCTGGTTTGCTGGGGCCTGTTCTGCCTCGTGAAGCCTGTGTTGAACTGTGCTCCATTCTTATTCAGGAGCAACAGGCCTTTCCTGCCAACTTTGTAAGTTGCCTTTGACTGGAAAATCATTTCACTCTATCCCTTTTTGGACTCTGCCACTCTAGGAATTGTTTTATGCCATTAAAGGTTTTCATAGGGGTTTTGGGGAGTGCTCAGGCAAGTTGCTGCCCTTCTTCCACCATCTTGGCGTTGCCTCCTAACTGGGGTTCTTTCACTGATAAGCTGTGAGTTCCTACAGGTAGTACCACTGGGCTATCTATACCTCTATTCTGCTCTCCCCTAGTTCCTGCTGAACTGAAGGTGTCAAGAAATTTCTTCTCTGCAAGGCAATGGTCAAAGTTTTTTTGTGAGATAACCCAAAGCTCAAGGCTATTTTCAGCTCTTCTGTGAATCCAACCCATGTGGTGGTGTCACAACTGCACCCAACAAAATCCCTTAAGTCAAGTCTGTCTTTTAAACACCTCTGTTCTCTGCCTTATTAACCATTCCACCAAGACGGGCTTGTGTTGGGTTAGAATTTTATTAAACTTTTATCATGACTCTGGCAGCTAGCACTGGACATAAAGAGTAAGTTAGAGCTTTATTTTAGTTAGACCAGAAAGGCAGGGTCCACCTCGACATCTTTTTTTTTCCAAAATTCCTACATTTTTACCCAAATTCCTATGGAACCTATATTTGAATGACTATTCCTGCTGTAAGTGCCATATGCTACAACTGAACAGGAGAAAGAGAAATAGAAAAAGAAAAGAAAGAGAATGAGAAAAAAGCTCTACCAATTAGGGGACACCTGGTACAGATGTATGGGCATGTTTTTCAGGGGTGGGAAGAGAGATATTTAAAGAAAAGGTATGTAGAAGTGGGTTAAGTATTTCATCTTTCACTTCAAATATGAACAACTGTCAAGAGGTTTCCAAAAGGTTAAATTCTTCACTAGTCAAAGTTAAAACTCATCCACCTAATCCTTAGGAAGGTGCCCAATTCACATTGTAAGGAGAAATTTCCTGAAGACTCTTTCAATGAATAGTGAAAATGGCATATGTGTGCGTGCCTCTGCCTAAATCCCTTTTTGCATTTTTCAATAAGATTCAAAACCATGAATTATGTAAAGCCAAGAAGCTAAAAGGCAAGACCTTTGCTGGGGTTCATTTCAAGTCTGAAGTTCAGACTGCCTTTAATGACATAATTGCAAAAGGCAAAAATCCATTTGGATGAAAAACTCCCTTTGAACAAGGAATGAATTCTCAGACAGCAGCTCAGTGTTTCTTTTCCTTTTTGGAATAGGAGTGGGTAGAGGGAAGATGGGCTGGGATACTTTGGCCGAAAAAAAACATCTTTAGTGGGTAATGTTCGTTATAAGGCCTAGTTTGGAGCTCACTGGGAGAACCTACTTTAATTAGACTTTAATACAGAATCTAAATTCTTCTCAAGATTTTTCAAGAGCAAGTCTACCTTTATATGGAGGCAAATGAGGGGTAGGACTTCAACCACCCCAATATGGTGTAAGTATGTGTGTGTGTGTGTGTGTGTGTGTGTGAGAGAGAGAGAGAGAGAGAGAGAGAGAGAGAGAGAGAGAGAGAGAGAGAGATTGAGAGACTAACTACTAAATGGGCACCTAGCTGCCCTCAATGGGTTCAAGCCTCCAGACCCAAATTAACTACATCCTGGGGAATGGAGAAAATTTATAGATGTGAAAATTGAGTCACTATTGGTCACTGCTGGTAATCTTTGAAATATTTTGGAGACTAGGAAAAGTGCTGGAGGATTAGAGAAGAGTAGATAATGCCTCAATTTTAAAGGAAGGAAACAGAATGAATTCTACAAATTACACGCCAATGAGCTTAAATTCGATTGTTGTAGACAACTTTTGATGACATTATTAAGGTATGATTAGTGAACATTTGAAAAAGGGGCGATCACAAAGGGAATGGCTCAATCAGAGCCATCTAAGAGGTACAGTAAATAGATTACTAGGCCTGTTGTCAGGAAGACCTGATTTAGTAGCTATATGACCCTGAGCAAAGCACTGAAACTGTCTTGGTTTTTTTAACTATAAAGTGGGTATAAAAATAATAATTACATGACAGGGATTTTGTGAGGATCAAATGTCTATGTTTTGTTGTATTTTTATTAATTGAATGTTTACCAACATCATTTTAATATGGTTTGGGCTGTACTCAGCAGTGTTGTGACCCAGGCTGTGTGTTTAAAACATCTGGTCTAGGGCATTGCCTTGATAGGGGGAGGGGGAGACTAGGAGAGGATAGGTTGAATTCTCTCTCTTCTTCTCCCTATTGACCAGAGGAAAATCTTGTGAATCTCTAAAGGTTATAAGATTTGGACTTTGATGAAGCAGTGACTGATAGCATCATTGGAAAGCAACAACTAGACACACTGTGGGGAAAGGCAACTTCATGGCTTTATAAAAGCAGCAATCCATAGAACTCAGAAGAAAACTGGACTTCCAGTCACCAAAAGCTATGTTACCCTTTACCACCTGTGCTCTCTAAGACTGAATTCTTTTTCCCCATGGGTCCTGTGTTCAATGATAGTAGAGTATGACTCAGACTCTTGGAGAATTGTTCTTTATGCCAACTTTTCTTACCACCTTGGTAAAAATATCCATCTAACAGGAAGCCCTGCAAATCCCTGGAGTAAGGCCTGAATCAAACTAAAATCTAATCAGGAAAAGTTTAACAAAATAAATAAAAATTCAATGCAATATAGATAATGTTGATTCATGGTTTTCTAAGTCAATAAGAGTCCTGTAGGAATATATTTCTATTTGAGTTGGACACAACTACTGTAAAACATGGATTAAAGATGAAAGAAGATAGTGAAAGAAAGATCAATCTGTAGACTAGTCCTTTTGAGTCAAGGTTTCCAAATCTGTGAAATGGGAATAATAACAGCTCTATCTACTTCACAGGTGAAGATCAAGTGAGATAATGTCCAAAGTGTATTCTAATTCGTATTATATCATCACAGAACTGATTAAGGCTAGGAGATAGTGAGCCCTAAAGGAATTAAATAAGGTAATGAATCACTGCTGGTTCTAGGAGTAGAGAGACCAGCACTCCTGGCTAAGGTTCTTTTCACTATTCCATGCTGCTACCTTGATGAAATTTATTGTCAAGGATTTCTGCATCATTTCTCTATTTTCCAAGAATTCTATAATCACTGTTGCAATGGCTAAATGATGTCAAAATTGGCACGGAACTTCTCATGATACTAAGTCACTCCATAAAGAGGCAAAAGACCATCCTTACCTCTAGAAGAATGCAAGTTACCTATCCTGCCTGAGGCTCAGAACAATTATTTGTTTTTCCTCTGCATAATATTACTCTAACAATACTCCATTAAGAAAATCATAGAAGGGGAAAACCAAAGCATTTAATATTTTAAATGTTTTATCGGAAACCTGTTGGTAACAAAGGAGAAAACGTAAAATGTTCTGGAACCCCAGCTAACTCAGCCCCTCTGAGCCAAAGGCTCAACCCTAATGAGCTCTTTTTTAAGCCCATGTCAAGAAAGAGACATAATTAGGGCAGGGAGATTGGGGCTCAGCCCCAGGGTGCCGAACTTTAGAGGGCACTGACAGGACTCTTAGTCCTGGAGGAGCTGTAGAAATAGCTGATATTAACACCTAGTTAGCAAGAGCAATTCCTCCTCCTCCTCTCCCACCCACCCCACAGAAGTGATTTTTCTCACACTAAGTGATCTCCTCCATGGACTACCTATGCCTTGTGCTGCTGGACCTTGGTGCAAATAATGCTAGTTATGATTTTTTTTCAAGGCATAAATGCCCTTTCATGTCCACAACCAAGTCAATTAATCAACAAGCATTAAATGCCTATGGTACACCAATTCCCAAAAATATTCTTCCTGAAAAGCAAAGTGATGGTCTCATTTTGGGGTTCCAGAAGTGGAGATGCTTCTGATGAATACCTTACCACTAAATTCTTAAAGGCTTTGTAAGGGATTTGTACATCCAAAATATCCCAGGGAAGAACTGGATAATATGCCAAACTTTTAAAGCAACCATTTCTTTCATCACCACTTAAAATTTAAAGATCATTCCAGAGCAAATCATTCCCTGTGTTCACTCCATTTTTGGAAAGCAAACTACAAATAGTAAACTCTGCATGAGACTGATATGTCATTATGCTTTTTCCAGGAGGGGCAAATATGATTGAGGGAACTCAGAGGGATATGTGAGGCAGATGCTAAGCCATATTAAGTACACTTTCATGAGAACCTCTAAGCACTCTCTACACCTTTGTATGGAAGGCTAGAGAGAATCTGGACTATAGATAGTACAATCTCCAGAAATCTGCTCAGCTCTTCTGGATAGGGGGAAAGGGTTCCAACTGTTACAACTTGATTTGGGTCACAGAACCAATGAAGTTGAAGAATAAAACATAAAACCTAGTCTCTTGTTACAGCCTCACTTTGCCCAGGCAGAGATAAGAAGACATGTGTTCCCTGAGATATGAATGAAGATGTTATTGGAAATGCCATGCATTCAATGTATGAGCATTACTCCAATAATCAATCATTTAAATTGAATTGTTTATTTGTACATCTGATCATCTTTGCATTATTATTTAGGAGCTATTTAATGGCAGACAGTTTGACAGTGTGTGCCTTACACATGCCAAATAGACTTAGAATACTCTGAAACATCTTTTGTAATTGTTCAGACATGCACACTGATTGCTATTTCCTATTTGGAGGTTCTTTAAAGCACATGAAGTCCTTAATACAATTCCCCATTCCCCATGTTCCCTCCTCCCCAACCCCAACCCCTGACACAAACACGCAGAGGAAACACTAGAGTACAAAGGAATAATTCAGAGATCTGCAAAAGACATCTCTCCTGAGCCAGACCTGGCAGTGCCAAGAGGGTGGGTCAAGAAACTGCTCCCTGAATGCCCAGTCATAGTACCAGAGAAAGGAAAGGGATCCAGCCTCCTCAGGAGTAGACTTGAAAAAACTACCCACTCCCCTCCGGGTAAGCAAAATACCTGACTTTTCAGACAGTCCATGAGCCTTCCTGTTTTGGAAAACTAGGCAGTTTCTGCTTTGAGTGCCTGACACACATCCCTGGCGATTGAATGAACTTGGCTCTTAGTTGACTGGAGGGGGGGGTGGGGAAGAGTGGGTTTTCAGCTCTTTTCTTTTTCACTGATGCTCCTATTGAATAGATTATATCCTGACAAGGCATCACCTCTGAGCAGAGCAGTTTATGTCTTAGGCAGGGAGGCAGAGCACAGTGGATTGTGCCAACTCAGAGTAACCGTTCCTTGTTTTTGCATTGCTCTGGTGTCTAGAGAGCCTGACTTTATTACACTGCTGGGTTTCTTTGGATATTGAATGTAAGAAATTAAAAAGTAACAGTATTAATATCCTGCTAGCTAATGACTTTTTGAGCTGATGTCACATGGAAGAAAAAAAAAAGAAAATTAACGATAACAAACCTTGACATTCCATTCACTCCATTGGAACAGTTCCTCCTCTCTTTACCTCACCATCTCCCCGCCCCGACCCCCACACACGCTCACTTCTACCACCAATACCTTCCTCTCTGAAGAAGTTTATTTTTCTGGCTTCTTTTCTTTCCCTAATTTTTTTCAGAGGCTTTTTGTATTACAAATATGATCACTGGGTCTAAGAAAGAGCATATATGAAATCTACCACAGTGGTGGCAGGATCCTAACCCAGTCTTGGCCGAGCTTAGCTGCCCTTCACCCAGTAGGCTCTGTCCAGCCAACATGACCTATATTCTCAGGCTTCCCATGTGTTTATGTTTGGCAAAGGGAGACATCCTGTTTCAAAGCAAAGGAAGCTTAGAGAGGCTGTAGAGTATCAAATAGCTTTTGCAGAATGACATTTCAATGAGTAAATTAATATAAAATGTCCTGATTCTGTTTTCTGTGGGCTTCCAAGGGAAGAAAAAGGGTAAGAGAGTGATGGTCATTTTAGAGCTCAGTAAAGCTTGCACTGTTGCCAATGCATACTGACATTTGGTTGAGTGGATTATGTTCCTTGATTGCAAGGCTACCCTGAGCAAGATAATGAAATAAATGAAATTTAGTTTTGGTGTTCTTTTCCTTCTGTACGTCCTTCCTTCTCAGCTGCCCACCCCATCACTTTATCTTTTTCCTTCTTGGTCTGGCTCTATCATCTTACCTCCCTAACTCTTGCAAATTTGTTCAATGATATTTGCCAACACTGTAGCTCACTGAGCTACATTGTGCTCTAGTGGAAAGGATATTGGGCTTAAATTCTAAGGTTTTCCCATCCTCACTGAGCTACTTAGTAGATGTATGGCCTTGAGAAAGTCACTGTATCTTACCAGGCCTGAATGGAATGGGGAAACGTGACATGAACCCAACCAATCTCATAGGTCTGTTTTGTTGTTTTTTTTTTTTTTGAGAGGATAAGGGTAGATTAGACCAGGCCCACCTGTAGTTTTATTGCTATAGGGAATGCCTGAGAAGGGAGCCCCCATTGCCAATGCAGGTTGGCACCTTCTTTGTAACTTTATAGTCTTAGGGAGTTTCCAAAGGGCACAGAAATGTGAAATGGCCTCATCAGGGTCAGAAAATCAGTTACATTGCAGAGAAAGCACTTGAACTCAGGTTTTCCTGACTCTAAGTCTGGCTCTTTATCCACTATATCATGTTGTCTCTTTCACAAGGTAATGAGACTAAAATAAGAGAACACACAAAAAATGTTTTATAATCTTATATCCCCCTCTA
This sequence comes from Phalanger gymnotis, assembly GCA_028646595.1. Classification (NCBI taxonomy): domain Eukaryota; kingdom Metazoa; phylum Chordata; class Mammalia; order Diprotodontia; family Phalangeridae; genus Phalanger; species Phalanger gymnotis. The sequence goes on along the minus strand of CM053624.1, from coordinate 96,061,182 downwards.
AATGCCAATTATCATTATCAGTTACCCCCTTAGGATTAAAGACATCAACTAATTGATATAGGTTGACCAATATAAAAATCTGTCAATTTGCTGTTGAATCCATTGGACAGTAGGAAACCACGTGGCATGGGGGCTAGTTTGTTTTGCTTGGTCTGAAACACAAAACTATAAGAATTAGGTGGGATCCTCAAGGAAATTGATTTTAGTTCAATATGGAGAAGAAATTTACTAGCAACCAGAGCTCCTCAGGGGTAGGATGGGCTACATCTGGAGATGGTGGGTTCTTTATCACTAGAGGTTTCAAAAAATGACTGGGTACCCTCTGATTTCAGATGCTGCAGAGGAAATTTCTATTGGGGTCAAGTTGGACTGTCTGACCTCAGGGTTTCCTTTCAACTCTGAGATATTGTGATTCTACGAATGGACTTTTTAAAAGAGTAAACAGAAAATGTCTCATTTTGACTGGTGAAAAGGAGATGGGGGCACTCATATTCTTAGCAGCAAAACTCCAAGCTGCAGAAATTGGCAGTGATGCATACTTTTGCTTTTGAAAATTAGATCAACATACTGTGAATAGCTAGTGGAAGAAAGAATTAGTTCCATCATAGTGCTTTGCACAATGTTTGTTAGCGTTTGCTAAGTGTTTGCTGAATTGAACAATGGACTCTACATATTCCTATTGTAGAAAGGACATCTTGGTGTCCGCACTGGCAAGGGCATCACAGCTGGAGTCAGGAGACTAGGGTTCAAGTTTTGGCTCTGAAACTTATCTGCGATGAGGTAATGGCAGGGAGGTTATTTTTCACCATTTTCTCTGTGAAATATAGGGAAAGTTAATCATATTTATAATACCTACTCCAAAAAGGATATTAAGCAGAAAACACTTTGTGAATTTTAAACCACTATGGCAATGTTAGTTATTATTAATTTGGATAACTCTAAATCTTGGAGCTTTCAAATTATAAAGAATGGAGGAAGTACAACGGCCAACTGGGGTGGGGCATATTTGGAGGTAAGCATATATACCTTGAAGAACCTCTCAAACCTTTAATGTTTTATTCTCAGGAAGAGGAAGGACCTTTGGGAGAGATTCTAAGGAGCAGGATAAAGAAAGACTTTTAGGGAACCAACCAACTCATCAAGGACAAAGAACCTATTTTATTTTGTATCAATCTCAGAAAGAGGGAAACACAGCCAAAAGGCTTCTTTAACCCTAGAAGTAGAACTCTTTGTTGTTATAATAATTTCTGCAGTTCCCCTGGAGGTGTCAGCTTCTCTTTAAGCTATTGCAACACATAAAAAGTCTTTAAATCTCAGACCCAAGTCTCCCCCCACTCCAAAGATCTAATCCTTTTCACCCTGCTCCCCTTCCTTCTTCTTTCTTCCTATCCTGTCCTCCTCCTGCCCTGTTTATTTTTAGTGGCAATAAATCCATCTCCTAATCTTGATGGTTGATCTTTTTTAGTAAATTTAATTAACTACATTTTTAACTCCACTCTCCTCGGCCTTGGCAGGAGCTAGCCATTTGTCTCACAGATGACAGGCTTGATGGGAAGGGGAAGGGAAGAAGAGAAAAATAAACACAGCGGCCCTTGGCTTCTCCCATTTGAATGAGGCAGGCTAATGGTATTAGTTGTGCTGGAAGCTGTGGCTAAGGATGACTATCTCAAGGGACTGAGAGGTCCTACACCTGAAACCTGGCCAAGAGATAAATGGAGCATTGTCCTAGATGGATAGGGATGATTGTGTGTGTGTGTGTGTGTGTGTGTGTGTGTGTCCATGAGCATGTGCATATATACACATGCAAATGTGTGTCCTTGGCTCTGGGATTCCCACTCAGCTGTAGGCATCAGCAATCTTTGTGGCCTCCCACTGGGGTGATAAATGGCATGGGGCAAACTGGTCTGTTTTCTGGCACGTTTCTCCCCCTTCTTTGTTTTTATTAAACACTGATTATTAATATTAGAAATGGAACACTGCCATGAGAAGCCATTCACAGTTAATAAGGCTGTCGCTGCTGCCTGGGGAGATAATAGAAGACTAGGGAAGCCATGCGAGAACCACTTAATAGCAATGTTAACGAAGCGGGTCAGGAGTTAAAGATGAAGTCTAATGCCCTGGCAAAATGGGTTGGTTGGACTCCATGGATGTGGAGGAGCACTTCCTCCTTCTCTTCCGGCCCAGCACCTCTCAACGGAGAATGGGCCATTCCTGAGTGTGCACAGCTGCCCCGGTCATTGGCCAACTGTACGCAAATAGCATGGGGAATAGCCCTCCCATCCTGCAGCTGCAAAAACATTGACTGGGACTCCAGGCAGCCTGACCCATTCTGGCCAAGAAAAGGGGAGGGTGCATCAGGGGCCCTGAGGCCAGTCCATTACCCACATATGGGAAAAGTGATGTTGTATATCCACCCAGGGGTGTGTCTAGCCTTTGGGAGAAAACCTGCTTAAAAATGAAATCATAAGGGAGGAACCAGGTTAGAGTATTACTGGCAATCTGATGTGAATGATAGATAAAAATTCATTCATTAAAGTGTTACCTTCACAACTCTTTCAGGTAAAATTGTTTCAAGTACAGATGCAGAGTAGTAGGAGGCCAAAATAAGAGTTAAATGACCTAGGGAAGAATTTTCAGTATGTTGTATATGTTCAAGAGAACAGTTTCTTAACTAAAGAGAAAATGGACAATATATGTTATGGGATGGAGATGTCATGTGGTACAGTAGAAGGTACATTATCTTTCGTGTTAGGGAAACTAGCTTCAAATTCTTCTTCTGCCATACGCTAGCTGAGTGGCCTTGGACCAGTACTCTTGGCTTCGGTTACCTCATTGATAAAATGAAGGAGTAGATAAGGCTGACCTCTAAGGTCCCATCCAGTTCCAAAGCTAGGATGTGATAATGGTAGAAGATTGTTGTCCATACTCTCCAGCTGCCTATGACTCCCTGCCATTTTAGATATATTTGGTTGGCTGATAGATCATAGATTTAAAGCTGAAAGTCTAGGTCATCTAGTCCAATGAATACATTTTTCAGGAGCTGGAGCCACAAGAGGTTAAGCGAGTTATCCAAGGTCACATGAATAGCATTTAGCTGGGTCAGAATTCAAACTCAGGTCCTCTGACTCAGAATTCAGAATCCCACCATACCATATCCCCACAATGCTCCAGTTTTCCCACTTCTCAAATTTTCTGATAGAAGAAGAGTATCATAAGGGCATAGCAGGAATTCGCTGAAACAAAGTCAGAGCAAATTATCATTGAAATAGAGAGTAGAAACAGAGAGTTAAAACCTCTAGTGAGAAGAGGAGGAACAGACAGAATGTTTCTACACTTTGCTGATATCTTAGCAGAAAGAAGGAATAAGTGGGATTAGGGAGCATGTTTACTTTTTTAAAAATGGCTTTAGACAACTCAGAAAGATTCACTTGGATAAAGCAAGCATGTATGCTGTGCTTATGTGTCTGGGGAGGGGAAAGGAAAGGAGATGATAGACCACTCCTCCACCCCATCCCCCCACCCCCAAGAATTCTCCTTACCAAACCAAACTCACCGCCCATAACCTTTTCACTGCATCTATTGGGAGCTCAACTTAGCTGCAGAGATATGCAAGGTGCAAAGGAAAAATGGAAATCAGATCTGAGGTATGTGAATGAAATAATAATCATTACTGTAACAACAACAGCATTAGCAAAGCTCTAGGGGAGCTGACATAGTGTTGGATTTTTTTCTGTAGTTCAGTCTGATGCTTCTAAGCCAAAGATGGGGGAAACCACCAGCAACTTGTTTTCCCCGTAAAAAAGGGCCAAGTTTTGCTAGGACACTTCCATGTCAGCCTACTCTGAATATTAATTCATTTAACATTTACTAAGTGCCTACTTAGTGCAAGGTGCTAACAAAGGATAAAGGTCCCTTTGCATAGCCCTTAAATGTTAACCAAGGGATCTGCTCATAGAATCCCTGTGAGGTAGGTAATGCAAGTATTGTTGTATCCATTTCACAGAAGAGAAAACTGTGGATGAGAGAAATCAAAAGTTGTGCTTCTCAGAGCAAGATTTTAAATGCAGTCCATCCAACTCTAAAACAAGCATCTTTTTTTGTTTTATCATATTGTCTATTTAAAATTGTGAGTCTGTAGATTCTATGTTCACAGATCCAATTTAGCATCTCCCGTCTTTATGTAGGGTAATTTCATCAGTGTCAATAATGTTTCCACCAATGCAGTTCACAATCCCCCTATGATTTGGTAAGGGTCCTCAAAAGTTTCTGTGTCTAAAAAAATTAGTGACCCTTTAGCCAATCTAGTCAAGAGCTTCTACATACTTAGTGAGGCTTTTTCTCAGACAAGACATTAGGCCAATAGTCAAAGTCTTTCCAGTGTATTAGGACTTGATAAGGCCATCTCTTAGCTGTCATCAACTTGTAAAAGTCAGGGCTACCTCATCACTGCAATGAAGCATTAGAAGAGGACTTTGGCAGATGTCCATTTCTCATAGATCCACAAAATTTTAGACACAGAAGTGACGTTAGAAATTATCTAGTTCAACCTCAATATTAACAGACAGGGAATGTGTGAGTCATCAGAGAGGTGAAGTAATTTACCCAGGGTCAGACAGCTAGCTAGAAGCAGAACTGGGACTGGAACCCAGACCCCTGACTCACAACTCCTCACTCTTAATGACTGTAATTTGTTGCCTTCTACCCCTGTCCTTCCCCAGGCAGGCATCCCAGTGAGGCAAGTACTTATTCTTTGCACCCAAACCAAAAATCACATCTAAAAGAAAGGACAGCTGTAAGTAAAGGCCTTCCTGGAATATTCTGGGATCAGAGAATGGGGAAGAGAGGGAGGCCTAATGGAGTTATTGATGAGGGTTTTGCTATGCATAAAGAGCTAAAACCAAGCACTGGATTGTAAAGAGAAAGGAGGCTATGATCAAAATCCCTTGCCTTCATACTCAAGGAGGGTACCACTCTTCATTGGAGACTGAATTGCTCTAAGCTTGTTCAATGAAATTTCTGCCGGGCAAACCTTATCTGTGCCCACTACATAGTACTCAGGAGGCTCTTATGAAGGCATTTGATAAGAGACACTTGTGCTGATGAACCTCCTAATAGGGTCTTCAGAAGGGGGAAGAAATGGAGGCATCTGGCTTTCAAAATTCAATGAATTTCTTTAGAAGTTACCTCTAGGGGTACTCAGAAGGAAGTTTCTCACTGTTTGGGAGCTAGAGAGCCCTTGGCAAGTGCCACTCAAAGAGAAAGACAAGGAACATGAAGAGCCCAGAGTCTATAAACAAAAGATCCGGGGAGACATTAGTCTACTAAGGAACCAACCAGAAATATACAAGGAATCCAGAAAATATGGCTATGTTACCTCCCCCCGCCACTCCGAAAGCACGATTTACTTCATGTAATTGACATGTTCTTATATTTTTGCTTTGTTTGTTTTTGCATTTCCATCAGGAATTCAAAGTCAAAAAATCTCTGGTTCCTCATGAAATGACTGGACCCTGACCCATAACCTACAGAACTTTCCCCAAACAGGAAAAAAAAAATTATGATTTGATGCAACTCGGCTATTTTTGCTTCTGAGAAACAAGGAACAGCTGGGTTTAAGCCCTGCTAAAAGAATTAAATTTAAAATTACTTGAATCTTTCCCCAGAAAAATCATAGCTGTCTTATTTCAAGAAGTTTAAACATGGATTGAGTACTCATATTGTACACACCATAGGATATATATAATTTTGATCTCTGCCTCTAGAATTTAACATTCTAAGTAATCCCAGCTCATAGTCTTTTTTATTAGTGACTAATATATTCTTGACGGCCAGGACTTATATTTGAGTGTTTCAATGAAGCAATAATTTCATTAAGGTGCATACTCCCTTCAAAGATATTGATCACAGCCTGCTGAAGTACCCTTCTTTTGTCTAACTCTTATCCTTATCTTCCCATAATCCCCCACAAGGAGCTTACCTTATGTGCCAGGGCCTTGCCCTAGATGTCTTAACATTTCATCAGTCGGGCCTTACTCTCACCTCCTGCCTGTCCCAATTTCTTTTCCAGTAATTCAACTATCTTCAAATAACAGGTATAATTATGACATTTCTTGCCACCCTGCTCTTCTTACACAATGATTCATTAGGAATGTGTTGTAGCCTATTGACATCTAACATACACTCTTCCATTGTCCTTCATGTGACCATCAACTTCAATTCTTTGATGACTGTAGCATACCATAACTCACAAACAAACAGCATTGTGGGAATAACATTGTTATTTTAGGCATATGAAATCCAGTACCAGGGAATAGGTCTTTAGTCAGAGTCCATAAAGGAGGAATCTCCCTGCCTGGCCCAGAAAACAAATTGGGATGCTATGAACAATGAGGTCTAACTACACATATTATGCTCAGTGCATATAAAATATACAACAATAGCATATAAATCTTTTGTAGAAGATTCCTTTTAATTAGATTGAATTCTTTTTGTTATTTTTCCAATTGTTTTTATCTTTTTACTTTATCAAATTTCAGAGCTGCAAAGGAGGTATGAAATGAAATTCCTTGTAAGTAAATTTTAATACTTTAGATAGCAAAGACAGTCTATATGGCACTTTGTCAGGAGCATAGTTTCCCTTAGTTTTCCCACCTTATTGTAACAGATGCCCCTCACTTGGCTCCTGGAGATGCTATATCCAAGGTAGACTGTGGATCAATATCTTCTGTAAGTCATAGCTCATGAGCCCCCACCAATATGTTTTCTTTAGCCATCCTACAAGAGGATGTATTAGTTGAAAATACACATCTAGTCAAACCGAACAGGAAATAAAGCAACATTAACAAAGAAGAAAATCTTACACATAATGGAACATATAGGACCAGGGAACATGAATTGAATGCATTCACTTAGGGAACAACTTTGAGAGATCATAGTTCAGGGATCTATTTGGCTAGGAAATATTTGTGAACTGAAGCAAATCATAGCTCCATTGCTCAAGAGGTGACCCATCTGTGCTTTCTATTGGGCATGATATTTCTTCTGAGATACATAGAATATTGATCTCTACTCTTCGTTGTTCTGTCTTTGCTGGGCATCTCTACTAGCCTTTTGTTCACTGACTTGCTCTCTGTTACTATCTGCTGGCATATCCTCTTCTATATCCTCTTCAGGGCCAGTTTCTGCTTGTAGAACACTCTAGAACACATCTGTTGCATGAAGTAAAGTACACCTGGAATACATAGTGGGGGATAACAGCCAAAATTAGAGTGAAGAGTCAGTGAAGTTTTGATTTGGCCAGAATGCAGTGCAAAAGTCTGAGAGTTTTGTTGCTGGCTGACATTCCTAAGAAAGAAAGGAAGGAATGTGGACCAGGAGAGTGAAGGGTTATGGCCTTAACTTGCATTCTTCCTTTAGCCTTACTTCTTAGGGGCTTTGCACTCTTCACTTCTTTATTTGGAGGTGAGTAGCATATTTCATCATGAGTCCTCTGGAATTATGATTGATTATGCTGTTGATCAGAGTTTCTAAGGCTTTCAAAGTTATTTGTTTTTACAATACTGCTTTTATTGTAT
>CM053624.1:96036135-96053108 GCA_028646595.1 Phalanger gymnotis | reverse complement strand
CTCCCTGTCCCCAGCAGCTTTTCCCACTAACCTACTCTGTTGTCTTTGGTGTCTGTGGGGTGAGAAGTCTGGTAACTCCCACAGCTGTCTGATTCAGGGCGTTAGGGCATGCTCTGCCCGGCTCCTGGTCTAGTTGGTCCACGCCGCCCACGCTGGGCTCTGCTCCCCTCTCAGCTCCGTGCAGGATAGACCTTACCCCGAGACCATCCAGGCTGTACTGGGCTGGAGCCCTGCTTCCCTCTGCTGTTTTTTGGGTTCTGCAGTTCTAGAATTGGTTCAGAGCCATTTTTTTATAGGTTTTTGGAGGGACTTGGCGGGGAGCTCATGCTTTTCCCTGCTTTCCAGCCGCCATATATGATGCTCTCCATTCTTTACGGTAGAGAAAAACAGGTCATTGTGACCCTGTTCTTACTAAGCAAATCTTTAAACCAGAACCAGAAGAACAAAAAGTTTCATGGTAAACTTTCCCAGAGGCTGTGCCATCAGACTCTCATGGCCTCAGAATTTTTTTTCACTTTCCTATTTCTTGATTTTTAAACATTTCTTAATATATATATATATATATATTTACACATATCTTCCCTCCAAAGCCTTACTTTTTATTTACCTCACACACAGTGATTCAATTCATCAGTCAGCAAGCCTTTATGCAATTACTATGTGAAAATGACCATGCTAAATTCTGGGGATACAAAGATAGGCAAAAACAGAGTCCCTGCCCTTAAAGAGGAAGCCAACAATCTTGTATAAAAATGATATATAGAGTGTAAATGGGAGGTAATCTCAGGGGAAAGGCACTAGCAGTGGGGGTAAAAGGTAGGAGACTGGACTACAAAGTTTTCCTAACCTATTAATCTAATTGGCCTGCCCCAAAAGAAAATTAAGTGAGTCTGCCACAACTTGTTTTTGGTGAGCCTGTGGTTAGTCACAAGATTGTGACTTCCCTTTAAATGGGCTCACAAGCTTTCCACTCAGTAAGCTATTCTATACTTTTCCTGGAGATGGGCATAAGGAGGTTGGATCAGCTGGACATTCAGAACCCACTTTTTTGCTTGACCCTCTTGAAGCTAGGGATGCTAGTCCTTTTCTACTTTTTAGACACTTTCCCCATTTTCCATCATTTCTCAGATTTCCCAAAAGTGATTCTATAATCAAATCTCCAGGTTCTTCGAGTAACCTTGAGGTAATTTGTCTGAGATAATAGACTCAAAGTCATTTAATCCAGTTTTGTGTTCTTTTTTTTTTTTTTCACAATTCTCTTGAGCTTTCATTCCATACTAACCATGTTTGTTTTACCTCTTCCTCTTAAAGGATTATTCTCCTCAAAGAGAGGCATCTCTCATGATAATTTAGGTCTCTTCACCTGCCTCCTTGATTTTTTCTTCCTCAGGGTCATATTGTCAAAGTTTCATTTTTAAGAGACTCTCCCTTCTCTTTGGTACCAATAAGGTTAGGATTGATAGAGTTAGAATTAGGAAATAGACTTCATGATTTCATTAGATTAGAGGACCCTTGTGTCAGGAAACTCTCTCTACTAATGTAGGCTCATTTTCTACAGCTTAAAGATATAGAAAGTTGCTTAGACAGCTGAGAGCTTAAGGAACTTGTCCAGGGTCACATTGTCAGTAAGCGTCAAAGGAAAGACAAATTTAGACCCATTCCCTATGCAAAATAGCAGGTGGAGAAGCATTGGAATAGCTTCCATAGGTTGCTATAGTGAGATACTGTTGCAGACCAGCATGTGTATTTTATGTTACAATTCTATGTGTTTTCATATTTATTTTATTTGATTTTCATAGATATTAACAAAAACCAAATATCTTCAAATACTTAAAGCATTGAAATATATACATATTCTATATTTACAATTAAACCAAAACAGTTTTGATAGAAATTCTTTCACATTCCAGTTGTCTTAATGAGGGTACAGTCTCTGGGAACCACCTTGAACCTGGAGTACAGTCTCTGGGAGCCCCCTTGAACTCTCCTTGAGTTTTCCAACTGGATCTGGCCTTCCCCTAAGGCCATGGGCCTTGCATTATCATTGGGCCCAAATCTCTGCCTAGCCTAGCCCTCTATCGTCCAGCTGTTTCCCACCTTTAATCCTGATCAAAATATCTATATCCTAGCTCTGTTACCCTAGCCCACTATCGTCTGTCATCTCTATGTAGCCTTCAGCTACTTCCCACTCTGGAGTCTGACCTCATCTTAGTCCTATCAAGCTCCTACTTAAGACTCCTCCTCAAATCCCTCCCTAAACCCTTCCTCTAGTCACCCCAGACCACCCCTCAATCCCTCCCCCAATCTTTATGTATATAATCTCCATCTTGCCTCCATGAAGGTGCTCAGATTCAATCTAGCTCAGTAGATTGAATCTGACCTGCTTGTGAAAACAGGCCTCACAAAGGGTGGGATTTCTTAAGACAGCCCATTATGGCAAATCCTTAATAAAGTTTGTCTTTTCCCTTGGCTGAGAAGTCGAATTCTTTCAGGGGGACCTGGCATGTCAGTACTTTAGGATGTTGAGCACCCCTCAACCCCAAACCTCTCAACAGAAATCCTCCAATTCTCCTCGCCCCCCTCCCTTTTTATTCTATCGCAGACCTGGTTCTCTAGTTTTGTGTTCTGATTCTGTATTCTTTATGTATATAGATGGATATATACACACAAGCATATATTCATACATGCATATATATGTACACACATATACATGTGTCACCTATTTCCTTTTAGCTATACTTTACACCATATTTGTGTGGATAATAAAATGTTTCTTTGAGAGCCAGCATGATACAGTGTTAAACAATATTGTCTCTGGAGCCAGAGGACTTGGGTGAAAATCCCACTTTGGATGCTTACTGCTTAGATTGTTGTGACCTTAAGCAAGTCACTTTTCTAGGTCTTAATTTTCTTATCTGTAAAATGAAGTTCTTTTCGGGTTCTAAATCTATAACCCTATCATTCCTTAAATGCCCCCTTTCCTTTTCTCCTTGAATTATTTCTTTGTGAGTCTCTCATTTTTCTCAAGTTCTATACTAGGTTTCTTCTCTAGGTTTTACTCAGAATTACAAAATTCAAGAATTGGGAGGGACTTCTAATCCAATCCCATTAAATCCAGTCTCCATTAAAATATCTAAGAAGCATTCAATTAGGCTCAAAGAAAAGTCAATAAGCATTTAAGTGATTACTATGTGCTACTTAATATGTTAAGCACTGGGCAAATACAATCAAAAAGAAAGATAGTCCCTGCCCTCAAGGAGCTTATATTTAAATGGAAGAAGACAACGCGTAACTGGAAACTGAAAAGCTTGATGGCCTGAGGAAGAGTGTAGCCAGTTGTGAAATGAACAGATGGCTGGCCCAGGCCCCTTCCCTAAAATGGATGTTTTTGGGGCCCCACAGGGTAGGGATACTGATGGAGTGTGAGTTCTTGAATTGAAGTGATCTTCCAGGCTAAAGAGTTTTCTCAGGTATGATTCGAAGTCTAGCAGAAAATGGCCAAGCAGGAAATGAAGTCTCTGTTTGAAGACCTCCAAGGAGGGAGAACCCACAAACTCTTGAGGCAGCCCATTCTGCTTTGGAACAGCTTTCATTATTAGTATTTTTTTTTGACATCAGATTAGCTTCTTTCTAACTTCTACTCATTGGTTCTGGTTTCCCCCAAAGGGGCCAAAAATGATAAATCTGAACCCTCCTCTAACTGTCAGCCTATTGAATACTTGAAGATAGCTTTCATGCTGCCTGCCCCACTCCAGTCTTCTATTTTCCAAGCTAATATCCCTAGCCCCTTCAAGTGATCCAAATATGATATGGTCTCAAGACCTTTCATCATTGTCCTCCTCTTAACACTCCTTAGCTTATCAATGTCTTTTTAAAAACATACTTTCCAGAATTGGACATAGTGTTACAGATGAGATGTGACAAAAAAAGCATATAGTGGGATTATCACCTCCGTATTTAGGGAAGCCATGCCTTCCAAATGTACTCTTTGTATATTTTCTTGGGAGGCTTCTGAATATAGTTAGTGTCTCTGTCTCACTGTCCTTTCCCTTCCTCGATCTCCAGAGATAATTTCCATAGGGATTCAAGTTGAAAATTCACTCACAAGGGAAGAGATTAGGTACTCAGGAATTGCCTATTTGGGGAGTGGGGCTAACAAGGAGACCAATTTGATATAGTGGACAAAGCACTCGATTTGGGGTAAAAGCATAATAGACTATACGATTGGGAAGGGATCTCAGAAATGATCTAATTCAACCCTTATCTAATAAAAATATCTTCTTTATGTTTGGGTAGTCATCTTACCTTGTTTGAAAGTCACCAGTGAGGGGAAACTCACTATCGTCGGAGGCAGCCCATTATGTCCAGTGTAAGAAAGCTCTGGTGATTAGGAAGATTTACCGTACATTAAACCTAAATCTGCCTCTTTTCAGCCACCATTCTTTGTTCCAGTTCTGTGATTTAAGGCCAGATGCTCTTTTGCTTCTTTCCTACATAATAGTCCTTCAAAGATTTCCAAATTATCAATATCTTTTCTAATCTGTAGATGGAATCTAACCAGGGCAGAGTATAGCAGATCTTATCATTAGCTTATTTCTCAAAGCTAATCCAAGCTAACTGAAAATAACCCAAGACCATTTTTGGCCTTCCTAGTACACTTTTGACTCATTGAGTTGGCAGTCCACTAAGAGCCCTAGATCTTTTTTCAGATAAGTTTGTATTTTATAATGTACCTCATCCAACATGTTGTACATTTAATGCTAACTTTTTTTTTGTACAAAAGTTTAAGACTTTACATTTATCACTATTCCATTTCACCCAATTAGATTTAGCCCAGTGCTCTAGCCTCAGGTTAGCCATCCCTCCCAGTCTTGTTCTATAAGCTATTGTGATTTATTCCTTTATCCAAGTCATAGATGAAAATATTAAACAGTACAGGGTTAAACATAGCTCCAGGGACCCTCTATTGGAGACTTCCCTTCAAGCTGACTTGGAACCATTAATGACTGATATTGGAGTCTGGCCATTCAGTGAGTTTTTTTTTTTCCCATTCAGTTCGGTTGTTTTCAGTCCTGTCTGACTCTTCATGATCCCATCTGGGGGTTTCTTGGCAAAGATACTGGAGTGGTTTGCCATTTCTTTCTTCAGCTTACAAATGAGGAAACTGAAGCAAACAGGGTTAAGTGACTTGCCCAGGGTCACATAGATAGTAAGTGTCGAAGGACAGATTTGAACTCAGCAAGATGAGTCTTCCTGATTCCAGGCCCCCAGAACTCTATTCATTCTTCCACCTAGCTGTCCCTCAAGGAGTTTTGAATCCTTCTAATCATCATCAAGTTTTGAATCCATCCAATTATCATCAAGCCCACATCTTTCTATCCTTCCTTACAAAATAGCAAAGAATATTTTATTCAATACTTTTCTAAAATCTAGGCAAGATATATATCATCATTTTTTTCCTATACCAGTTGAATAACCCAGTAGGTTTAATGAATGCTGTGACTGAAAAAAAAATGCAACCCCTGCTTGTCAGCCTTCCAGTTCTGAGCTTCTGTAGACAGGTAGGTTGGTCTTCTAATGAGAGAGGCACGGTCTGGCTCCAGGCCCACACTCAAAGTCTTTGTAACTTGTGGTCAAAGTTTTGAGAACATCCAGTCATCTCCACATCTCGATGAGGCAACAGAGGAAGATCTTAGTAGATGTTGATGCAAAAATAAAAAACACCAAAATAAAAGCACTTGAAGCTGAGTAAGCCTCTTAAACCCATAGTGCATCTTGTTGTAGTTTGTCCTTCATTCTCGAAGAGGACCAAGACATCAAGAAGGTGATGCCACAACTTGAAAGTGACTTAGATTGGCTTCCTTGTTTGCTGCTTGGCTGCTTGCTGCTGTTTATCCTTCATTCTCAAAGAGGCCCATAACATCAGGAAGGTGATGCCGTGACATGCAAATGAATTGGATTTAAGTGAGGGAGAGTTGTGCAGAGTTACCAGCCTCACTTTATTCTCCTGAGCCATCTGGGTCCAGTGGCCAGATATAGATCAGGACAACTGGAGATGGCCCAGGATGCAGTGGGAGACCTTGGCCTTTTTAAGCCAAGGTCTTTCCCAGATCTCGGTTTGATTGAGGCAACACCCATTCAGTGATTAAGGCTAGGTAAGAACTGAGTCAAAGAATGGCCTCTTTTGCCTAGTAAATTAAAAAAAAATCAATCTGGAAGGGGAAGACTCTCAGGCTGAAACAGAAACAATTGCTATTTACACTCTCTCTGAGCCCTCAGGGCCCAAACAATAACCAAGTGAGGCTTGAGCTGGGACCAATTGTTGGCCAATCAATGAGAGCCAGAGCAAATCAGGTTTAAGGCATGGTCCCTAAGGAAGCAATCTAGCCTGTAAACCCCAAGATATCTTGAGAGGTTCCAGTGATCAAAATTTACATTCTTTTGGGCAGAGCACCTGAAGGTAAGGGTATGATACCCTATGTGGACAGAGGGAGAGGGGAGAAGGAGGGAAAGAAGAAAGGAAGGAGGGCAGGATCTGCATTGCCCATCTGGAACTGGCCAATTGGGTCCCCTGTGGAGCAGATCCTACTACTAACAGGGTATTGTTTGTCCTTCATTTTAGAAGAGGACCATGCCATCAGGAAGGTGATGCCATGACTTGAAAGTGAACAGTCCATCTAGGCCTCAGTGGGTACCACAGAAGGTCTCAGAAACAATGTTTTCCTTTCCCTGAAGAATTTCTACACATTTTTGTTAGTAAAATGCTATGAAGATTACAGATAAACCCTCTGGAAGATGTGGCAATTTGCAAAATTAACTTTGATCCTCTGAACTGATTGTCAAGGATAGTGGGAAAGATTACTGTGGTTATTGTTTTCTTCCTGTGATATCTTAAGGGACACTGATAGTCAATGGGGATTTTATTATCTTAATTTATTAATTTTGCTTATGTCCATGAATTCTGAAAAGATAGTAAAACAGCTATCTAAAGCCTAATCTCCAAATGCTGTGGATGGCCCATTGCAGATCTCTGTGTATACATCTGGGTCATTTTATGAAGTACACTTCTTGAAGAGAGATTGTAGACTATGTGGAGAGTGTTCCAAACTGGCTGGTATTCAAGGTATTTCAAATATTCAGCATGACATAGTACAAGCAGGGTGTCATTCCCTTTGGGCTCCAAGGAGAAAAATTCCAGGCCACATAATTACATTCTGACCCCCTGAAATTTACCCTGTTCTTGCCCTTTCTTTTGGCAATGCTAGTCTTTACTTTCTGTCTGGAACTGTTGTAACATGCAGTACAGACAATGGGTGTCACTACATAATAATGTCTTAGGATCATAGAATTAGATCTGGAATGGACCTTAGAAGCCACTTGGCCCAATTGTTTCATTTGACAGGTGAGAAAATGGAGGCCCAGTGAATTTAGATGATTTGCTCAAAGTCATGCAGATAATAAGAGAAGAGATTTATAGAATGTTATCTGATTTCAAATTTAATATTCTTTTTACTTCAGTGAATAGTGTTATATTTCCTTTAAAACTCTTCTAAGGCCTGATTTGTACATTTCCTATATATTTGTATTCTATTTTTGCATTATGATAATTTATAAACTAACGAATGACATGAGCAAAAAAGCATTTACTAAGCACTTATATGCAAATCAGTGTGCTTTAGTTCATGTTGTATGTATTTCTCTGTCTACTAAACTAAAGACAGCTAGGTAACACAGTGGATATGGTCCTAGAATTGGAGTAACAAAGATCTAGGTTCAAATCCAGTTTCAGATGCTTTTAGTATCTAATTGACTCTAGGGATGTCATTTAACCTCTGTCTGCCTTAGTTTCCTCATCTATAGAGACAATAATAGTGCCTACTTCCCAAGATTGTTGTTAAGATTAAATGAAATAATATTTGTAAAGTGCTTAACAAAGTACCTGGCACTTAGTAGGTGTTTAATAAGTCCTTCCTCTCTCCCTCTCCCCCTTGCTGTCCTTCCTTGGTTGCAATTCCTTGGGGGTAGTGGTCAAATCCTTTTTCTATTAATCCTATATAATGCCACACCCAGGCCTATGCACATAATTTTATGTAATATGTGTTTGAATGAATGAACACGTAAATTAATCACCCTACTCAACCTCAAGAGAGTTGCTTGTCTAAACTGAGGATGAGCTAATATCAGCATGGTGTACAGGGATTACGGGGTTGTATAATGTCCTGAAGGTTCTCTGTTTGTGATGGAAGTCATCAAAACACAAGAAATGATAATGAAAGAAATCAATAGCCCTCAGATGATATAAGTATACCAACTTGACCCCTGAAATGTTGGTAAAAAGTCGGGAAATAAACCTTATACATTGGGGAATTTTTTTTTTCTTTGTGGAAACAAGGTTCTATTTGCACACAGACATTGGATTATAAAATGGAATTGTTGAATTTGATCTATCCATTTTGGCTTGAAAAAAGAGAAGATTTGGGAAGACAAATGATCACCATCTGGAAGTTCTGTCACTTAGAAGAACAGTCGAACTTGGCAAACAAGGTACAATTGTTTACTAATTAGAACTGTCCAACAATGGAATAGGCTGCCTTGGAAGACTGAATTCTGAGGCACCAGAAGTATCCAAGTAGAGTCCGAATCTTTCAGGAATATTATAGGAGGGATCCTTTTATTGGTTGGGAGATTGATCTAAATGATTGCTAAGTTTCCTTTCAATGATCACATTATATGATTTGTAGTCCAATATCTATCCACTTCAATTACTTGGATCCTCTGAAAGGCCTATATAGTGAACTTCCATGTCATAGGAATGCTTTTAAACATTTCATTCAAGCTAAGCCTGCACAAGGACAAATGTGACAATGAATAAAGACAGAAAGAAAATTTGTGAAAGAGAAAGTTTATATCAAGAGTTCTCTCTATATAGCAGTTAGTTGCCCCTCTACACACACACATACACACACACACACACACACACACACTCACACTCACTAAGGGGCTACCTGTTGATCATATGTGCTACATTGAAAGAGGCATTGTAAAGAAGGAATGACATAGCAAAAAGGGAGAGAAATCTCCAGGGGCTATTTATTTTTGGAAAACACCTCCCATTCCCATTTTCTTGTGTGGTAATACCTAAAACCAATTGAGAAGTCTTTAGTTTGGAGCCTGCCCTGAAGCTTTTTCTTAGTGCAAAACAGATTTGTTTTTACTATGTTGTTGTTCAGTTGTTTCACTCAGGTCCAGGTCTTTTCTATCTCATTTGGATTTTTCTTGGCAAAGAAAAGATACTGGAGTAGTTTGCCATTTTCTTCTCCAATTTTTACCATAGAAACCTCCTAATTTTTAGCCTGTAGCTAAAAAGGCAAAATGAAGTGAAAAGTTCAGGCAAATACGTGTGATGGGGATTTGGTGCAGGTTCAGACCACATAAGTTGACATCACCCATGAGAAGACACTGAGGCCCTGCTTCTGGGAGCCTGGAGGATGGATTGGCACATGTGGAATTCTGCGCTGGCCTGTCTTGTGGCTGGGATCAGCCTTTTGTTATTGGCTTGATAGCTGGAACTGAAAGCAACTTTATGACTGCTGGACTGAGTATGGTGAGGGCTTTTTTTCTGTATCTTTGAGGTAAACATCCCTTTATAAAATTAATTTAATGTTGTAGTTAAATGGAATTAACACAGTAGTTGCAAGGCCCCTAAATGCTAATGGCAGAGAAGAAAGGCTTTCTATCAACCTCAAGGTAAAGGAGAACTCTCAGGGAAGAGGTTAAAAATTTAAGAGATTTGGCACTCAGAGAGAACAGGATGTTGAAAATCGTCTTACTAATCCCTTGTCCAATGAGTGCACCTAGTGTGCCACATGGTGATCTACTTTCTGCTCCATGCTTCTGGTGGCAGCAATGTCTCTCTTTTGAGCAGCCTATTCCATATTGGATAGAGCTAATTGTTTTGAAGGTTTTTTTCACCCTTATCCTGAGTTGAAATCTGTCTCCCTTAACTTCCAGAGATTAATTTTAGTTCTCCTATTATGGAACTAAGCTTAATAAGTCAAATCCCTTTTCCACATGACAACCTTTCAAATATTTGAAGACAGCTATCATGTTCCCACCAAGTGTACCCTTCTCCAGTTAAATAGCTCCAAATCTTTCAACATATTCTCATACAATAGATTCATCTCCCTGTCAGCATCATAGTCACCATGCTCTGGACATACTCCAGATGTCTCTTGTAAAATATGGTGCCCAGAACGGAACACAATTTTCCAGGTGTGGTTTGACCAGTGAAGAGTACAATGGGCCTATTCATTACCACCCTTGTTCGGGACATTATGTACCTCATTTTAATGAAGAACAAATTAATATTTGTTATTTCTTCCTCAAAGGGCTGTTGTGAGGAAGGAACTTATAAACCTTAAAGAGTAGTATAAATGAGATCTATTTTTATTATCACAATTGTAGCAGGAACTGCTGTTTCTTCCCTTCCTTTGTCTGGACTCTCCTGACTGACACAGGGATCCATGCAGGAATATCCTGGTAAATATTTAAAAACTGACCCCCCCCAATAAAGTACACATGACACATTTTTAAGTTTAATCTTCATTTTAAATATATTATAGAAATCTTTTTCTGAAGTCTAGATTACCAACAAAATAATAAATCAAGACCTAATTTGTAGCACTTGCTAATCTTCCTTCTG
This sequence comes from Phalanger gymnotis, assembly GCA_028646595.1. NCBI lineage: Eukaryota > Metazoa > Chordata > Mammalia > Diprotodontia > Phalangeridae > Phalanger > Phalanger gymnotis. The sequence continues at coordinate 96,042,406 of CM053624.1, read as the reverse complement.
AGCATTTAACAATCATCTCTCTGAAGCCAGTATAACTTGAGGCCAGCACATCACTGAGTATGTGTGCCTTCTGACTTCTAACTTGTGATCTGTATTATGTTGTGATGGATAGCAGACTAAAGTAATTTAAAAAATCCTACAAAATTGTCTTAGCAGAAACCCATGGGAATTTGAGATACAAATGGGAAAAATTTATGTATTTATCAAGCCCATAGATACGTGAGGAATGTTCGCTTGGGCAGAAGAAACACCACATAGGCATTTGTGGGAGATAATAGTAGGTGCTGGAGTTCACATGTTTTAATCTAGTCACAGAATAGAACCTTTATGGATATAAGAGAAGGTCATTGTGTTCCTTGTTTCTTATTAACTTCCTTGAGACTAGACAAAAGTCACCCAGAACTGGTACAATGGTAGAAACTCTAGAGTCCTAGCTATCAGTCCCTTACCTAGTATGGGATTCTAAATGTGGCATGAGGGAAATTGTATTTCCTTACAAGACAAGTATGCACTAGAGCAAAGTTTCTTAACTTTTTTTTGTGTGTGTGTGTCATGGAAACTCTTGGCAGCTTGGTGAAGCCTATGGACCCCTTTTCAGGATAATGGTTTTAAATACAAAAAAACATGGATCACACAAAATACAAATTCTATTGATACACGGTTATCCAAATGTTAAAAAATAAAGTTCACTGGCCCCAGGTTAAGAATCTTTGATCTAGAATATTCCTCTTCACTATTATGATAGAGAAAGCCAGGGTTGGAGTGGGGGTGGGGAATGCATACCCAGGCCATTCTCTACCTTGAAAAGACTGGTGTTGCCTAAAAAGCAGCTATACAAGGGAAATACATCAGCCGCCATCTAAGAGTCATTTTGAGCTGCAAGAGGAGCCACAATGGAGAGTGACTATGGGTTCTTAGCAAAACAAAAAAAGGAACAAGAATGAGGGATGAAGCTAATACCACCTACAGCCTGCAAAAATGCAAGAAGAAATATTAGCTGAGGGAGTGGGAGAAGTGATGCCTGCTTTGAGTCTTACCTAGTTCCTGACTATAAAGGACTGAAACTCAGTATTAGGTGTCTAGAACTGGGTGTTGCTTATTGATGGGGAGCTATCTTCTTCCATGAGCTTTGCTATGCATTGTATTTTGTTGTTTTGGACCTTGTCAGTTAATTTGTTTTTTTGACTTGTATGAAGTGTACGCTTGCAAAATGAGTTGGTAAGGACATATTGGATGCTGTTATAGATGTAGTTCTCTAGACCTCTCCTGGGTAGGAGTTATAGCTAGAGAAGTAAAAAAAAACCCTAAAGTACCTCTGAGTCTTTTGTGTCCAGTCTCTGGAACAGGGATTACATAAGTATTAATAACACAAAATAAAATAACATTACTATCATTATACTGTTACTTTATGTTGAGCTTTTTGTTAATTAACCCCCATAGGCCTTTTTCACTTTAACTGTTCCTAAACCAGCCCCCCTTCTACCTTATATTGTGTGTTTTTTTAATTCTTTTTTCTTTTTTTCTTTTTTTTTTTATTTTTAGATTGCAACAAACAGTTCTAAATAATTTTGGGTTCCAGATTTTCTTCCCTCCCTCCCCTCATCCCTCCCTAGAAGGCATTTTTAAACAGTAATTCAAGGCAGTGATTGTTTTGCTATTAAATGTCTTGTTGGTTTTAATTCAGTGCTCTAGCCTATGCAAGGCATTTTGAATCGTCATTTTGACATCTCTCTAATTTGCTCTCCCTCATAGCTATGTGACAAATAAAGGTCTAAAAAGCATAACTTTTGTGTTTTATTTCAGTTCTGGGAAAAAAAAAAAAACATGTTGAAAAGGACAGAGCAAAGAATAGAGTCCTGAGGAATTCCATGGTCATCTATTATATCCATCTATTCATCAACATTCTCTTAGGGTCACTCACCCGTCATGAATCTACCTAAATCTCCTCTACTTTGTCTACAATGATGTGGTGAAAAATCATTAAGCATCTTGCTGAAATCCATATTTACCAATTTAGGAACTCTGTGACACATATACACTCTGCCAGTTAAAGATGAGATGTTTCACAAACTTCTTATTGAAGACGATTACTTGGATTTTCATGTTTGTGTAATAATTTTATTACAAAATGTTTTCCAAAATTCTGTTTTCATTGTGCTGGTGAGTGGATGTCCATTTTATTAGTTTTCAATAAAGTTGGATTCTTAGTAACAAGGATTCAGTGAAAGAAAATAATTGCAAGGGAGTATGATAGCTCGATGCTCTTTAAACAGGCAGTTCCTTGAGCACAAAGAAAGCAATATATAAGAGCAAAGGGAGGCTGTGAAAATGCAAGATGCCAAGACGGCTAAACTCAGAATTAAACAGAGACCTGAATGGCCAATAAGAATGTCACAAAAATGTATAAATCAGGTCAGGTCACCAGAGAGGAGTCCTAAGAATTAGGACAATTGTGGAGGGATAAGATTGGCAAAGCTAAATAAAGAAATGAGATACAGTTTGCAAAAGATATAACAGGCAACAGGAAAAACTTCCCCAATTATCTAAGGCCAAAGAAGAGGACTGAGGAAATGAGTCTGCCCATAGTAGAGAAAACCATAGATTTCTGTGAAAAGGCAGAGCATTTCAATACTTCAAATAAAATGAAAATGTGCTAGCTTTATGATCAAATTTATCTGGAATCAGATAACCAAATTGAATGCCACTAGGAGTGACCAGCCAAATCATACTAAGTAGAAAGTGAATGACTAAAGGTTTGTTTAGTTTAGTTTTTTTTTTTTTAAAGGGGACATAAAAGTTAAGCTTCATGCCATTTAGCCTGGAACACTTAAGAAACTGGCTATCATTTTGGAGGATATGATGCAGGTCACCCTAAAGATCTTATTTTATTAAAAACAAAGAGAATAGTATGATTTTTATAATTGTAGACTGGGTATGCAGGATACTATATATCTGATAGAAAAACGAACAATCTCATCGATGAGTTGCTTCCTGTATACAAGCCCAAACAACTCGTTTTGACTTTTTTCTTCAATGGTGGATTCTTTTTGCCTTATAATAAAAATAAAGAAGTCAGGTTAACTCTGATAGTAAATAAAGTCCTATATAGACTTAAAAAGCAGGCTTAAACAATAGTATTTTACATTTGTAGCACATTTTACCACTTAGGAGGAACGAATATTATTGTATTATCTCATTTGATTCTATGAACAACTATACATACTATTAACATACTATTATTTTCTTCATCTAGCTTTAAATGAAGTGATACTGTTCTTAGGACCTGCTGTCTGCATTGGGACCTTCCACATTATTAGATTCTTTTTGTTTTATCAAACTATCAAATTATGCTTAAGACTAGAGATTAATAATCTGAGGTCCCATGGATAATTTTCAGAGTCTCTTGGAAGGCAAAATAATTAAATCTTTATTTTCATTAACTTCTTAATGAAATCTAGCAACTCCTTCAATTATGATTTTTTAAACAAAAATATTATTCTGATATCTATATATTTAACCAAATCACCAAAAGTACTTACTCTTCAAACCATGCCCCTTTTGTCTGTCCCCCACCCCTGAATCTCTGATCTCAGCCATCAAACTCTTGGTTGGGAGAGAAGGGGTATACAATTGCAGGGGAATCTTAATCAAATGCTGGTTCAGAATTAACTTAGTATATAACAGTGAGGAGTATATCCTATTATGGTATGAAGGACTAGGAACTAAAGTAGGCATATACTTGCAGTCTTCCTAGCGCATGTATAAAGGGCATGATGGAGACTCTACTCAGACTTGTTAAACCTCATGATCACCCACTTCTGATGATTCAGGTAGAGCAAAACAATTGTCGGAAGAAATCTAGAAATCATTATTATGGATTATTAAATTTAGAGCAGGGAAATCAAAGGCATATGATTAATATTTTCACCACTAACGACAAATTAAAATTTGCTTTTTAGATATAGGGCAATTCGAATCCTAGGAGGTTTGCTGCCAGTACTTGCTTAGAAAAAAGGCAGAAATTGGGTCCAGGAGGAGGAGGTAGACTGTGATATTGTCCCTTCTCTTAGCTTTTATTCTGGCTCATTTGTTTGCATGTGAATCCAGAGAAGACCTTGGGAACAAAGTGTTTTCTGCTCCCTGAGCCTCCACATAGATCCAATGAGGTTTCTTTGGCAGAGAAACCTTACTCCCACCCCAGGATGAGTTTTGGGACATAGGATTCTAAAAGGGAGTTAAATGGGAGTTAGAAGGTATTTCTACCTCTGAATCAGATAGCTGGGACAATCAAATCATAATTAAACCACAACCACCATCAGCCGAAGAACATGCAATTTGAACCTAAGGTTACTCTGTTAGCCATTTGGCTCAGGTTAGTGGGGTGCTTCATGGTATTGGCTATGAATAAACAGTTCTCAGTCTCCCTTATCAGGGCAATATCTTTTAATCTGACAGGTACTGAGTAGGCTGTACTTAAGAGATGAATCCCAATACCTGGTAATGGAGAGAAGCTCAGTTACCATATGTAACTGAAGAGGAGATACTTGGAAACATAACACCTAGCAAAGACTACATGCTACATACATAGGGCTTGAAGGGAGAAAAAGGTCACTCTGGGAAGTAACACATTAATTTTAAAAAGTAGATTGGGATTGTGTGGGATGAAAGACCCTCACCAATTAAAAAGTTAATTTATAATAAGGAGCCATCTCAGGGTGGGAACAGAAATAAATTTTATTCAATTCTCGAGAATAGGGCATTCTCTGCCAGAACAGATCTAGCAAGGGAGTCAAAATACAAGGGGCAAAGCATCAATAATTATACCTAACACAAAAGAATTCCTGCCCACATCTGACCCTTCTCACCATTGACTGAGAGACGGGCTTACAATCTGAGCACGAAAGCTAGACAAAGAACCAGGAAATTGAGGCACAGAAACTCCAATTCCCATTCCCTTAGTTAATGGTTACAACTGAGGTGACATCTATAAATCTAAAGAAGGAGAATAGGATAAGGGGAGGGGGAGGCCCTCTCCATTCTTCTACAGTACTTTTACAGTAAAAGAAAGCAGGTCACAGTGACCCTATTCTTACTGAGCGAATCTTTAAACCAGAACCAGAAGAAAGAACAAAAAGTTTCAGAGTAAACTTTCCCAGAGGCTGAGCCATCAGACTCTCATAGCCTCAGGAGAATTTTCCACTTTCTTATTTCCCTATTTCTTGATTTTTAAACATTTCTTAGAATAGATATATATGTATGTATGGATAGATAGATAGATAGATAGATAGATAGATAGATAGATAGATAGATATACATAGCTTCCCTATGAAGTCTTCACATTTTATTTACCTCACACAGGGATCTTAATTTTTTGATTGCAGCTTCAGACAGAAAAATGAAAGGCCCTTGGCTAGTAATAGAAGTCCATTTAACAAGCGTCTGGAGAAATAAATTTTCTGCTGGAATTGTTGATCCATTTAAGAAGTATTTACAATAAATGTTTAGGAGGAAGAGTGAAAACTGCTCACATATATTTACCAAAACAAATGCCACAGAAGATAGAAGGCATAAGAGAGCAAGAAGTACATTAATGAAAAGGTTCAGTAGTCCATAGCAACCAATATGCATGAAAAGGCAGTAAAAATCATAGAAATATGAAATTATAGAGTTGAAATTCAAAAGGACCTCTTGATAATGTAGGCCAATCCATGCCCAAATAACGAATCTCATCCATAGGCAGAACTTCAATGTGAATGTAGAGTCTGAGAAATCAAAGTGGGCCATGGTGGCTAGCAATCACTTGATTATGTAAGTTACTGTACCCTATGTCGAAGGCTAAACTACGAGGGGCTGAAGCTATATATGGTTCGAGTACCCAAATATTTAAGGGTAGTAGGCAATAACTCATGGCTTCTTGATGCCCTAAGCCTTGCCCCCAAATAAACACAGAAATTAGATTAGATGATCTCTAAGCTTCACTTTAACTTTAAATCCTGTGATCCTTTGATCACAACTTTAAGGGCCTAACATTTTCCTTCAGATATGAGACAAAGCAGCTAAACCCATAGTAATTCATCTTTCTATGGTACAAACCCAAAAAAGGCCAGGGTCTCCCACTGCATCCAGGACCATCTCCAGTTGTTCTGATTTAGATCTTGTTGCTGGACCCAATGGCTCTGGGGGAGAAAGTGAAGCTGGTGACTTTGCATGGCTCTTCCTCACTTAAATCCAGTTCATTTGTAAATCTTGGCATTACTTTCCTGATGTCATG
>CM053624.1:95991545-96029664 GCA_028646595.1 Phalanger gymnotis | reverse complement strand
AAATAAAATAAAAAGCAAAAAAAAAAAATGGGACCACTGAGAAAAGAGAGCTTCCAGACATCCTTATATGATGGTTATTTCTGTACTTATTTTCCATACTCATTGCACTATCAACTGTTTTGAGAGAAGGGACTCCTCTATGTTGTACTACCTCTGCAGAGCCCAACATAGTCTTTTCTCCATAACAGGAACTCAAATTTTCATTGAATTGACTTGAAATACAATTATGTTTATAAGAGAACAATGAAAAAAGAGGTCTAAAAATAAGATATAGGCCATTAAGACCTACTCTATGCTTCCCCATGACAGCAGGAATTATTTCATTTAAATATTTGCAATCAAGCTCCTAGCAAATAGAGTCTAGCAAATATTAGGTACTTAATATATGCTTCTTGACTAATTAATTCTTCAATATATTCATCATTCTGAACAATCCTCTCAGAAATGATGATTGCAAACATCAACATATTTATGCAACATATTAAGATTTACAGAGTGCTTTCCCCATGACAACTCTGTGAGGTGAGTAGTGCAGCTGTCACAAACCCATTGTATAGGTGAGGAAACTGAAGCTCATAAAGGTGAAATTACTTCCTTATGATCACATGACTAGTAAATGTCAGGGCCAGAATTCAAAGTCAGTTTTTTTGACTTCAGGTTCTATGTCCTTTCCACAAGGATAAACAAAGGCTAGGCAGTTTGCAAGAGATGGATATCCATAGCAGGTTATCATAGTGGGGTAGGTTAGTAGAGTGGTAACTGGTGATATTACTGTAGCCATGGGGCTATTGAGGTAAGAGAACTCTCAGTGGTCTATGAAGCTTGGCAAACTATCCATAGCTTTTGATTGTTGGGGCCATTGATTGGGCCATTCCTTGGCCTACAGTTATAGAGCCAATCCAACAGTGATTATGATTATAGGACAGAGGCAGATTCCTGGAATGGGTTAAGGAGAACCAAAATGTACTACGTGTCAGAAGCAACTAATGAAACTGGAAAATGTTTCTCCCAGATTGTGTGCCACTAAGGAAGAAAATCTTAAACAAGTTTGGCTTCAAACTAAGAAGTCATTCTGAGCCCACAGCAAACTCAAACCATCTTTGGCAATAGCAATTGCCCATATAGCACATGGCTGAATTTATGTCACTTGGAAGAAACAAGAAATGGAGGAGGAGGAGGAGCATTAATTCCAGTCAGAACAATGAAAGACCACTTGCAACAACTGCAACGTAGCCAACTGCATCTCTGTATGCATCAACTCTTTCCCACTATTAATCACAGCTAAATCAGAATTACATTTAATTATTTGCAGATATTGGCTTGCCCTGGGTCTCTAGTATAGAAAGACAGGGATTGCAGGATAGGGAAATTCTGCTCCATTTGCCTCCAACAACACGGTAAGTGTGGTAGAAACAGACATTTGAGAGACAGCTGCAGTCATCAGTTTTCAATCAGATGACTTCACCACAGGTCTATTTTCAGACACCCCAAGAAATTGTCTGCACCCTAGATTATATAAATAGCATATGGGACTTTGGCTCATGCTGGGAAAGTCATATGGTAAGACCCCTCCCCCTCTAAAAATATCATTGTAACAAGAATTTTTTTTATTTTCTTTTAATAAATTTATTATTTTAAGTCTTTTTTTTTAAATTTGGATTCAAAAATCTCTCCCTCAAATTCTTCCTTCATCCATTGAGAATGACAAAAATGTGACATCAATTATACAAATGAAATCACGCAAAGCATATTTGCGTATTAGCCATGTTGAGAGGGGGAAAAGCAAAAAAAAAAAAAATAGTGAAAAAAGTATGCTTCAACCTGCATTCAGATTTCATCAATTCTTTCTCTGGAGGTGGATAGTATTTTTCAGTATCAGTCCATCGTAATTGTCTTGAATCATTACATTGCTGAGAATAGCTAAGTCATTCACAGTTTTTCATCATACAGTATTGCTGTTGTTGTGTACAATGTTCTCCTGGTCCTGCTCACTTCACTTTGCATCAGTTAATATCAATCTTCCCAAGTTTTCTGAAACCATCTGTTTATTATTTCTTATAGCACAACAGTATTTCATCACAATCATATACCACAACTTGTTCAACCATTTCACAATTGATGGGCATTCCTCCTATTTCCAAATCTTTTCCACCACAAAAAAGGGTGGCTATATTTTTGTATATATAGTTCCATCTCTTTTTTCTTTGATCTCTTTGGGATATGCCAGTCAAAGTGTATGCATGGTTTTATAGCCTTTTGGGCATAGTTCCAAATTATTCTCCGGACTGATAAAATCAGTTCACAACTCCACCAGCAGTGTGCATTTATGTGCCTATTTTTCAACATCCCCTCCAACATTTGTCATTTTCCTTTTCCAACATGTTAACCAATCTGATAGGCATGAGGTAGTATTTCAGAATTTAATTTGTATTTCTCTAATCAATAGTTACTTAGAACATGTTTTTATATGACTGTAGGTAGCTTTGATTTGTTTAGATCTGACTTTATTTGTGTGAAAAGAGTTTTGTGATTGTGTTTATATAGTTCTTGAGTTTGGTTTGGCAGGTAGACCCCTAAATATGTTATATTATTTACAGCTATTTTAAATACAATTTCTCTATCTCTTCCTGCTGGACTTTGTTGGTAACACATAGAAATGCTGATGATTTATGTGGATTTCTTTTATATGCTGCAACTTTGCTGAAGTTGTTCATTGTTTCAATAAGCTTTTTGTAGTTGATTAACCAAGTATACCCTCATATCATCAGCAGGGATACTTTTGTTTCTTAAATACCTATTTTAATTCCTTCAATTTCTTTTTCTTTTCTTATACTACAGCTAGAATTTCCAGTAAAATGTTGAATAGTGGTGACAATTGACATCCTTGCTTCACCCCTTATCTTATAGGGAGAATTTCAAGCTTATCCTCATTACAGATAATGCTTCTTGATGGTTTTAGATAGACACTACTTGTTTTAAGGAAAGGTCCATTTATTCCTGTGCTTTCTAGCGTTTTTAATAGGAATGAGGATTGTATTTTGTCAAAAACTTTTTTCTCCCTCTCTTGAGATAATCATACAACTTTTGTTGTTATTGATGTGGTCAATTATGCTGATAGTTTTTCTGATATTGAACCAGCCCTGTATTCTTGGTATAAAGTCCACTTGGACAGAGCATATGATGTTTATTATAAATTACTATAATCTCCATGCTAGTGTTTTATTTAAAATTTTTGCATTGATATTTATTAAAGAAATTGGGCTGTAGTTTTCATTCTCTGTTTTTGTTCCTTCTGATTTAGGCATCAGAATCATATTTGTATCATAGGACACAAAGGAATTTGTGAGACTCCTTATTTGTCTTTTCCCCCCAAATAGTTTATACAGTTTGGGAATTGAATGTCTTTGAATGTTTGGAAGAATTTACTTGTGAATCTATTTAGTCCTGGGGATTTTTTCTTAGGGACTCATGTATGGCTTCTTCAATTTCATTTTCTAAGACAGGATTATTTAAGTATTTTTTTTTCTTTTCTGTTACTCTGAGCAAATTATGTTTTTGTAAATATTCACCCATTTAGTTTAGGTTGTAAGATTTATAGGCATGTAATTAAGAAAAATGACTCCTAATAATTACTTTAATTCCATCTTCATTGGTGCTTCATTCGCTCTTTTCATTTTTGATATTGGTACTTTGGTTTTCTCCTTTTAAAAAACATTTAATTAATTATTATTATTATTATTTTTAGTTTACAACACTTAGTTCCACAAGTTTTTGAGTTCCAAATTTTCTCCCCCTCCCTCTCCTGCTCCCCGCCAAGGCGGCAAGTAATCTGATATAGGTTTCTACATAGATCTTCACATTAAACTTTTTTTCCCAATAATAAAGTTGTAAAGAACAATTATAACCAATGAAATGAACCATGAGAAAGATGAAACAAAACCAAAAATAAAATAAAATAATTTTTTTTAAAAGAGAGAGCAAATAGTTTGCTTCAATCTACATTTAAATTCTGTAATTTTTTTCTCTAGATGTGAATAGCCTTTTCCATCATGAGTCTTTTGGAGCTGTCTTAGAACCTTGCATTGTTGAGAAGAGCCAAGTCTATCAAAGTTAGGCATCACAGAAGCAATGTGTCTGTGGTTGTGTTCAATGTTCTACTGGTTCTGCTGTCTTCATTCATTATCAGATCATATAAGTCTCTCCAGGTTCTTCCGAAGTCCATCTGCTCCTCATTTCTTATAGAACAATAGTATGCCATTACATTCGTATACCACAATTTGTTTAGCCATTCTCCAGCTGATGGGCATCCCCTTGATTTCCAATTCTTTGCAAGCACAAAAAGAGCTGTTATAAATCTTTTTGTACATATGGGTCCTTTCTCCCCTTGTACGATCTCTTTGGGATACAGTCCTAGAAGTGGTTGCTGGGTCAAAGGGTATGCCTATTTTTATAACCCTTTGGGCATAGTTCCAAATTGCTCTCCAGAACAGTTGGATCAGTTCACAACTCCATCAACAGTGCAATAATATTCCAATTTTCCCACATCTTCTCCAGCATTTCTCATTTTCCTGTTTTGACATGTTAGCCAATCTGACAGGAGAGATGTGGTACCTGAGAGTTGTTTTGATTTGCATTTCTCTAATCCATAGTGATTTAGAGCATTTTTTCATATGACTATAGATATCTAATTTAGGGCTGTCCAAAGTGTAGTCCATGGGCCGCATGAAGCCCACAGTGCAATTTAATGTGGCTCGCCTGTGTTTACTACAGGCATAGAAATTGACAGAAATGCTTTAATTAAAGCATTTCTGTCAATTTCTGTGCTTGTGGGGGACACAGGTAGGCCACATGGGGGCGCATGGCCCATGTTTTGGACAGCTTTGATCTAATTTCTTCTTCTGAAAACTGCTTATTCATATCCTTTGACCATTTATCAATTGGGGAATGACTTGGATTCTTATAAATTTGACTCAGTTTCCTGTATATTTTAGAAATGAGGCCTTTGTCAGAGATACTGGTTGTAAAAATTCTTTCCCAATTTTCTGCTTCCCTCCTAATCTTATTTGCATTGGCTTTGTTTGTACAAAAACTTTCCAATTTAACATAATCAAAATCATCTATTTTGCGTTTCATAATGCTCTCTCTCTCTTGTTTAGTCATAAATTCTTCCCTTCTCCATAAGTCTGACAGGTAAACCATTCCCTTCTCTCCCAAATTGCTTATAATATCAGCCTTTATATCTAAATTGTGAACGTATTTTGACTTCATTTTGGTATATGGAGTAAGATATTGGTTGATGTCCAATTTCTGCCATACTATTTTCCAGTTTTCCCAGCAGTTTTTGTGAAACAGTGAGTTCTTATTCCTGGACTCTTTGGGTTTATCAAAGAGTTGATTACTATATTCTTTGACTACTGTGTCTTTTGTACCTAACCTATTCCACTGATCCACCACTCTGTTTCTTAGCCAAAACTGCCAAGTAGTTTTGATAATTGCTGTTTTATAATATAGTTTAATATGCTAGGCCTCCTTCCCTAGCATTTCTTTTCATTAATTTCTTTGATATTCTGGATCGTTTGTTCTTCCAGATGAATTTTGTTATTGTTTTATCTAGCTTTATAAAATAATTTTTGGTAGTTTGATGGGCATGGTACTAAATAAGTAAATTAATTTAGGTAAAATTGTCATTTTTATTATATTAGCTCAGCCTAAACATGAGCAATTGTTGTTTTTCTATTTATTTAGATCTGACTTTATTTGTGTGAGAAGTGTTATATAATTGTGTTCAGTTAGTTCTTGGGTTTGTCTTGGCAGTAGACTCCCAAATATTTTATAGTGTCGACAGTAACTTTAAATGGAATTTCTTTTTCCAATTTCTTGCTGTTGGGCTTTTTTAGTATTATATAGGAATGCCATGGATTTATATGGGTTTATTTCATATCCTGCAACTTTGCTAGAATTATCATTTCCAGTAGTTTTTTACTTGATTCTCTAGGATTCTGTAACTATATCATATCATTGGTAAAGAGTGTTAACTTAGTTTCTTCTTTGCTTCTAATTCTTTCAATTTCTTTTTCTTTTCTTATTGCTAAAGTTAACACTCCTAGTACCAAATTGAACAATAGGGGTGATAATGGACATCCTTGGTTCACCCCCAGTTTTCTTCTTCCTTTTTGGAGTCAAAGTAACCAATGGTTTATCTATTTTATTGTGTAATTTTTTTCATAAAACCAGCTCCTAATTTTATTTATTAGTTCATTGTTGTTTTTTACTTTCAATTTTATCAATCTCTCCTTTGATTTTTCAGGATTTCCATTCTATGTTTAATTGGGAATTTTTAATTTGTTCATTTTCTGGTTGTTTTTTTAATTGCATGCCCAATTCATTGGTCTGCTCTTTCTCTATTTTATTGGTGTAACCATTTAGAGATGTAAATTTTCCTCCAACTACTGCTTTGGTTGCAGTTCACAAATTTTGGCATGTCATCTCATTGTTGTCATTCTCTTTAATGAAATGATTGTTTCCAAGATTTGTTCCTTGACCTATTCATTCTTAGACTACTTAATTTCCAAATAATTTTTAATCTCTTTTTCCACTGCCGTTTATTGAATGTAATTTTTGTTGCATAATGGTCGTAAAAGGATACATTTGATATTTCTGCACTTGTTTGTGAGGTTTGTATGCACTAACACATGGTCAATTTTTTGATGGTTTCATGTATAGCTGAGAGAATAATATGCTCCCTTTTATTCCCATTCAATTTTCTCGAGAAGTCTATTTTATCTAACTTTTCTTAAATTCTATTCATCTCTTTAACTTCTTTATTCATGGTTGAGTTTTTCTAGTTCTGATAGAGGAAAGTTGAGGGTCTCCTCTCCACTAATACAGTTTTACTATCTATTTCCTCCTATAATTCATTTAACTTTTCTTTTAAGAATTTAGATACTATGCCATTTGGTGTATGTATGTTTAGTATTGATATTACTTCATTGTCTATTGTACCATTTTAGCAAAATGTAGTTTCCTTGTTTATCTCTTTTAACTAAGTCTGCTTTTGCTTTTACTTTGTCTGAGATCATGGTTGCTATTCCTGTCTTCTCCACCTCAGCTGAAGCAAAATACATTCTTCTTCAGCCCCTTATTTTAACTTTGTGTACGTCTTCTTGTTTCAGGTACATTTCTTGTACACAACATATTTTGGATTCTGGTTTCTAATCCATGCTTGTATCCACTTCCATTTTATAGGGGAAGTTCATCCCATTCACATTCACAGTTATGATTACTACCTGTTGACTTCCTTCCATACTATTTTTCCCCTGTTTATATTTTTTTCTCTTTTTTTACCCTGTTCCTCCTCAAAAGTCTGTTTTGTTTTTGACTACTGCTTCCCTTAATTCGCCCATTGTTTATCACCACTCTTCTCTTATTCCCTTCCTCTCCTAATTTTCTGTTGAGCAAGACAGATTTCTATACCCAATTGAGTGTGTATGTTATTCCCTTTTACACAATTTTGATGAGAGTAAGGTTAAAGTGTTGCCTACCACTTTCCCCCTCATTTCCCTCCTCCACTCAAAAAAACTCTTTCTTATGAACATTTTTTGTGTGAAATTATTTTCCCAATTCTTCTTCCTTCCCCCTTCTCCCAATGCATCCTTCTTTTTCACCCCTTAAATTTTTTTTAGATCATCTCATCATAGTCAACTTATACCTATGCCCTCTGTCTCTGTATATTCCTTTTAATCTCTGTATACTCCTTCTAAATGTCTTAACAATGATGAAGTTATAAGTATAATCTTCCCATACAGGAATGTAAACAGTTTAACCAAATCAAGTCCTTTAAGATTTTTCTTTCATGTTTACCTTTTTAATGCTTCTCTTCAGTTTTATATTTGAAAGTTGTAAGTTATTGTTAATTGTAATCCTAGCTCCTTTGCCTTCCAGAATGTCCTATTCCAGGCCCTCCATTTAGCCCTGCTAAATCGTGTGTGATCTTGCCTATGACTCCACAATATTTGAATTGTTTCTAACTGCTTGCAATATTTTCTCCTTGACCTGGGAGCTCTGAAATTTAGCTAAAATATTTCTGGAAGTTTTAGTTTTGGGATCTTTTTGAGGGAGTGATTGGTGGATTCTTTAATTTCTATTTTACCCTCTGGTTCCAGGATATCAGAGCAGGGATTTTTTGATGTTACAATTTGTAATTTTGTAATTTGTACTATGATGTCTAGGCTCTCTTTTTGATCATGGCTTTCAGGTAGTCCAACAATTTTTAAATTGTCTCTCCTTGATCTATTTTCCAGGTCAGTTGTTTTTCCTATGAGATGTTTCTCATTTTCTTCTGTTATTCATTCTTTTGACATTGTTTTATTGTTTATTATTATTATTATTATTATTATTATTTATTATGTTTCGTAAAGTCAATAGCTTTCACTTGTTCAATTCTAACTTTTGAGGAATTTTTTTTAGTAAATTTTTGTACCTCTTTTGCCATTTGGCCAATTCTGTTTTTTAAGGAGTAATTTTCTTCACTATTTTTTATGCTTCATTCACCAAGATGCTGACTCTTTTCATAATTTTCTTGCAATTCTCTCATTTCTTTTCCCAATTTTTCCTCCTCTTTGATTTTTTAAAATCTTTTTTGCACTCTTTCATAAATTCTTATTGGACTTATGTCTAATTCACATTTTTCTTTGAGGTTTTCCTTATAGCTGTTTTGACATTGCTGTCATCTTTTGTGTTTGCAACTTGATCTTCCTGTCATCATAATAGCTTTTTATAGTTAAGTTTTTTTTTGTTTACTCATTTTTTTAGTCTATTTCTTGACTTTTAATTTTATGTTAAAGTTGGGCTCTACTTCTGGGTTGGGGAGGAGAGGCACACTATCCCAAGCTTAATGTTTTGTGTGTCATTTTTTTCAACACTAGTCTTGGGGGTCTGTAAGTTTTTGATGTTTCCTATGTGGTATCCAAGGAGAGATGTGATCAATGCTCTTCTGACCTGTGCTGTAGTCCATGGCTTCTTAAACTTTTTTCCACTCATGACCTCTTTTTGTGTTTCAGCAGCATTAGCTGGCATTGTGTAGCCTAAGAACATGCACAGTGCAAAGTGCACATGAACTGTTTTCAGAACCAAGACTACAGTGAAGTTGCAGGATGCAACGTGGGGAAGTACTGCCTGAAACATGTGGGATGCATTACACGTTTGATTTTTAATTAACTTTTGGTTATTGCACATTTAGAAACCTTTCACTATTGCCAAATTTGGGGTCATGAGCCACAGTTTAAGAAGCACTGCAGTCTTCTGCAGACAAGAAGGGACCTTGCTCTCCTCTAACTGCAAGTGCCAGAGCTCCCTTTGACCAGGTCTCCTCTCCTGCAGTCACAAGCACAAATGCTCCTTTCTGCTTTCAAACTGAGACCAGGGCCCCTGCTCCCTTGTGAGCAAACAGAAGCATTCCTTTCCATCTTCAAACAGGAGCCAGGGCTCCTTCTCAACTGTAGCAGCAAGTGCTAGAGCTCTGCTTGGCCCTGGAACTATGGCCAAGTCTTCTGCTCTCCTGTGGCTACAGGCACTAGTGCTCTGTCACCCTAAAACTGAGATCTAGAATTGTTAATGGGCAATGCAACAAAGTCCTTCACTCAGCAATAACAAAGGATCCCCTGTATTCTCTTTCTCACCAATTGTTCAACCTTCTTACCATCCCTTGGCTGAGAGCTCCTGATGCTGCTGCTGCTGTCACAGTCACTTCCAATGCCTGCTGCTGGTTTTGTTGGTCCCGCACCCAGTGTCACAGACCTCTCCTGCTAACTTTCTAAGTTTTCTTAGGCTGGAAAAAATGGGTCGCTTTGACCTTTTGTTGGCTCTGACACTTCAGAAGTCTATTTGGGGCATTATTTTATTGTTGTTTAGAGGAGAATGTTAGGAAAGTTCATCTGAGTTCCTGCCTCTTCTCTGCCATCTTGGCTCTGCTCCACCTACCCCCTCCCAGGAATAAATGGTTTTTGTACCTGGTCATTGGCAACCTGGAATTCAAAGAGTTTGTCAGTATATTGTAATCTCTACTCTAAAAATATTCCTATTCTCAGATTAATCTGAATTCAGAGAAGGTAAAGAACAAAGTTCTGAAATCTTCTCTTGCTCTCCTCCTCCTCCTACCAACTCAGATCTTATTTTCCACCCTGTTTTCATCAAATAGTTTAGAACCAGCCTAAAGGTATTCATCTAATGTAAACTCTGGCTTTATCTAAGATGTATCTGTTTTGTTGTAGAAAGCTGATTATCTCCACTTTCCATACATAAAGAAGCAACTAGAATTTGACAGACTCCAAACTTGGCCCTATCAACTAATTTATTAAATCCCATGAACTCTGCCATTTGGTACTGAAGTGCATAGCTTTTCTTTATTAAACACAAACATACTGGATCACATCCAGTCTAATCCAACATGCAATTATTGAGTCCCTGCTGTGTACAAATCATTGTGGTAGGATCTAGTAATAAAACAAAATGAAAATCAGTTTTTGTCGCAAACAATCACAAATTCTATTTTCCACTATCTTTCCTCTAGCTTCTGAGGTGCTTAGTTTTGCTGGAAAAAATAATGACAGCAAGGTATGGTGGTGCATGCCTGTAATCCCTGCTACTGCAGACACTCATACTGGTAGATCACAAGCTCCAGATTTCTGAAATGCAGCAAATCTAAAGCCAATTACCTGCACTCAGTCTGGCATCAATGCAGTAAGCCTTTAGAGAAAGGAGCCAGTAGGCAACCTAAGGAGAGACAAAGATGCCCACATGGGAAATATAGTAAGGTCAAAGCTTCTGTGTTTATCATCAAGGGGTCAGGCTGTGAGCAACTGCTGCACTTCCAGCTTCAGCAAGATAGGTAAGGAAGGGAAAGGGAAGGAAAGGGAGAGGAAAGAGAAAAGATGGTAATGATAGTATATTGGTTGAATACACTAGAAATTAATGTGAATTAACTTTAACTCTATGTTCTATGTAACTCCTTTGTTGTTGGCTCCCTAGATAAATCCACATAGCAGCTGTTCAAAGTTTGTCCACACTCCTTAGGTTTCCAATTTCTTTTTCCCTTAAACTTTCAGTAAATGATCTTGCTTTCCACTTTACTAAGAAGAAATATCCAGGGTGAGGAGCCTCATTTTCCCTCATCTATGTGTCAAAACCTTTCTAAATTCTCCTCTCTAACTCAAAATATCACATCTTCCCCCAAAACTCTCTTTCTTCCTATCTCAGAGTTCCCCTTTGGTAATCTCTTTACCTATGACCTTTTGGCTCCTCTGAGAACTCAATCTATCATCATCTCTTTTCTATTTCATCTTTAGAGAACAAATCCAACTAGATAATTTATATTGTTGCTGTTTGATTATTTCAATAGTGTCTGATTGTGACCCCATTTGGGGTTTTCTCATTAGAGATACTGGAGTGGTTTGTCATTTCCTCCTCCAGCTCATTTTACAGATGAAGAAATTAGGGCAAACAAGGTTAAGTGACTTGCCCAGGGTCACATAGCTAGTAAGTGTCCGAAGCCAGATTTGAACTCAGGAAGATAAGTCTTCTTGACCCCAGGCCCAGCACTCTATCCATTGCATTTGTTATTATTATTGTAGTAATTACATTTAATCTCTCCTTCTTACTGATTCATTCAACTCTGACTACACAAGCACTTCAGTCTTTTCTATTAAACTAATTAACCACAAAATTTTCCTCCAACCCTGTGACCAGTTACCATTTCATTTCTTTCTTTTTGCCACTTAACTTCTCAAAAGAATAATCTGCATTTTTGTACCTACCTTTCTTACTACCTATTTGCTCCTTAAATTTTTCTAATCTAGCTTCCATTTTCACCACTCCAAGGTCAAAATGATCTCCTAATCATAGAATACAATGACTTATTCTCAGTCCTCATATTCCTTCATTTTTCACCATAGCCTCATTCTTCTATACTTTCTTTCCCACCATAGACTAGAATTCCATTTCTGGATTCCTCTGACTGATAAGAGAGTCTTTTGCCTCATTTAGCCAGGAGCTTGGATACCATGCCATTTCCTGCAAGCTTCCTGCTATGATTCTTATAGCTAGCTAGCTATAGTATTTAACTGAATTTTAACTAATTGAACTCAGTACTCCAGTCCTCAGATGGATCTATGACCTCATTATATAGGTATTCTTTTCATAGATGTATATATATATATATATATATACATATATGTGTATATGTATATAAATATGTGTGTATGTATATATTTGTACACATATATATGTATGTATATATGCACAAGACACTTTTAAGTTCAGTCTGCATTAACATTTCCTTCATCATTTTCTCAAATCTAGAGAAACAACAAAACAAGTACTAATCTGTAATGTTTCCCTAAAACAAACCCTGATTTGTAGTATTCAAATATTTCTGAAATACAAATACTCACAATGAAACATTAACAATCTCTTCTCACAAGCCAGTCCAAGCAGGTCCCAGAATACCCCTGGGTCTGCAACAATATTACTTTCTTCATTTTCTCTTGAGTTAGGAGCAGACCACTGGAGCACACATCTATTAGTTAGCCTTTGCTCTTTTCATGTGACCACCTACCTTCCTTTTCACCCATATATTTCTTTGCTAATACCTCAGGATTTTCTCAGCCACCTTGCTCTCTCTCACTTTTGGAGTGCATAATAACTTCCTGATAGATTGGTGAGTCAATAAGTGATCAAAAAATGGAGTTACTAAGAATAAGCCAATCCTCACACCAATATTCCTAGGAAAATGGAGAAACAGTTTGACAGAAATTACTTCTAGATGAACAGCTTACATCACCTGAAAAGCGCTGTGCAGCCTGAATGTCATAACATTAAAAAGAAGAAAAAAAAGAATAGAATGAAATCAGGTACTTTTCACAATTATGTATAGGGTAAGAATTATTATCCAAATGGGGGGAGGGAGTTTTTTATTTCTTTGTTTTTCTCCAGTCCTGGGATTTCATCAGTGGAGGAAGATCCTAGGGACAAAATTCCCTCTGCTGATGCAGATGACCAACTATTCTATAACTTGTAATTATAGGAAGTTGCCTAGAGAGGCTAAATGGATTGCCTAGCCAGGGTCACACAGCCACTATATTTTGTAGGTAAAAGTTGTCATGACTCTTGAGGCCCACGTTATATGAACTTTTAAGAGGAGATCATAAAGAATAAATGAAGTGGTTTTGAACACATAAAATCTAAAAAGCTTTTGCACCAATAAAGTCAGTGCTCATAGAATTAGAAGAGAAAATATCAAGTGTGAAAATATGTGCAGAAAATATCACTAATAACAATCTGTATCTTAAACATACAGGCAAATTGATACAAACATATAACACCATATAACTTATCTCTAATAGATAAGTAGTCAAAGGATATTTTTAAATGGTTGTCAAAAAGCCTGAAAAATTATAGATGACCACATTAAAATATTTATCTGAATCACTAAAAAATAAAAAGTAAAATAACTCAGATTTCATCTCACACCATGCAAATTGACAAAAATAACAAAAGGTGGAAACAATTAATGCCGAAAAGTCTATGGAGAAACAGGTATATTGCTATACTATGGGTAGCACTATGAAGTAACTCAACAATTTTCTAAGTTAATTTGGAATCATTCAAGACAAAGTGACTAAACTCTGCATTGGCTCAAAAGCCAATAATCCCACTACTGAGAATATATTCTGAGGAACAAAGAGAGAAACAAGTCCAGGACATACCCAAATATTCATATATACAACTTTTTTATGGTTGCAAAAAATTGGAAATAAAATAGTTACCCATCAATTGGAAAATGATTAAATAAAACTATAGCATAAGAAAGTAATGGAACATTATTGTAATATAAGATATTACTTATGGTGAGAAACTCAGAGAAGCAAGAAAAGATTTCTATGAACTGATACAGAGTAATAAGCAAAACCCAAGAAAACTATACAGTGACAACCATGTAAATGAAAAAGTTAATAAAGGAAAGTTGAATTTGGAGTAACTGGAAAACCAGTGAAACTCCAGGAGAACCTCTCTCATGTTCATGTTAGAGGAAAAGGTTTAGGGGCAGGAGGACTCCTTAAACAGAATATTGTATACATTGCAGATTCAGGTGCTATATCACCAGATTCTTGCTTAATTGCTTTTCTTCATCACCAAGGAGGGTTCAAACTGGAGGGTGTGTATGTGAAGGAAGGAAGGAAGGAAGGAAGGAAGGAAGGAAGGAAGGAAGGAAGGAAGGAAGGAAGGAAGGAAGGAAGGAAGGAAGGAAGGAAGGAACTTAGTTAAACTTTCTCCTCTAGCACCTAGCACCTAGAAAACCACTTAATATTTTTATCACTTTTCCTCTAGCACCTAGAAAACCACTTAATATTTTTTGTTGCATTGAATTGTTAAATTAAAAATGGTCAGTCATATATTAATACATTTCTCCCAAATAAAGATTTTATTCTGGCTTATTGGTATCATCTGATTTTTAAGTTGAAAGAAACACTAGAAATCACCTTGCCTGACTTCCTTATTTTACAGATTGAGACCTAGAGAAGTTAAATGGCTAGCCCAAGGTTGAAAATAATTTTCAGTGAGGAAATAACAGTTGACAAACTTATACATCTTTAGTGTTCTATACCAAAGCCTTTAAGAAAGGTCTTATGCCTTTATTACAGCTCTTATTCTATGATAGGGTGTCTGCTATGCTTAGTTCCCTAGTGTGAAATGCAAGGTTATGGAGTGCAAATTCACTTTAATAGTTCTCATGAGAACAAAGTCTTAACTTAATCTGTTTTTGAAGGCTAACAAGAAATGCAATGCAGGAATTTGCTAACTGTTCTTTCCTCATTGTAGACATTAGCCAAATTTCAAGCTTTCCTCATTTATATCTCTTATATCAGTGAGGGTAAATGGGATGAAAAAGCTCCCTTAAGGCAATTATGGGAAGTCAATTAATTTGCCATTTAAATTCCCCTGGAACAAAAACATGCAAGTGAATTATGGGGAGCTTTCTATACTAATCTCTGCTGGGTGGATGGAATGACCTAGTGGACAGACTATTTCCATCCCTTCCTCACAATACTCTAAGAAGGGACTTTCTTATCCAGCCCAATAAAAAGCAACATCATTGCTTTCTCTGACTAAGACCACCCCCCTCCCCTTCCCTTTGGTTCTTAATCAAATAAATGAATTGTACGTTTCTCAGGCCCAGCCTACTGGCAGGGAATAATCTACTGGGAGCTAGTTGGAGTATTTTTTCTTTCTTTCTTTTTTTTTGTTTGTTTTCCTTATGAATTCAGCCCATTTATCACTGGAATGGCCTATGGTCCCTCACCTCCATGACCCTAAAACCAATAGGGACATATCGGTAAAGTCATAAGCAGAGATTCCAGAACCCATCTCTTTTCCTGGGATCAAGCTGAACCCCTCCCATTCCATACAAGGCCCAAGAATGGTCTAAATTCTGGGAAGGGTGTGCCTACCCCCAGGCTGAAACCACAAGAGGATTTTGGTGGTGTTGAGATAAGTGTGAACAGCTTCTTGTTTTTATGAGAGAACCTTGAATACCAGTCTTTCCTGTTTGGACAAAGAGGAATGAAATAGTTCAGGAAACAAAGCTCGAGTTACCCAATTGCAGAGAGCAAGCCGCCAAAGACTGCGAAATTCACATTTAGTTCCAAAGGATCTAAACCTATATGGAAAAAAAAATGGCCCTTGAGTCCCCAGGAGGATTTGGAAATATTAGGAACTTCAGATACATTGTTAGGCTCCATTCAGCAACCTTTCTTGCTCCCTTTTAGCCCTTGATTCTGATTTATTTTTAACCCTATACAATAGTATTTTTTAAAACAGAAAAATAGGTATTTAGTGAAGGGCAGAGGCTGTAGGAGGGAAGATACCTACCTTTGCCACTAATACTTGTATAAACTTACATAAGTCACAATATCTCTGGACCTAAGTTTCCTCATCTGTAAAATGAGAAGTCTAGACTAGATGATATCTGTAGCTCCTTACAGCTCTAAGTCTATATAATCTAATGTATCCATTTTCTGTGTTTCACTTAACTGTCAGCAAGGGTCCTAGAGTCTCTCTGCATTTTTCCATGTTTCAGGTCCCCTCTTTAACCTGACTTGATGCATTAAGCTCCTGAAAACACTCAGAGGAAAATGGCTAAATGAGCGTTAAGTATTTTCTCTCTCTCTTCCTTTCAACAAAGCTCCCCCAAACTGACCACTGGCAGCCTTTACCTCTGTTCCTTCCTTATAATTCCTCTTTACTATATACGCTGATCTAATGTGTGTATCCCATTTATACCTGAGTTGAAATGTCAGCACTAAGAGAAGGGAGGACTCTAATTACCACTCTTTAATTCATAGTTCTTGAACTGGTTGCTGCCTAATTGGTCTCCAGTGTTCAAATTCCAGTTGGAAAGTATGCATGGGATGAGGTAGACAGGCAGGGGTGGCAGACATGTGCAGCTCAGGACAAGGAAGTTATGCCCACACCTCATGATTTCTGCTTCTGCCTTTCTTGACTCTTCCTCACACCCTCTGCCCCCATCCCAAGATGAGGGTACATATATTTTGGAAATCAATTTGAGTGCTGCTGGTGAAATGTACTTTTCTGTCTCTGGTTTGTCCCAGTGTATCAGACACTAGAACTCTTAAAGGCCAATTTCACCCAGCACACTAAGATTGTCCTGACCCCCTACCCCCAGTTGTGGGGGGAGCAAAAATTAGAGGAACTAAGGAAAGGAGTCAGGTTTTAATGAAAATGGGAATTTGTCTGACTCTTCCATCTCTGAGATCAGATCCACTCTGTTCTCTGACTTCTCTTTCTGGTAAGAAGCTAGATTTTCTTGGACACTGAAAACAATTCTTTTGCCCACGGCAAACATTGTATCTAAAGTCTTATTGACAAATATTACCTATGCTACTTAATTAAATCTTCTGTCAATTCTGCTCCCTATTTCTCATCCTTACCTCCTACATATGTTGTGGTACTTCAGGAAATCTTTTAAACCAAAAGATCTAGTAATTTACCAAGTTCAAGGAAAATATGAATCTCAAGGAGCAAATGGAAGGGGGAAATACAGTACGTACAACTCTGCTTAGGAGGATGCTTCCCATCAGTCTAAGAGGTGGTGGTATCTCTCTGCCCAATCATTAAGCTGGTTTCATTTCAGGAATGTGTGTGTGGGAACAAGATGGAGAAGCTGGACGGCTTTCCGGCTCCTCCTAAATTAATTCATCATATTGTGGCTTCATTATCACATTTCAATATTCAACATCTTATATTAAGGAATGTGATACTCTCTGTGTTAAAAATGTATTCTACAAAAATGTATTTTCAAAATAAATGCATTTTTCTTTCCTTCTATTTAGCAACATCTTTGCCATTGTCCCCATCCATTAAAATGGGTATTTGAAAGTTGACTGAACCTTAAGACTTTTTTTTACTAACCAGCTTCTTCTCTATCCCAAACATTTTTTTTAAACTCCTTATTAATCTCCTCTTTCAGCTTCTCTCTCCTGTTTTTTTGCTTCTTGTTTTTCAGTTCCTTCATTTTCCTCACTTTTTTTCCTGCATATCAGCCCTTATCTGCCTCCTCAGTTGACACTGACTTCATTAGGATTCCTAGACATACAAGACAAACACTACATTCAAGACTACTCCAACATCTATCCCCAGATGGCAGGGCTGTTGTCTAACAAGTGTGGCTCTTAAAGGCAGCAGCCCAGCAGCAACAGCTGTGGGTTCATATGCATTCCAGACCTGCCTAGCTAGGGGAAAATCACTCCTACTGGTCGTCTCCAGCACCACCCCACTTGCACACCTCTCTATCAGAGGAGGAAAAAATAAAATAAAACAAACCCTTTCCCAGCCCCTCCAAGATCTTGAAGTGCCTTGTGATAGAATTGGCTGCAGTCATAAATATTTTAAGGCTGGAGAAGGACTCCTTAAGATTGCAAAAGCTGTAAGATGAAAGATGTTATCTTGTCTGAGTTCAAACACACCAGAGCAAACAGAGATGCTGGTACCCCCCTACCTCATCCTCCAGGGTTCCTCAAAATGCTGGTGCTGGCTACATGATACATAACAGAAATCGAACTCAACCCCACAAAGCTAGGAACAGGGAGCTAAGATCTTGCTTTTTTATAAATCTAATTACATACCTAATACCTTGAGGCTTGAAGAAGTGTGTCTTATGTCACCAAGCAGTTGCTTGTACTACTGAGTGTGGAAATGTGTGTCCTGAATAATAAACCAGATTCAGGGTGGAGCTAGGGAAGAATAATAGAGAGGCAAGTCTGTAGCTCTGAGGATTTTAGGGATTTGAATTGCTAGGCTTTCTCTCCTGGTAACCTAGCATGGGAAGACAGGTTGTGGGGTGGGATCTAGAAGGCAAAGAATAAGGTTGTTAGAAGGGAGTAGGTATAGGTGTGGGGATCTGAATTTCTGTTCCCAGAAGCCCTATTTCCCTTTCCTGCAGATTAAGGACCAAGTACCAAAGACTGGAGCTGACTTTAGATCCCTACAAAGCAAATCCAGGATATATCCCCTCCCTCCGATATCTTCACAACCTACCAAACCCTAGCTTCTAGAAGTTAAATGAATATTTGGCTCTGAGTTTCCTTAGGGGGAAGCCATACCATACAAAGAATAATTTTCCTACTCAGAAATATTGAAAAGCCTTGTTTAAAAATTCAAATGGAGATCACTCTCACTATTTAGATGATAGTTTGTTGTGTTTTTTTTTCTTGAAGAAAAACTGACTTTTGTATTAGTCCAGCTATTATCTTTAGCAATATTGATTGCTAAAGAAAAGAATTTTTATTTACTTTCTGAGATTATATTTCACTAGGTATATTATAAGGCCTTTAGTCTTGGAGTCAGAAAACCTGGGTTTCAATCCTAACCTTTCTACTTGCTGTGTGGTACTGGAAAAGTCATTCATGTCTCAGGATGCCTCAAGAGTAAAATGAGGCTATTGGATTAGATAAGTTGTAAGGTTGCCTTTAGTTCCAATATTCTATGAGTCTAATATTGTTCAGTTTTCTTCCCCCCACCTTCTTCAGCTTGTCCCTGTCCTGCTTTCAGAGAGGAGTTGGCCAAGAAAGTCATTAGGACTAACTTAAATTGTCAGATTATCTTTAGCCCTAGAGTAAAGTGGGGGGTGGGGGTTAGGGGTTGGGGGTAGATTGGGATTTATGGAGCCAGTACGTCCTTCCTCTCTCCTAAGATTAGAACAGACATTCTCAAAATCAGAGTGAAAAGACCCTTAAAGATCCTTCTGCTCCAACATTCTCACTAGATAGGTAGAAGATAGATGGAGAGACAATTTGTTAGGCACTTACTATGTGCCTGGCATTGTGCTAAATCTAGCAATTCAAATGCCAGTAGAAAGGCAGGCCCTATCATCAAGGGGTTTACCTTCTAAGTGGAAAAGAAAAAGGGGAGTTGGAAAGGAGTGGGAGTAGGGCAGATGCTCAAGTTGGAGGTATCTGAGAAGTAGTAGAGACCTGGCCTATCAAAGCCCGGGGTGCTTCCAGGGGTGAGGTATACTTTCTTGGAGGGGAGCAGAGGGGAAAAAGCATAAGTGACCCAAATAGACTAATGGAAAGGGCAAAGCTGGAGATGGCCAGGAAGTGAGATGAGAAATCTGAGGTCCTGAAAGCTAACAAGCCCTATCCAGAGCTATACAGCTATGTAGAGGGGCCCAGGTGTCCTGCCTCCTAGGCCAGACCTCTCTCTAGTACAACAGGCTGCCTCCTATTTGAATTTGGCCCAAGTCAGCAGGGTTGGGTGGAAATTCTTTTCCCTGAAAACAGCTGTGTGAAATGAGTCGATGGGTAAAGACACATTTTGGCTGGCAGGTGGCCACAGCCCAAAGGCCCACCATGGCAATCCAGGGGGCTTATTCCCAAGTCCTTTAAAAGCACTTCAGTAAAGTGGTAACACAGGAAATAGTCTTTGGGGAAGCAGTTGTGGCCAAGTTTCTGTACTTTTCCTCCTGTTGGTTTTATGGATGGAGTCTATAGCGTGAAAGGGGGATATGAACCACTTGGGAGTTAATTTGCTCCTGCTGCTCATGCCCCAGAGCTGCAAAACTCCAGATCTCCCCCATCCTCCTTGAGGGCTATGATTTCCCATGCAAAGATCTAGGGGGGAGTTGAGGGGAGTGACTATATGTCAAAGGAAAGGGAGGAGGAAACAGCTAATGCTGCTGATTAGACCTCAGCAGGTGGCCTGTATCTAATCATTGATAAAACAGGGCAAAAGAGGGCATCTCTCCTGACTGCTGATGGCAATGGTGTTCCTGTGTCTCAGCTATGAACTTAGAAGTTTATGTGTTACACCCCCACCCCAATACAGACACACACACATACATCCATATACATGTGGAAGGAACTGAAGGGAAGGAGGGGCAGAGACAATATCAGATCAGAAATAGGAACCTGAGCCATAGCCAAGTGAAGAGTTTTACCCAAAGACACAGTTGAAAAAACTGGGGCCCAGAAGGTTGGAATGACATAGTCATAGTCAGACTTGAATTCTGAGTCTTAGTTTCCTTATCTATAAAATGAAATATTAGACTAAGATCATAATATTTAGAACTAGAAGGACCTTAGAGATGATGTAGTTCAAACCCCTCATCTTAAAAAGGAAGAACTGATAAAGGACCAAAAGGAAAGCAAACTGCCCAGGTCCACAAAAGCTGAGTCAGAGGGTCTCAGTTCCATAGGGGCCTCTAGGACCATCCAGGTCAACTTATTCCTGAATCAGAATCTGTTCTACAAAATTATTAACCTGTGGTCATCCAGCCTCTGTTTGAAGACCTCCAGTGCCCCCTTAGGCAAATGATTCTACTCCCTGCAAACTTCTATGTTGCTTCTAATTCTTCTTCTTGGGCCAAGAAGAGCAAATCTAATTCATTTTCTAGATGACAGTCTTTCTAATACTTCAGAGTAATCTTGTTCTCCCTTAAGTCTTCTCCTACCCAGGATAAACAGGCCCAGTTTCTTCAACTGTTCCTCAGTAAGCAGATTGACTCACCAAGGAAGAAAAAATCATTTGAACTTGGGTTAGATTTCCAATCCACTGCTCATTCCACAATACCATGCTGTCTTCCTAAATGATCACTACGGTTTCTCACAATTCTAAAACTCTATGACTCTCTGTGTCTGTTTAACAAATGACTTGAAGAAACCTGGTAGTACATTTGTGGAATTAAAAGAGTCCTAATATTCTTTCAGTATAAATACACAGAGACTGACTCCTGTCTCTGGCTAGGCCACATCTGCCATTACATATCAGAAGTTGAAAGGACTGAAAAGCTAGATATTAACAGGAGGCCTTAGAGCAGTGTAAAACAGGCATAAAAACAGCCTTGAACCAGGACCACAGGCCTTGTCTTCCCCTTTGAAGTACAGCAAGCTGCTGATTAAGCTACCTTAACCAGAAAGTGTTTGGTTTCATTGCCAAGCAAGAAGAAATGGCAGCCAAGGGTAACACCAGTTTATACTATCAACTAAATTGTAAAATTTTACAGAAGAAGATGGTGGAAGATTATGGGTAGTCGTATGTCATAAAACAGCGAGAAGTAGTGGAGGGAAAAATGAGTTTACAGGAAGCTTGGCAAAAGATATGAGAAAACCAGATCATCCTGGGAACATTTAAAGATGAAACTAGAAAGATGACAGACAAAAAATGGGAAAGAACAAGAACAAACTCTATTACAGGTGGTGGACCTACCACATTTGCACTCTCCCATCACAATGTGACACATGCTCCATGAAGAAGGAGAAATGACACTGAAGAGGATAAAAATAGAGGTCAAGCCTAAATCAAATATATATAGAAGAGGGCCAGGTCGGAGCCAACACAGTTTTGAGGGCATTGAAACACTGCAATTTGCTAAATTCTTGGGAAAGAAAATCATAGGTGTGGTCACTACAAAAAGGCATCTGGGAAATTATTAATAGATACAAACTCAAATTCCCAGTCTCCCATCTCTACAAAAATTTTATGAGTATGAAAACAATCTATATACATGCTGAGGATGCCCTTGATCGAAGAATGAAAAAAGGAACAGACAACCTTTCACAAGTGATATTCTAAAGCAAACACCCTCTTTATAGTCACGTATTTCACTGAATGATGCAAAGAATGCAAGATACCAATATCATTATTGTTTGTTGAACACAAAAAGTCATTTGTTTTGGTAAAACAAAATACCACCCTAAAGATTCTTCTCCAGGAAAATGTTTCCTATGCATGTGTTCAAATCATAAAAGATTCCCCAAAAAATGCAACAACAGAAATTTTTTGTTGAATGGTTTTCTGATTACAAATTTTAAGGAAGACTGAAAACAAGGAGCCAGCCATATGCTCTCAAAAGGCATTTACTACTATCATGGATAAGGAGAGGGATCCTCTTTGAATGGCAAGTTTCCTTACATGCTCTTGTTTGCAGGTGATATTGGGTTAACACCATCAAGCCCTGGAACATTGTAAAGTTTCCTAAATGAGATTTATAATCATTCAAGGCTTCAACTTAACTATCCACAGAGGAAAACAAATATAAACAATGACTAATGTCCTGATTATGCTATGCAGTTGGATAGATAGCCCCTATTTTGGGCAGATGCTGGAGATGAAAACATATGGTAAGCACAGAGTTAAATAAGGGTAGGAAGGTAGTCTGGGTTACATTTGGATCACTGCACCATGCTTTCAGTGACTACAGGTTTCCAACCCAAATAGAAGACCATATTTTTAATGTCAATATTTTTTTCCCAGTGGTACTATATGTTTGCAGAGCATAGATGGTCTTTCTTGCTCTCCAGACTTGCTCGATAAGGCCAAGAAACCTCTTTATCCTTCCTGAAACTTCACTCCATCCTTGGAATTCACACATTAGAATTACCCTCTGCCCCTGTAGCCTCTTCCTCTGAATGGTTCCTCTCAGAACCTCCATTTAAAGAAGGCCCTCAGGTCAGCCATGTCTTCACTCTTCTCAAGGCTGTACTCCAAACTCTCTCTACTCTGTCCCTTTGATAGACACTTTCATGTCCCCCCCATCCCAGAGTTTTCATTTTTTTTTTAATCTTCCCCAATTAGAACTCCTAGACAATAAGAATTGGCTTTCTTTTCCTTTGTAATTGTACCCCAGCACTTAGCCCATGGTCTAGCATATAGAAAGCCTTTAATAATGCTTGGTGAAGAAGCAAGTTGTTTGAGACAACAACAACAACAACAAATTTTATTACTTTAACTTATATATATATATATATACGTATGTATATATATATATATATAATATATACACAATATTAACTTTTATATAATACTATGTACCAGGGCAGCTAGTTGGCACAGTGGTGAGAGTGCCAGGCCTGAAATCAGGAAGAGTCCTCTTCCTGAGTTCAAATCTTACTAGCTGACTATTGAGTAAGCTTACCAGATTACTACTTAGTTCAGATACTTACTAGTTGTGTGACCCTGTGAAAGTCATTTAACTCTGTTTGCCTCAGTTTCCTCATCTGTAAAATGAGCTGGAGAAGGAAATGACAAACCGCTCTAGCATCTTTGCAAGAAAACCCCAAATGGGGTCATGAAAAGTCAGACATGACTGAAAAATGACTGAATACTGTGTCCAAGTCAACATGCTAAGCACTTTACAAAGCTTATCTCATTTGATTCTCGAAATAACCCTGGGAGGTAGACGCCACGGTTTCCAAAGACTTAATGTTATGAGGTACCCGAAAAGCAATGGAGAGATGCATGATAGGTATGAGTACATTACATCATATTACTAATGGAGAATTTTGCCAGAGAAGTGGCACAACATATTATTAAATATATGATGAGAAGAGAAGGCAGGGCATTCAGTTAGCTAAATTAAGGCAAAACTCAATTGTTACCTATGCATTGTCAAGAAATTCAGAGAAGGCACCTAAAATCTTAGGCAGAATCCTTGGGTGAGGGTTTAGCAAGAAGACATTGGGAAAAATTTTCACAGAATCAGAGGGTATGGATGGCAGTGGGCAGTGAAAGGAGTACTCATACCAATAAGTATCAAAACTAATTCCTACTCAGTGTGGGTTGCTTAATGAATGACAACTGTGACAATTAAAAAGATTCGAGAAACATGGTTTCTGGGTAATTTAACCATTTTATTAACAAGGCCAGCAGGTTATTAATAAAACATTAATTAAAAATTTTAAAAATTTAAAATTAATTTTAAAAAATTAATAAACATGTGGCTGTCTCTCCTAGACCAAAGACCCCTAATGGTGGTGGTGTCACAGTTTATATGCCCTTCGAAGAAGAGGTGTTCCCAAGGGTTGCCTACTTAACTCTGATTAGTTAATCAAATCGGAGGTGGACTACGTTGAAGCGTGTCATTTAGGTCACTCAAATGTTGGTCAAAGAGACATTAATTTCCAAATCACCTGTCTTGATAATAAGGAGAATCAACATTTCCACTCCCATTTGTCTGAGCAAACATAATGATCAGGAATATACACATTAGCCTAAACTTAGAATTTCTTTTACTGTCCGATTAGATCTCAGCCTGGGTAAATCTCTAAGAAAGATTTTCCACACTGGTTGATTTCTGGATGAGGAAGTAGAAAAAGGGAAAAACCTTGGTCCTAACACAATAGTTAGTTATTAAAAATAAGAGAGAAATATTCGTTTCTAACACAATCTACCAATTTCCTTATTTTTACTCTTCCAGGACTCTTTTCTCCTAGTTGCCTAAATTGGATTATGGAATGGGAAATTGTCTTTCTGGAAGTCAGTCCTTGCTTACCTCTATGATCCATCCTAGAGTTTCTAACACAGTACAAATTTCAGGAAAATAAAGTATTCTTAGCAAAGATGTACAAAAGAAACTCCTTTTTAAGCTCATGTGTCCTGGTTTGGAGTTTAAAAAATCTGCTTGCCATAACCAGGCTGATCCCTAAACACAGTTGTGTAAACTGGAACATGTACCATCACAATCATACATTTCATAGCTAGCTCCCAAACTGCTCATACCCTGACAGAAACCCAGTGTAGAGCCTGCCTGAATTCCCTAAAATGCAAATGTACCACAATTTATTTCCATTTCCTTATGCCTTCACATAAAATCAATCCTCGTGTTCCCATATAAAATCTATCCATCTCACCAGAATTCATGGCTCAGCACAGACACCATATGGGTTAGATATTCTTATCTTTTCAAACTAAGCACCTAGAACCTGACTCCTACATCTTTCCATTCCTCAAATGTCATAGCAAATCAGAATCCAAATTGTTTATAAAGCAAGATAGTCACATGATTAGTCAATCAATTTTTTTCATACCCTATCATGTGTCAGGCACTGTGTTAAACCCTAGAAACACAAAAAGAAAAAAAAATTAAGATATTTTTTAAAGTTCTAACCAATTTTCAATAATTGAATATTTTCATTCTTGATACCTTCCCCTCCAGAAGTACCTTCCTGGTACCTTCCCTTCTCTTTTTTTTCATATAGTCACAGTCAGTGTATATTCAATTCTGATTTTGCTGATTTCGCTTTGCATCACTTCATATATTTTTCCATATTTGCTTTTAAGCTTCATAAAGTTATAGTACCATAATATTCCATTACACCTTCAACCTGTTGGATATGTGGGTTGCTTCTAATTTTCTGTTAATTATAAATAGAGCAGCTATGATTGTTTTGTATAGACGGGTCCTTTTTTGCCTTTTTATAAGGTTTTAGGGGATAAATCAGTTGCTCTCCAAAATACTTGCACCAGTCAAGTTATACCACCAGTGTATGATCATACCTGTTTCCTAACAGCCCCATCAATATTGGGCTTGATCATTTTTTTGTCATTTGAATCATTATAAATTGGTATATTAAAGTTATTTTGATTTGAATTTCTCTATTATAGATTTGGGAATTTTCAATCTGGTTATCATATGCATTTCCTCAGTCATAAATTGTCTTTTAATAGTCTTTGACCATAGTTCTGAAAGAGTATGAACTTTAGTCTTATGCATCAGCTCCTTACATATTCTAGCATTCTACCTTATTTGATATATTTACTGCAATGTTTAATGCAATATTTATTGCAACTATTTTTCCTATTCTGTTGTTTTTTCATTTTAGAGATACAGTTTTTGTTGTGCAAAATCTTTTTAAAGGCTTTAAATTTATGAAGTAGATGAAAAAATAGTAGCATAGAACCAGGACTAGAGGACTACTCTTCCCCTGTGAAATGCAAGTGGCTGATTTAACATTTTTTCCCTCTGTGTGTAAATTTCCTAAACAGTTGACCTAAATGAGTTCTTACCATGATCAGATAGCCCAGGACAACAGAATAATCCTTTTAATAGGATTATAGGCTGTGCTAAAGTAGACTCAGAGCTTTTATGCTCTGCATGGTAATACACGCTCTAAGAAATTACCAAAAAGAAAAAAATGTAAAAAAAAAATAACCTGGCAAGTCTCCTGTGCAGTTTATAGCCTCTGAAACTGCTGCTGGCTTCTTCATCTCTTATAGTGATCTTTATATTGTGGATGAGGAGATAATAAATGCCAGGCAAAGAAGCAAGCATTAGGCGAATCTGGGGATTGTACAAGATAGGTATGGTGTGTTTATTTATTCAACAAACATTTATTGAGTACATGCCATATGCAGGAATCTCTGTAAGCCACTAAGGGGATAATAGGAGACAGAATATTCTTAAATGTCATAGGAGAGATGGAAGCTAAGCCTTATGTAGGTTAAGAAAAGTGAGAAATCCATTCCGATTTAGGAGAGAGAAGTGGATCAGGGAAGACTTCAGGAAGAAAAAGGCTCTAGAGATGAGCCAGAAAGCATGAATAAGATTTTGACCTGTAGCAAAGAGGTGGAAAGTATGTTAGAAGGAAAACAATCTCCTACCAATGCCAAATAAGGTGAAGACAGTTAAACTATTGATATAGGGGAATAATGGAAACTAATGTTAGAAAGATATGTTGTAAACAGATTTTAGGAGGCTTTAAATGGCAAGCTTAGGGTTTGAACTTTATTGGGTTGCGAACTGAGAGATAATGAAAGTTTTCAAGCAAAGTGATGGCATTACTGGGGCTGTGTTATTAGAAAATTAATCTGGCAGTGACCTGTTAGAAATATTGGGAGTGATATGTTTCTAGACCAAAGGAGGTTTACTAAAAATTAGTTAATCCATTCAATCCTGCAGAGTAACAACTCCTCATATTTGATGTATTTAAGGGAAGGTTCAAAAGGGAATGCCCTTACACCTAGACAGAAGCCCCCGAGGCAGTCTCTTTACTTTGGAACCAGCACCAATCCTCTCCAAACTAGAGCAAAAACACTAGCATCTTTCAACCTGAAGCTGGAACACCTCCAAAGTAGGACTGGGAAAGGACAGGGAAGGTATACAATGAAAGATGTCACAAAAGAGCAATGGTGTTCTGGTAAATATTTGATAGAACAGCTCTCTGAAAATATGCAACACACTTTAAAATTTAATCTGCATTATTAACATTTTCGGTATCACTTTCTTAATTCTAAACAATCAACAACAACAAAAGAGCAAGTCCAACACTGATTTGAAGTACTTGCCAAGGCTGAAAATTTAACAGTTGGTTCTTGGGAGCTAGTACAAGCTGCCTCTAGCACACCCCTGCCAGGGAGTCTCAGTCGTGATGATCTTCAGGACAAGGAAAGAAGAAAAATGCATAATGGCTAAGCAAGAGGTTACTCCCAGTATTTGGTACATGGTTACACCAAGATCTAATGGGAACCACTGGGTCCGTGTTTAATAGTAACTCAGGAAGGGATCTCAGGTGTCATGGCACTTCACATGTTGGGAGCAAAGATAGCTCTGGGGCCAGAGCAGGTAAGGTCAATTTTACACATTTGCAGATCTAATCATAGATTATTGGCTTGATAACAAGGTGTTAAGCTATTGAAGTTGCAGGCAAGGCAAGTTAGTTGGGTTTTTTTTTTTCAGAGTGCTAACAAATCCGTTAAGGGAAACCTAAAGGAGTAATGTCATTGGTAGCAGTGATGGGTCACTCACCTAGGTGACTCTTAAAAGAATCAATTCAGTCAATCTGAAGCAACTTAGACTCAAAGAACACTCACTTTCTTTGGAGACAAAAGTTGTATAGACCTCAAGAAAGTGAGGCTAGAGGTTCTCACATGGAGATGTACAATTCATGGGCAGAAATAGTCATTACAAGGAATGCAGCCAGGACTCCAACAACAAGGCGTGTGAGATAACAAGCAGTAGGGGTGTTGGGAGAGATACTAAGTTGATTAAAAAAAAAACCCATTCAAATCCACTGAGCTCTTTAATGAGAGTCTGAGGACTTTTCTATAGGGAAGTCCTTTTACCTTTCTTTGTTTTAAATGTTTCTTTTGTCTTTGTAAACAGCATCAAACACAGGTATTTTGTAGTCTGGGTATATTTGTTGTAATTATCGTTAGGAGGAGGCAATTGAGGGGAAGCACCACTTGGAAAAGAGAGAGCTAGATTTAACACTGAGGTACTTTGCCAGATGACTGTCTCTGGCAGGGGTCTCAGAGCTAAAAATAGGGAGAATTATAGATCCTTTAGTTTTAATTTCCTAAAGTAGAGAAAGAGAATACTTAAACCAGGAAACCCATCTAAGGCAGAGGGTCAATAGTAGTCTTGGAGGCAGAAGAACAAATAGGAGTGGATGAATAGAAGTGCTCACTATCCCACTACTTTTACAATTTTGAAAGGAGGTGAAGGCTTTAGATCAGATTAGCTTCCTCCCACTGAGGTCACAGACAAGGAGACACAGTTCAGCTTGAAAACCGCTTTTCTAGATACAGCTCAAAGATATAGAAAAGTGGAAAAGTTCCAAAAACTGCCAGGACAAGGGGAAGGGGCATGGTAACATAATAGATAAACTGTTGGACAGTGGGAGATTAGGCCAGCAAAATCAATGATTTTCCCAGACTACAAACAGTCTGGGAATTGTAAACAAGGAGACCAGTTAGCAGACTTTGGGGAATACCAGTGTCAGAGATATTAAGGTGACCTCAGGAGACGGCAACAGCAAGTTCTCAAACAATGGAACTCAGCTCCACAGAATGAAGTTTGTAGTACAAGTGGATGTATACATCTTATTCAAAATCTTAAAATTGTTTAACGTCATTAGGATTCCTTGGGCAAGATATTATTCACAAAGGGAAGATGCCCCCTGGGAAAAATACCAATCTACAAGCATAGCTTTCTTTGGTCAAAAGTATTCAAAATGATAAGGTAGTTTGTAGGAGGATATGGTCCAAACCTTCAGGGAATTTCATTCTGGAATCATCTTTGTATTTTCTATGTGTGGCAACACCCTTAACTGGCAGATGAACCCTAAGTCAAATCAACAAGAAGTATTTATTGAGCACTTGTTATGCATTAACTGCACCAAAAAGATTAGGCTTGGGGCTTTTTAAGACAATAAAGTTAATTTAAAAGCACTTTTATTGGGGATTTTTTAAACAATGAATTCTTAAAAATAAATTTAAATTAATTTTTAAAGTGAATCCTTAAAAATAAAATTATTTAAAACTTTGAGCTAAAAACTAGAGACTTAATCTGTTATATTAACTCACTGTTTTCTAACTCATTTAAATGTGCATGTGTGTGTACATATATATGTGTATTGTGTGTTTGTTGGTATATGTATGTATGTACCAATTCATGTTTTAAATGGTCTAAAATGATTTTCCCAGGCTACGAACAGTCTGGGAATTGTAAACAAGAAGACAAGTTAGCAGACTTTGGGGAATATCAGTGTCAGAGATATTAAGGTGACCTCAGAAGACAGCAATGGCAAGTTCTCAAACAATGGAACTCAGCTCCACAGAGGGAAGGACCCTGGACCCCAGTGAGTGACCCCAGAGGCCATCTAGTCCAACTGCTCATTTTACAGATGTTTCCTACAAAATGATGAGGAAATTGAGCCCAATAGAGTTTAAATTACTTATCTAAGGTCACATAGATATTTAGTGGTAAAGTAAAGAATTTGACCTCAGGTTCTATGACTTCAAGTTCGGTGCTCTTTCTACTAAATTGGCTAAATCCTCCTTGATGCCATTCTTTTTAAGAACTGGATTAAAATTTTCTCTGCATTTGAGATATCCATTCTTTCTATTTTCAATCAGATCAATCTCTACCTGTTCCATTATAAAGGTGTTATCATGGACCCCATCATCAATAGGTACATGGAAGCTATCAGGGAAGATATCATCCAATAATGATGAGAAGAGGAAGATAAGAATCCTGAGTGGTGACTCCCTACTTAGGGGCACCATGACAACTGTTGTTTGGGGGTATTTTTCCCCCAAATAATAGATTTGCTATTGTCTCAGCTCTTGTGTCCATTATATTCATGCACGCATGTATATACGTGTGTACATATATGTGTGTGTACATATGTGCGTATGTGTATACTGAGTATTTATATAGTATGGTTGACTGGTCAAAATAAAGACTGTTATGTATTTCTGGTGAATTACATAAGTATAAGTGATATTAACAGAAGAAACCTAGATAGCATTGACAAAGATTACAAAGTTATGGGCAAGAAAGTAAAGCCCATAGGGGCACAGATTGATTTTATCACTTCTGCCAATTGAAGGAAAGAAAAGCTCAAGAAAAGAAGAGATTTGGGGAGTGAGCAACTGGTAAAGAAGGTATCTCAGATGGGATTTGCTTGTGTGTTTTCTTACAATCAATAGATCTAGATCTGGGTATTTCTACTTTGGTTGAACTCATTTTACAGAAAAGAAAACTGAGGCTCAAAGACATTAAATGACTTGACCAAGGTCACAAAGGTCCTCTAATTTCAAAGCCAGTGTTCTTTCAACTACATTATGCCACTTCCCTTGGAGCAATGGACGGAAGATTCGAAAAGACAAGTTTCAGCTTAATGTAAGGAGAAGCTTAATAATTATTGAAGCTATCCCAAGGTAAGATGGGCTGCCTTTGGAGGCAGAAGGCTTTTTTTTATCAGAAGTATTCAAGGAAAGACTGGATAATTACTTGTCACCAATGTAGAAGGTACTCTTTTTCAATTGTGGGTTGCACTAAAGAGTCACCAAAGTCTCATCCACATCAGAAATTCTTTGATTCTGTGATTCTGGTACCACTCAGGGTCCCTCAGTTTAAACTTTGCTTTAAACTCCAAAATTACTTTTAACTTCAATCATATCCCTTTGTCACTACTTTGAATCCTATTAAAATTATCCTATGGACTCCACTTAGCAAAACTGCAAAGGAATTGTGCAGACTTAAGGTGGGCAAAGAGGTTCATTTCAACCCTCACAATGTTCCTAGTTTCCATGAAAATCAAACCTGGTCCAAAATCTGAAGGGCCAAGGAAGCTGGTGAGCTCTACCTTTATTGTTTTATTGGATTTTACAGCCTTTGTTAAGGATTCTTGCCAATGACAAAACTGCACAGAGAAGAAAGCAAAGCTCACCCTCTTGATCCAAATCCATGTTAGCTCAATTAATTGGTCTAGTGTTA
This sequence comes from Phalanger gymnotis, assembly GCA_028646595.1. Taxonomy (NCBI): domain Eukaryota; kingdom Metazoa; phylum Chordata; class Mammalia; order Diprotodontia; family Phalangeridae; genus Phalanger; species Phalanger gymnotis. Next base: position 95,998,094 of record CM053624.1, on the reverse strand, counting down.
ATGAAACTAAGCTCATGCTGGGATAGATCATAGAGAAAATATGGATTAAGTATTTGGGGAGAGTTAGATGCCACAGTTCATAGAGTGCTGGATTTAGATTCAGGAAATCCTGAATTCTAATTCTACTTCAGACACTTACTAGTTGTGTGACCCTGGGTAAGTAAAATAAGTTCTCAGCCTCAGTATCCTCATCTGTAAAATGGGAATAATACTAGCATCTACCTCACAGTGTTGTTTCAAGAATAAAATAAGGTACTTCACAAGACTTAAAGCACTATATAAATGCTAGCTATTATTTTGTTATTGTTATTTATCTAAACATCTCTCTAATCTTATCATTTACTTTCTTCATGAGAAAGTGCTTGAGAAGAGGAATAAAGATTATTTGAACCATGTAAATAACCCAAATCCACATGCCCTGGCCATCAAGGAAATTAAGGAATGGGCAAGAAAGGATTTTCAAAATATATTTGAAGTATCATCTGCAGCCTGGCCATTGTATGTTTCCAGTCTTTAGAGATTCTTTGGCAAAAAGAAAATGAAGACTATGATGCTGGAAAACATGTAGAAAAGCTCAGGAGCAATGGCGAGCAAGTCACCAAGTCTGAACACCTCGGTGTCCTTCTCTGTCAAAAGACAGGAGTGAGCTAATTGATGTTTATGAACCTCTCCTAGGTCCTGTGAAGAGGTACAAGTCGCCCTATTTTCAAGATCTCTAAAATTTATCTAGGAGACAAGTCTGATTCATGTGAAATAATGAGTGACTAATATATATCAATGAAGAATAAGTGCAATGATGAAACTGGCTTCAAGAAGATCTGCTTCAAGTCCTGCCTTGGACACTAACGAGCTATGTGACCCTGGGTATGTCACTTCTCTCAGTTTCTTCAGTTTTGAGATAGAATTAACATAGCACCCCCTTCTCAGAGTAATTGTGAAGATCGATTGAAATAATATATGGAAAGCGTTTGCAGACTTCGAAGTGATTTGTAAATAAAGGAGAATCATTATTGCTATATTAGACACTAGATTGTATTATACAAGCTGTAAATGCAAAGGAGAGAGCTCACAAAAAGGAGAGATAAGTGTGGGCAGAAGCAGGTAACAGTTTTCATGATGGGGCTGGTGCTAGAATTAGGCATTGAAAGATGGGTAGGATTTAATAAAGAAAGGAAGGAAACTCATCATACATGGGGAAAGATGAACAACATAAGCATAAGCATAGATAAGGAAAGAAATGAACATGATGTGTACCCTCCCTCCTGCCAAACTAGCTTTTCAAAGTTCTACTCAGCTCCAGTGCAAATGAAACTTTCTTTTAGGCTCTCCCTAATCACTCCAACTAGAAGGGATTTTGGTTTTGTGCTTCTGAAATCCTGTAGCACTTCTGGGACATTTGTTCATACTACCTGGTGTTATAGTACTTTGTGTTTGTGTTAATAGGATATGAACAAACATAATTATAAATCACCTACTAGATTATGAACTCTTTGAGGCCAGGAACCAAGTGCACATTGATGTACCCCCTCATCCCCACCCCACCTGCCACTCAGGGTAAGAGATGCATGATACAGCTAGTTAACTGAATGAAGAAGACCATAGGAACACAGAATTCTCACTATTACATGAGGAGGTTATCAGCAGGAACATGGAGAATCCTCTTCTCTCTTTTAACAAATGGCTTCCACAGATGCTTCTTTTCTACCCACCATCACTTGGAACTGGCTGCTTCTTTTTGTCCCTCAGAGAGTCTGTAGAAAAGTACAAGAAGAACCAAAGTGAGAAAGTACTGTGTGTGTATGTGTATGTGTGTGTGTGTTTGTGTGTGTGTCCCCCAGTCTTTCTCTTATCCCAGCCTATTTGCTTCAAGTTATTTTTCCAATATCAAAGAGAGCCTTTTCTAATAGCATTGTTTCTGGCTAAGTTGTTCTGGAGACCAAGTTCACACATTTACAAATCCACCATTGATGTGAGGTGTGTAGTTTCTGGTCATGGAACAGGATGAAATAGCTGACTCTCATGGGGATTGAACCATTGACTTTATTCCTATCCATTCCTAGGTCTATTTTAAAAGAGGTAACTGATCACAAGTGCAAAAGAAATACCAAGACTACCTTCTAAAGCCAACTCTAAAGTGATTCTACTACTGTGTAGTAGAAAGAACAATAGATTTGAAGTCAAATGACCTAGACTCAAACCCTACCTATGGTATTTGTGTGACCTCATATAAGTCGCTTCACCACCTAGTGCCTCATTTTCCTCATCAATAAAATGATGGGGTGGAGTCAGATTAAATATTCTCTGAAGTCCCTTTCACCTCTAAATATATGACCATAAAATCCTATAGTTATGTGACCTCTATAATTCTTTCTAATACTGAAGCTATGATCCTGGGAGTTAGAAACTTTTCATTTTTTTAGTATTATTGGCCCCTCTTCTTTTTTTTCCAACAATGAGTTATGCAAAACTTCAGTAGGAAAGAAAAAAGAGACTCACAAATTTATATTTTAAAAATCAAGCTAAGAATTGAAGGAGCCAACAAAGGGTCATCCCTCGAAGTGACCTTGCTCAGGTGTGACATGAGATCTCTGTGCATCTTGGTATTGGTTGATCATATAACTACAATGATGCTAAGGACACTGAGCTGCCAAAAGAAGGTGACCATTAGGTGCCAGCACCTCCATTTGGGGTGTTTTTAGCACTCTACCTTCTTATGGATTAACATCTGAGCAACTGTCTCTTCACTCCAGACTCAAGATGGCATAAGGTTGTCATCTTTGTGGAATCAGTGAGAGAAGAAGCTTGAGGGGAAGAAAAGTGGTCAATCTCTTTCAGAAAAATGATTATTTTCTTGTTACATTAATAATCAATTTTCTATATGGGACCTACTTTCCCGCATTTAAAGCCCAATCTCTCAAGGACATTTCTCACCCTGCCCAAAGATTTCACCCCACCTAGACCATTTTATCTAGGTGGAATGAGAATAGGCCCTTTTGGAGGAAGTGGTCTGGCTTGAGATGAGTCTCTTTGTCCAAGACTGACATGATCAAAGTCACATCTCCCAGCCCCTCATTATAATATTCATTCTCTCATTAATTGTTAGCTAATCAGAATTGATTTCTGCCCCTCAGGGACAACCCCTTTTCCAAAAGTGTTTGACCATTTGAGGGTCTCCAAAGTTTATCTTTGTTTTCTGAGAGAAACACTTACCTCAATTTATTATTTGCTAGCCATAATTGATAAACTGATGATGAATTACCCAGAACCTCTGTCTCTCAGGCTGTTCATTCATCTCAGCTTCCATGACCTTTTTTCTAGAAGTTACTTGGTCCTCATTGGTAACCTAAACAATAGCCATGTCTTTAAGCTGAATCCTCCAGTCTGCTTCTAATCAAGCAGATCCCCCTACCATTGACAGCCTCTGCCTGTACAGTATATTCATTGCTCTGTCTAATTTTGATAAGTACTTCAGAAAAGTGTATATCTTAAGGAAGCAAATATTTGAAGAGTTTTTTTTCCAGAAAGTAGGGGTCAGCTTTGTGGACCAGTGTTGCATATACATGCATTAAAGCCATTTGACCAGGGATTAAGTGCATCTAATAAATATGGGAAAATTGTATTTACTTAGAGATTTGTAAAATTGAATCAAAGGGCCTGAAACTGAAAGTGGAGGGTAAGAGAAGAATCTCATCACCTAGATAGAACAATGAATGCTAGATACATCACAAAGAAGAAAATAATCAATAGAGAGACCTAGTAATTTGCAAGATACAATATCCAAGAAGAGGAGCAAAAGTAATACCCATTGCCACAGATGTCTGTACAAAGGTACAGAGTATTAGGAATAAACTAAACAGTTTATGATCACAACGTAAGGATATCACTGAGACCTGGTAGAATTAATGAGGAATTGGAATATGGCAACATAAGAGTATATTTTATATAAATGGAATAGCTTAGATAAAAAGGACTACAGAGTAGGATTGTATATCAAAATGATATGTATTCCCATAAATCCATAGATTAGAGAGGGAAAGCACAGCAAAGAATTTTAACGAGTCAAAAGAAGGAAAAACAGAAGTAGTTTTGTGGTGGGTTGTATACTAAAGACCACTCAGTCAAAACGGAGAAATAGAGGAGAGAAGAGAAGAAACTCTAACCCAGATGGTTCACTTGATGTCCACGAATAAGATCAAAAAGCTGGCATGGAAGCATGAAATAGTAATGACATGGGACTTTAACAGTCTGGCCATACACTGAAGCTCCCTCTTCCTAAAACAGAACAGCTGATAAGTTCTTGATTTGCCTAAATAAATTCATTTTTCAAAGGTACCAAAAGCTTTGAGATAAATTGCTATTCTAGACCAGGTCCGGACAAAGTAGGAGCTGCTTTCCAAAGTAAAAAATAGAACATTGGGTAAATATGACCATACTGTCTTAGAATTTGTCACTGATAAGGAGGAAGTTCTGGCTAATTTCTACCATGTCAAAAAAAATAAAGGAGAGAAGGGGAAGTGAAGAAGAATAGAAAAGAGAGAGGAAGAAAAGAGAGGAGAGTAGGGAAGAGGAAGGGAGAGGAGAGGACAGGAGTAGAAGAGGAAAGAGCCTAACCCAAACTGTTCACCTGATGTCCACTCTAGATATTGAAAGATTGAATTTCGAAATGATCAATAAAAAAGGATTGGTTGAATTCCATGGCTTAAAATTCTCTAGAAGAAATTGGCTCTGAAGGAAAAACAAAAATCCAGTGCTATATATGTAAACGGTTGTGATGAGGAAGCAAGAGAAGTGAAAAAGGAATATGCAGTTTCATTTCAAACTAATATCAAGAGGCAGATGAAATAAGTACTTATTATCTGCCAGGCACTCTGATAAGTACTGAGAATATAATGAAAGGCAAAAAACACTGTCTCCACCCTTAAGGAGCTCACACTAAAATGAGAAAGATAACATATAAACAACTCTGTACATATGAAATATATACAGAATAATAGATGGAAGGTAAGCTCAGAGGGAAGACAATGGGGGTAGGGGGGTCCCTTCAGAGAAAGCAAGATATTTGAGTTCAATCTCAAAAAAGCCAGGGAAGCTCAGATGAAGAGGTGAGGGAACAGAGCATTCCAGGAATGAGGTATATCCAGCACAAAAGCCAGGAGTTAAAGATAGAATACACAGATAGAATCAATACTCATTCCAGAGGGTCCAGTGGCAAAGACAATTGCAAAAGATGCTGAAGAAAAGAAAACCCTGACACAATAGGTGCACTGTGGAAAAGAGAATTAGAGTGGGCATACCTTCCTCCAATTGATTTTCCTCTCTAATGAATATAGTCTTCCCAGTTTATAAAAACCAATATCCCCAAAGTAGCAGTGCTGATGATCTGATCTAAACCTTGTGGGGATGGGGGTGGGGTGGGGGTGAGGGTGGGGATGGGGAGATTGCTCTCCCTTTGCTTTGTATTTTTGCTACGACAGCAATTTTTAAAATTTCTGATTAACATTCACACAAGTCTGAGGGCTCATGTACTCCCTACCTGTAGCAGTCTAGACATACTATTTCTTCTTAGTAGAAGTGTGAATGTGTCCCTTCCTGTGAGTTTGCCTCAATGATCTTCATCCCAGCAAGAGATGCCCCAGTCTCTGAAGAACTCTAATTGGTTGCTGTGTTAATTTGTGTCTCACCGAAGTTAGCAGGGCAGAACCATTTTATTGCTCCCTCTTCATCAGTTGTCTTTCCATTGATGTGGATGGGAAAGCCTCCATTCCTAAAACTTGAATGTGCTTCCTTCGAGACCTTCAGCAATCTTGAACCAATTTTTGTAAATTTTGGTTGTTAGTTCAGTAAGTGATACTAATACCTTTCATTTAAGGCTTATTCTCTAGAGCCAGTGGTCACAATTCCTTCCCTACCTTGAAAGAGTCTATACTTGGTATGGGGCCAATGTGCCAAGATGCAGGACCCGACCATGCTCCAAGCAAGCACAATGTTGAAAGGGGTAAACAATGAATGCAGTTGAACAAAGTTTACCAGAAGTGTATTTGATGCTCCAAAAACGTCTTTGTTTTTCCAACCTAACATAATTGGCTCATTTCCAGAGGTTTGTGCAATCACATCCAGATTGGATTGAATTTTGTCTATCATTTCATGAATCATGTCCAAATTTCTCAGCCTGGTATTAAAAACTCAAAATAAAATTGCTCCTACTTCTTACCTGTTCAACCTTCACTACTTTCTATTATAGACTTACTGCTGTAAAAAAGTGTTTTTTTTTCTGTACAAACACATTTACCCCTCTGTTCCTTTGTTTTCATTATTTCCCAGTGTGGAATACCTTCTTTATCTTCCTCTATCAATCAAAATACAATTCTCTTGAAGCTCATTTTAAGAACCACCTACTTCAATAAAGTTTCTTCAGGTCATGTCATCAGTAAGTATTTATTAAGTGCCAAGCACTCTGTTCAGCATGGGGGATGCAAAGAAAGGAAGGAAGGAAGGAAGGAAGGAAGGAAGGAAGGAAGGAAGGAAGGAAGGAAGGAAGGAAGGAAGGAA
>CM053624.1:95968080-95985359 GCA_028646595.1 Phalanger gymnotis | reverse complement strand
GTTCCCAGCCAACTTACTTGACCCTTGAATTTTTCAGCGGGTATGACTACTTGTAGACTAAAGAGTTCTATGTTCCAAGCTTGAGGGGATGTGCCAGTTCTGCCTCACCAGCACTCCTCCTTCCCCAACAACCCTCAAACAGGACTGGACTTAGATCTTCAGCAGGCTTTTCACTCCTGCTCTGATCAGCCACTTAATTCTGCCCATCAGGTGGGCCTGGGGCCAGAAGCAACTGCAACTGTAGTTCTGTAGCTGCCCCACCTCCACTGCCCCTGGGGTGGTGGCTGAACCGCAAACTCCCTGTCCCCAGCAGCTTTCCCCACTAACCTACTCTGTTGTCTTTGGTGTTTGTGGGTTGAGAAGTCTGGTAACTGCTGCAGCTCACTGATTCAGGGCGCTAGGGCACACTCCGCTGGTTCCTGGTCTGTTTGATCTGCGCTGCCCACGCTGGGCTCTGCTCATCTCCACTCCCATCCGCTCCCAGCTCCGCAGTGGGATAGACCTTACCCAGCGACTATCCAGGCTGTCCTCGGCTAGAGCCCTGTTTCCCTCTGCTACCCTGTGTGTTCTGCAGTTCTAGAATTGGCTCAAAGCCATTTTTTATAGGTTTTTGGAAGAACTTGGCAATGAGCTCATGCTAGTCCCTGCTCTCCAGCCACCATCTTGGCCCCACCCACATTTTTTGTGTTTCAATGATAGGATGGGATCCCTGCCTGCCATGGTAATAAGGCCAGGGTTGGGTAACCAGACAATTTTTAGGGCACCTTTTCTAGCCTCTTCCTCACAACAGGAAGTGAGCAGTTCAATCCTTAAAAGGCTGCTCAGACACCCAGGGGGCTGCTGCATCCCACTGCTGTTTCCAGCGAGAAGAGGACCCTATGGCCTAGGTTACCTGTGTGCAGGATTGTGACTACAATTCCCAGTGTAGCTATACCTACTGCTTCATCACTTCCCTGTTGTCACAGTATTTTGAGATGGGTAAAGTTGGTAAAATGGCATGGGTGATGTCTTTTGTTTGGTATGTAAAATGGATTTCAGTGAGGCAGTTACACAAAATCATCAGCCTCACTCTCTCTTCCAGAGTCATCACAGTCCAGCAGCAGGACAGAATCAAGACAATTGGTGATGGCTTAAGATGCAGTAGATAACCTTGGCATCTTCAACATCCAATCAAGCTCTAAGCACTCCCCAGCCCGGTTTTAGCTGCCTTCATGGCCATTGAAACAGATTGTTGTCATCTGCCCATTCCACCAGGAGAAGTCTTCACATGCTTGGGGTAGACACCACCCTAACTCACCAACAGGTTTGAGACTCCTTGGTTACCCTCAAACTGATTTAGCTTGTCTTCTGAAACTGTTTACCAGGGTATGGCCATTGTGAATGCTATGGCTCCCTGGAGCCACAGGTGAGAGATAGAACAGGCAGACACCAAGGATGGAAAGTCCTGAGAAGGGCTCATTAGCCTTCACACCAGAGGTATCTAGTCTTCCTTGAACATAACTTATATCGCTGTTGAAGATAGGATGGAATGAAACCACTTGTAAATGTAGAAGGGTCTATCTTGGCAAGGAGAAGGGCCACCTTTTCATATAAGAGAGGGTAAAGGAGGAGATAGTGACAGAAGGTATCTGAGTGATGTCAGATAAGAAGGAGGAGGGAGAGGGAAGGAGTTCTCAGCAAATGGCCTACCTTTTTTTTTTAGAGAAATGAATCAAGGCTCTTACCTGAGAGGGTGGGGGGAGGATGAGCCATGGAAGGTTTAAGGAGAGAAATCTGTTGTGATGAGTGGGATAGGGAATCTGTTAGGAAAATGCAAGGATCGCCTTGCCACAGTAAAGGCCCAATGGAGATTATGTAACATAAATTTGTAGTGGATCCAGTCAGCATGGTTTCATGATTTTCTCAAATTTTGTTCATCAGCATGTGAGTAAGAGGGAAGACAGCAGATGGTGAGAACAATACAAGGCTGAGGCTCAGCTGGGCAACATCAGATATCTTAAAATCTATTTTTTACTTTCTTTCATTCTTTTTTTTTATTTGAGTCTTCTTGTACAAAATGACTAATATGAAAATGTTCTACATGATTGCACATGTGTAAACTATATCAGATTGCTTACTGTCTCAGGGAAAGGAGTGGGAAGGGATAGAATTTGGAATTCAAAACTTTAAAAAGAGTTTTAAAAAATTGTTTTAACATGTAATTAGGGAAAATAAAGTATGATATTGAAAACAGTATAAAAGAGTTGTTGTTGTTGTGTTTATCCTTCATTCTTGAAGAGGACCATGACATCAGGGAAATGATGATATGACTTGCAATTGACTTTGATTTGAGTGAGGGAGGGCTATGCATGGTCACCAATCTCACTTTCTCCTCCAGGGCCAGTTGACTCCAATGGCCTGATATTCACCAGGAGGACTGGTGATGGCCCAGGATGCATTGGGAGACCCTGGCCCTTTTAGGCTAAGGTCTTTTTAGGTGAGTGGAGTAATGCCCATTCAGTGAATAGGCTTCTTTAAATACTTCATCAAGGGATGGCATAAGGGAGTAAGGGACTGGAGAAAAGAAGATAAGATAGAGTCGAATTGGTTTATTGAGGAGTGAAGATGGGGACAGAAGAAAAGAGTGCCTAATACACAGGTGATGGCCTGGGAAAGAGCTCAGAGGTGGAGAGATTGGAGGTCAATGTGAGGAGAAAGAACAGGGTTAGGGGAAGTAAAGGAGAAAGAGAGGTGTAATGTCAATAGATTATGATCAGATAAAGGAATTTCGGAGTTCATGAACGTGGAAGTAAAACACATAAGAATGATGCTAAGGTTAAGAGTATGAAAATCTCTGTGTTTAACTGAGATACAGTAAAAAAAAAAGAATAGATCATGGGAAATGAGTAAATTGAAGAAAAGGGGAGGTAGGATATTTGAACAAGTATAAATACATACGTTGAAGTGTCATAGAACGATGACAGGGGTTGGGCAATAGAGAAAGACCATGAACCAGGCACTGAGAAAGAAGGAAGGTCACTAAACAACAACACCCAGGATCTTGATTACGTGTTAAATATGGATCAAATGAACTTCAAAAGAGGAGAAGTTACTGAGTGATGGTGGTAGAGAGAGAACGTGGAAGTTATAATGGTGTGCAAGAAGATTCTAACTCCTCTACTATGCTCAGTGAGTCCAGAGTGAAAGTCTAAACAGTGATGGAAAAAGTGATCAAGGAAGTTGAGTCATTTAGCAAAAGCCAGTTCTCACTAAGTGTAAAATGATGGAGAAAGCAGGAAAGGAAAAAAAAGTTTAGGATGAAGGTAGTTTATTGCCTATGGAGTAAGCAAAGATTAACTCCAGGTAGCATGATCTTTCCCTTATTCTAAATTTCCATAGCCCTTATTTCATTGCCTAGTGTTGGTCTGTAAGCAATTCTTCCTAGAGTGAAAGTTCTTTGATGATGAGAGGATATCTTCTATATACTTTGTACCTCCCACATTGTAAGGCAGGGTGATAGGCATAATTTAGGTGTGTGCCTCAGTTTCCTCATCTCCCTCTCAGGATGTTATGAGGATAAAATGAGATAATGTTAGCACAGTATTTTGCAAACCTTAAAGCACTATATAAATGTAATTATTATTAATGGTATCATTATACTACAAGTAAACACAATCCCCTATCATAGAAAAGTGGTAAAGGTGATTAAAAGGACAGAAAATGGTTCTTATGGGGGGTAAAATGAAAGAATTTATGGGTATTTAATACAGAAAAGAGAAACCTAAGGTAGGACTATAGGACTGTCTTCATGTTTATAAATCCAATAATAAAAGCTAACATTTATATAGTACAGATAGGCTTATAAAGTGCTTTATACACATTAAGATTTGTATATATGAGGAGATGCTACATAGTTCTTCTCAGTTTCCACAGAAGAGTGAAGAAAAGAAAATTGGTTTAAATTAAAAAGCAGGAAAGATATTAGCAGTTCATAAGAAAGAACTTATTGATAATCCATAGAAATGAAATATAGAGGAGTCCCTGAAGATCTTCCAAGAAGTGGAGAGCCTGTGTTTTCTCTACAATGATTTAGATCTTCACTTGCCTAAAGGCAGGATGCTGAATCAAAGTTAGCTTCAGGCCTTCTGAAACAAAGGAGAATGAGATGCAGCTTCACTCCATGCCCAGTTCAAACACTGGATTAAATTAATTCCGTTCACCAGCATTTCATGTTAAGGTTATCTGAGCATTTATCCTAATCATATTGCCTTCACAACTATTGCTTCCACTAAACAATTCAGCTTTCATGATATAATCCTTTCTTAGTATTTATCAATGTGGTGAAATGGAAAGACATTGGACTTGGAATCAATGGAACTTGATTCTGGTCCTAGACCTGACACTACCCAGCAAATTGTGTCATTTGCTTTGGCCTCAATAAAACAAAGGGGCTTGGACAATCCCTCAGACCCCTTGTTGTTTCAAAATCCTCAGATTTTAGAATACATAAAACATTTCCAAGGATGTCTTCTTAAGGTGTTGTCTCATCTTTGGCCTCCATCTCTCTCCCCTCACATAGACATCTGCTATGACCCTAGGAAGGCAAAGAATAAAATTAGAGATAGTCCTTCCTGACTCTCTCAGCTTGCTCCAGAATGAGATTGACACTATGTTATTAACACCAATCATTCCTGGCTGCTAACTAATTTGCCTACCTTAGGATACCCAAATTTTGACTGCCAGATACCTGTACCATAGCTGTGATTTTGGCTCAGGGCTGGTGGCATCCATTGTCTGCCCTAGTCTGACTGGTGTGTGGCTATATTGTTCCTGGGAGATGGAGTGGATTTCCAAACCTGTCTTCCTCTCTGCTTGTCAGAATTTGAATGAGGAAAGAATCATGTAGCCTCTGTAATATCTGCAATTCACCAAAAGGAAAGATATCCTTTGAGAATAGAGTTAGTAGAAAATTTCTCTTCAAAAGAATGTTATTACTGTGTGAAGGAAGAAACGTGGACAAATCCTGTGTCCCATAAGGAGAGGCACCATGGTACAGTGGACAGAGCAACGGATTGGGAGTCAAAGGAGGACTCAGATTCAAATCGAGAGAGAGACAGAGAGGGAGAAAGAGAGAGAGACAGGGAGAGACAGAGAGGGAGAGAGGGAGGTAAGGAGAGAGGGAGAGAGAGGAAGAAAGAGGGCTGGGACAACCCATGTTGTTGTTTAGTTGTTCAGTCATGTCCAACTTTTAAAGACCCCACAGACTATAGCACACCAGACCCTTCTGTCCTCCATTATCTCTCTAAATCTGTCCAAGCTTGTATTCATTGCTTCCATGACACTATCTCATTCTCTTCCATCCCTCTCTCCTTTTGCCTTCAATCTTTCCCCAATATCAGGGTCTTTTCCAATGAGCCCTGTCTTCTCATTATGTAGCTAAAAAATTTAAGCTTCAGTTTCAGTATTTGACCTTTTTTCTTTTTCCTTCAATCTTTCCCAACATTGGGGCCTTTTCCAATGAGTCAGTCCTGTCTTCTCTTTAAGTTGCCAAAGTATTTAAGCTTTAGCTTCAGTATTTGACCTTCCAATGAATAGCCTGAATTAATTTCTTTAAAGATTGATTGATTTGATCTCCTTGCTGTCCAAGGAACTCTCAAAAGTCTTCTCCAGCACCACGGTGTGAAAGTGTTGATTCTATGGTGCTCAGCTTTCCTTACAGGCACACACTGGAAAAACCATGGCTCTGATTATGTAGATACTTGTTGGCAAGGTGATGTTTCTACTTTTCGATATGCTGTCCAGATTTGCCATAGCTTTCCTTCTAAGAAGCAAACATCTCTTAATTTCATGGTTTCAGTTGCTGTCTACAATGATCTTTCAGCCCATAAATGTAAAATCTGACACTGTTTCCATTTCTTCTCTCTCTATTTGCTAGGACGTGATAGGACCAGTTGCCGTGATCTTTGGTTTTCTTTTGTTTTCCTTTGTGTTTTTTTTTTTAATGTTAAGCTTCAAGGTAGCTTTTATCTCTCCTCTTTCAACCTCATTAAAGGCTTCTTAAGTCTTCTTCACTTTCTGCCATTCCAGTGGCATTGCCTGCATATCTGAGAGTATTGATATTTCTCCCAGCAACCTTAATTCTGGCTTTTGATTCATCTAGCCTGGTATTTCTCATGATGTACTCTGTATATAAGTTGAATAAATAAGATGACAACATACAGCTTTGTCATACTCCTTTACCAATCTTAAACCAATCAGTTGTTCCATGTTTAGTTCTAACTGTTGCTTCTTGGCCCACATACAAGTTTCTCAAGAGACAAGTAAGATGATCTGGTACTCCTATCTCTTTGAGGACTTGTCACATTTTGTTATGGTGCATACAATCAAAGTTTTAAGTGTAGTCAATGAAGCAGAAGTAAATGTTTTTTTCTGGAACTACCCAGCTTACTGCATAATCCAACAAATTAGAAAATTTAGCAATTCAGTCTCTAGTTCCTCTGCTTCTTTGAAAACCAGACGGTAGTTCTCTGTTGACGTATTGCTGAAGCCTAGCTTGCAGAATCTTAAGTATGACCTTGCTGGTGTGTGAGATTAGCACAATTGTTCGGTAATTTGAACATTCTTTGTCATGGCCCTTCTTTAGGATTAGAACATAAACTGATTTTTTGCTGGCATATTGAGTACAGCACTTTAATAGTATCATCTTTTAGCATTTTAAACAACTCAGCTGGAACTCTGTCACTTCCACTAGTCTTATTATTAATAATGCTTCCTAAGGCTAACTTGACTTCATTGTCCAGGGCGTACAGCTCTAGATCAGCAATCACACCATTGTCATTACTGGTGGTGTTAAGATTTTTCTTATGTAGTCTTTCTGTTTATTCTTGACACCTCTTCTTAATCTCTTCTACTTCTGTCAAATCCCTACCATTTTTGTTTTATCATGCCCATTTTCATATGAAGTGTTCCCTTGACATCTCTAATTTTCTTGAAGAAATCTCTTGTCTTTCCTATTCTATTGTTTCCTTCTATTTCTTTGCATTGCTTCTTTAAGAAAACCTTCTTATCTCTCCTTGTTATTCTCTGGAATTCTGCAAACAGTCGGGTATATCTTTCCCTTTCTCCTTTCCCTTTCCCTTTCCTTCTTTCCTCAGCTATTTGTAAAGCCTTATCAGACAGCCATTTTGCTTTCTTGCTCTTCTTTTTCTTTGGGAGTTTCGTTACTGTTGCCTCCTTTACAATATTTTAAACTTCCATCCATAGTTGTTCACATACTCTACTAGATCTAATCTCTTAAATGTATTCGTCATTTCCACTTCATGTTCATAGGGTATACTATTTAGGTCATCCCTATACAGTCTGATGGTTTTCCCTACTTTCTTCAATTTAAGTCTGAATTTTGCAATAAGAAGTTCATGATCTGAGCCATCTATAGGTCTTATTTTAACTGACTATGTAGAACTTCTCCACTTTTAACTGCAAAGTATATAATCAATTTGATTTTTATATTGGCCATCTATCTGGTGATGTCCATGAGTAGAGTCATCTTTTGGGATGTTGAAAAAGAGGGTTTGTTATGACTAGCATGGTATCTTGATAAAACTCTATTAGTCTCTGCCAGGCTTTATTTTGTATTCTAAGGCCAAACTTGCCTCTTATTCCAATTATCTTTTGATTTCCTACTTTAGCATTCCAATCCCCAATGATGAATGTGACGTCTCTTTTTGATGTTATTTCCAAGAGGGGCTCCAACACATTCCTCCTTACTATGAGTCTAATACTATAAATACTATATCCTCTTTACTCAAAAGCATGTGAATCCTGTATGCCTCTGCTCTGTGACCAAAGGCAAGATCCATACTTGGTCCTGACTGCCTCTATAGGGTGTACATTTCCAATGCTTACATCTCCCCCCAACTTTCTTAGTATCTCTCTCCAGGGATTTTAGGAAGCTTCTTTCATGTCTCCTTGTCTTGTCCTGAATTCCTTTGAGGGTATTCATTAACTAATTACACAGAACACACAGGCTTTTCCCCATTTCTTTCAGTCCCATTTTGTATAGAACATTTATATTTCTAGAGTACTTTTTTCCTTTTCTCAGGAATTTCCAACTGTATATTTTTATACCCATGAAATATCAAATATGCCTTTGAAAGAACAAAAAGAGCCAACAGCAAAATACTGAGACACATGGCTTCCTTTTTAGGGTTTTGTAACGATTTGGTTCTTGATAGGTCTGAACAATGCAACCTTCAAAAACCCTTGTGTGATCTATTAAGGAAGCAGCCTATGTAAACCCTAAAGTAGGAGGAACTAAAATGGAGAAGATAGCTATCTCACCTCCTAGTCAACTAGAAACTAGGGCAGCATAGGCAAACCCACTCTGCTGAGCATTCAGAAACTTAGAGAGGATGGAATCCTGACCCTGAAAGTGTTTCTCTCCCCCTTCTGCTCTGAGATGGATGACCAAACCTTGAAGGTGACATAACAAGAGAAAAGAGAGAGAAAGAGAGAGAGAGAGAGAGAGAGAGAGAGAGAGAGAGAGAGAGAGAGAGATGCTAGATAAAAAAAACCACTTATAAAGAGATGATTTTTCTATTGTAATTGCAGTAAATGAAAACCAGTCAGTCATTCAACAAACATTTATTAAATGCTTACTATGTTCCAGGTACTGAATTAAGTGTTGGGGATTAACAAAAGAAAGGCAAAAACCATCCCTGTTCTCAAGAAGCATACATTCTGATAGAGGAAGTGACATTTAAATAATTTGGTACATACAAGATATATAGAGAGAGTATACAAAGGTTCTGAAAATGAAAGACATTAGAAAGTAAGGGGACTGGGAAAGGCCTCCAGAGTAGAAGGTGGGATTTACTAGTGATCAGAGCACAGTTGCCAAGCATTTGGGCAGAGTGGAAATGGGGAAGGTTTGCTTTTTCCTTTAACATTCCTCCAAGGAAACTGAATTATATAAAGATGCCCTCCATATCCCCCCTGTTCAGGGATGCTACTATTCTTTCTTGAGATTTGGGACTTCTGTAATATCACTGAGCAATGTCTAACATAAAAGCAAGAAATGCCTTGGATTTGAAAACTTACCTCCTCTGAGAGGTCATCTCAGGAAGATTGGGCTGCCCTGCCACAGAATAAGTTAATTAAGGAGATGGAACTAAATTTTAGCTCCTTTTGGATCTGAGTCCCATGCTGGCCTTTTTCTAGACCCCTCTACCTTCCTAGAGGCACCTAAAATTCTAATTGTACCTCAAACCATAGTTATGGGACCAACAGCAAATTTGTATACCTCTGCAAACTTTGGTGTCCACATCTGTAAAATGAGAAAATTAATACTTATACCAACTTCCTCATAAAAACTCATCTTCATGAGTTCAAATCCAGCCTCAGAAACTTACTAGCTGTGTGACCCTGGACAAGTTACTTAACCTTATTTGCCCCAGTTTCCTCATCTGTAAAATAATCTGGAGAAAGAAATGGCAAACCATGCCAGTATGTTTACCAAGAAAACTCCAAATGAGGTCATAAAGAGTCAGACACAACTGAAACATCCCCGATAATTGGCCCTCCAGGCTCATTTGGAACTGAGGGAAAACCCCTCCCTCCAGAAGCAACTCATTGCCCCTTTGGGTAGCTCTGTGAGGAAGCTATTTTTCTTACACTGAGTCTGGGCCTGTCTTTTGCAAGTTCTAACCATATCTAGTACCAACCTCTAGGCCCAAACAGAAGGAACATAATGTCTCTTCCACATGAGAGCATTTCAGACACTTGACAACTGTTATGTCTTTGTTGTTGCTGTTATGAATGAGGACAGTGAAGAACAGATTATGTCGTAACTGCCTTTTACATTGTGGAAATTAGAATACCAAGATGGACTTTGAGACATACAATGGGAAAATTGGAAAGAGAGGGAACAGAAATACCAAAATTTCTCTTCAGAAATTAATATTACTAGTCAGAAAGCAGCCATGTGGTTCAATGCATAGAGCATGAGACTTAGAGTCGAGAAGATATGAGTTTGAATCCTGCTTCAGACACTTACTGGCAGTAAATTATTTAACTTGAAAAGGCTGCAAGCCAAGACTAAAGGGAAGGGAAAGTTGGTGAATGATTTTTGTTTACAGATGATTGTACACTTAATGCAGCCTCTGAAGCTGAGATGTAACAAAGTATGGATTGATTTTCTGCTGCTTATGCTAATTTTGGCCTGACAATTAATAACAAGAAAACACAGGTGCTTCACCTGTCACTATTTTATGGGAAACTCGCACAAGGCAAGCAACTCACATGGTGGTAAGAAGAAGTGATACAAGACATTCTCAAGGCCTCTCTGAAGAACTTCGGAATTGATTTTGTGTGACATGGGAGACACTGGCACAGGACCACCCAGAATGGTGTGCTCACATCAAAGAAGGCTCTGTGCTTTATAAGCAAAACAGAAATGAAGTAGCTCAAAAAAATGTGAGATGTTCAAATTTAGAGAGCCCACCCCAAATGTTGACATGGATTACTTGTGCCCAACCTATGGTAGAACATTCTGAGCTTGCATCGGTCTGATCAGCCTGTTATCAGACTCTAATATAGTGATGTCATGTGACCTCAGGCAAATAATTTAATTTCGCATGCTCAGCTTCCTTATCTGTAAAATATTGTAGATGAAGAGGTTAGAGTTGGCATGTCCAGTTCAGGAACAACTATTAGTCTAGTTTAATTAGAACACAGTGTGTGTGAGAGATGGGATAGTGTGAAATTAGGATGGAGAAGTAACTTGGAACCAGATTCTGGTGGGCTTCTAGCACCAAGTTTGCATTTTATTCTATGGACAACAGGAAGTCCCTCAAGGTTTTTGAGCAGGGGATTTACACAGTAATATCTATGCCTTAGGAAGATTATTCTGATAGACATGAAGATAGATTGGTCATTGTAGGCAAAGAGATAAATTAAGAGGCTATTAGAATAAACCCAGCAAAAGGTTACCTCTGGGGTTCTTTTTAACACGAAGATCTTTTACTAAGACCTAAAACAGGAAGATAGAATGCTAGAGTATCTAGAGTCTAGAACTTGAAAGCAGTAAGACCTGGGTTCAAGTCCCACATAGGTACTATGTGACCCCAGAAAAGTCACTTAACCTCTCTGAGCCTCAGTGTCCTCATCTGAAAAATGTTGAACTTGATGATATCTTGGTTCCCTTTTACCTCTAAGTCTATGATCCTATGGCATGTACCATAATTCAGAACATTCTCTTATCTCAGCATCAAAAGCAAGCTCCCTAGAAGGTTGAGCAGGGATGGCTAATGGAATTGTTGCAGAGACTTCTAGAAAATATAATATTCAAATGTGATACTGGGCAGTACCTCAGGAGAAAGCATGACAGGGAAAATCAGGAAACCTGGGTTCTACTCCTGGCATGGTCATTTACCAGATATGTTACTTCAGTCAAATCAATTCACTTCTGGTCCTCATTTCCTCCTCTGTAAAATAAGTAGCTTGAATTGGATGATGCTAAGGTCTGTTCCAGCTCCAGTATCCTGTGATCTTGATCAAGGAAACACCAGGAGCTCAAGTCAGGTGCTAACCCAAACTTCTTGTTACTTGGAAAGACAGCCAAGTAGGTAAAGGAAAGAGAATCAGACCCAGTGATGATAACTCTCTCTTGCCTGAGGTTTGCAGTGAAACCAATCACCATCTTCTGACAACCTTTTGATGTACCTGTTCATGGAAAATTAATTGGAAATGAAGATGAAATTCTAGAACTCCTTTAATTTCCAAAGCTTTGTTCTTCAGGGAGCCAGAGAACAAAAACAGCTGGGGACTCTCCTCACATGAGAGGGGATGCAATGCAGCTGACTCCAAAGTAATCGGAAAGCAACTGGATGGAAAACCACATAATAATAGCATTAATGATACCTTGTTTTAGTTAGTGCTTTACATTTTCTCACATAAATTGCCTCCACTGAAACTATTTATGTGAAATACACAACTACCTATGAGATGGGAAGGGAAAGGACTGTTATCTCCATATAACATAGGGACAACCATAGGGGATAGGGATAGGAACATGGATATGGGTGGAGATAACGATATGTATAGGTACAGGGATACAGGTGTTGTTAATGACTGCATCTGTGATGTCCTTGGTATGGAGAGGTCCTGTGTGATGAAACACTCTATGTCCATGCAAGTTGGTGCCTCTTCTGCAATTTATAGTTTGGGAGACAACCATGGTGCAGTGGAGTCCAAGAACTAGGATTGCAATCCTAATTACTACTTCTGGGTCACTTCACTTATCTCAGTGTCACTTTCTTCCTATTTAAAATGAAGTGGTTAGACTAGTTGATTTCTATGGATCGCATCCCCACCCCACCTCCAATTTCTAATATCCTATAATCCTGTAAGACAGGGGTTATTAATCTTTTTCATGTGCCATGGATCCCTTTAGCAGGCTAGTGAAGCCTAGGGACCTTACAATGTAGGAGAGTTCAGATAAAAAATAGCAGAACCACAAAGGGATTGCATGTTACAAAACTATAATACTAGTCACCAGAGGAGGATGGGAACAGAAGCCAACTGGAACAGTCTCAGTGTGCAGCCCACATTCCCCCCAGCTCAGAGTAGCACACAGCAGTATGGCTTCCAGATATGAAACCATGAACCAACTTTTGCATTCCAGTCAAAGACCCAGAGCCTGTTATGACCGAAATTCCATAATGTTACACTAAGAGCTAACTGACACTAATAGGAGACTGACTTGTCATCCATAAGGAAGACAATAATATAGATAGAACCGGTAAAATGAAAGTATTTTCTAAATTACCTACCAATGAATGAGTTAAGGAATGACAGGCAAGGATAGAGAACTTAACTGTTTTAATCCAGAAAGAGGACGTCTACATGTATGTGACATATGTAACATCCTGGGGGAGGGGGAGCAGAGGATGGAGCCACACCAGTCAAACTGGTTCATAGACTCCTCAGAATAATATATTTAAATAATTGAAGGAAATGTTCACATTTCAGTTAAGGGCTAGTGAAAATGAAGATGCAATCTATTTCTCATTCAAGTTCATAGACGCTTTGGAAACCACCTATGGACTGACCCTTGGAGAGACCACAGACCCCTAGATTAAGAACTCTTATTCTAAAATGAGGAAACCAAAGATCAGAGAAAGTCCTCTGCCAAAAGCTACAGTGCCCACTGGAGGCTGCATAAAACCTACTTGGGTGTTACTTCCTTCCCTGTCCTGATCTGTAAAGGTATATGAATAACAGCTCAATTTCTATAATGCATTAAGGTTCGGAAAGTATTTCCCTCACAATAATCTTGCAAATTTGTTCATGCAAGTATTGCTCTCTCCACTTTTTTTTTCAGACCAGTGCCTAGCATTGTGTCTGATAAATAATAGACAAGTATAACAAATGTTTGTGGATAGATTTATTGACTGAGTGATTAGGAAATAGAATGTCCTAGGGATTAACTGACTTGACAGTGGTCACAGAGCCAGTGTCTGCACAGGTACACTCACACTGAACATCAATTTGTGTCTTTAGACTCATGAGACAGACAGTAGGGGAAGAAAGGGAAACAAATATAGCTATAATTCAACAAATGCCATCTTGTAGTGACTGGAGAGGGAAGTGTTGTAAGTCAGAGTCCGAGATGTTATGTGCTTTGACAGAACTAGTCAATTATAGTTTTCAGAAGTAGCAACCTGTAGTAGTTCAAAAGCCTTAGATGTCCACTGAGTGCCCGAGTTTACTTCCAATCCATTAATGTCCCCAAGCTTAGGAATTCACTTCTGTGAGATAAAAGTCTTTATAAAAGTACTATTTGCAGGATGGGAGTCAGGGAATATCCACACAGCGTCTGTAGGGAGGGATCTGAGGAAAGAGGAAGAATTAGGAAACACTACTCTGCAGGTGGGGAAGGGGATCCAAATGTGGTCACAAAGCAAAAGAGAAGTTTGAAAGGATCTCATTCAGATCCTTAAAAGGCCTTGGCTGATGTCACAAAACCTACGTAACCTAGGCTGTTTATGTCTGTGACATAAATCTGGCTGTGTTCACAATGGTCCAGGAATCCCATGTCTCCCAGAGTAAATTTTATTCCCCATGTCTGGTTAGGTCACTGCCCCTAATCCCAAGTAACCAACAAAATCACACACCCAAGATAATGCTACCTCCCCAAAGCAGGCTGGGAAAATTTCCTTGATATTAGAGGAAATACCTCTAGGACATGCAAAGTCTTGTTGAATGAAGGTTATATTTTTTTTCCACCTGGGACAATAACCACTTGAGGCACAAGGAAGTGAGAGGAGGGAGGAAACAGAATAAACATTTATACAGTGCCTACTTTGTGTCAGGCACTAATAAATATTGTCTCATTTAATTCTCACAACAATCCTATGAAGTAGATACTTTTACCCCTATTTTAGAGTTGAGGAAACTGAGGCAAAGACAGGTTAGAGGACTTGCTCAGGGTCACACAGTTGGTAAACATCTAAAGTCAAATTTGAACTTCTCCTGATTCCCGGCCCAGCACTCTATCTACTGAGGCACCAGTGGCCTCTAGCAGGCTCTGTCTGGTAACACAGCAAATAGCTCCAGGGTTGGGGAACTTGGGGTGTTGAGGCCACACATGGCACTCTAAGTCCTCAGCCAAAGCCCTTTTACTGAATTTGACTAAGTCTGAACTTTGGATTCAGTCAAAGGGCTATGTGATAGATACTGTGCTAGGTTTTGGGGGGGTGGTACTAACCCAATGAATGGAACATACTTTGTTTTGTCAGTCAGTGATTCAGTCATAAATACATATTAAGACTCTACTATGTGCCAGGTCCTATACTAAGCACAGGAAATATGAAGAAAGACAGAATTTCTTTTTTTCCCCATTCTTTTTTTTTAATTATTTATTTATAGTTTACAATATTCATTTCCACAAGCTTTTGAGTTCCAAATTTTCTCCCCCTCCCTCCTCTCCCTACTTTCCCCTCCCCAAGACCTCATGCAATCCAATATAGGCTCTACATATACATTCACATTAAACATATTTTCACTTTAGTCATATTGCAAAGAAGAATTAGAACCAATAGAATGAACTACGAAAAAGAAGAAACAAAACAAGAGAGAGAGAGAGCAAATAGCGTGCTTCGATCTGCATTCAGACTCCATAATTCTTTCTCTGGATGTGGAGAGCATTTTCCATCATGAGTCTTTTGGAGTTGTAGTTGAACCTTGCATTGCTACCAAGAGCCAAGTCTATCAAAGTTAGCCATCGCACAATATGGCTGTAACTATGTACAATGTTCTCCTGGTTCTGTTCCCCTCACTCAGCGTCAGTTCACATAGAAAGACAGAATTTCTCAAGGTATTTATATCCTAATAAATGAAATGAAAATTGAGAAGGGAACAATATTAAGATCCCCAGACAGCCATAACACAAAGGGAAAACACATGATAAGTACATGGAAAAAACACAAAGTTCTATGTAAGATGCACACGTTGCCCTCTGTATCAGCCCACTACCCCTCATTTCTCCCACCTTCACCATCACTCCTTCATACTGTTGCTAGCTGTGATAGTTTAGTGGAAAGATCTCTGGATTCGGGCTTGTGAGTCCATAAAATTCAGATAGAATGGTTCAGCCCCAGCACCCGAGAAGGACACATTCTAAGGTTTAACCAACTTAGAGAGCAGGCATTGCAGTACAACCCCAGCACTATTCTTCCACCACCACCACCACCACTATACACTCCCCACCTCTCTGCTTGTTTGCTGTGATACAGTTAGATTTATACATACTGGCTTCCTGCCCTCATACCTCATTATGCATTAGGAATCCCAGATAATATACTCATCCCAGTGGCCCACACTACCTCATTGCCTTGTCCCATTAGTGATGAGGCAATCTCCTATTAGTGCTACATCAGCTCTTTCTCTAAAAACCTACATAAGTTTGAACCCTCAGTAGCTCTGAGACTTCAAAAATATTGAGCAGCCCACTGCATGTCCAAGTTGCTTGCCATGTGCTGCCAATGGAATTATGGGACATGGAGGCTGCACACATTCTATTACTCCCCATTGCTATCTGTTCTCCTCATATCTGTGAGTAGCAATAAATCTTTGTTAACCTCTATCCTGATGTAGCATTGTCCCTCTTCATCCAAACTACTCCCTCTCCTTTTGCCTCACAGGAATCAGGAGAGATCTGAGTTCAAATGTCATCTTTATCATTTATCAGAAGCAATATCATGGGAGAGTCATTTATATTCTAATAGCCTCCACTTATCTATAAAGCAGGGATAGTACCACAGGGCCACTCTGTGACTAAAAAGATATGGTGAATGAAAAGCACTTATCAAAACTCCCAGTGTTACATGGGATGTCCCCCAAAAGTCTCAGTGCAGCTTTAAGCATGAATAGCTTTTAAAGCTTAAATAGCTAGTAATGCTTAAAACTGCACTAAGACTTTTGGGACACCCCGTATAAATTCACATTTCTGTTAATCAATGCCATTCTTCTGCTCAAAATCTTTCAAGAGTTCATGTTAATGTTGCTTATCTGCTCAAGACCCTTCAATAACTCTTCACTAACCACTTAATCAAGCTCAAACTCCTTAGAGTGCCAGTTTGCTTCTCCCCTGCCCCCTCCCCGTTCCTTTCCAAACTTACCACACACTACTGCCCTTCAGGAATTTGGACATACAACCCTTATTCCATGCTTTTTCACCTTATTATATCTCACCACCCTTACTCTGCCTACATAAATACTGTTATTCCTTCATAGCTATCACGCTGCCTTCTTCAGGAAGTCTTCCTCTAGCTCTCAAGTGAAAAATGATCTTTTCTTCTTTGTATCTCCCATAGTACTTTACATTTTTCCCACATATTTATCATGTGTTTTCTTTTTGTGTTATAGCTATCTGGGGATCTTCATATTGTTCGCTTCTCATTTTCGTTTCATTCGTTAGGATATAAATAACTTGAGAAATTCTGTCTTTCTTCATATTTCCAGTACTTAGCATAGGACCTGGCACATAGTAGGCTCTTAATATGTGTTTATGACTGAATCACCGACTGACCAAACAAAGTATGTTCCACTCATTGGGTTTGTACCACCCCCCCAAAAAAAAATCTTAGCACAGTGTCTGTCACATGCTAATATGCTTGTTAATTGATTGGTACATAAAGGCATAAAATCTTTCCTAGCACCTAGCAGAGTACACATTGGACACAGAAGGTATTCAGTAAATGTTTGTTCAATTGAATTGAGCCGAATTACTCCATAAGGCA
>CM053624.1:95900618-95967580 GCA_028646595.1 Phalanger gymnotis | reverse complement strand
GCAAAAGGTTCAGAGCACACTCAGAGATACCCTTTCACATAGGGCTACCAGGGATGAAACATAACCAAGAAAAGACTGCACTAATAGATTTCAGATGGATTCTGTATCTGTTTTATTGTAACTTTTCCTAGACACAAAGAATTTTAGAGTTTAAAGGAACCATAAAGGTTACTTCATCCAACCCCCTCATTTTAGAGACGAGTACCCTAAGGTCTAAAGATATTAAGTGACTCCACACAGGTAGTGGCAGAGCTAGAACTTAAAACCAGAGGTTTCTGGTCAAATAGGAAAGTTGTAATGTTTATATGTTATATGTTTGTAAAGTTTGTATATTTTAGTAATAATGTTTATTTGTTGTATGTTTGTAAAGTTGTATGTTTTAATAAGACTTTAGAAGTATATAGCAAAATTAATACAAAGTCAAAAATTGTTAGCCAGTATTCCATGGTGGGGAGGTAGGGGGGAGGGGGAAGAAGGTTAAGCATGCAAATAATAATAAAATATTTAGGGACTAAAATTGGGTATGGAGGATGGGAGTGGAGTATAATTAAGATTCTTCCAGAGGATCATAAGATTTAGAGCTTAAAAAAGACCTTAGAGGTCATCTAATCCAAATCCTTTGTTTTATTGATGAACCTAGGACCAGAGGGAAAGGGAATTCTTCAAGTTCACAGTGCTGGTAAGTGGCAAAGGTATGGTGTGAACCCACATCTTATGACTCCCCATGCACACTTTCCAGTCATGACATCCAAAAAGCATTCCATCCAACTCTGTTCTAGAACACTAGGCTTTCACAAATTGAAAAATTGTGGTGTAGTTTCTTGTGTTCTGGCTACCACAGAGGCTAGCCCTACAACCTTATATGGTCCTTCTTGCATACCACTGATCAAACATGTTTCTCCATTCCCCCTAGCAGTACTCTGGCTTTTATCTAGGAGGATGCTTTGGGGTCAGTAATTATCCCAGCTCCTCATGACTGGAGACTGACCTTTATAAGCTAATTAAAACCACCCTTTCCCTCTCCAAACTTGGGTCACCAAAAATCATAGGAATATTGTTTTTTTAATGAAAACGTCTTCTACTGAAAACAGAAAGGCATGCCATGAACTTTAATTTTTTTTCCTATCCTGTCCTGAAGTTGCTGAATAGACCTAGGGGAAAGGCAGGTGACAAAGGAGTAAGGGGACAATACAGAATGCTAAATTGGAAGGTGTTTTTTAATACTCAATTTCAGATCCATATTTGTGCACTTTAGGATCCAAATGCTATTTTACTGACATACCTCCACCAGACTGGCATATGGGGCTGATGAAATTGTGAAGTTTTAAGACCTCATTGGCCTTTTCTTATAGCTTCCAGTTTTCCACTTTTAAGTGTCTCTCTTTGCCAATAGCATGTCCCTGGTTGCTTGTGTCCTTTCCCCTTCTACTTCCATTGATTGCCTCTTGACTCTGCCCTGAAATTTCAAATAGTAAAGAAACTCCCTCCTTTCCCCCTCCCTTGACCTTCAACCCTCAGCTAGGTCGTTGGCAACAGCAAAGATTCTCTGAGCTCTGCCAAAGTAGCAGGAAACTTTGTCCCTTGGTTTAGTGCTTTAGTTACCTTGTCTCTGTGGGGATTCCCAGGAGGTGTGCCAAGTGTCCTTTGAAGGGCCCACCGTGGGAAGGAGATTTTTGACTAAAAGTTAATTGGGAAATTGTCCCTAGAAAGGCATCACACAATAACACATGCTTCCTCAGAGCCCCTGCAGACACAAGGTGACAATCTCTGAACAAATAAGAATACAGTTCTCCCATTTATAAGTCAACGGCAAAGTGAAAGCAGAACAGTGACTTACCCAAGGTCACAGAGTGAGTTAGCAAAGATTAGGTTCAAAGCCATTTATCCTGTATCTCAAGCCAATGCTCTTTCCACTACAGCATGCTGTCTCAAAAAGATAACAAATACACAAATAAGTTCTAAATGGATATTGCACTTAAATATGAAAGGTCACATAAAAACTGGAGGAAAACAATGGAGATACTATATTCCCCCATGTGTAAGACACACCTTAATTTTGGGGCCCAAAATTTGAAAAAAAATGTATTACATAAAGTTATAGAACTCAAGTTTTATTCATCTTGCTCATAGCTTTCAGGCATCTTTTGGCAAGTCTGGTGCATGTGCGCATGCTTAGTCCATTCCATTCCATGAACCTGAAGCACCAATTGTGTCCTCCTTTGAAATCAGTAACTTTTTCATCAGCAGGTCTTCTTGCCTCATGCTGAACCATCTTTGTGGACACAGGGATTCCAACTGCCTTTTGCTCCTCAATCCATATCTTCAATTCCATCTCTAAATCAGGCCATTTTGCTGACTTGCCTCTCATGACCTTCTTCTGCCACAGGGTTTTCAGTAGGGCTTCTTCTTCCCATAGTCAGTCTCGGATTGTTTTCTCAGTTGGAGGAAGACCAAACTTACATTCAGCAGCACGATTTCCATTCACTTTTGTAAACTGGATCACTTTTAACTTGAATTCAGCACTGTACGAAAATCTTTTCTGAGCTATTTCTGGGCAGAACATGGCAAAACAACCTGATATACCAGTAGCAAATGTGAAATAATAAGTGCAAAGACAACAAGCGCGAAAAAGTGGGAAATGCAAGTAAAAAAATCTACAACCACTGTATAAGACGCACCCAGTTTTTAGACCCCAAATTTTTCGAAAAGGGTGCATATTATACATGGGGAAATATGATAGATGGAAAGTTACTCATCTTTGCACCAGAGATCAGGATCTGTTGAAGCATACTGTTTTTACTCAATATACATAAACAAATCTCTAATTTATATGGACTTGAAGTTTACAAAGTGTTTTTTTTTTGTAACAACAACCCTCCAAGAAAAACATCAACTTGGACAAGGAGGTAATCCATGTGTCCTAGCAGACAAAGTATGGTCCTTTCTATGTTATTTCTACCCCTTGTAACAAATTCTTTGGTAACAATAATGATGGCGATGTTGATAATAACTGGTATTTATTTAGGTTCCCAAAGTGCTCTAAATGAACTATATCATTTAAGCATCTCAACGATTCTGTGAGAGAGGGGCTATCATTATCCCCTATATGTGTATCTGCATACTGAGGAAACCGGAGCTCAAAATGATATAGAAGGGGGCAGCTAGGTGGTGCAGTGAGTAGAGCACCAGTCCTGAAGTCAGGAGGGCCTGAGTTCAAATCCGGTCTCAGACACTTGACACATGTACTAGCTGTGTGACCTTGGGCAAGTCACTTAACCCCAATTGCCCTGCCCCCCCCCAAAAAAAAACAAAAATAAACAAAATGATTATAGGATATATCCAGGGTTACCTAGCTAGTAAGTGGCTGAGGTAGGATTCGAGTCAACCAATAAACAAGCATTTATTAAGTATCTACTACACACTAGGCACTGGCAATCCAAAGGCAAAATCTAAATAGTCTTTGCCCTCAAGTAGCTTATATTCTATCAGAGAAACAATAGATATATATTTAACAATGTACCCAATCCCTACAAATTTAATTAGAGATAAATATTTTGGAGGGAGAAAATTAGCACCTGTGGGGTAATCAATAAAGGATTCATAGAGGAGGTGTCACTTTGGCAGAGTTTTGAAGAGGTGGAGGAGAGCTGGGGGTCCATAAGAGGCATGGGAGACAGACTCTGCAAAGATCCTAGAAAAAGAAGATAAAGTGTATGCAGAATACCATATTATCAAGAAGGCTAGCTTGTCTGGACTATACTCTCCTCACTGACTGTGCTACTGATAAAGTATATCACTGAAATACATCTTCTTCATTAATAGAAATATTACTATTAATTGAATTTTGTAATGGAATCATGTGTTGCCATTGATTTATATCATAGAATCACAGTTGGGAGGGAATCTCAGAAATGATATTCAGTCTGCTTAGCAATCCTTTCAAACAACACTGATGATTGGCCATCCAGGCTCCTTTTAAACAGAAAAATCCCTCCCTCCAGAAGCAGCTCATTGCCCCTTTGGGTAGCTATGTCAGGATGCTTTTTTTTCCTTATGCTGAGTCTAAGCCTGTCTTTTGCAATTTCCAACCATACCTAGTACCAACCTCTAGGTCCAAACAGAATAAACGATGTCTCTTCCTCATGAGAGCCCTTCAGATACTTGACAACTATCATATCTTTTCTCCAAGTTAAACATTCCCAGTTCTACCAATCCCCATGTGGCATGTTCTTCGATACTCTCACCATCCTGGTCACCAGAATCTAACTCCTTTTTCTTAAATTGTGCTTTTTTCCAGAACAGATCACAGTACTCCCAATGTGGTCTGTCTAGGGCAAAGCACAGCGGGAAAATGACCTCCTTAGTTATGACTGTGAAGCTTCTCTTCTTCAAGCTGAAAATGTGAGATGCATTACAGTAATTTCATTTCTGATCTATTAGCTAGAAGTTGCTTCTATAACTTCAGCTTTAAGTATTTCTCCCCTCTCCCCCAACTTCCCCCCCCCACCAAAAAAGTTAATAGTATAAAAGCAAATATTTAAACCCACTTAGGATCAAAATTACCGGTCACCCAAAGGGCAACGGAGAGAAGTATAATGTACATAAACACTCTACCTTATTTAATAAACTCCAGTTGCTCTCTACTATTTCTGGGATTAAATACAAACTCCTCTGGCATTTAAAGCCCTTTACAACCTGCCTCCAACCTGCCTTCCCAGTATTATACATTATTCCTGATAGCAGCAGCCACATGTAGTGTGATTAAATGCTAAATTCATAGTCAGGAAAATTAAGTTTAAATAATATCTCAGATATTTACCAGCTGTGTGACACTGGGCCAGTTAGTTGACCTCTCTCAGCCTCAGTTTCCTCATTTGTAAAATGGAGAAAATAATAGCACCCTCCTCACAGGGTTTTTATACGGGTAGAATGAGCTAACATACACAAAATTTGACATGCCTCTAATAAATATACAGTGATAACTTATTATCTAGGCAAACATATTGAACAGCTAACTCGACCTTCTTGTTGGTCCTCACACATAACCCTCAGCTTCCCCTTTCTTTTTGCACTTGGCGATTTGCAAACCTCAATATAGTCCCTCTTAACTTCAGTTTCTTAGAACGTCTAGTTTCCTTCAAAGCCCAGCTCACGTGCTGCTGATTCTTATCATTCTTTTCTTTCCCCAACACATTATCTTTATTTGTTTACGTATATATAAACATATATATGCCTGCATGTGTACACATATATAACATGTTATGTATACATTGTATACTTATATATTTATATGTACATGTTGTCCTTTCCCCCACCTCCAATCATCCACATAGAGTATGAACTCATTGAGAGAAGGGGCTGTTTGAGATTAGTTTTTGTATCCCTTGTACCTAGCATGGTGCTTTGTACATAGTAGGTGCTTAATAAATGTCTGTTGATTGATAAATATGCCACAGCCTATTGTCAACAATGAATTATGTGAAAGAAGATAACCATCAGATATATAACCACATATCTACAGATAGAAGTATGAGAGAGATCATTTACGAAGAAAGAATATGGGATAGCAAAGGCATAACTCACATGTTACACAGGAGGAAGGGTCCCAACATGTTGAATGGATGCCCTGGAGAAGATATATGAGAAGATATTGCTGAGTTGTTTAGAATAAGAAGGCATGGATAGCTTTCAATACTCAACCTTAATGAGGAGATCCAAGTTCCATGGACATGTTAAAAATAACCTTGAAGTGAAATCTCCTAAAAAAGTAAAGAATCGTTTTAAAATGTAAATAATGATGCCCTAATTCATCTGGAATTCAAGTGTGGATACTTTTTAAAATACCAAGTTTGTTTAAATTTGGGTACTTTTGTCTCAGTGAGAGTCCTGAAAATGAAGGCAAGAGACATGAATTTCATGGGGAGGTCTAGGTACCGCCTGATTATTGTCTTTAGAGGAAAATCCATATGAAGAGAAGCAGTACTGTGAATACAGTTGCACTTGAAGCTATGAAGACCTGGGTTCAAATCCCACCTCACACTTTGACTTTGGACAAGTCATTTGACCTCTCTAATCTGTTTCATCATTTTTAAAATGAGGAGATTGGACTTAATGAACTCGAAGGTCACTTACAGCTCTAAATCTCTGATCCCATGATCCTATGACTAGGTAAGCCTCCCCATTGGGCTACACAGTACTATTATTCTCACACTCCAAGTTTCTGCAGGCCAAACTGGCTTTCCCCTCTTCCTCACACAGGGCACTCCACCCCACATCTTTGCCTTGCATTTGCTGTCCAGCTGACATTGATGGAATGCCTCCTGTTTCACCTTTATTTTATAGAATTCTTTTCTTCAAGATTCAAGTGCCACTTTCTATAAGATGCCTTTCCTGATTCGTTTAGATACTAGCATTCTCCCTCCCTAAATAATCTTATATTTATTCCATATATGGATTCTGTATCAACTTATATGTGCACATGCTGTCTCCCTCATTAGAAGGTAAATTCCTAGCAGTGCTTATTGGATAGTTGACACTTAATAAATGATTGTTGATTGATTTGTGTCATTAAGTCACTGGTATCATTGTACTTAGTAGGATCATTCTGACTCAGTCTACCCCAACTTCCTCTGAGATCTCAAAAGACAATTGGAATCAACTCCATCATGTTCTTGACCTTCAGGACTAGCCAAGCTCTTCCTTCCTTCATGTATGTCTGTTTCTTTCTGATCCTATTGACGAACAATGCCTACCAGTCCCAAGGAAAGGGATTGCCTGCTAAATGGGGAATTTGCTGGTGATCTCTAAGTTGCTAAACAACTTTACAACTCATCCTGAAAGGCCATCCTCATCCTCCTCCTGACATATGCTACCTGTTTTCCTCCATTATACTTCCTCCTCAAGTTTATTCTCCTTTTTTTCCATATCATTGGTAAGTCAAGATATCTTTCCACCCTTCTATTTACCTCTTTCCCCTCCTTCATACATCTCTACCTTGAACTTCTTTCATAAGGTCTTCTTAAATCAGCAAAGATTTCCTGAAAACAGTCAATGAAAATGATTTATTTTCTTACATAACCATAGACCTAGCCCATTTGTCTTAGCTCTTTTCTCATTATTCTGCTACTCCTCCTACTCTCAAAAGAAACAAAATAGAAGATCCTTGATCCCCTGACTCTGAATTCTGTGCTTTTCCTACTAGACTGAGAATGTCTCTACCTTATTTGTAAAATTGGAAAAATTTTATTCAGATCTATCTGTCTGGTCTGCTCAAGAGGTAAAACTAATAAAAGTGAGTAGAAAGGACTCGGCAAATATAAAGAATCATATAAATATGTCTAAATCTCCTGGAGCTAAAAGGAGGTCTTAGCTGATGTTCTATACAGCCAGTCAGTCTCCAGCCATCTCTAGCAAGATGGGGGATGGGATGGGGGAGTAATAACATTGGCACGGACGTCATAGACTCAGTATTCCAATGTTCTTAGCATAGCATCCAGCTATGTAGCGGAAATGGACCACCAGTCCCAGTGCAAGATCCCACGATAGTGTCTAGGAGGGGAAATGAAGAATAAAAACACTGATTTTATGTATGGAGAAGTTTCAAAAGGCAAAGTGCAATAACCCAAGTTGAATTTCGGCCAGGACATTGTCATTAACACTTTGACTGCTGTTTTTATTATTAAGATTAATATACTTGTAATAATAAACAAAATCATAAGACAGAAGAAAAGAGAGCCAAGAGACTTGTTTTCCATGACACCAAATTGACCATTACCTCAGCTTTTAGAAAGGGGCTCATACAAATTTCTGGCCCTGCGTGTGCAAAGCCTTCTGTCTCCTGCCCAGTTTTCTAACCCTCAACTCATTCATTCCCATGTTTTATAGCTCACACAGTGCAAACTCCTTTCCCCCTGCCCCCCTTCACAGTAGTCAGGGAAACTGTGTTAGCACCTCGTTAGCACCCTGCTAGCAAGAATGTCTACTTAAACAGCTCTTGCTGACAGGGTATTGCCTCACTCTTTCCAAAAGGATTCCGCCCCAGCTTAGACTGGGTACCTCGTTCAAGATCATCCCCTGAGGAGAATGGCTGAGAATTATCTCAGGAGATCCTCTGCATAAGCCCTGCTGGGTTCCTTGACTCGGAATATCTGAAAACAGGTCAGCAAAGACGCCTTGTGCAGGCTACAGCTCCTCTCCCAGACTATTCACTTAGCTAAGTTTCCATGGGGTTCTCTTTTCTCTAGGTTTAGAAGATCTCTTGAATTTGATGATCCTTGGGCACCAAAGTTACTCAAGGACCCCAGTCCACACCATAGTCCTGAAAAATAGGGGAGACTTCTGAGAAGGCAGAGTAACTATTTATCATCATGATGTGATTTAAGGGTCATCAGAAAACCAAAACATTTCATCACTATTTGTCACAACATCTAAAATTCTGCCATTACAAGTTCATTCCTAGGGTGGACAAGTTGAAAGGTATATCAACTCTACAGACTTGAGAATAAAGGAAGAGAAGATTACACAAATAACTATGATAGAAGATGAAATGATATAAGAGGAGGGGAGAGAGAAGATTTTGGTAAAGCGCTTTAAGAAATTTGAGATCCCTTTGACCTGGGAGAAGGGAAAGTTTCAAGGAAAGCTTCATGGAGTAGGTGACAACTGAGTTAAAGGAAAAAAAAGAACTATAAAAGATTGAAATGCGATTTGTTGGATAGAGGGAGTTCACTTCAAAGGTAACAAGAAAGAGGATCAGGGTAAAAATGTGGGAGAGGGAATAGTACCATTCTGGCTACATCATAGAGTACATGAAAAGTTATAGGCTAGAACAGTAAGATGTAGCCAGATTAAGCCAGGGGCCCTAAATTCCAGGATCAAGCATTTCTACTTTATTCTGAATAGGGATACCCCAAAGCAATTAGGAACACAGCACTAATTTAAGAAAGTTACTCAGACAGTTGGTGTGAAGGATAGATGGAGAGAGGGATAGACTGAGGCAGAAAAACCAGTTAGGTGACTATTATGACAGTCGATGAAAGAAGAAAGGAAGGGTTTAAGCTATAGTAGTTGCAGTTGGCAGCTAGTTGGTGCAGTGAATAGAGGCTCTGGACATAGAGTAAGGATGGCCTGAGTTCAAATCCAGCTTCAGCTACTTGCTAACAGTGTGACCCTGGGAAAACTCACTTAACCTTTGCCTGCCTCTGTTTCCTCAAATGTAAAATGAGGATAATGATAGCATTTACCTTTCAGGATTGTTGTTAGAATTAAATGGGTTACTATTTGTAAAGCACCTGGCACATGGTAGGAGCTATATTAGCTATTAGTAGTAGAAAATCAGAGATGGATGTGAGAAGTATTTTGCAGGTCGAATGAACATGACCTGGGAACTGACTGAGCTGAAGGGGAAGGAAAAGATATTCAGATGACTGGGAATATGGTGATGTTAGCAGGACAAAGGGAAAAGTTAGAATGAAGGGTAGTTTGGAAAGAGGAGGAATATGAGTTCAGTTTTGACCATGTTGAGTTTGAAAGATGATTTGGTTCAGCCTCATCTCTTTAGGCAGCTTAGGAATTATTGTCCCCATTTTGTAGATCAGGCGATTGAGGTCATAAAGTTCACCCAAGGTTACACAGCTCTTGAGTTAGGGATTCAGAGATAGAACCTAAATCTCCTGTTTCTATTGTAATGCTCCTTCTGTTATTTCAGAATTTCAGGAATCCTGAGAGGAAACTATTCCAAACAGAATGGACTGTTCCGAAAGACAGCAGATTTCTACTTTCAGGAGCTCATCAGAGGGTAGATGACCTCATATTGAGGATATTGTCAAAGGGATTCCTATTCAGGGGTGGACTGGACTAGAAGATGATCAATGAGATTCTTACTCTGTGACACAGAATGTTAGTGGCTACTTCTCAAGACGATCATAGTATTTGGAGAAGTGTTTCTTTCAGGGACATCATAGCTCATTAATATAATACTTTACAGTTAAGTGTTGGAGATAGGATGAAAATGCAGGTCTTTTGACTACCGACTTGGTCCTCATTCTAGCATCATTGATTTAGATAGAAGGGCCCTTTGCAAATCATCTAGCCCAACCTCCTAATTTTTACAGATGAGGAAACCAAGGCTGAGGCAAAGCCATTCACTCAGCATCACACGGCTAGGAAACAGTAGAACTGAGATTAGAACTGAAGTCCTACCACTTCAAATCTAGGCCTCTTTTCTACTGCCACGTGACATTATACTGCCTTCCACCAGAAACTCAACAGATGCATGGCACTGTCAAAAGCGTACTCTTTGGGGAGTTAGAGGTCCTGGGTTTGAACTGAGCCTCTGCTACTTGCTCCTTATGTGATCTGGGGACAGTCACCTCAGTTTACTCATCTATAATATGAGGGATGAATTCTCCTGATGATCTCTAGATGACCTGCAAGTTCTTTTCCAGAACTGTCAATCTGCAATCTTTAGGCCTTAGCATACACAGCATGAAAAATTTCTGTAAGACTCCAACAAAGAATTCAGTTCATCCACAATTTGACCAAAAAGGATCAAAAAAGGAAACTTAAGATAATCCAAAACTAGCAAATAGAATACAGGGTTTGTAAGGAGGACAGTGACTGTACCATTTTTTTTAAACATCTGATTCAAGGCTGTCTAACCAGGACTTTATTCCCAAGAATATTAGATCCTGGGGAGAGGGGCTATTTTTTCATAGGGAAATAGAGAAATCCAGGGAAGAGTCAGAGGAAGGGAAAGTAGGGGAGAAGAAGAAAGAGAAGGAGAAAGAGGACCCCAAAGAGAAGCCACATGGAAAAGAGGACTTGAAACAGCACGTGTGGAGTCCTGAAGTACAAACTACAACATAGGTATGGATGGGCTTCTGGGCAGGCAGCCAGCTATGAGAAGGTGAAGAGGCAGAGCTGTGGAGATGATTATAGCTTCAGTCAGCATAGATGATAGCCAAGAATTTTATGTGATGGGGCTCATGGCTGCCAAGAGGTTGCAATGTTTTCTATAGTTTGCAGGTGGCAACCTAGGCAAAAGAGAACTTCCTCTCTCTTCTCTACTGGGGAAGAAGAGAGTTGGCATGTACTCATTTGGTGGATAGTTTCAGAGAATATTTTAAATGTTTCTTTAATTTCCAATTCTGTCCTAATTAAATGATTTTGCATGTCACCTGCCATAATTGGCCTAAGATTTTGTTGGCAGGTTAGTAACTGTCAGACTTCCAAGTAATGAGTCCAATAAGATCATGGACTAGACACTTTCCACAATTCTAACAAATTATCAAAAATTTCCCAAATGATAAACTAAATCTCAAATATTGAGGAATTATGTCTGAATCCACAAGACAAAAAATAAGCACAACGGGTTAAAATTCTTAAGAATTTATACCATAGAATACTAAACTTCAAGGAGTTTACTTAGCTCCTCTCCCTCCACCAGGTTTCATACTCCCTATAGGGATGAACAAACCAACTTGTGGATATATGCAAATATATATATATATATATATATATATATGTATGTATATATATATATATATATATGTATATATATAAAACTTCCCCCCTTCCCACCCGTAAGTGACAGACACTCTTCTCGGCCTTGGGAGGCAGAGTAGGATAGCTAAAAGATATATACATATGTGTGTATGTATGTATATACATATATATATACACACACACATATATACCTTCTGTGTCAGTAGGAAGGTTTTGTTTCCAAAGAAGACAAGAAATAGGTTTGGGGTGGGGGAAGGAGAATGGTAATGGAAAAAATATTCTCCAGCCTTCCCACATGGGTAATGCTGCCTTTTGTCCGAGGTAAACCCAAAGTTAGTAATTCCCAAAACTGTATAGACTCTGTCTGGGAAACCCAGACTGCTCCCCTTCCCCCAACCCTATGGAAAGTGAAAGATTCTGATTCAGTCCATCCAGAGAAGCCAATGGAAGAATGGGGGTAAGAAGCCAGCCTGCGTGAGTATACCTAGAATGAAGAAAAAAGAACTAAAACCCACCTGGAGTTAATACTATCCACTCAGAGAGCTACTTAAGGCAGGGAGCCAGAGCAGAGAACACTAAAGCCCAAAATGTGAGAAGAGACTGGGGCAGCCCTGTCTTTAGGGGTATATCCAACCAGCAGAGGGGCAGTAGAAAGTGAGTGATGGAAGAATATAAAATAAAAATGCTTAAAATATTTCAAGAAGAAATCTTAATAAAAATTCAGAGCAAGAGCAAATAAATTAAAATAGAATATCTTAAAACTAAAAGGAAGAATGAGAATTAAACCTTCAAAGAAATTATGAAGCTCCCTTAGTAAATATTAAAAGAAAAGTGAAAATGAGTCATTGTCTAATGATACACAGTCTCTCAAATCTCAAGAGACCATGTAATGCTAACAAGAAATTCCGGAATAGTTCAGAAGATAAGTGAAATCAATAAGAAAAGAAATTATGAGGCAACATTGGTCAGAATGTATACTTTGAAAAGTGGTGGGACAGGGAACTAAACCAATAAATTACAAAAAAATTGTTGAATCAATGTTGTAGCGTTTCTCCAGGAAAAGAAAGAAAATGAAGGAAAAGGCAACAATATTAAAAGAATATAATTTCTATGCGAGTCAGAGGTATTAACATTGAAGACAGGATGGGCAGAGACAATTTAAGAATTATAGGTAACTCAGGAGAATATGATTAAAAAATTCTAAGACCTGAAAATCTTCATGTGGGAAGTCATATAAGAAAATAACCCAGAACTTCTGAATACAGAAAACAAAGCACAAATTTTAAAAGTCCACAGATTGCATCCAGGAACACACACACACACACATACACACACACGCACACACAAAATCTCCAGACATAATGTTTAAATTAAATAATCTCAATGAGAACAAATTTTGTAAGTGTCCAAGAGAGCAACAATGAAATATAAAGAAGAAATACTAATAATGCAAGATTATTCTCCACCCACTAGCAATCACAGAACAGAATGGAAATGTATTCTGAAAAGCAAAGGAGCTCACACTACACACCCACAATAACACACCCTGCAAATCTGTTCCAAATAGTCAACGAAAAAAAACATGAATATTCAACAAAAAATTGAGGTATTCCTCCCCTGTCCCCAAAATATGAGCAGAATATTTGATTTGTGAACACCTACAAATAAGAAAGAGAATAGAAAGGAAACAAGTATAGTTATCAAGAAAGGAATAGGTAATGAAATAAATTATGTTCTATTCAGAGGTTATTTTAAAAAAGAGAAAAAAGAGAAAACCTGACCTACGAGTTGAAAAAAGAGGGACCATGAAGAGATTTTTTTGACCGCACAAATGGACAGAAATGTAAGTAGATTTTTTTTTAAATAGGAGAGGTGAAGGTAGAAGAGAAAAAACTTAATCACTGTGAACTCAAACTCATAACCCACCTATAGATGACTTAACGCATTGCACAGGACAAAAATTCAGAGTTGGAGTTTGTAAAAGTCAGGACAGGGGAGGTAGAAGGTAGAGGGAAATGGGGTTTTATTAAGTCCAAAGATAGACAATAAAAGGATGATAAAAGAAGGGTGGGATAATATGTGAGTTGGCAAAAGTAAGGAAATGAAACTAGGGTACTCAACCAAATGAAAGAAGGATTTCCCACTGAAGAGGATTCCCACAGGGGAAAGGTACATGAATGCAATGGGAGAGGAGCACCTCAAGATGGGTTTAATATGGAAAAAGTTGGTGCATTAGAAGTCCATCTTCTCTGATAATATCTTGCCCAAAGAAAAGTGGGACTCCCAAGCTTTTACTATCAAGTGACAGAAGAGGGCAGGCATGGTCTCAGAGATGAAAAGTTATAGCCAATGGCAAAGCAGGGAGGCAGTAAGGTTGGATCAATTTTGGTACCAAGTTAATTTATACCATTGGACATTGTTTCTATCCACATTATTTTCCTCGTGAATTGATAATTCTAAGAATAAAACACAGTATGGGATAATGGGAAAAGATGTATAAAGGTAATAACATACACACCAACTAGAAGACAGAGCTTAAGAAAGTACCTTTAGACTTTAACTTCATGAAGAATAAAAAGGTATTAGAGAAGGAACAATAAGGATATAGATTATAAGTCAAAAAATAAAGATAAACAAAGAAGAGATAAACTATCCTCCCTGCGCCTGCCTACCCTGACCAGAACAAGATGGGTTACTTAAAATCAGAGAAAATCAACAAAGAAAAAAATTGAAAAAACGACTTCAGTAAAGATGAGTCTAGTCAGTTGGGTGTTGTCCTTCATTCTCAAAAAAGACCAAAATGGCATCACTATGTTGGAGTCAAGGTGCAGTGTATCTGACTGAGACTGATCAGACCAATATGAGCTTGGAATGCTCTACCACAGGTCAGGCACAACTAGTCCATAAGAAAGATGGGACTACAAAATAAATAAACCTACAGAAATCTATATTTCTATATAGAAATAACAAATTCTATGAGGCAATAATAAAACAATTTAACTGGAAGAATATTCAATGTTCTTGGTTGAGCCATGTCAATATAATAAAAATGACAACATTACCAAAGTTAATTTACAGATTTAGAGGCACACTAATCAAATTACCAAGAGGATATTTTATAGAGTTAAACAAAATAACAACATTTGGAGGAACAAAATACCTTGAACGTAAAGAGAGCAGAGATTTAAGGTGTAAATGGGAAAAAGCACTTCACTAACTCAAAATATATTATGAAGTACTAATATTCAAAACCATTTTGTATTGGAAAAATGAAAAGTACATGAACAGAAGACACTGGACAAGGGAAAATAAGAAATAATTGAATTTAATGACCTATTGTTTGATAAATCCAAAAGCTTAAATCATTTGATTTGGTAGGAATTACTAGGTTAACTGGAAAATAGTCTGGGAGAAATTAGGTTTGGACTAACATCTCAGACAACATACCATATTAAATTAAAAAATAAATTTATTAATTATGTATTTTTAAATCCTTTAAAATCAGAAGAAAAATGTATGCCTTTAATAGCTAGGGGTCTGGGTGAATCATAAACCTAACAAGAAATAGAGGCAGTTACAAAAGATAAAACTGATATTTTCATTTACGTGAGTGAAACAAATTTTAATAAACATTTACTAAGTAAGTGTATAAGCATTCTGCTAAGCATATTTTTTTTCATAAACAAAATTAATGGAACTAGGATAAGAGGGAAATAGTAAACTGAAAAACATCTTTTTATCAAATATGTTAATAAAGTGCCTTGCACATAATAGGCACCTAATAAATGTTTATTGATTGATTGAAATATCTTTAATAAGGGTCTGATCTATAAGAAACATCAGCAACTGGAGAAATATAAAAGATCAAAAACCATTTATTAATTCATAATTGGTCAAGGGATAAGAATGATGCTCAAAAAATTACAAATGGCTTGAAAAATATGAAAGAATGCTCCAAATTATTAACAATAAGAGAAATGCAAATTAAGACAAATCTGAAGTTTCTCCACACATTCAACTAATTGACAGTGATGATGAATGGAAAGAATTATGAAAGAGGCGTACTCATGAACTGATGGTGGGGTTGTGAATTGGTTCAACCACTGTGGAAAACAATGAGGAATTGTGAAGTGAGTAACTAAAGTGGTCATACCCGTTGACCTAGAAATTCCTCCAATTCTTTGAAGAAGTAAGGGGCAGTGATTGTAGAACACTATATATACATTAGATTTTATCAATGGTTTGCTTGGATTTAGTGAACTGATTTTTGCCTTCTACTTGTTTTGTTATTTATTATAAGAGATGTTTATCTGTGAAGAAAAGAGAAATGCAGTAGAAAATGTTTGTGATATAAAAATAACATATAAATAAAATAGTTTAAACAAGTATCTAAAAGATAATTTAGTTTGTGTCTCCCATTACTCAAGAAAAAGCCTTTGAAGAAAGAATTGATGAATAATAATTTAATCCTAAGAAATTGGTGGGTCAAAAAATAAATCACAGAAACAAAAGACATTTCCACCAAAGGAAATAATGTACCAAATTTTATAGGCTTGGATAAATAGTCCTTAGGAAAAAAATTATCTCTAAATGCTATCATCAGCAAAAGAGAGAAAGAATAGACTATCCATTATGGTGAA
This sequence comes from Phalanger gymnotis, assembly GCA_028646595.1. NCBI lineage: Eukaryota > Metazoa > Chordata > Mammalia > Diprotodontia > Phalangeridae > Phalanger > Phalanger gymnotis. Next base: position 95,951,435 of record CM053624.1, on the reverse strand, counting down.
TCTTTAATAAACTTTGTTTTTCTTTGGAAAAAAAATAGAAAGAATAAATCAATAAATTGGTCATGAAAATTAAAAAATAGCAAAACAAAAAAATTTAAAACTCATGAACTCAATAGAAAAGTAGAAACTCTAAGACTCAAAGAAGTTAACAAAATTGAAAGCAAAACACATATAACCCTACATTGAGTTAATAATTGCAAATAAGACCTTTTAAAAGAAAGTAACAAAAAAATCTATTCTGATTTTGAAAGAAAGAAAAAAGAGTTTTAATAAAGAGAATTCGATAACAACTGAAGAGGAAATAAATGAAGCCATCAAAAATTGTTTTGTCTAAATTGTATGCTAATAAAATATGTAATGTTGAAAATGGATAGTACTTACAAAATTATAAAATATTCATATTAATAGAAGAAATAGATTTAAATAACCCAATATCAGAAATTGAACAAGCTGTGAATAAATTCACAAAAGAAATAAAACTAGGACTAGATGAATTTACAAGAAAAGTTATATAAAAATTCAAAGAAAAAAAGTTTCAATAAAACATTTGAAAATATAGGAAAAGTAGGGACCCATCTTACCTATTTCCATGACATAAATATGATCTTGAAACCTAGGTATGAAGAGAAAAAACAAAGAAAATTATAAACCAATATCTCTAATTAACATTGACAAAAATTAAATATTAGCAAATAGAACACAATAACATAAAAATATTACACTAGAAGGTGTAGAAATAAATGGACTTTTCCTTAATATGGTAAATATTAAGAACTAATGTTATATGTAATGAGAAAAGGTTAGAGGGCCATCCAGTAAGAGCAGGGTTAATAAGAACAACAGCTAACATTTATATAGTGCCTACCATCTGCCAGGAATTGTGCTAAGTACTTTACAATTGTTATTTCATTCGATCCTCCCAACAACCCTGATAAATAGGTGTTATTCTTTTCCCCATTTTACAGATGAGGAAACTGAGGCAGACAGAGGTTGGTGATTTTGCCCAGAGTCACACAGCTAGTAAGTGTCTGAGGCCAAATTTTGAATTTTATCCTCGAGTCAATAGAAAGCTATTGAAGATGGTTGAATGGGGCAATGACATCAAACACCAACTTGGCAGTTGTGGGGAGGGTATATTGGAGAGAGGAGACAATGAATGCAAGCAAAGAGACCAATTAGATCAGTTTTTCAATAGTTCAGGTAATGGGTGATAAGGGTTTAAACTAGGGTGATTGGGGTGTGGATAGAAAGGTGATGGATATAAGTCAGGTTTAAGAGCTAAAAATCAATGAGACATGGCAATCAGCTAGTGAAAGTGACAAGCTGAGGATGACTCCTGGGTTGTGAACCTGGTGATTAGAAAAATACCAATTTGACAGAAATAGGGGTGAAAATGGAGAGTGAGTTTGGTTTTGTACTGGTTGAGTCTCAGATGACTTTGGGGCATCCAATTGGAGATGACCAGTAGGCTGTTGTTCTATGTAATGACCAGCCTGGCTCTGCCCATATCAAATCCCTTCCTTTGGAGGCAACTAACACACATCTGTTTAATCCCAAATTAAATCCCAAATCCCAGAATAGTAATCTAGAAAGTATTTTCAGTTCAGTAGTGAGTCAGTCATGCTGCTAGTTCTACTCTGATCTTGTTGTCCATGTTTAATAATTTCTCCCTTGACCTAGTCATTAGATCCCTGTCTCGATCCAGAGTTCATCTCGTGGTACACTGACGCATGCTCTAGAACTGGGACCTTGTTCTCCTCTAACTAATCTCTTTAGGAACTGTCTTCAATCCCAAGCCCTATCTGCTTCCGTACTTGTCTGATGCTAACCCCCCATATCAGGACCTCCTCCTGCTGCTTGCTGCCAGACTCCCTCATCACTGCACTTCTACCCAACAGCTCTGATGTGCCCTGACTGTCTCATGGCTGGTCCTTCTCTATATCATTTCATTTATCTTTTTCCAAATCCTATGGGGTTATATAGTGCAAAAATTATTTTCCCTGCCCCTCTTTCCTGTAGATGAGAAAGTGGAGTTCAAATATTTCCCTAAGGTGACTGAATTAATAAGTTACAGAGCTAAGGTTCAAATGCAGGTTTTTTGATCATAATTCTAGGGCTTATAGAGGATATGGGCTGGACCTATGAATTCATTTACATGGGAAATTCCCAAGTGAGGAAACTTCCCCCAATAATGAAAGCTAGAATCTTTTTCTGCAATTTAGAGTCTTAGAAAGTTACCCAGAGCCCTGAGAGGTTATATAACATGCCCAAGGTCACATAGGCAGGACATAAACCTCAGTTTAAGATATCTAGGTGGTGAAATGGAAGGAGCATTGGGCCTAGACTCAGGAAGACGGGAGCTGGAATCCAGCCTGAGACACTTAGCAGCTGTGTGACCCTTATGTGACCATTAGATTGTGAGGTCCTTGAGAGCAGGGGCTGTCTTCTGTCTTTCTTCGTATTCTGGGTGTTTTTTAGCACATAGTAGGTACTTAATAAATGCTTTTTCTTTCCTTCTTAGTTCTTCATGGTTTTAAGGGCAGGTCTCTATTCAAATACTGTAAGGCTAATCAAAGAATCGTTCTGATATTAAGAGATTTTCTAAATGTGAAATGACAGTTCCCTAAATTGTAGTTTTAGGCAAACATAGGATAGGAGATTAGGGCAAAATAGGGCAATTATTTCATCCTTGCTCCCAGCTCCAACCCTTACCATGTTCCCTGCTGACCCTGCCAATCCATCTCTCATTTCTAACTGCCTTGTCTGGCTAGACCAGGGGTAGGGAACCTGTGGCCTCGAGGCTACATGTGGTCTTCTAGGGCCTTGGGTGTAGCCTTTTGACCTAGTTTTGCAGAACAAATCCTTTTATTAAGGGGATTTGTTCTGTGAAGTTTGGATTCAGTCAAAGGGCCACACTTGAGGATCTAGAGGACCACATGTTGTCTCCAGGCTGCAGGTTCTCCGTCGCTGGCCTAGACCTGTTGACTAGTCCTGCTTTCAGAGTTCTTCCTTGCACCCGTTACTGGCCCTTTCTTGGAAGCTCTACACTGCCTTAGTAGACTTATTTATTTTCTGGGTCCTACCTGTCCTTGCACTTGTTCATCTGCCAGAAGGAACAGAAAGTCCCTTAGAATCTGTTCTAGGTCTCAAGGTAATGCTCACACTCATGGAATGGCAGATGTACTCGGGAGACAGCATCACTGGAATGCCATGTTCTAAGGACAGACTCTCAAATTGCTTTTCCTGGTTCGCATGCCTAAAGAGCCTCCATGTTCAGCGTGGAGTGAAATTTACATGAATCACTTCCTGATAGATGCACACATTTCTCTTGATCTTCCTCCTGGGTCACTGGCTCCTTTTCAACAAGGGACAAGTTCAGTTCCAGAAGGAAGTGTTGTATACTTGCTGAGCACACTTGGCCTCTTGTCAAGTGGGCTTCATCTGTCAGTGTTTGCTTTGGGAGCCTGGGGGGAGGGAGTGCTCCCTGGGTGATTATTCTCACTTCCTGCCCCTAGAAACAAAATTGTGTTATTGAGTTTGCTGGGTGAGCAGGAGGTTGCTTCCATGACATTCAGAGCAATGGCAGATTCAGTTTGTTGGTTTTAAAATGGTTTCCCTCATTGTGCATTCTGTCGCTTCAGCAGGCCAGCAGCAATTTACCTACTTGGCTCAAAATAAATAGTCAAGATGCTGTTTGTTAGTGGACAATCTGGAAACCTGTATCACATGGGATATTTAGCATTCTGGCCCAGCATCTTCTTGCTGGTGGAATTGTCACAGGGCCTCAAATGCCCAGAGGATAGCCAAATAAATTATTTCCAATTTAACAAACATTTACTAAATACCTGCTGGTTGCCAGACACTGGATAGGTGCTAGGGATACAGAGATGAAAAATGTCACAGTCCCTGCCCTCAGATTGCTTACAGTGGAAGGACACATACACATAAGTATAACAAAATTAGAATACATTAATGGTAAAACAGAGGTCCAGATGAATTGCTCTAGGAAAATTTGAGTCAGGAGAGATCACTTTCAAGTTAAGGGAATATTTTGGCTGACTGGTAATTCAATTCTGAGCAGCTATTATAATACTACTAGCTCACATTTGCATAGTCCTTTAAGGTCTGAAAAGTACTTCATACATATTATCTTATTTGATTCTTACAGCAGCCCTATGAGCTCAGGGTTATCCTTATGCCCATTTTACAGATGAGGCAAATGAGATGCAAAGAAGTTGTGACCTGCCCTGCAAGTATCTCCAGCATGAAGTCCCATATCCCATAAGTTCTGATCCATCAGTAGCTGAGACAGAAACCTCTCTGAGTCTGGACAGAAGTATCAGTCATCTTTTAATGACAGTAGGGTTCTGATTCAGTGACTCCCAGAGATCCAACCATCTCCAAGGTCTTAAAGAGGAGATGCCATATTGGAAGTAAAAGCAGAGAGACACAGTGAGAGGCATCTGCCCTGCTCAGAATTCAAAGAGCTAAATTTAATCAACAAAAGAACACTCAGGTCCTTTCTTTCATCTTACTACAACATCAAGTGGTAACAGTCCCTTCAATAGGGGACGTGGCAGAGGTTGAAACGCAGTGATTTGAGAGACAATCCAGCAGACATCACGGAATAGCCAATAAACTGCTAGACTTGGAGTTAGGAAGATAGAGTTTCAAATCTCTTCTCAGACACCAATTAGCTATGGCAGGTCACCTTTCTGTGCCTCAATTTCCCCATCTGTAAAAGGAGAAGATTGAACATAATAGCCTTGAGGTCCTTTTCAACTCTAAATCAAAATCTATGCTCGTGAAATGAATGCCCCATCTCACAGACTAGTATGAGGCTCAATTGTCAAGAACACAGGAAGCCTAAAAGCAGCATCAAATTGGGCAGCTAGAGAAGAAGCAAATAGGAGTGGATCAGCTAAGCCAGCCTCATTCATCAGCCAGGGAATGCGAGACCCTGGGACTAACATTATTATATGCAGTTTATTCGATAAAGTGGCTTCTTCTGGACCACACAACAGACAGCAGAGAGAAAATGTGATGACCGAGTGGAGGGAAAGAAATGAGGACAGCAATGTGCCACTTCATCACAAATGCATGGGCAGCAGCTCCTCAGCCAGGCCACCTGGGATCTGACCAGCAGAATATGTAAATGTGGGAGCAGCCTGGGCTTCACTCTGGGAAATATGCTTCCACTAACCTGGCAAAAGGCCAGGGGTGCCTCCCAAAGTTCCTAGGATAATTAGGATGCAAAAGAGGTTCTTGAACAGGATAAGAAGTCTTTTTGTGGGGAACATTGCAAGAAAATATTTCTGTTTTGGGCAAGCCCAGCTTCTTGCTCTGATTGGATGTGCAAGGAGTCACTAAAATCCTTTTAGTAAAATGGAAAACCACTGAATCTTACTCTCTGAACTGCTACTACATACTCTACATGGTCCTGCACTGCCACCTGACCTTCAAATTCACTTTAGCTACACTTTGTCCTTACCATTCACCTCACAGATGCATCCCTTGCCCACCCAACTCTGCCACTGTCTTCAAACCAGACGCCCCAATTTGCATCTTCTTCAATTAAAATGTGAGGTGCAATGTGCAATTTTCTATCTGCATCACCAGTACTTAGTACAGTGCTTCGAACATAGTAAATACTTAATAAATAATTTTTCATTCATTTATTCATTCATTTGTTATAGAGAGGGGAAGCAAAAGACATCCAAGTTAGTGCTGCCCCATAGAACAAAGGACTTCTCACTAGCTAGTACTCCTCCCTCATTTTTATATAATACGTTATTTATATGTATATGTATGTGGATATAACATACATGTGTGTGTGCATACATATATGTATATATAAGTGTGTATATCTAGCTTGTGTATATATATACCAGTTATCTCTCCTATCAGAGGATAAGTTCATTGAGAGCAGGGACTGTTGTATTTTTGTCTTTGTATCCCTAGGGTCTGCATTGTAACAGATTATTAATGAAGGCTTGTTGGTTGGTTGATCATTAGCTGGCAACATACTGACCTCCTGGGTGTTCCTTGAACAAGACACTCCTCCCTTCCCTGGCCATTTTCTCTGGCTGTCCTTCTTGCGTGTATTGTTCTTTCTCATCTCTGCCTCCTGGCTTCCCTGACTTCCTTACAAGTTCCAGCTAAAATCCTACCTTCAATAGGAAGCCTTTCCATTGGTAAATTATTTTCTATTAATCCTGTATATAGTTTGTCTGTATATAGTTGTGCACATGTTGTCTCCCTCATTGGATTGTGAGCTCCTGGAAAGCAAGGACTGTCTTTTGCCTTTCTTTGTATCTCAAGTGGCTAGCGCAGTACCTGGTATGTAGGAGGTGTGTGATAAATAGGAATGGACTGACTGACCCCATGCCTTTCTGGGTTTTTAAACTCATTTCCCTAGTTCCTTGAGTAAGGTAGATTGGGATGAGTGCTAGATTTTGGAATTAAAAGCCCTGGATTTGGTCTAGGTTCTATTCATTTCTACTTGCATTATCTTGGAGAAGCCCCTTTCTTTCTCTGGATCTGTTTCCTTATCTGTTAAATGAGAGGATTGGATTAAGCTCCTTCCCAGCTCTAAATCCAGTGGTTTAGTTTTGGTAAGAAGGCTCAAGTAATGAGTAAAACTCACTCTTCATTTGTGATGGGGAGGATTTTGATTTGAGAGAGAGAAGTAAAAATACCAAATTCACCCACACATACATACAACTGTATGACCTTCTTTCACAGTCAAAGCACAAATTCTAAACTCTTCTAAAAACAGTCTCCCAGGAACCCAACTCTAATGAACATAGTATAACAAAAAAGCAGGTACTTCACTAAGCTCCTGCAGCCTGGCCTAAAAGAAATGTATATATTAATGCTTACATATAGCATAAAGCATAAGTATAAGAAATGTTTTATGTTAAAAGCATAAAACATACACATATAAGCATATACATTCAGACCCCACTAATTTGTAATAAATAGGGAAAAACAACCTGAATTCATATAAAGTATGGGCTACAGAATTTATAAATTTAAGTATTGTTACTTCAAGACACTTCAATGATTTGTTTCAGCTTCTAGAATGAAATGCAAATATCTGTATCTGGTATTTAAAGTCCTCCCCAATCTGGATCCAGCCTATCTTTTGAGCCTGATTTTACATCACTCCCCCTCGGACTCTATGTAACAGCTAAACAGATCTACTTGCTATTCCCCCACTCTCACCTCCAGGCCTATGCCTCACAGACTACCCCTCATGCTAGGAATGTCCTCACTCTCTGACTTCTTTCAAGTGTCCCCCTTCCACAAGGGCTTTCTCGATCATCTCAGTTGTTGGTGATGGTCTGTGCCACCACCCTCAAAATTACTTTTTCTTTACTCTGCACATATATATTTGTGTACATGTTGGTTTCTCCCCATAGATTGTCAGCTCCTCGAGGGTTTTATTTTTGTCTCTGTATCCCCAGCACCTAGCACAGTATCTGACACATAGTGAGTAGATGCTCATGGAATTTTTTGGATTGAACTGAATCTAAGGAAGCAGCAACTGAAAATTAAAGAGTTGCTCTATTAAAGCTGTCTTATAGAACCTGTTCTAATTCCCGGCCTGGGTCTGCTCCTGGTCTACTGCTGTCTCATTCTAGAATTTCCCTAAGCACCTGGTGCCTCCTCACTCTGGAATATTCCACCACCCCTGAAACCTGTTTACCGTGTAATATCCCTATGCAAGGCCCACCCAACTTCTCCCATTGCTGAGTTCACCTCACACCCTCCATTTTACGCACCCAAGATAGCCTGCTTTCATTCCTCTCCTGGTCCTATTTCTGACATCTTGGATTTCAAACAGGTACCTTCATCCTATGGGGCAGCAAGGTGGCCCAGTGGTTAGAGTGCCAGGCCTAGAGTCAAGAAAACTCATCTTCCTGAGTTCGAATCTGGCCTCAGACGCTTGTTAGTTGTATAATCCTGGGTAAGTCACTTAACTCTGTTTGCCTCAGTTTCCTCATCTGTAAAATGAGCTGGAGAAGGAAGTGGCAAAATATTCCATTATCTCTGCCAAGAAAACCCTAAATGGGGTCATGAAGAGTCAGACATGACTGAACAACAATAAAATCTTCCTCTTCCCACCTCCCCTTTTCTCATTTGTATATTATTTTCCTCTATTAAGATGGAAGTTCCTTCAGAGGAGGGACAGTTTTTTTTTGTTTTTATTTGTATTTGTATTTCTAGAACTTAGCACACTGCTTAGCACAGAGTGAGCACTTCATAAGTGCTGGTTTCTTTCCTTCCTTCCTTCCTTCCTTCCTTCCTTCCTTCCTTCCTTCCTTCCTTCATTCTTTCCTTCCTTCCATCCTTCCTTCATTCTTTCCTTCCTTCCATCCTTCCTTCATTCTTTCCTTCCTTCCATCCTTCCATCCTTCCTTTCTTCCTCCTTTCCTCCTCCCTCCCTCCTTCCTTTCCTTCCTTCCTTCCTTTTTTATAATAAGCATTTGTAAATCTGGATTCCAAGTAGTTTTCATATAAATGAATACTTTTAAAATGCTTACTTTCACTATTAATATTTCAATTCCATGAAAGAATGATTTTCTAAGCAAAGGTAAACTTTATCTAAACTCTATCTAAAGTCTTATAGATGACAAATTGTTAAAATTTGAATCAGTGCAACTGTAGCATGTGTGTAGATACACATTTATGTGCATACATGTATACACATACATGCTATTATATATATGTGAGCATATATATACAATATGCACATAAGCATGTACTACATATATTTACATATTTATATTTAGATAAACATATTCATATTTAGATGTACATAAAGCTATAGAACATGAATAAAATAGAGATCTAATACATCTCACATGATTCGAAGACATGGTAAATATAAACCAGCCTTAAATAATCATTACCTTGCTTGCCCATGATGGATAACAACAATATTAACACCATAGCTATATTATATGTGTGTGTGTGTGTACGTGTCCAGAAATATGGATGGAGCACATAATAATGTAATTCAAGCTGAAACTTATTAATGTAGTAAAAGGGATCTCCAAATTGCTCAGTGACCCTAAATTTCCCAATGTGGTTATTCAGATTATTGCCTATAGGCAGATTCATAATATGCCTGCGCCAATTGAGATTTTCTCCCATGTGACTGAATTTAGAGAGCACTGATAGAATTTCAGCAGCATAAAAACAGAGCTTAGGTAGCAAGAATAATCAGTTTTGAAAGGTAGCTGCCAAATGTCAGGGTGGGTAATGCCCCAATCCTGTACCTATCCTTTACAACATCACTTGGAGGCACAATCCATGCTATTTCCCCTAGGTGAGGTTTGTAATACTTGTCCCCTGTGGAAAAATTCCTAGTTACAATTGTACCAATAGGTTTGAGTAGACATTGCATGGGCACGTGATCAAGTAATTAAAAAAAAAAGAATAGGTTCCCAGAAAGTCAAGTGTTATTCATGAGTTTGCATTAGCCCACCCTTTAAACTGCAGCTACAGTGAAGATTTTAGTCTCTGAGATCCTGGGTCCAAAAAATTACTGTCTCTCTTTCTTTGAAGTTATAGCGAGAGGAGAAATTCATGTCAAAAAAGTGAGTGGCCAAATGCAAATATGGCCACTAGTGTTTCTGAGATCCATATTTTTTTCCAGCCCGTAAACCAAGGTCAGAGTCAGCATTATATGCTAGCTGAACCTTGAACCCTCTGTATAAGTTTCATGCTGGCTTCCATGCTGCCTTCTTCCGTAAGCCTACTTTTTCATCTATATCACATTAAGACCCAGAGGCCTCTCATTGGGGAGAGAAAAATACAATTTTCTTATTGTACAATCCATTTCATTCCCAGCTGCTGGATTAAATTTATTCCTTTCTGAAGTGGTGTCTCTGCGTATAAATCATTTAAGTTTATATGTTTTTGTTGCCGGGGCAACTGTTTGGCTAATTGAATTCCGAAGTGTCTCTCTTGATTTCAAAGCCATGATAAAGAGCACCCAAGCACTTAACTGTGGGAGTTAGGATAGAAAGAAGGGTGTGTGTAGTGGGGGAGGGGAGGGTGAACAAAATAAAAATGATACATTCTTCAACTTGCCTCTGTAATGAGAAAATAATGCTCACTTCTTCAAGCCAGACACCAAGGGTGGGTGTTGGACATTCAGCCGGAGGTTTTCTTCATTTCTTCAGGCATAGCTCCCTGTGCTTCTTGTGCTAGAGCTAATCTCTTGTTAAATTCCCTTTTTTCCATCTCATCTCCAAATTAGTCCCCAGTTACATAACCTCACCCACCCAGCTATCCTTGTTCTCTCTGACCAGGGGAAATGAACACGGAGGCCATCCAGACCCACTTCAGATCACCAGCTAGCTGGAAGGATAAAGGTTTTCATTTATTTTTTTCCTCCATTACTCTCCCTACACCTGTGCCTTTGCTTCATGACCCCTTGGTGTCTAACCATCCATCACTATCTACCTGTCCTTGGAGCTTACTTTTAATCTACTTAAAGATTTAATTAGAATCTAGGATTTAAAGGTGGAAGAAACCTTGCTGGTCTAGATATGGCTACCGAGGTCCAGAGAAATGAAACAGATCACCCAGAATTTCCCAGCTTGTAAGTCACAGAGCAGGCACTTGAATCCAGGCCTCCTAATGCCAAATTCAAGGCTTTTCATTTCACATGACATTGACTCTTCATATCACATCATCATCTGGTACTTACTGCAGAGTTATTAAATTGTTCTGTTTTTTCATAACTATGTGTTAACTTCCTGTACTAGACTATACAAAATCATGGAGTCAGTCATCTATTCAATTGTTTCATTGCTTCTGGAAATTATTGCCACAGATGGCTCCTTTCTACATCTCTAAGATTCCTCAGAATAAAGCTCCTTTCCCCTTCTGCACCACCACCCCATTGTATTTACATTTCCCTGTATGAAAGTGTTAGTTCCTAGAGAACAGGGACTGGGTCACTTCTGTATTTGTATTCCCGGCATGTCTCACAGAGGTTGATACATAGTAGGTCCTTAATAAATGTTTTCATACGTGGAGGACAAGGGTTATCACTTCTTTCTTCTTTATGTTCCTTTCTTCTCCACATCACCTGACCCTAGGGTCTTGTCTAATACGGGGCCCCGGTAGAAAACCTCCTGTTTTTGTTAAACAAGAATCTACTGACTTCTTTATTCTTAGGTGGGAACTGTCAACAGGCAATCACAATGTCATGAGACTTATGTGAAAACCAGGTTTATTATAAGAGAGACAAACAAGAATGTGGTACCCAAAGAGTTCACACTCCTTGCAGAAACTTTCATGTTTATGACAATACAACAAAAGGAGGAGAAAATAGGAAGGGGGATGGCATGGCATGGAAGGGAAAGGCTCAGTAAGCCCTCCCAAAGGGGAGGAACAAGGCTATGGCAAAAGCCACATTCTTTTTCCTGGGGAACTGCTGGACTATGAAAACAGGAGGCTCTACTTCTCTGCAAGGACCCCATCTGCACAAGCATTTTTCCCAGCCTGGCACAGACTGGCTGGAGCCTCTCTTGCCTCCCAATGATTCACAGGGAATCCAGTTTGGGGTGCAAACAACAAATTATGTCTGCTGGGGAGACTCCATCCTTGACATATTCAGGGTCTCCTGTGTGCTCTGGGTCCAGTGTTTCTGGAAATATGGCAACTCAGAAAGACAAGTTCGGGGGACTCCTTACCAGTCCTTAACAGTACCTAATACTCCTTGTCGATCTTGACCAAGTAGGATAGTACTCATGTTCTCCTGGGGGTTCTTACATTCCCCTTCCCGTACAAGACATGCTAGTGTCTCACCCTCACTTATATCCATGTATAGAGCATATTTTTAAGCACACCAGGTAGACTGATCTTTCATTTGGTCACAAACTTCAAATGGTTTGTAACACTTGTTAAATAACATTAAGTGTGTATATGTGTGTATGTATGTACATATATAAACTTTATAATTTATTATAATATAATATATAATCATATATTATATATATAATACACACACATATCTATATCTACATATACACACGCATACATATATATGAACTTAATGCTATTTAAAGTGTTAGAAATCATTTATACAAATCCTTGTCACAGGTTATTACATATATACACATACATATATATATACATACATACACACATATGTGGGTAGATACATGCACGTGTGTGAATGCGTAATGTAACAGTCCATACCAAAGATTTTTAGTTTGGGGGAGCTGTAAAAACTGTATTAATGTTCATCTGATTTCTCAGTAACTGCTCTTTACTCCTCAACCCCATGAACAAAAGGTGTCATTCATTTTTAAAAAGTTAACAGGAAATAAAAATTATTTTCTGATACCATCCAGGATGATTGGAGGCAGCCCAGGGTGCCATCAAATTGGCCCTGGGAATCCTTAGACGATTAAGACTGACAAGGGAAGAACTCATTTCTCTTCCTCTCCAAGTCTTCAAAAAGGTAAGATAACCTAAGCAGTGTAGTGTCCTCCTTGAATCTCTTACCATTCAAACTGAGCTGATCACAGTTGGGAGCTGGCCTTTACCAGGCTCGCATTGTTCTGAGGACCAGAAGTCAGAACAGAGATGGAAGAATTTTAATGCACTTTCTTTTCCAATTCAATTCTATTCCTCAGGTTTTAGAGAGCCATGCAATGGCAAAGTTGGATGACTAGAGAAGTAGGATCTAGGGTTTTAAAAGTTTTCAGATAGAAGGCACCTTAGATATCAACTGGTTCACTTCCCACATTTTATAGATGAGAAAATTGAGGCCCACAGAGGTAAAATGACTTGTGCAAAGTCATAGAGACAGTAAGCAGCAGAGGCAATGTGAGCAAGAAACATTGACATTACATACCCTCATGATCATCCAGTCTTTACTTGAAGACTTCTAGTTAGATCACTAGGAAGCTAGACGGCTCAGTGGATATAGCACTGGACCTGGGGTCAGAAAGACCTGAGTTCAAATCCAGCTTCAGACATTTCCTAGTTGCGAGACCCTGGTCAAGTCACTTAATCTCTGTATTTTTTTAATCCCTTGGAGTAAGAAATGGCAAACTACTCCAGGACCTTTTCCAAGAAAACCCCATGGACAGTACTAGCATGCTATAGTTCATGGGTCTGAAGAATCAGAGATGACTGAACAAGTTAGACTACCCCCTCCAAAGGTAACCCAGTCAATTTCTTCACAATTACAATTATTAGAATGTTTTTCCTTACATTGTACTGAAATATGCTTCTCATCACCTTCTACCCAAGTGCTCTTAGTTCTGCCGTATGGAGTCAAGATTAGGCCTAATCCCTCTCCTACCTAATAGTCTTTCAAATATTCAAATATGGCCTTGATTTCTCCCCTCAGTTTTGTCTTGCCCTGGATGAGAATCCTTAGTGCCTTTGACCAAGTCTCATATGGCATTATCTACAGGCCCTGTTCCATCCTACATGTCTTCCTTTTGATACACTCCAGCGTATAAATGTTTCTATTCAAACATGGCAGCCAGAACTGGAAACAGTACTCCATGATGTAGTCTGATCAGGGCAGGCAGGGTTTAGAGGGAGTATTTATTCTGAAATTCTGGGCCTATTACTTCTTTTAATGAAGCTTAAGGCAACATTAGCTTATCTTGGCTGTCATATTACATTGGACTTGTTGAGCCTGCAATCTACCTCAGATTATTTTCACAAGAATTGTTAAATCTTCCTGTCTTTCCTATCTTTTGTTTGTGAAGTTGATATTCCTATTACCTAAATGTAGAACATTATCTTTATCCTTATCAAATTTCATCTCATTATATTCATCCCAATAGCCTAGCAAGTTGAGATATTTTTGGATGTGACCTATCATATAGCATGTTAACTTTCTCTCCCCGCTTTGTGCCATCTGTAAATTTGATAAGTATCACTTGTGCTTCATCTAAATCATTGACAACAACACTGAACAGAACAAAACCTTGAAGCTCTTTACTAAATTCCTAAATCACAGAATGACATTGAGCAAGTTTACATTGAAGGACTATTTGTTGGGTAATGTCATTTAATTATTTCGAAATCTACCTACTTTCAATATTGTATAGACCAGCGGAGTGAAACATGCTTGAGGCCCAACATGGCCTCACTTGTGAGTACAACCCAGGTTAAAATGTAATTGGGAAATATTTAACAAAATTGCTGAAAATACTAAATAATATAGATAATATTAATTTGTGGTTTTCTAAATCAATGTGCAGTTATAGGCATTAATTTCTATTTAAGTTTGATACAACTGGTCTAGACTATATCTTTTAATCTTTTCCACAAAAATGGCATGAAGATCTTGGCCAAATGTTTGGTTGATACCTAGGCAAATAGATTGGGACATGATCAACCATAATTATGGCTTCTTTAATTCATTCCAAAATCTTTGCTTCTGTGACCCCTCCCAAAATGTATAAAAGGTTACAATTGTTATTTAGGATTTCTGAATCTGCAAGTACCACTTTTCATTTGTGGAGGGAAACGGATTGGCTTTACTTGATAGAGAATATATAAAGCACACACCCATTCTACTCTAATGGTGGATGGGGTACCCCTTATTTTAGTAATAGGATCTGTGTATTAGAAGTTTTCTTCCTTACCAAAACCTATACACCTACTTTCTCCAGAATGTAGGTGAAATTCTTATTGTAGAATTTCAAGGGAATTCTCTTCTGCCCCAGAATTGCTTGACTTCCCAGGAGAGTGGTCTCCTAAAGTCCTCTTGGATAACAACAAAATGGACTTTAAGAAGCCACTCTCTTGGCAAGAGCCAAACAATTCAGAGACAAAAAAGAACTTCTTTGGGAATACTTATGCCCATATTCTGCATTCCTATGAGGTTTTAATTGTTTCTTATTATATTTGCTTTTTATCTCTAAACAACTGAGAAGGACTCTCCTGTATCTAAAAATTATTCATAGATAAGTCTCCACCTAGGCCCAGATGAAAAAGTTTTTAAGGCCTCATAGCACCCACTATCATAAATAATATAGACTTTCAAATCCTCTTCTTAACAGATTTTGTGCAGGGAAAGGGAAATGAGCAATCCAATTCTATTGCTCCTTCTACATCCCATTTACTAACTATATTCTCCCAACATATATGTCTGGGGATCAGAGACTTCAGACAATAATTTGCTTTCCCCACCAATCACTAGCCTAAAAATTTTTGAAAGTGAGGAAAACTAATGAAATATCACTGTAATATCAATTAAGTTGAGTGTCTTTGATTGAGTCTTATTAGGTACTAAACCCCATACCCAAACCCCTATCTACTAAGTGCTAAGCCTATGTGGGCATGAAGCCCTCAGGGTCCTAAGGGGAGTTGCTAAGACGAGAGCCAATAGTAGGAGCCTAAGTTCTGGTCACTCAGATGATATTTGACGAAGACTAAAGAGGGTATAAAAAGCTAGAACAGAGTTGTTCGCGAGGGCTCTCTCTCTTGGCGGAGTGCTGATGTGGAGACTCTGGGTAGCGGTAGGTAAGAGCCCTCCAGCTTGTAAACCCAGATGTTCGGACTTTGTTAAACTCTGGTAACTATGAATTGAGATTTGAATCAGACAAGGTCTGTCTGTTGATGTTTGTAATTTGTTTGTATTTGCTCTGAAGCTCAGAGTGCTGGCTTTTCCCCCTCAGCTGAGTGAATGATATTTGTATGTTGGATTAAAGTAAGATTGTTAACCCCTTAACATTGCTTTCTTTAGTAAAGCAGATCAAAAGAACCTGGGCTTGCAGCATTCCTGTTGTTGGGCTTGTGTTGGTCTTTCACTCCCAAAGCCGCTACTAGCCAAATTGTTGCAACAGACATGAAAGAGCCAAAATAGTCTGATATGCTTCCTAAGCCTTCAGTAGCAGTCTGGCTGCTTCTGGGGGGGCTATCTTGAGAATCTTCAAAAACTCAAAGCAATCCCTGTGTACAGTTTTCCAGAGGCCTCTAATTAGCTCCAAAGAATATGTGTCAACAAATCTCATTTGGTTAGATAAATCTTATGCATGGGCTATCTCTTTCCTTTCTGAGAATGAATGGTAGTCCCCTCTTTGCTACATACATACAACATCATTTACTTAGAGAGGCATTTGCTACTAAAGATAGGAAATAATATAGACTGGAAAAATTAGTCACCTCTCCATTCCAAAGAATCTCCTATGGACCTAAAATATCAAAAATTCACCAATCTAGTTACACTATTAAAAAAAAGGAAAGAAAGAAAGGAAAAGAAGTTTCTACTAGCATGACCTATTTTTCACTACTCCATGTTGGATCTTAATGATCAATTCTATTTCTATATATTCACAAATCATCCTTTTAATAATACATTCTAAAATTTTGCCAGAAATCTACTATAAGGCCTCTGGTTTATACTTTACACACTCTACCCCTCTTTCCCTGTTTTAGAAAATAGGGATGTTTGTCCTCCAGTTATGCAACATCTCCCTGAGTCTCCCTAATACTTAAAAAATCACTGATACTGGTTTTGCAATTATATCTACCAATTCTTTCAGTACCCCTGGAAGCCAGTTGATCCTGATCTGATATACAACTTTTCATGACCCCATTTGGGGTTTTCTTGGCAGAGATACCGGAGTGGTTGGCCATTTTCTTCTCCAGCTTATTTTACAGATGCAGATCTGAGGCAAACAGGATGGAGTGACTTGCCCATTAAGTGTCTGGGGCCAGATTTAAGCTCAGGAAGATAAGTCTTCCTTACTCTAGGCCCAGCACTCTATCACTGTGCCACCTAGTTGCCCTAAATATCCTTACTACCTCCTGATTTGTTGTGGGATCTAACTCCCATTATCCTTTTTGTCCTCTCCTCATTCTAAAGATAAATTTCTTTGACCCTTAAAAAG
Source organism: Phalanger gymnotis (assembly GCA_028646595.1). Taxonomy (NCBI): domain Eukaryota; kingdom Metazoa; phylum Chordata; class Mammalia; order Diprotodontia; family Phalangeridae; genus Phalanger; species Phalanger gymnotis. Next base: position 95,934,543 of record CM053624.1, on the reverse strand, counting down.
CAAAATATGAGCTGTCCATTTTTCCCTCTTCCCATAATATTGTCCCACCAGCCCTGAGTAGTGGACACATAGTACCTTATGATCTTCTTTTTCTCAACCTCTTTTTCTCTTCCTCTTTATTCTTCATAAAGAAGTCCTTTTTCTTCATCCCCGTCATCCATCACCATCTTTAATACTTCTGTCACTTATAGGATTATGCCACATTTTGTATTTAAGTAGTCTAGTGTTCAACATTGTATACATGCCTTTCAAATTTAAGTTCCTTGGGGATTTCCTGAAATGTCCATTTAACTATCTGTAAACAGCTTCCCTTTTTCTTAATTATTGAAGGTTTTTTCTGTCTCTATCTTTAGAATTTAAAAGATAAAACTATGATTCAGGCAAACCAAGAGTATAAGAATGTATTAATAGTTTTCTACTTGGGTTGGGGGAGGAGAGAGGTCTCTGGGGTGGAGTTGCACATAGATGTTGTTAATTAGCTTGAGCTGGGTTATGAACCTTACTTGGTTTATTTGGCCTATAAATAAATCTGCTCATTCTTTAAGCCTTGGAAACTGAGTGCTTGCAAGGGGGAGCTGGTGACAATATAATGAGTGGACTTGTAAATTTCCCAAATTGAGTTAGAGCAATAAGCCAAAAAATGAGAAAATTCCCAAAGGAGGGAAGGAGAGAGATAATAGAGACAGAGGCGGAGAGATGTATCTAGTAAATAACTGGATGATCAAAGATGCCCATCACCATAATTTCTATGCTTTCATGCCAGTCCTGTGGTTTGTTTTCTTAATTGCTTATCTATTTCCTTTTGTTTAGCCAGTCTATTGAATAATCCCTTTAAGCAGACAAGCCAGCTGTTTGACCCACCTTTCAGAGTTTAGAGAACTGGGCTTGAACTCAGGAAGACCTGAGTTCAAATCCAGCTTCGGACCTGAGCAAATAACTTAACCTCTGGCTGCCTCATTTTTATTATTTGTAAAATGAGTTTAATAATGGTGCCTACCTCCTAGAGTTTTTGTGAAAATAAAATGGGATGCTATTTGAAAAGTGCTAGCTTTTCCTAACCTTTTTGTTTTTTTCCCAGTTTCCATGACAGATGGCCAAAAACCTCTGAGGCTGGCTTCTTCCATTGAAGGTTTTCTAAGACTACACTGGCAAAAACCAAAAACAAACAACAACAAACTGCTTACTTCTTCCCATTCATTTAAACCATACCATTCCCCCAAGCACTCAGAAAGGTATGGAAAGTGTTGTGAAGATCCTAACCCCACATCTCTTTCCTTCAAACTTAGTGTGGTTAGAAGAAACCAGTGGAACAGAATGACTAAAAAGAGATTCATAGAATTTGAGTTGGAAGGGACATTAGAAATCATCTTTTCCATCATCTGTATTTTATTATTCCTTAAGTTCTATTGATTCCTTTTGGTTTTATACCATAGCTATTTCCCTATATTCTTCCCCCATCACTGAAACCTTTTTTTGTGATCAATCAATAAATATTTATTTAGCACTCCATAGATGCCAGATACTGTAATAAGTGCTAGATATTAAAGAAAAAGCAAAAAATAATCCCTGCATTCAAAGAGCTGGTGACAGCCCGTAAGTATCTAAGGAGAATAGTGGAAGGGCAGCTGGTAAGGCCCAGAGGATCTTGGGAGGCAGTTACAGGGCCATTTGCCATTTGGAAGTTGGGAGGGGGTCTCAAGGTCTGAATGGATTTAAGATTCTGAATTCCTTTAACCTGAGGAGGGGAGTGGAGAAGAAAGCACTGCTATCAACTAGATAAAATTTCTAAATTCTACTCTATACACAACATATCCTTTCTATGCACAATTAGAAGGGCTGGAACAGCACATTGTGTGCCATATTTAAGCAAATAGAAAATGATGTCATACTTCTTGAAGGTGCTTGACCTGCCTGCCATAATACAGCTGGCATTTGAAGTTACTCTTCCCGGATTCCGGATCCTTTTTCATCCCTCTATCCACACTCTGCTGCCTTCTTCCTCTAGTCAGCAAGGCTCTGCATTGGCAAGATCGAGATGGCCCAAAGCCACATGTCGTATTTCCCCAGCTTAAGCAAAAATTCAGTTCAATTCAACAAACATTTATTTGTCTCCTGTGAATCTCCAGGCCTTTTTACAATGCTCTGCACAGAGGCAAAAGCAAAAGTTAAACAGGCCCTGCTCTAAAAGACCCTGCTTTTTATTGTGGAGATCTGGGAGGAGGGGCAGGGAGCAACAAATATGTAAAGAAGTAAATAGAAGGTAACAGGAGGAGGGAAAGAGCCAAAAGACTGGTGTGAGTAGAGATTCTGTGACTCCTAAATTGAATTTTGAAACACAGTAAGGCTTCTAAGGAGTGACCACCAGGAGAGAAGGCCTTCCAAGACTGGGAGACAGCCTGTGGGAAGACATGAAGATAAGAGATTAGTGAGTTCAGGGACCAGTTAGACAGCCAATGGTTGGCAGGGATAGAGCTTGAAAGGGAAACTGTGTTAAATAACTCTGGAAAGGTAGTTTGGAGACAGAATGTGGAAGACTTTAAGGGCTAGGGTCAGGAGCATAGCAGCCTTCAGAAGAAAATGTGGAACAGTGGAAAAGCACTGAACTGGGGAGTCAGGAAACCTGAGTTCTAGTCCTAGCTATCTAGAATTTCATCCTGTAATAAAGCAACTTTAAATGGCACCCACAGAGATAGGGACTCAATTATTCAGCCTCAGTAGTTCTTCGACCCCACAACCAATATGGGGCTAACCTATCAAAGACACATGTAGAGATCCTGGAGGCTGCTAAGAGAGGATTAACTTTTCTGAAATGCCCTTATAGTCTGGAGTAGAGTATGTTAGGACTATAAAAGGCCTTCTCCAATTCTCTAAAAGATAACAGTCAACAAACAAACAAACAAACAAAAGATAGCCCACTTGGCCATAGTAGGAGAAGTCTCTTCAACATGGACAGGATTGAGGACACTTTCAGCTGATTCAGCTGAAAGAAGCATATTGTGGTCTACCAGGCAAACACAGAGTCCCACTGGTTCTTTTCATGACTTTTTAAACTCAGGTGATTAGGGAGTGATTTCAGCAATCTAAGTCATTAGTCCTATAAGCCAATCAGGTTTTCAAGAAATGTCTCAATATTTTTTAAGATAATCACCAGGGACATACTGAATCCAGCTTGCACTGTGTCAGAGAGCTGATTGTTAAATTTTCAGTGTATGTATTTATACTTCAGAAATCAACAAAGGCTACCAATTGGGGCTTGATTTGTCTTTTTGTCGATTGTCTAAATTAACAAAAAGTTAATAATGCAGGTTAAAATCATGTGTAACTTGTGTGCATTATTTTTCCCCCCAGATAGCTGGTTTTTAAAGATTTACTAGCATACTTCTGGTTAAGGTATTGTTCCTATAAAAGCCCTTCTTCACTTTTAAAAAAGAGGCATTTAGACTAGACGGTCTACACATTGCCTCCAACTCCAATATGCCACGATTCTATAGCTGTTTGCCAATTTGGCTTCCTCCAACTCCTAGTAATTCCCACCTCAGATTTCTCATCTTGTAGAGCTTATGTTCTCCAGAGAGAGGCCTGAGAAAGACAGGAAGAAGTTTCCACTGCTGCTACTGTTTGTTTAGTAAATATCTATAGATTATCGTGGAATCATATGATTATAGGATCACATATTTAGTCCTGGGAAGAGTCTTAAAGCCCATCTACTCCAACTCCACATTTCAATAGAATAGAAAATTGTGGCCTAGAAAGACTAAATGACTTTCCCTCAAGTTCACTCAGGGAAGTAAGTGGCCAAACTGAGATTTGAACATAGGTCTATTGATTCCAAATCTAGTGCTCTTTATTGATGTCAATACCTTCTCTTGTGCTATATAGGCATTCAAGCAAATAGACTCTTCAAATAGTCCCTTTTTTTCCATTTTAACATATGTGTGTGTGTATACACATATGCATAGCAATTTTTTATTTCCCTAGAAATTTCAAGAAAGTGCTTAATTTCCCTACTTCAGTCAATTACTCTACTATTTCAGGTTCAAGGAGTTAATTTCTGAGGGTTAGAGAAGTAATAAATTCCTCCTGTCCATTCCCCACCATTTAGTAGTAAATGCATTCTTAGTGAGTAGTTATGGGGCAAGTCTACTAGCATACCAGAGTAGTAGGAAAAAAGTACTCCCAAAAGTTATCTTAGTAAAATTTGTTAAAGGATTTTGGTGCAACAGTCCAGGTATCAGGTGAACGAAAGAGTCAAGATGTCACTACTGTATTTCTCCAGAATGCTTCCAATGGGTGATAAATTCTAGTCCAGCTCTATTATGCATGTATCATGTCAAACATTGCTGGCATCCATGGATAAGCTTTAGAGATCATAGCAATATTTTTTTTTTCTCAGAGAGAGAAAAGGTCTCATCTGTGACATATATTGTTAAAAATCACAATTCCTCAGTTTCCCAGCTCTGAAGGATGCTAAAGTAATGACCGGCTAAGACAAGGCCAGCAAGACTGAGGATTGGAATGCTTGACCCTTATCATATTTAAGATCTTTGGTTGGGCTGGTGGTGGGGAGGTCTGTGAAACCTCCTTAATCTGTACATTCCTAGAGCTAAGGGGCCTACCCTTTCACACAGATGCCCATTATCTCTGCATACATTGCTCCTTGGGAATTTGGACAAGGGACTTCATGGCTCAGGAATGCAAGACTAGCAAATGGCAAAATGAAACAAAGTTGTGATTAATTTTGTCCCATGCCTAAGTGCATGACTTAACTCAATGCAGGCCAGTGCCCAAACTTTAATGCATTCTACATAGGTATGTAGAATAGGAAAACAGGCAACATTCACTGGAGGCTTTTGTTTAATATGTCATATCTTAGAATATCTTACATTTGTGAAGAGGTCCAAAGCAGACCTATGACAGGGAGTCAAATAGGGTACCTCTTACTTGTGGTACCACAAACAGTAACACAAGTAGGTCTGGATAATTTGGAAAACATCATCCAAATTCCCTAGTAAGAATTACAGACCCAAGGAAAAAAATCAGTTGGGTTGGACAGAAAAGGCAGAAATTGATGAGGGGGGTTGGAGGGTGGAGAGGGACAGGAATTATCAAATTTTGCAAGCTCTCTCTCTGCATGAGATACAGATTCAAGCCGAAGGTTAAATACCCTGGGAGCTCATAGAAAAAGGACACCAGAATATGAAATTCCCCCCAATCAATCTGATATTTGCAATAGAAGTCTATTTAGAATATTTAAGGGGTATTGTGCTAATTACCGTGTTGAGGACAGAAGTTAGCAAAATTTTGGTGCCAGGGAGAAATCCAGTGTAGGGCTTCTTGTCTGACACTACATTAGAGTTGGACACAGGAAAATATTTTTTTTCTCTGATTAGGCAAAAGGAGAACTAAACAATTTATTGCCTGTGAGTGAAAAAAAGACTGATTTGGAGAAATCCTGAAAAGAATCAGGAAGAACCATGACAAAAAGGGACAAGTGGGTAACACTGTACAGGTGTCCAGAGGAGGCTGGGAGGGGGATGAAGATGAAGAGCAACCACAAGCACCCCTTCTGTGCTTACAGAGAGTCTCAGGAGCAGACACATGGTAAAGAACCACAGTAGAGGCAACACTACCTGATGGAAGCGCTAAGCAGAACATGACTGTAGTAACTGACCCTATAAAGGTCTCTGGGGTGGAGTTGCACATAGATGTTGTTAATTTGCTTGAGCTGGGTTGTGAACGTTATGTGGTTTATTTGACCTATAAATAAATCTGCTCTTTCTTTAAGCCTTGGAAACTGAGTGCTTGCAAGGGGGAGCTGGTGACAATATAGTGAGTGGACTCAGGTTGTAAATTTCCCAATTTGAGTTGGAGCAACAAGCCAAAGAAATGAGAAAATTCCTAAATTTTGCAGAGCCCTTGATGTTATGTGAATGCCTCTAACATGAAGTATGCAAGTCAATATAAGGTAAATGGGAGTAGGTACAAATATGTAAGAGTATGTATGTATTTGTGTATACAGATACACATATATGCATGTGTGTACATGTATATGTACACACACATATACATGTACATCTGGGTGTATGTCTGTGTCTGTGTATACACATACACACACACATAAGTAAATACAGTATCAAGAGAAGATCCATGAGCTTTAGCCCAGAATCCAGATAGCTGGATAGCATCTTCTTTTTTTTCTTTTAACCTTTGTTCTGATGTCTCTGAAATATATTCAAATTCTGAAGGTTGTTAGTGGGAGGAAAGGGGAGAGAAGTGGGGGAGCAGGATTATTATTCCTAGGATCATTAGGTATTGCTTATGGCCAGCTCCCAATATGACAGTTGGAGACAAATAGCCACTTCTGGAGCAAATGTGGGTTGGAAAAGAAGAATTAAATCCAGCCAGCATTCAGGAAACTGTTGGAGTTGGATTTTTCTTTTACTGCCTTTTTTAATGAGTTTCAAAAGGTCTTGGCTATGGACCTCACAAATCAATAATGAAATGCCAGTGCTGTCTGGGGTGCAACCTGACCCAGCTTAAGGAAGAAGACCCCAAAAGAACTCCCCAACTTACTTTATTTATTAATTGAAAAGAGGAGTGAGGAGGCAGTCTGTATCAGAGAAGGGAATCAGTGTGAGAAATGTAGGGGAAGACTGAACAAACCTAAGCAGGTATTCTCTTTATGTAGTGGGAAATTAAATGGTCTGAAGTATCTATTTATGATCCCTCACAGGTAGGGAACTAACTTAGTCCTTCTGTTGACCAGGGATTAAAAATGATGATGTCTAAGTTCTTCTTCCAGCTTAATTCAATTCAGCAAACATTTGTTAAGTGACTATGATGTGCAAACCACAATTTTTGGAGAAATCAGGTACTGTCCCTGACCTCATGGAAGATGGCATATATACAAGTAACTATAATAAAAGTTCTATTGTGATCAAATGCAGACTGAGAAGTAGAAACAGTATGGTATGAGGGGAATGATTAATTTTATTTGAATTTGGGAGTAAGGGGAGGAGACAGATCAGGGAAGGTTTCATGGAGGAGGTGACCCCTGGGACTTTAAAGAAAGGTGGAATGTCAAAAGGGAGAGATATGATTAGATGACTGATGACTTGCTAACAGTCACTAGCAGAAGTGGAAGGAAGTGGGAAAGGTAATTGTTAGGAGCCTAGTCCCATTAAAGAGCCTGATCTTGCATCAGCTCTAATTGGAGGTAAGCAGTGGCAACCATGGATAAGAAGAAAAGAGGTTGTCTTTTGGGTCATGGGTTGGTCTTGCTTATTTTCTACATATGTAACCTCCTTTACGGCAGGAAAAGTCATATATTTACTCCTGTGTCTCTTTTTGTAGGACTCAATACAATATTCAGTAAGACCTCTCATAGATGGATCTTGATTATAGCCAGCTATAGACAAAATTATGAAGGAGGCCAAACTTGTCTACCAGGTCTTCTACCTGAGCTTTTCTTTGCCCCTTCTTCTTAGTGGCACCCCCATTCCACTTTGATATGCACCCATCTCCATCTCCCCCCTAGCAAAACTAGCTCCCAGAAAAGATTTTCTTTAATTCTGGTATTTATTGACCCAAAGTGTCAATAACCAATAAGACTTAATTTGTTGACATCTCCTAAGAATATTTGTATTTCATCATGGAAAGAGATGAGAAGGAAGTCTTTGGCGAAGGCAGGAAGCTCACATTAGAAAAACTGAGGTATAGTAAGTAGGGAAGGCAATTTAGAAGCTGAGGGGCCTTCCTGAAATCACACACCCACCTTGTGACTGACTTTGGAAATCAGTCATGTGTCCATATCTTTTTCCTGGACACTTTCTCCAGGCTGCACTTCACAGCTACAAGGCATCAGCATGAGGGAATCCCAGAAATCCGGCCCTTACGGGGATCTCAATGAGAAGAGGAACAACAGTTTTCTTTATTAGGGGACATAGACTAAGGATCCTGACTTGTGATGTTAGCCTTATCATGATAACAATAGTGATCACAATGATATTTTTAATGATAAAGAAAATTTATATAACCCTTTAAGTTTGCAAAAGACTTTATGTATGTATATGTATATATGTGTGTATATACACAAAACATATTTATACACATGTACATACTATGTATAAATAAAAATGTATATGTGTATATTTATATACATATATACATAAATAAAATCTAGCCCCAGATATATACGTGTGTACATATATCTGTATATACATACACACATACACACAAATATATATGTAATTTCATTTGACCTTTACAACAGCCCTGTTTGTACATACTTTGTTGTTCAGTCATTTCAGTCATGTCTGACACCATTTGGGGGCTTTCTGGGCAGAGATATTGGAGTGGTTTGCCCTGTCCTTCTCCAGCTCATTTTGCAGATGAGGAAACTGAGGTAAACAGGGTTAAGTGACTTCCTCAGGGTCACACAACTAGTGAGTATCTGAGGTCAGATTTGAACCTATCTCCAGGCCTGGGGCTCCATCCAACGGGCCACCTAATTGCCTCTAGTGTCATAGATACTGTGCATATTATTAAGAAGGAAGCATGGTTTGGTTGAAAGAATTCTGTATTTAGAATTACAGGACCTAGATTCAAATTCCTGCTCCAGTTAATTACATGTGCAAGATTAAGCAATTCGTTTAATCTCTAGGCCTAAGAAACAGTTAGACTAGCTGACTTCTATGTTTCTTTCCACCTCTAAATCTGTGATCATTTCTTGTGATTACCATTTCACAAGTAAGGAAACTGGGACTCAGTTTAAGTGACCAGATCATGACTACACAACCAGTAAATTTCAGTAGCAGGATTGAATACAAGTGTTTCTGACTCCAAATCTAAATCACATAATTTCATGTTAGAAGGGATTTTAGAGATCAATTGGCCCAATCCATCCATCTTATAGATGAGAAAAGCAAGGCTCAGAAAGAGCAAATGACTGATCCTAAACTTAGACAATTGGTAATTAGCACAGCCAAGATTCCAACCAGATCTGATTCTAAAATGGGTTAATTCTACTGTATCATGTTGTGTTTGGTTGTATCAGAATTCTCTCAAAGCAGAGGATTTAGTGAAGAACCATAACCCTGCAGCCATATGAAAATGAGACTGTTAAGGTTATATTTAAGCTGGGTACATGTGGGAGGAAGTTGGAAACTGCATGCCCAACTCCACAGGAAATATTATTAGAGCCAGCATTAAATAAAAAGAAGAAGAAAACCAAAATACCATTTTAATAGAGAAGGTAATATTGAAGAAGTTGGGAATGATTACCTGAAATCACTCTGACTCAACTTTGTTCCTTCTCTTGTCTCCTCCAATATCTGGCTTAGAGCCAAGCTAATTGGAATGGTGGTTTACTTGGGCTTGGCTATGGATGACCAGCTATAGCCAGGCAAAATCTAAAAAGAGCCAGAAACAGAATCATCTTTGTAGCTTTTGTTTCCTAGAGCCCTAACCTGGAGCCAGGTGGAGGGACCACACTGATAGTCTCTCAGCCAGAGCCAGCATCACATTTCTCCCAGAGGACAAGAACATCCAATTCCTGCCCATTAGGCAGAAAGAGAGATAAAAATAACTAGGAAGGGTGGGGATGAGAATTCAGACAGTAGATCTTCCAGAAAATAGAAAAAGATAGGAATGAAATGGTAACATTTTTCTGTAGGATATGGGAAGTTTCTGTTGCCTGCAATGCATCTGTAGACAAATATCTTATTCTTAAATTTGCAATGAACCACTATAAAATGTGTCATCCAAAGGGGAAGAAATTTTGCCACTTACTCATTTCTTCACAGAATTGTATAACTGATATAGCCCTTAGAGATAATGTAGTCCAAACCTTGCCAGTATATTTTACAGAGAAGAAAACTAAATCCCAGAGAAATGAGATGACTCGTCCAAGGTTATACAGATAGTGACAGGGCAATATTAGAACCCAGATTTCCTGACTTTCCAGTTTAAGGCTTTTTTTCTATTACATACAGCATTTTTGGGGGAAAAGTCCCATTTACTGGGATTTAAAACACTAGAACTTATTTTCATCCCCATCTCTTCCAACCTCCATTATTCCTCCCTCTAAAACCATAAACATATTTTTTTTACAGATTTTACATTTTTATTTGGAGTTTTGAGTTCTAAATTCTGTCTTTCTTTCTCCTCCTCCCTCTTTTAGACTGTAAGCAATCAGATATAGGCTATCCATGTGCAATTATGTAAAATATTTTCATATTAGTCATTTTGTACAAGAAGACTCGAATAAAAGAAAAAAGAAAGTAAAAAATAGAACACTTCAATCTGTATTTAGTTAGTATCAGTGTTTTCTCTGGAGACAGTATACTTTATCATTAGTCCTTTGGAATTGTCTTGGATCATTGTCTTGCTGAGAATAGCTAAGTTATTCACAGTTCTTCATTAAACAATATTGCTGTTACAGCATACAATGTTCTCCTGGTTCTATTCATTTCATTATGCATCAGTTCATGTAAGTCTTTTTCAGGTTTTTCTGAAATCATTCTGCTTGTTATTTCTTATAGCACAACAATACTTCATTACAATCTTGTTTAGCCATTCTCCAATTGATGGGCATCCCTTTGATTTCCAATTCTTAGCCACCATAAAAAATAGCTGCTATAAATATTTTTGTACATGTGGGTCCTTTTCCCTTAACCATGAACAAATCTGAGTTCACTCTTGACATTTACAAAATTCTCCTCTTCACCTATCTCACTAATAATCCCATATACTTCCCATCATCTCCAGAAAAGACCATAAGATCAGTGAAAACTGTGGTGTAGGGGGTAGCAAGATAAAGCATTGAATGTACTAGCAGAGTTCTAAACATCCAGACCTCATATTGAGAGATATACTGTACACAGCTTCTAATTACTCCTGCCACTCCATCTTCTGCCTGTCTCTGAATCCTCGTTAGCTCTCTGCTCTCTTCTAACCCTTTCTAAACTTCTAGAGTTCCCAATGAGCAGTGCCTTCAGTACCTGTAATTCATTATGGTACCAAGAGAATTTTTAATCAAGTTCCATTCAGTTTCTAATGCATGAAGATAGCAAGGACTCAGTGACCACAGCTGCTTTCACTTTTGGAGGTTTCAATGCCCACCTTTTCCTGGCAGAACCAGAGATTCTGATCCAGTATGCTCCAACAGAAAGGGGTCAGGGCCATAGATCATTGTGCCATCAATAAATATCTTAGCAGGAGCCATGAAATTTCAATCAGAATAATTTATAATGTGAAGTCGAATATTATATAGTGAGAAATAAATAAACAGAAATTGTCAGTCAAACTTCAGGCAGCTAGGGCCAGCATTGGAGGCAGTAAATGAACTAACTCAATAAATCTTGTTTATGGTCAGACCTACTGAGCATAACTCTGCCAACAGGGCTTTCCATTATGTAGCAGGAGACACAGGCTTGTTGCATTCCACAGGGAATGAACAGCTCTAGTGTCCCTGGCACAGTAGTTTATGGTGGTAGTAGATGAAAATTGAACCATTACTTTGTCCTGTCTTAGCTTCCTAGGTCAACAGGATGATGATTCGTATAGGGGATGCTGGGAGAAGGAATGGGACTAACTTGAGCTTGCAACTTCACAATGCAGTATATCAGAAAGAGACAAAACTGAGAGTTGGGAGACCTGAGTTCTCAGCCTGACCTCACCACTCTAACCATGCAACCTTAGGCAAGTTGTTTACCTCACCAGTCACAGTTTCCTTATCTGTGATTTGGACTAAAATATATTTAAGGTGTCTTAAAGCACTAACTTTTTGGAATTTATGTATGAGGAGACTCTCAAGACCTCCAATGACTCTAGAGTTATCCTACACAGCCTCAAAGAGGTAACTAGCATGAATCTGTTTGGGGCTGGAGGGAGTCTAAATTATCTCATCACAAATCCATTTGACGGCTATATCAGCACTTCTATTCATAAGAAAATGAGAAAGCACACCCCCCAAAAGCTGTCTCATACCAAACCATAGTCCCTTTCTTAGCCATTTAGATACCTAATTCCATGAGCTGAGGCAGAAGCAGCTAATACTAGGACATGTTATATGTCTTATAGCTTTCCTTTCTCTCCCCTTTGTAGCTTTCTATGGCATCTACCTACAAGTCAACTACCTTGACTTCACTAATAAAGGGCAATATATATGTGTGTGCATATGTGTTTGTGTGTGTATATATATACATACATACATATATACATAAATGTATATATGCATACACACATATATTGTAAGTATGTGTGTATACATGTATACATGTGCATATATATGTATGTATGTGTGTATATATACATATATACATATATATACATATATACATATATATACATATATATACATACATATATATATATATGAATGTTCTCTAAGCTTGTGGGAGATGGGGGAGAGGGCTGGGGTCAATAAATACTACCTGGTTTGAACCAAAGACTACTTCTTGTGACACAAAAATTACTTGGTGCAATATATAGAGCACTAAACCTGGAGTCAGAAAGATGTGAGTTCAAATTCTGATTTGGTTACTTAATAGTGATCCTGGGTTAATCACTTAACCTATTTGCTTCAGTTTCCTCATCTGTCAAATGGAGATGATAATAGTAGTACCCACCTCTCAGGGTTGTTGTGAGGATCAAATGAGATATCTGTAAAGCATTTTACTAAGCTCTATACAAACACTAGCTATCATCATCATCAGAATAGATGGTGATCAGTAGCTTTGGAAATGACTGCCTCAAACAACTCCTGTCCCAGGGTGGCCTAGCCAGCTCTCCCTAAGCAAGACCAGGTCATCTGTGGCTCTTAAGACAGTGCCCCTCCTCCACTGCTTTCAAAGTCATCTCCTGGCTCTTGCAGCTCATCAGCCAGTGGCAAGCAGGGCAATAATTAGGCCCTCTGCAGAGCTGTGCACTGATGAATTGAATAATTGAGAACATTGTAAACCTCAGTGATGGAGAAAACTGAGTGGCAAGGATGTTACTGAACATCTCCCTGGTTATTATCGAGTCACCTTGAACATCTCCATGGGGGAGGTAGAAGATGATAAGCATCATAAAAGGGACATCCAGTATTTTTAAATGCTGAGAAAACCACAGTCTAATGAGCAGAGAGATGTGATTGATAGCTGTGTGTCATTCAAATCACAGTTCTCAAGGAAACCTCCAGTTTCTGAATTCATTTCCTACTCCATATTTCTGACCTGTGCCCTAGCAGCAAAAGTTTGTTCAGTTTCTACAAGGCTGACCCCCTTGGAATGGCTGGTAGTTCTTTATACATGTTGGTTTATTTGTTGTTGCTTTTATTTGGGGGATGACTTGTAATTCCTTTTGTGTGGGAACTCCATCCACATATAAAGAAGCATAATGGAATGTAAAGATTATTGGGTCTGGAGTCAAAAGAACTAAATTCAAATCCTGACTCTGTTACTATTTGTGTGACCCAGAATAAGTCATTTAATAGTTTGAAGGTTGGACAGCATGGCAGCAAAGGTTCATTACAATTCTAAATCTATGATTCTTTGTGGTAGATCATAATGTATACAGTCATCATCTTGTATGATTTTAACCAATATCTCATCTTTGCTACTGTTGGAAGAGTCATTTTAAAAAAGAAGTCTCATTTTATTTGCAAGGCAATGAATGAAATCTTCCAAGACTTCTAATATTTATAATGGAGTTCCACTTCTGTCTGAATCATTCTGGGGTTTTGTTTCTTGTTTAGGTAGTCCAAATTAGTCAAAGGTATGTGGCAGACTGATCAAGGGTTTTTGAGCCATAATAGAAGATGGTATGATGAAAACCTTGGACTAGTATTTAGGTGTGGATAGATTCCCAATGAGCTGCTATGCAGTGCATCAAAAAGAATGAAAATTGTTTACGTTAGATAAAGTCTTAGGCAGCCTCATTTCTTTTAGGGCAGGTAATCAGGGTGAACAAAACTGGTATGCCTCATAGTAACAGTAATAATAGTAATAAAGATAATAATAGATTACATGTATATTGCACTCAAAGGTATATAAAGTGTTGGTATACTTCATGCCATTTGAACAGTTTGCCTAGAACAGAACTCATGGGATCATAGAATGATAGATCTTGAGTTGTCCTAAGTGGCCACTGAATCCAACCCTGCAAAAAGATTCAATAGAGTTGGGGAAGAGGATTTAAAATTTTCTTTGTCAAAATATTAGAGATCATTGGAGTAGAATGGTCCCCAAAATGCTATCTAGTCCACTCCCATTGCCTTAGGACAATACCTAAACCATTCTGGAAACCGGAGTGTCAAAATTTGTATATAAAATATGAGTGATTCAAATGTTATTTAGTACCTTGAAAAATTAGTCTGATTTGTGCAAAACTCAACCCAACTCTCAATTTCTTGTCTCCTCTAAAATTTCAGCCTAGGAATACACAAGCAGTATTGACAGCCAGCAAAACAGCACTTCTTCTCTTTTGATACTCTTGGGCCATACAACTTTTGTGAGTGTCTTTTCCACCATACCCTCCCACCATATGCCTAGATTTGATTCACTTTACCACTGAAAGATAAATAAAAATAAAGAGAATGAGTCATTTTTTGTTCTTTATTTGAGAAGAGACTCTACATAAACTATGTCAGGAAGATACAGGTTTACACACATTTTCATCAATCAATAAATGGAGTCGTTAACATAACACTGAAGATATGATACTATGAGGAAGACAGATGGCCAAGGAATATTTACAACTCTCACATATGATATATTTATATTTGAAATGGATATATACATATATACATGTACATGTGCATATACATACATATATCTATACACACACACACATATATACATATATATGTATAAAAGGCGTCCTAAACAAAAGTCAAGAAAACAGTTTGCCTTCATTTGCAGCAATTAATGTTTGAAAGTGAAGAATGTTTTGTATTTGTTAGTGTTGTTTTGTTAAATCTCTGCCCCCACCTTTAAATCCAATTCTGACAGAACCCAAAGAGGAAATGTCTTTGGGATTGGTGGGCATGAGAAAGACAGATGGTCTCATGGGTTGGTGACTAAAGGGGGCAGAGTGAAAAGAAAATGTCTAGTGGAAGAAATGACCTTTGGTGATGCCATTAAATCATCCTTTGTACTAAACATAAATTATTAATAGTTTTAAAAAAATAATTATCTGTTTTCTTTTGAGGTTGGGGAGAGTGAAAGGGAGCTAGGAAAAGGATTAAGGGTGGGACATTGCCTTTTCAACACATCCCTTAACCTAAGTTGGGCACTCCCCCCCACACCCCAGGAGTATCTTATCAAGATAATATTAATATATTTACTCACATAAAGGCCACCTTCACATAACAGTTGCACCTGGACCATAAGCCTGTTATCCAATGGCCAATGCAATCATTACTGTATCTTCAGATGGCTCATGCATTTTACATATGACAAAATTGATGCTCCAAATATGGCCAATATACAGGTGAATAGGACACATCCAAGTATTTTCTTCCTCATTATAGGAAAAGTGCTTAAGAAACATCACCTCAAGGAAGAGGCAGGAAACACATTTTTTTTTACTAAAATATCTGTCTTGAATTTGAAATAAGCTACTTTGGAATCCAAAGGATGGGAAAGAGTCAGGATCTTAACTTTTCAGAGAATTGGAAAGAACACATAAGCATCATAGATGAATATTTTCTAATCATACACAAGAAATTAGGAATATCACTTGAGATGAAAATAAATCAGGAAAAATCCAGTTGAGCATTTCACATCTCTAATGCTACCAATGCTGTCAAAAGATCTCTCAGCCATAGTTAGACAACATTGTACACATTGCTCAACCTTTCTCGAAGTCAACTTGCAGGTTGGGTGTATTTATGTGTAGGTCAGTTTAACTTGGTTTCAAACATTTATACATACATACACTCACACATACACATACACACACGTACATACCCTTTACATACCATTGCTCAGTAAATTTCTTAATGCAAATAATCCTTCCAAAGACCAATAAATTGTACAAATATTGAAAAGCACTCATATGGGTACATACATACCAAATACATACACATACATACACAGTCAGATGCTAACAGATATAACTGCCTTAAAATATATTTAGTACAGAAAACTTGGGGGGCAGATTGGTTTTCAACAGCACCTGAACTCCATTCCCCTAATTGCTTTTTGAGTACATACTAATCTCCTAGTGCACTGAAGCAGGTACCAGCTGATTCTTCAGATATTGAAACATTTTTGCACAAGTCTGAATAAAGATAAAGGACATGTAATGTCCAGTAGGAAATAAATCAGTGTACATCATTTACATGGCAATAAATCCTTCATTTCTTCTGAAATAAGGTATGTAAAGTAGCACTTAGTTTAAAACAAGTTTTTGTTCTGCATTAAGCCTATCTGTAAAAAGCCACTCATGCAAAAAATTACCTCCGGGTTTAGCTGGGTTTTTAAAGGACACTTCTCCTGAAAATGAGTCCCTTTCACATAGGGAAAAGCGGGGGGGAGGTGGAAACATGTTCTTGTAGCAGCTAATTCCAGCTGACAGTGGGAAATTTGAGACTTTGGTGTTTGTAAGGTATTTGCCATAGGGAACCTGAAAGCAGTACTGAGCTGACCTATAAAGGATCAGAGGGCTGAAATAGCCCTAGAAAGCTTCAGGGCTTTTCCAAACACTGAATCATTGGAGCCTTTATCCTTCAATCTATTCCCTCCTTAAATTTCTGCCATTATCCCTTCCATATTTCAAAGGTTTCTCGGTGTGTTTCCTAATGTCATTCCCAGTTGACCTGAAACCCCTTTGCCACCTGTTCTTTAAATCCATTACTATCCAGTTAACAACCCCTTCCCCTTTGCCCTATAACATTTTATCTCCTCTGAGAATTACCTACCACCTCATCCTTAATTTTCTGTCAATCAGAACTATATGTATATGCTTTTGCCAAAGGCCTACAGTTGTTCCTACCTTTAAATACAAGAACCTCACCTAATCAAAGAGACATTAGATAATTCTATAACCCCTCCAAAACCCTCCCCACTCTACATATAAATATATGCACATATTTTCCTATGGAAAAAATTTGATTTGAATCTAAATTTCATCCAAAATACCAGGACAAAGGGAAAAGGATAACTTCTACCCAGGAATGCAAGCTTGGTCCAGAAATCAGAATCATAAATGGTATCAATTTACTTTTAGGATAGAACTGTTTTCCACGTTTACTTTCCACCGACCCTTAGCAGGGGAGTTACCCAAATGGGGCTATCTTAACACCTCAAGATACTGCAATTACTCTACTGGGTACCATTCAGAATAGTATCTTATTAGAGAAAGACAACAGGCATCTCTGAAGGAGCCAGAGGAGAGAGAGGGAGAGAGGAAAAAAGTGAGAAAGCTTAGTGCTTTGTAGGATTCAAAGGCAGTTTCATTGAAGTTTATTTGGCAGCTATGGAGGAGATGGCACTTAAGATGAAATCTGAGCCAACTGTCTCTCCTTCCATGCAGAGAAGCCACATTGACATGAATTGGGAAGGATTCTACATGATGCACTTGCAAATTCAACAAGAGAAGGTAATATGGGCTCTACAGTAATATCTATTTATTCCTTTGCACTATGATTACTGGACAGTCCCAAACTAAACAAATAACATGTAGAAAGCTTTGGTTGATCTTACTTTTTGAATGTATCTAACTAGTATGTCATTGTAGGAAAGGTAAGAATATTTTGTGGTGATTTCATAAAGGGAAAATCTCCTACTGAATAGCATTTAGGGGAAGACTCTGACTAACTAGGTTCAAAACAATGACCCTCTGATTTCCCCACAAACATCTTTATGTTTATAGGTTATCAAAATAATGTGGGTCTAGTAGGGAGCTTGCTCTTCTTAGAGATCTTTTGTTTCACTTGCTTTGTTTCACTTATTTTCTTCAATCTCCATAATAACATGTCCAAATGGATATTGTCTCCAAAGTATACTTTTACTTTGTGAAAAACATGTGGGAAAGAAATATATATATATATATATATATATGTATGTATATATATATATATTATATATATATGTATATGTAAATTCTCAGAATCTACACTTATAGTATTTCCTAAGGTTGTGGTTCACAAATCAGTTGAGCCCTGTGATGGACTCTGAAGACAAAAGGTGCCAAAGTATGATCTCGACTGACCTCTGCCTGTCTTTCAGCTCTATTTTCCCAAGCTCCCACAACTGGGACAATGTGATAGAAACAGCTGAACCTCCAGGCTTGGGAAGAAAAGAAAAGATATGATTTGCCAAGGGATGAATACCAGCGCTTGAAGACAAAGCCTCCTATTAGTTGCATCCCTAAAGGGTTAGAAGCATGAAAAAGAAGAATCCTGTTCTCTGGTTGCCAGGAAGGTCAGGGTAGAAAGCAGGCAGTTTCAAGAGGGAAGAGTGCTGTCCCTGGTCCTGAACACAGATAACCATGATCTGTAAGTAGCATTCACCATTCTGGAATGAAAAATTCTAACCCATCACATGGAAAATTGTCAGCAGTCTTTGACTCTTGGTGGTGAACCCCAAGATATATTTATTTCAATGCCCACTTTTTATACTGGTTCAGGCAAAAACTGGTCTCTGAAGTGTCAGGAACCTCTTATGCAGAAGCCATGTTTCCCCCATGGGCTAAACTTGGCAAGATTTTGATGTTTGTAGGTCATCAAAACAATCTCTCCACTCAGTTCCCTATCCATTTATTCCCTAGTTTAGACCAAGTATCTTGCATCTTCACATTTTAGCATACTGCCTGTATCCTTCTCCTCTGAGCAATTGTTCTAAATATCAAAGGCAGAACTGATTTAGATTACTATGACATCTTTTAGCAAGAATTTTTTCTTGGTGGGGGGTGGAAATCTACACAAAATGCTGATCCACAGATTTTTCTACCTCTCCAGACCTAATTTAATAGTCACATTTCCAAGAAACTGAGCAGACCTTTACTGTGTTCTGGAATCAGAAACAACTCCCCTCTCCACCTGTTCAAACTTCCTCCCCACCTCCACACCCATATACCTCCAAAATCTGGGAAAGCAAAACAGATACAAAAATGAAAACTATTCTTCCACTGACTATATCAAGATTTTCCAGGGAGCCAATGACCTTTGGGCTTTCTCACAAAGTGTGCTGTCCTCTTCCCAGTTACTTCCTTTTTGTAATATTTTGAAACTTTTCCTGAAACAGTTCCTCCTCCAAGACATAGAACTAATCAAGCAGACAAGTTGAAACTATAGTGCAATAGCAGCAGGGTATATGTCATTGATGATTACCTCCATCTCCACTGGTTTGGGTGAGCAGTTACTTTGTACTACCAACTCAGAGCAATCTTATCTGGCCTTGCAAATGGAATAGCCTGCTGGCCTCCAAGAAATGCTAAACTCTCATCCAGAGCAAGAAAAAAAGTGTGAAAACAAGTTCTCCTTGTTCCTGTTAAAATATTATCTCACATTTGCCATAACCTCTGAGTTATTTCTCCAGTGATACCATTGAAATCTCTAAATAATCAGTCTTGTTGCTAGGAAATCATACACTGAGGCAGATTGTCCTAGGCAGGCCTTTGCTTTATTTTGAAAGAGGTTATCTCCTCAGGATTTACAGAATGAATTACAAAATATCTTTCTGAACTGAGATTCTTAAATTTCACACTTTTATTTTAAAAATCTTAGTTCCAGTCCAATTTAGATTCTTTTTTTCCCAAAGGACTGTGATGTTTTCTTTATAGTAGATTATTTGGGAAACACATGTTTTTTTCCTACAAAAAACTAACAAAGGTTAGTGTCTTACAGTCAGAGGGAATGTCAGAGGTCTAAAAGGTTGCACAATTTGGGTCAGATGGAATTTAAACACATCAATGCACTTCTTCCTCCTTTCTATCTAGAGTAGTCAGTGGTCCAATTTTTGCTATACTCATAAGAGCTAATCTGTTTAATCACATCCAGGATTTCCTTTCCCTTTCCTCATAAGAAAATTTTGTATTTGTAAGGAAGTGATAATTTGGTTTTGTTTCAAAAACACTCAGTGACATTGCAGTTTACTTGGATTCCTCAAAGGTCATTAATGATGTCATCTGTGCAGCCCAGAAATTGGTATCACTTTTTTTAGAAGAAATTATTTTTGATGATTTAATTTCCAACTGTGTACCTTTTGATGGGAAGTGCTCTCACATACAATTATTAATGAATTGGATATTTGAGCTTTTTATAGTTTGAAAAGGAAAATTCTTTCAGTTTAGTGTATTTTTCCCATGTTTCTTTGGACACGGCAGTGATTAGCCTTCTTGGTACCCATCATGTTTAATGAACTATCTGAAAAAGTAGCTATTTGCCAGCAAGATACACAAAATTTTACTATGCACTAAACAAAAGGAAAATATCATATAAAAGGGATGATAGCGGGCAATGGTTTAAAAAATGGTAGAACAGTACTAAATTTGAATATATCCTCAAAGTCTCAGAAAATAGTAATAAGATGTGCCAGTCACTTTCCTTCAGTGAAGCGTTTTAACAATCAAAGCCTTTAGCATGTCTCTTTTTTAAGGCACCATTTACCTTTTAATGGACAATGGTGACATGACCTTAAGCAACAGAATGACAAATAATGAAAATCTCTAAAACCAGCTAGATGTTTGAGTGAAGGTACACCTCCAATCTTAGCAGAACAAAATGGCAGGACTGTAGTATCACACAAAAACCTCTTCACTTCTGATTTCTGAGAAAGCCAGTTGAATAGTATCATTCCATGAGGCAATGATAAAGCCTTAGCATGTAGAGATAAAGTCCTTCCCAAGAAACTGAGGGGGAAATAGAGAAATCAAGAAATTTCAGTATCATGTGCCCATCCCTGGAATATTAGGATGGAATAGACAAGAATAATGTTAGGTTGACCAAGATCTAGTAGTTAAAATGCAACAAACAGGTTAGGGCTAGACATGTTAAAGCATTTTCTAATGATAAGAGTAGCTACATATGAATCAGGTAACCATGTATTGTTATTGTCCTAAAGGACATGAATAATATACATCATTTAGGATTATTTAGGTAGCCAGAGGCAAGAACTTAGATGACCTCAAATCACTTTTTCCACCTCTGTGTTTCCAAGACAAGGAGCATGTTAACAGCATTCAGCAGCTTGGCTTAATCATCTCATTGATGCTGTCACAATGAGAATCTGTTATTTAATTTTTTAAAAGGTCATCTTTTATGAGATGCTGATGCCTTCAACAAATATGCATACTACTACAACAGTCACTCCACTAATGAGGTGAATCATTTCCTGTCATGTAGTTCTTCTACTCTTTGAGAACATGGGCCATTCATCAAAGTCTACAGGTGACAAGGGAAAACCCTAATATTTGGCTTAGCGTTCTTCATCTTCCTCATTAAAAGCCAGAGGAACAAGTTGAATATGTCAGGGAAAAGAAATGTACAGATGAGCTACTCTAAGCATATAAACAAAGTAGAAAAATAAGATGGATTTCAGAAAGAAAGAATGAGTTATTTTAATTGATCTGTTGGCCCATGCCCTGTCCAAAGGTTATCTGCCTCCCTGAGAGAATAACATTTTTCCATTGCTCTAAATGTGAACCCTAATGAAGTGATTCTTCCTACTTCAGTGGTATTTTTATAACTTGACAAAGGTGGGGGGGATGCTAAATTTTGGGGTTAGGGAGACTAAAAGGGGAAGCCCAAATTTTCATGCAATGAAATGGGATACTGGGATGGATATCAAATATCTTCCCATGTGCTGATAGTCCAGGGTGGGAAAAGCCCTCAGACTGACTCTATATAGGATATAGTTCTCCCCCTCCCTCTTTAAGTAAGCAAATTAGAGTAATAGACTACCATTATAGCAAACTGTTGTGTGACATATATGAATAATGAAGCAAAGTAGCACAGTGCACTGGACCTGAACATATGAAAATCTAAGTTCAAATCCTGTCTCAGACACTTACCAGCTATTTGATCCTGGGCAAATCACTTAACCTCTCTTCGTTTCAGTTTCCTCATCTATAAATGGGGATAAAAATAGCACCTACTTCACAGGGGTTTTATGAGGATCTAAAGTGATGATATATGAACAATACTTTATAAACTTTGAAGCTCTTTTCAAATGGGAGTTATAAACAGAAAATCTTTATGCTCCTTGGGCTCTGATTCAAATTGTAACATTGTAAAGAATAGATCTCCCCTTTGCTGGCACAGCACCCATCTAGTAAACCCACTATGACCAATAGGGAAGTGATTAAACAGTTAAGGTAGCATCAGAAAGGTGACAATATGAGGAACTTTGACAGAATGTTCAGAAGAAGGATGGAAGTGTTCTAACTATTCAGGGTCACATCGTACAGACTTATCCTTGGCTTGAAATAATCAAAAAATAATACAAATTTGAAATTGAAAAAGACCTGGACAAAATACAGAGAACTTTCACAGTAGAGACCTTAAGCATTTGTTTTACTGTACTGAAAAATTAAAGTTAACCTTTTGTCTCATTATTAGCTTGATCTTAAAGGTGATTTGCTGAGGAGTTTCTCCCACCAGCTCTACTCAAGGTATTAAACAGGACACTCAATGCCAGATTTTCTCTGGATGGCAAACTGGGTGGAAAATAAGTTAAAAGCTTGATATAATCCAAGGGTAATCCCCAAACCAGGTGTTCAGTGAGAGTTACAGAGGGTTCTGCTGTTTTTGTAATTGTTGTTGCAGGGCACTAAACTAAACTGAATATTAGCTCAGCTAAAATATGATGAATAATTTGATGTTCCAGTTGAATATTTTAAAAATATGTAAGCTAAATTTCTGGTTTGAGCCAGTACACAAGGTGCCTTATTTTTGAATTGTAATTTTCTTGGAAATAAATATTTCTTCTGAGCACAGAACTTGGTCTAGGGTTCCTAATCTGCTTGCTTTAGGTGCCAACCCTACTGATAGATAGTATTGGCTAGATGGAAAGATATTCTACAGAAAGTGGTGACCCATGAGAACACAAAATATTAAAAATGGAAGGGTCATTATAGATCATCTAGTCCAACCCCCTCATTTCGGGGATGAGGAAACTAAGGCTCAGAAAAGATTGTTGACTTGCTCAAGGATAGAGAACTATTTGGTTTCAGAGGCAAGACTAGACCCCAGATGTCCTGATCCTCAGTCCAGGTTTTTTTTGTTTTTCAAATTATAACATATTCCTTCTTCAGTTCTCTTGAAAGCATCAGACACATCTGTAAATAAGGTGGTTTTCTCTCGACAAGGAGCTGAGAAACTCAGAATTTAGTCTTCCTTAAAAGGCAAGTAACCATAAAAAATGAAACAGAGGTGAGAAATAGCAGTGAATGTCTAGGCTTGGTGTTGAAATACAAGAATAGGAAAAATAGATAACAAGCCCAGCAAATACACTACACACATGTGCACCATAGCCATAAAACTGTTAACGTAAGCCACATGAATTTGGATCAAGGAATATGTATACATAACATCTCATAAACATTGATAATGGAAAATGATAAAGAATGTATGTGTGCAGAACAAAATGCCCAGTCATCTAAGACAAAATATGATACTTATTACTTTTCATATGTAGTCAGTAGGCTTTAGTTTTTTATGATGTTGGACATGTCACATTATTTTCTGTCTAAAAATGAAATAAATACCCTTCCTTGGACATATGGTTAGGTATTAATGTCTCCCCTAACAGAGATATCAATGGAAGTTCCCATGCATGAAAGGAGAAGTAGGGTAATTTTAAAGACTCATTTAGCAAACACCACAGAATTATGTTTCTTAGGATTCCATAGATGATTATTATGTTCTAAAACACCGAGGTTTCTTTCCAAAGACTTCTGTGTGTTTTTAGGGGAGATTTGGATCTGAAGGATGGCTAGAAACCCAGGTTCAAGCCCTTTCTGAAGTCCTCAAGTTTATTCCAAGTGCTCACAAGGTTCTGACCCAATGCATTAGGTTTAGATCAGTCATTGTGTTAATTTAATTTGTTACAGAATGTCCAGCAATAGTATGAATTCAGTAGTAATGATGACCAGTCACCAGCAGTTTTCATAAAAGCCATACTGTAGTTCATAGTCCCACTAGTGCTCTCAGATGTCCACTTCCAAGCAAGAAGAAAAGAGATCTGGGTGCTGCTTCCTGCCATAAGAGAAAGATGGGGCTTTAGAGGAAAGGCTGTTTAGTGACCCAAGTCCATCTGCATTAGTTGCCTGTGCCAAAAGATGTATATACAAGCTGGGTCACAAAAGCTTGACTTCAGTAACCATCCTGTTGAATTCAGAACCTGATCTCCAAGACAATGCATTTTGGATTCCAGCATAGAAAGAAGTCAGTGACTCACAACTAACCCATTCTCTTGAAATCATGATTCTTCCCAGCATCTGGATATGCAGTGCAAACCATTTGTTATCAGCAGCGTGACTTTCATCCCATGATTCATGATTCCCTGGCATCATCATTCTAACTGAGCAAAAAGCCTGGCTCAGCATGATGGTCAGAGAAAGGGCAGAGCTCCTGCTCCCAAGACCAGATCCTCACGTTGACTCCAGGGCCCCTGTGGTTTGGTAGTACAAGGACAAGGAGATCAGTGGGTGAGGGAGCTAAAAAAGGAGGAGCTCAGGATGGACCACCATGGGTTCCAGATGAGATTTACAGGAGATATAGTCCAAGCATCTCAATGAGCTTTGCTGTAAAATTCACTGCACAGAGGTTAATCTAGATGTCAACATTGTCTGACAGCACTGAAATTACTCCAGGGCAGTGTTCCTTCTGAAGTCTTAATATAACAGTCAATTCCATCCTGCCTGAAGGAAATGAAAGTTTTCTGCTTTGTGTGCCAAATCATTCAGCACCAATTTTCTCACTGTTTGAAGTCCAAACTGTTTGTGGTCCTGGGATTCACCTTGCATTAAGACTTACGCTTATTTTGAGAAGTCCTCTTGTCAATCCCACAAAGGCAAGGGGATAGGAGCAAAGAAAAAAAATCTTCTTTTACTGTTGACCACAAAAATCAAATCACCTGGGTCAGATTTCTTTGTTCATTTGGCCTCTGGGGTTCTAGAGGCATCACCTCAATAGTGTGCTATCTCTGCTTTGACAACAGCATAAAAGGGACAATCACCACAGGAAGCAGCCTCAGACCTCTGAGGTCATGGTTGCCTCAAGGAACTTATTCCCCTGAGTATTTTCTACAAGATAACCTCTAAAAGAATGAGGAATTTTACTAGTTCTATGCTCTATTTATTGACCGCAGGAACCACTTCTATGGCTTCCATGTCAGATGGACCTAAATAAGTTCTGAGGTCCACTTGCCTTCTGATTAAAGTTTAGTGGTCTCCAACCCTTAAGAATGTTCAGAAATAAAGTAGGTGTCTTGGCTTTTATCTCTGACTTTGATCTCTTAGAAGAAATGCCCAAGTTGCTAAGATTTTCTAAGGCAAGAGAAGAAAGGTATGAGTGGGTTTGTACACAGGCTTACACTGTGCCAGATAGCTTTGTTTAACCTTTCACTCTTTGTCCCCCTTGGCTGCTCCAAGTTATGAACTGGGGACAATATCATCAAAGAAAAGGCAATTGATAACTTAGGAAAAAAGAAGACCCCAGTGACCCGGCTTCCGTCAGATTGAAGAAACGGTATAGATCACTAATTTAAGATATTTCTCTGCTCCCATCTCCAACACACACACACACACACACACACACACACACACACACACACACACTTACTTTAAGTATCAACACCAGGCTAGTTTTAGCCATTACATTTGGGAAAAGGGAGGCCAATGTTTTGGTTGTTTGTTTTAAACTTGGATCAAGTATAAGGTGCAAACTTTCTAACTTCAGCTCAATCCAGTTCCACTCTCTTCCTCCATCTGACCCCCCCACACTCACACATACACACACACACACACACACACACACACACACACACACACACACACACTGATATCTCTTTAAGTTGGAGTTGAAAAATCAATCAGAAGACTATACATTAAAAGGAAAAGGAGACGACAAGAGACTGATTTCCCGAAGTATCAGTTGGGGCGGGGTGTAGACAAGGGAAGAAAGAAAAGGAGGCTTAGGTAATGCTATAAGCAATCACAGAGGTGTTTTGCCTGTTCCCCACCTTCCTTCCTCGAGTGAAGATACAGACACTTTTGTGATTCTTAGTGATGTTGTCATTCATTCCTCTTTCACCAAAAGGGGCTCCTTCTGAAGGGAAAAAGTTCCTATCTCATCGCATAGTAATGGGGGGAGGGGGGAAGAGAACAAAGACACTTCTTTTTCAGAGAGAAAGGAATGTTCGAGGTAGGTAAGGGAAATGAACCCCACAGCAGGCAAAGAAAGAACATTTCTGAAACAAGATCACATCCTCCGAGAAAAGATATATGCTCCAAAAAAAACCCCAACCAACTTTACAGTGATTAATGATAACTCCTGTAGCAGTTGTATCAATATTTACCACCTGCACCTTTGTTAAGAATGAATTTCCATCCTTAGATTTCAGGAAGAATAATCGTTGTCTCCCTCCTCTCTCTCCCAAACCTTCTTGTGGAGAAAAGCCTTGGGGTTACCTGGAGTAACACCTGCTTCTGTCATATTCACAACGGGAAGAGTGAGGCAGATAAATAACCTGGTGAGACAAAGCAATGGATGAAGAGTCGGATGAGGACACTTTCTGGGGTTGTTTTTAGGATGTCTGCTAGTCAATGATCAGGGTGTACTGAACAGTCAGTCACACACTGCAAGATGACAGACTTCTATCTGGCAAGTGCTTGGGGCTTCCTGGCCATTTTTAGTTCTGCTTTTCCCACCTGCTGGAATCCTATGGGACTCAAAGAAATCGTGTAGTCCCTCCTATCCCACAAACAGGTAAGTCTTCACAGAGTCATTTTACAAAATAGCCTCTTATTATGATGAAATATCTTCTTAGATGGCTATCTATTGTCTGAAGACATTTCAGAGGTTGCATTTTCTAGAATCCATTCCAATGTCTCAGCATTCCCGAGAATGAGTATGAAAACCTTCTATTCTACAAAGGGAGTTTCCCTTTAAAACTTATGAAGAAGGAATCATTTCACATAATGCAGAATAGGGACGTGAAGCTTTAGAAACCAAGCCACAGGGGTCATAGGGCCAAAGTCAACAGGATACTTTACATACTGAAGTCTCAGCCAGAGGGAGTAGGAGAGGAGAGAGGAATTATAAGAGTGGCAAAAACAGCCAGGCAGGACCTCAAGATGAAAGACTGGAACCCAAACAAAGTTGCCACTGCTGAAACTACCCTCAGCTTAAGAGATATATGAGGGTAACTATTGTGTCAGGACTGCCACACTCAATGTTCAAGAAAGCTAAACATTGCTTCAAAGGCTGCATTGCCAGAAGGACAATAAAACAGATGCTATTCTACTTCAAAATAGTGAACAAGGAGGATTTCTTGAACTGGAAAGTTTCTGGTAATGCTATAGCCTCAGAGAAGGTGCCTTGTGGCACCCTCTGAATTCTGCCCCATCCTAGCTATTCTCAAAGACTCTGAATCCTGGAATAGGAAATTTGGGATCAAAATAGCTATGTCTAGGAACAGAAGATTATACATTGCCTGAACTTACTCTAGAATTTGTATACGTGGGTCCATATTGAGGGCATTGATGCTAAACCCAGAAAAGTTGCCAGTGGGAACCAATTGACCTATTCACTCCATCAATACACTTTAACGGTAGCAACCATCACATCTTCACCTGCCATCTAGAGCCCATGATAGTGTGGTATAGTGGAAAAGAGAATGGGATGTGGGTTTGAGTCTCATGTCTGCCCCTTATTATCTGAGTGACCCTGAGTAGGTCATTTAATCTCTCTGAGCTTCAGTTTCCTTACCTGTAAAATGGGAGAAGGAATAGTGTTTGTACTACCTACCTCACAGGGTCTTTGTGAGGAAAGGACTATCTTAAAATCCTGAGACAGAGGGAGGGAAACTACTAAGTGCTATCAAACACATGAGACCATTAGGCTTATTCATGTTCCTTCCCCCCCCCCCCCCGGCACAAAAAAAGCAGAGGAAAGTATCAGATTGCAATTATTTTCTATCAGAAAAAAGATGCTATTGTCCTGCTGCCCTCTGCCAAGAATATCACTTGGTTTTTTGAATCATGGATTTTCAGAGCTGAGAAGGACCTTAGAACGTCTCTAGTCTCTAGTTAGAACTAGTCTCTAGTTTCATTTTACAGAAAAGGAAACTGAGGATACAGGAAGAGATGTGACTTACCCCCTGTGGGGACCACAATTAATCACTGGCAAAGCCAGGTCTTTTGACTTCCATACCCATGCACTTTGCATTAAAGCCCACTGCCTGACTTCTGAACTTTATATTCTGCTAGTCTATCTCCCTTGTTCTCCAGATTGACTCATTTTAGCTCTAGAGGCTGATTCTTTTGCCACCATAGAAATTAAATGACAGCTCTCCTGGGGACTGGGTGGGGGGAGAGGGCTACAGAGAACTTTCTCCTGTCTTGTGTGAGCCCTGTCTCAAAAGACAACTTGTACAGGGCAGGCTGAATGAAGAAAGCACCAAGAGCTTTATCCCATTGGCCATAAGTGGGGTTAGGGTTTGCCTTTAAACTCCACTCCAGGTCAAAGCAAGTAATTATGGGGTGGGGCTGAGGGCACATCCCAAATAAAGAAGGCTTAGAAAGTCGAAGTAGCTCTCTCCAAGAGGAAAGAGTTTTGTAGGAGCTCTCAACCCAGAAGTCATTTTTCAGTCATTAAAGGGGGATACTGATGAGAGTAAAACAGCAGAGACTAGCTCCTGGGTCTTGAGAATTTCACACAGAGCCCAGTCAGGGCAAAGGGCAAGCTATGAGGCCCAATCCTGACCAACATTCAAACACAATCTAATTAAGCGCTTAAAAAGAGTGTGTGAGTGTGTGTGTGTGGGGAGAGGACCTTTTTAGTGGTAGCAAGGAATTTGGGACTGGGTAAGAGAAATCTATTTTAACAACATATTTAACCTCAGCTTACAGTTTCAGGGGGAAAAAGTCACAAAGCTTGACCAAGGCAGAGGAAGCCCAGGAAAGAAGAAGCACAAGGAGAAGGACACCAAACAGTACTTAGTATGATCCTAGCACAGCATCTTTGATCTGGAGGAGCTCTTAGAAATCAAAAGTGCAATGCTTTCATTTTATAGCTAGAGGACTGACAACCAGAGAGGTTCTGACTTATCAATTCTGCCTGATGATTAGAAGGTTAATCTAGGTTTTCCCTATGCAACACCAGGACAGGTCCCCATCACCTTACATAGCCCTACTTATTTCTTTCTTTGTCTCCTTTTTTCTCTTCGTTCCTAACATATGGACATTGTTCA
The DNA here is from genome assembly GCA_028646595.1 of Phalanger gymnotis. Lineage (NCBI taxonomy): Eukaryota > Metazoa > Chordata > Mammalia > Diprotodontia > Phalangeridae > Phalanger > Phalanger gymnotis. The sequence continues at coordinate 95,905,141 of CM053624.1, read as the reverse complement.
GTTGCTCCCAAGAGCATCTCAACAGGCCAAATGGACAATTCATTCAGATCCCACTCAGAACCAACAACAGGCAGGAAAGTCAAAGGACGGGAAGAAAGAAGCTTCTGGCATTTTCCCACCCCCATCCATTTCCATTTCCATCCACTAACTACAACAAGGCAGCTTAAATGGAAGGATAGGGTCAGCTAATCATTTTAATCTCATTCTCAGGGCTCCACGAAAGCCCGGAGGAGCAGCATTCTTTCATTAGACCGGTGATTACTCACGGTATCAATTTAAAACCTCTTTGTCCACTTGTGAGGATCCGACTACAAAGATCCCAAGTCTTCTTCTCCCTGCTCCCCTGTTTATTCATTAGCCAATATGAGGTCTGAAGAATAACATGACTAAGAAACGAGAGGCCAAGCTATCTGTTGGGAGATGGGCAGCAAGAGGAGCAGATGATTTTTACCTGTAATCATTAGTGCTTTCCTGGAGTGGAGAATTTTCCTTCCATCTCCTTTGGTTCTTCCCTCTCTACTCACCCCCTTCACCCCTTTGCATGAATACTTTCCCCATTTACCAAAAAACAAACACCAAACAACAAAAGCAACACTGCAGGGTTCTGTTGGGCAATTAGAGAGCCCAGGGTTTAACAAGGCTCCCAAGGGCTAAGAAGAACAGACAGGCAAATAGGATAGAACAGCAAAATACTCTTTTTACAAGGTGCGATCTTGCCCCCATTCATCCATGGAAACTCTCCAACCATTTCTGGGGGCTTTCTGGCCACATCAACAGTGAGCAGAAACCAGACCAAGCTCTGGACTAGCCTCTTCTGCTTCCAAGTCCAGCTGACCAGCCCCAATTCCACTCTCCAACATCTCAGTACAGTAATTTTCTATTTGAATAAAATCATTCGCCCTGATTCCTACACAGTGGGTTTCTATATTCCAGACTAGAAGCAATTGCCAACAGCTGACCGGACGCCATGGGTTGTTGATGTGTTCTTAGAAGAGCAGGGAAGGAAGTTTCCCCAGCCTTTAGGCTGAGGCTCCAGTTATATAGAGGCATGATTTTCACCAGTCTCTTAGGTAGTACAGGGCTAGGAATTAGGTTGAGATTTAGGAAGAATAGGGGAACAGTAACATTACTCCTTCCTATCATGACAGGGACTCTTTTCTGTTCTCTCTCCTGTCAGTCCCACAATAGTACCCAGGAAGGCAATGATTCCACTGGCAATGGGGTAGGAGGAGCCATTCCCCTTGCCCAGGGTGTACTCTTTCTCTCTCACTGGTCAGGGCCCTGTCCTCATTAAGATGCCAAGGCTGCTGCAGTGGCCACTCATTGAATATCTTCCAGAGAAAGCTCTTTCCCTCCCCCTCCCTGACCACAAAAGCTATTCCTCACCCTCTGCATTTTCACAACAGCTCAAAGGCAGATGCATCAATCCTTTCAGGGGCTTGGGAACGTGAAGAGAATGGCAAAGTGACTGGGTGCAGGTGCCCAATAGGTTTTTCCCCATGGACTCTTTCCCCACCCTGCTCTCTGCTGCAAATACCACCTTCTCCTTTGTCATGTCCTATCTCCCCTTTTCTCACTTTGAGATTCAGCGTGTATCTGAATGATGGTGGGTGGGAGGGGAGCAGGGAAGAGTAGGAAGGGGGGATAGAATGAAAAGGGGAGGAGACCCAGTGAAGAGAGAATCCTAAGAAGACATACCTGGATACTACAAGGAACTAAGGGTTGTTCTGATTGAAAACTGCAGCTTGTTAGACCCACATAAATGGGACAATATGGAGGAGCTTGTCTTCCCCACCCCCAACATCTCTCCAATGACCTAAATGCAAAGGATAGAAAATGAAAGCTGTTTGTCATAAGGGATGGGTGGACAATGGCATTTCCAGGGGGTTTTTTTGTTTGTTTTTGGGGGTGGGGTGTAGACAGGTCTTTTCCCATGGTTCTTTAAGGCGAGGGAATCCTTAAAAGGATAGATGACAAACCCCCTTCCAAGTCCAGCAAGGAACTTGAGCCCAGCCAACACCAAAGTCTCCTCTTGCTGCTGCCATTATTTTGTGTTTTGCTGTTTTTTTTTCTGCTTGTTTACCTGTAGGGAGCATGATGGTATGTCCCCAAAACATCAAGTCTGTTTAATAATCAGTAAATTAGAAAATTGTCCTGAAATGGGAAAAGAGAAAAGGATAGGGTAACATTGGAGTGGAAAGTGGGGTAGAGATAGAATTTAAAGGACTAGGGTAGAAACCAGATGAGTTCCCAGAGAACAGCGCTCTGGTGTGTTTTTTTTTTCCTGGGAGGAGCCATCTACCCCGATACCCTATTCAGACCTTCAGTGCATATCATACATGAGCAGCAGGACTCTCACCCCACCTGAACTCTTCCCATCCCAACAAGAAGATTGTCTCTCTGCATTGTCAAGGGTCTTCGGCTCTGAACAGCTAGAGCAGAAGAAGCATACACAGCAGGGGCCAGTTGCCAGGGCCACAGCTTTAGTTAAAGGGTTTTCCACTATTTTTAATACTTTTAAGGTTTTCTGTATTTCTGTTGTTGTTGAAGTCATAACTTTCTGTAACAGCAGCTTCTCTCTGTATTGGTGTGGAAGGTATCTCTGCAGATTTTATATATATATATATATATATATATATATATGTATATGTATATGTATAGATATATATATGCATATATCTATATATACACACATATATGCGCCAAACTGCCTTACAGGTTGTCGGGTTTTGTTTTGTTTTTCAGTGTTGTATGTGTAGCAGGCACTTGAGTTTATATGAAGATGTTTGCTTCAGTCAGGGAGGAAAGAAATGGGAAATAGGGCAGGTAGGAAAGAAATAGGGCAGGGAAAAAGAAGGAATTTTTGACGACTAGCCAAGGATGTCCAGGTAAATTGGGGTGGCCTTCCCCAGAGCATGAAGAATTTTGTAGATTTCCTTGATATTGAGCCTCTGCTGGGGTTCCCTCTGCCAACATCCCAACATGATGTCATAGACCTCCTTGGGACAAACCCGGGGTCTCTCCAAGACACGACCTTGGGTAATGCATTCAATAACCTAAAAGAGAAAAAAATGAGATAAAGGAAGAAGGAAATTCACTCTCCTGATTCCAAAGCCTTGTACATTTCTTCCAAACTTAGGATCATAAAAAGAAAATGCTTAAATGGAAAACTTCAACAGCAAAAAGAGTCATTGTGGTTAGAGGCTCTGCTTTGCTTGTGGTTTGAGTTGAGAGGCACTGATTTTTCTGCTATTTTATCATGGCATATGCTTAGAATGAGATGGGGGAATTGCCAAGTTTGTCTACATGAAGCTTGTCCCCCTCCTTATGACCAATCATACCTGCTCAACCAGTTTTCTTAGTTCTCCATTATTCACTTTGCTATACCATACTGCTTTCCTATTTCTTCCTGTGCCTGCTGCATGTTTGAGCCCCCACCCCCACCCTCACCTTACTTAGCCTTTACTTCCTCTGGTCTGCCTCCTCTTCTCCTGCCTTGAAGGATTCTGATGATCATATTTACTACACTCTCTTTTCAGTGAGGATCATTTAACCATGCCACTCAACTTCTTACATACCAGGAATAACTTCCAAACACCATTTACCTCCAATTAAAACTTCTCTCAAAATTGGCTGCCCCTTCCATACCACCCTTAGTTCACACTTCACCTTAATTCTGGTCTACTAAGGCACATGTTTTTGCTTAGACCCATAAACACATCATTTGCACTCACCCTGGAGTCACTCAAATATTTCAACTGCCCAGCCTACATCAAACCATTTCCCCTCTCCTCTTCAGCACCTTTCCTAGGGCTCACATTTCCTCCATGAACTTGTCCAGAGTAGCTTACCTAACTCCAATTATTGTATGACCCATTCCTGTATCCCAGTCATTCTCTTTCCTCCTCTGCAGATGTAGGGTTGCACAGGAACATATCTCTGTGCTGGTGTTTGGCTGTATATCTCTGTTCTTTCCATTTTTACGCCTTGTTTCTTTGTACAAGTCCTCTCTCCCATCCTTGAAGTCAAAGTGCTTCTTTTTTTTTAAACCATTTCCCTCATGGTGCCTAGAATAGCCATCCTGTGTGTGTATGTTCGTACACACATGCAGACACCAGCATGCATGCCTGTAAGTTTCAAGTAACATAACCATTCAGAAAATCCCAACTATATCAATGCCTCTATTCACCCTTTAGCCTGGGATATCCATCTTGGCTCATAACTTGACAAACCTGTTTGATCCACAGCTGTGCTTTTTCCAGCTGTCCCACAATGTCTATTGGACCCCCTAACTAGCTGCACCACCATGAGGCTTCATTCTTAGCTGGCTCAGACCACCAATGCCAAGAAAAACATTGAGTTTTCCCCTCCAGTGTGAGACTATTCCATTTGGTCATTCCATGAGGGTGAACTAACTATGGGGTATTTGATTCCTTCTTTGCAGATTCTGGAAGTACACATAGCCAGCAGACATTCAACCAGATATGAGTGGGGAGGGGAGGTGAAGGACAGGGCATTGGCTT
>CM053624.1:95848899-95900118 GCA_028646595.1 Phalanger gymnotis | reverse complement strand
TCATGGTACCTTTGGCAGCCTAGAGAGGCCTATGGACTGCTTCTCACAATAATGTTTTTGAATACATAAAATAAAAATAGATAGGGTTATGAAGGAAATTAATTATATTGAAATATATTCATAACTAAATATAAGTTCATGGACCCCAGCTTAAGAAGCCCTGTCCTAGCCCTAATTGGGCTTCACAACAGCCCATAAAGTATCTCAAACCTCTTGTAGATCTTTTGGATAAGGAAAGCTGGAAACTCTTGGGTCTTTCAAAACTTTACTAAATATCTAGGCTCATCTGGACAGGCTATAAACTGACCTCTGGGGGATAAAGAATGAGATGATGGGTCCCCATGCATCTTCTCTCATTTATTGAAAAGTGTACCACTCTCCTATTCTACAAAGCCCCTACAACCACAAGTCTAGCCTCCATACATTTCCCCTCGCATCCATCCTTTAGTTTTATTTTGGGCTTTTTTTGTTGATGACCTTCGCTCCTACTCCACCCACCCCCACTGACCTCCTGAGTACCTTATCTCATGATGTAGAGCCTCTCTTCACTTTTCTAAAGTCTCACTTCTTCATATCCAAACCCTGGCTCGAACTCTATCTCACTTCTCCCCCGCCCCCCAACAATCCTTAAATATGAATCTAAGCCAGTACCTCTGTGTTTGAGAGCTGAAACCAAGGCTGTTTGCCATAGGTGAAGATCTCCCAGAGGATCACCCCGAAGCTCCAGACATCACTCTCTGTGGTGAACTTCCTGTACATGATGCTTTCCGGAGGCATCCAGCGAATAGGTAGCATGGTGTGACCTCCCACCTATAAGGAAGCAGAGACAGAAATTCACAATGGGTGATCCAATGACTAGATTCCTTTCTGGATTATTATTTCCACACATATCCCACCCATGAGATCATTTAATTCACTCATGATCCCACACAGGCCATAGCTATATTCAACTTATAACACAAGGTTTGTGGATGCATTGGTATCTAAAATATTGACAGCATGAATGGGTAATAGTCAATGGAGACATGGAGATACCACCCTCTCTAACATTTCAACTGACAGTCAGCTGAACCCGTGGACAGATTATAAGTCAAGAAAATGAGTAGAAGATAAAGAATTCAGTGTGTCATGAAAACTGTGAAGAGATTTAGGAAGAAAGCTTGGAGGATGTGCCTTTTTGAAAGATGCCTTTTTTTTTAGAGAACCATATAATCACTGGATTGGGCCTCAAGAACAGCAAAGTCTCACTACCTGGGGACAGAGGGAATCGGCATACTATTAAGTTAGGGTTCTAAAATATGGCAGCTTATTCTCACTGGTTCTGTATCTAGACACCATTTCATATGAATCCAATCTTCAAAAAAAGTATTTTTATATCATATTCACAAACTCTGAGTAGATATCCATGGACTCAGGTATGAGGAACAACAAGAAAGTCCACAAAAGGTATACAAGAATTTTGGTGGACCAAGTAAGAATTGGAAGAAAACACTTATAAGACTACAAAAGCATTAATAAGTGGTTTCTTAAATACATGAAATTCATAGTGAACTCCCTTCATTAATTCAGTGGAAAAGGGTATTTTGAGCTGTGTAATCATTATAATGCCTAGGCTTGACCTTGAAAAAGAGATGAGGAAATACAACCCCTTTATTTGCAAAGGTGGGAGAATGGTAGGTAAGGGAACACTGCCTATACTGTCAGAACTGGTTGAAATAATGGTAAGTTTTGCTGAAGTTTTTTTTTCCTCTTTCATTCTTTGTACTAAGGTTCTCTGGGTAGGGAAATGGGACAAATATATTTGGAAATGAATGTGAGGTGAAAACAACAGTAATAAAAATAGAAAAAAGAGAAAAAGGTATATTCAGAAAGGTCAACAAAGGAGATAGCATAGATGTAATTATTTGCATATATTTAACTGAAGGAAAAGAATAGAGGAAGTCCTGTTGCCACATAAATTAGAGGCATTAGGCTAAGAAATAGCAGTAAATACATTGGATATTATAGATAAAATTGATCATCTTGGTGAAATAAATTACCAAGACCTTGGGCATCTACTTAAGACTCAGGAAGGGACTCATAGGTGAAATTATGAACAGATTGGCCCAAATATCAAATCCAGTGGCTACCAATGGCCATTGTGCCAGAACCTTGATAAAAGTAGAAAGAACATTGGCTTGGGCATCAGAAAAGCTGGACTTGAATCCTAATTCTGCCCATTACCCACCTGGATCATCTTTGACAAGAGCTCTCAGGGCTTCAATTTCCTTATGTATAAAATGAGGTGGTTTGAACTAGTTGACCCCCTGATTTCTATTCCATATCAAGACCAATAATTCTAGTCTACACGTACTACAGTGTATTCAGTCATAGGATAGGAATATAATGGAACACTAATGTGCTATAAGAAACAAGGAAAAAAGATGGTTTCCAAAACACATGGACCAACATTGTATGAACTCATACAGACTGAAATAATGAAAACTAGAAGAATGATTTATGCTATAACATCAACGATGTAAAAATGAATTATTCTGGCAGACTTAAGAACTCTGATCGGAGTTGGAGAACAATGGCCCATGAGCTACAAAAGGTTAGCTAGCAAGTGTCTGAAGCTGGCTTTGAACTCTGGTCTTCCTGTCTTTAGGCCCAGAGCTCTATCCACTATATTTCCTAGCTGTTCTAGGAGTCAGGAAACCTGGTTACTAATCCTAGCTCTGCCATTAACTATCTGTGTGACTTTTGACAAATTGTTCCTTACCTTGGAAAGTTCATTTTTCTCAACGGTAAAATGATAATGTAAGACTAGATAGCCTCTCAGGTTCCTTTCAGATCTAAAACCCTCAGATTCTAATCTAAGAAAAGCTGGAGATGAAAGCAGAGAAAATTTATGCAGAAAAAGATCTTGGCATCTTTTTGGGAAATTGGTTTGGGGCAGGGTGGGGCAGAGTGCCACAGGGAGAGGAAGAAGCTTTCCCAACAACCATACGGTGTTCAATTTAACAAAATTTAATTCAGTGCTTGTTGTGGGGCCAGGTACTCTGCCTAAAGAAACAAAAACAATAATCCCTACCCTCAAGGAGTTTATATTCTACTGGAATTTAATATAAAACAGATTTCTTTCTAACAGATATAGAAGAAAGTATAGTTGCATGTGCTTACTGGGCAAGAAGGAACTTATTCAGTGTAAGTGCTTGGGGGGTCAGAAACATTTGGAACCATGTCTGGGGTACAGTGAATTTCTGTGACTATATTTTATTTCTGTCAAGCCTTACCCCTGAGCAGCATCTTTAGTCTCCTCATGAGAAGGGAAAAACAATATTTTCTAGTGGAAAGAGCATGGATCTTGAAATACAATTGAAATCCAAAGGCCAGCCTTCTAGTCTTTGCTCTGACACTTATTGGCCATGTGATTCTGGGAAAACTATGTAATTACTTGTTGCCTCAGTATCTTTATCTATAAAATGAGAATAATCACCTGGTGGGTTGTTGTGAGGAAAACATTTTATCCACTGTAAAGAGCTTTGAAAATCTAAATGACTATCACTCTCAAGGGGAAAGGCAGGTGAGATGGAAGGAGCCAACTCCCAGAAGCAGCTTTGAACCACAAGGGACTGGACAAACTTCAGAAATGCTCCTCTGCCAGTAGAGTACAACAGTCTTCTCTCTCCCTGTCCTGTCTTTCTCTGCTTGAAAACCAGGATCACCAGCTGCAGGGGAATAGCCAATCACCACGTGCCAAATAGCAGGTGTTTAAAGCCCTGTGACTCTCTCAGTGAGAGCAAAATGTCCTATATTGTGAACATCTTCCCTTGCTTTCCCTGATGAACCTGCTTTCAAAAACCCTCAGCAGGCCCGCTTTTGCTTTCTACTGCCATCCTGCCCGGAGTAAGGACCTGTATCTCCCCTTCGCTTATTTTAAGTGATTGATTTGACTCCTTGGTGTCAGAGTGGGCCAATTGCCCTGGTTTAAAGGGAAACTCCACTGTGCTACCGAGGGTTGGCTAATCATTGCATCCAATTACACTGGAAAGGAAATCATTAAAACAAATTGGGCCTGGTGGAATCAAAAGGAGAACAAACAATGGGAGAGCTATAACTTCTAGCCCCAAAACAAGGAAAGTTCCAGTTCTCTCTAAGGAGTTCAAAAGACCTCACAGATAGGATTTTCTCAAAGTTTATCATAATGGCCATTCTACAGAGAAAGAAACTGAGTCCCAGAGAGGCTGAGCCTTAATTTAAATTTGCACAAGTGGATCAGTCACTGAACCATGGGAGAGACTTCCCCTGCATATATAGATCTGTCCGTTTTGAATACAGAAACTATATATATAAGGGATAAAGAAATTCCTGATCTTATGGGGAGTTGTAAAACTCAAGCAACTAGATTTTAAAATGTGGCCTGATAGAAAAGTGTTTTAATCAGGAAACTTCTACATAGATAGCTAGGTAAGTGCCATTTTTTATTTACTTGGTGTTAAAGTTTATCAGTTGGATCTCACAGCGCATTGGATACTTTCCAAGTTTTTCCTTTTTTTAATGCTAGCATGAGCTTTCTTCATCTCTTGGAAAGTCTCCTGATTTGCCATCTGTCCCAGTGAGATCTTCTTCCTCTATTCTACTCTATGTTATCAGATGGGAGTACCAGCTGGGACCTAGCAATAAAAGGGTAGCTCACACCGAAAGAGACACCAACAGCAGCCACAACAGTTACATCTGTAGATAACAAAATGATGGTAGCACGTGTTCTATAGAGGGCTTTGAAATGTCACACATACAGAACACAGTTCATAGACACAGAATGATGAGCTTATTAGAGTGTGAACATAGTTACATTTCTATATACACCACATACCAACTGATTTATCTCAGCTACATAGATGCTTTGGAATCTCCTCTGGGAACATTTAGGAAACAGCTTGACAAATACCTTTCTGAGATACTTTTGATATACTCCTGCCTAGTCTCTCACTCTCCTCTCGATTTCCTTGATCAAAGATATATATATATAGATTCAAATGGCCCATTGAAGCAGCTTTGAAAACAGCTTCAAAATATAGTTGGGTACTTTCTCAAAAAAAAAAAAAAGATAACCCATCTACATCTGCCCGTCCTGCACAACTTTTGGCCACATCCTTTTGTAAAACTACCTCTAGGGAACTTCCTCTCATTGTTTTGATTTCTTGGATACCAGTAGAGAATATAGATTATCCAATGTTGGTCCTTTATTTTTGATGCATGACCCACCCATCTTTTTTTCTGGCCAAATATTTCTCTGATGACAACCTTTACATACCTTCTCCTGAGTCATTCCATTTTGTAATGCTTACCCAAGCCCACCATGTTCCTCTCCATTGCCCTCTGAGGGATCCTCAACTCTCAAGCCCACCATGTTCCTTTCCATTGCCCTCTGAAGGATCCTCAACTCTCAAGCCCACCATGTTCCTCTCTATTGCCCTCTGAGGGATCCTCAACTCTCAAGCCCACCATGTTCCTCTCTATTGCCCTCTGAGGGATCCTCAACTCTCAAGCCCACCATGTTCCTCTCCATTGCCCTTTGAGGGATCCTCAGTTCTGATGCCACTTTCCTTTATATCTTCATACATCCATGACTGTTAAGAAACAGAAATACCAAGCTCTACTTGCTGGCCTTCTACTAGTTCTTCATGTGTGTTCTGCCAAGACAATAATTTAGCATGCTCATATATAAGAACACAGGTTTCCTTGTCCTGGAACCAAGCTCCAGACTGCTTCTGACACAGATGCCTCCTTTCCTTTCCTACTCTCTCCCTCCCTAAATACCTATGGGGAAATGGCTTCCAGGTGGCTTCCTGGCTGGAGAAACAATGAGAGGATGTGTAACCCCTATTTGGAAAGTGCCTTGAATTCTTTGAGAAAAAGGTTCTGAAGAACTCACAAAGGTATGATTATAGAATTGCTTTCCTTGGAAGGGACTTTGTGGGCAGACTTATGCAAAAGGCATCTATTTAATGGAACCTTTACAGAACAACACAGGATGAAACTCTAGCCTTAGGTTTAGGGAAAACTCTTGGAGTCTTCAAAAAATACAATGTTTCTAAGAGATGAGCTGCTTAGCAGTGTGAGACTGGAGGATAAAAGGCCTATTATAATTCCACCCAACTCTTACCTACCAAGGGGATATGCTTGGAGCAAGAGTTCTCAGATTGAAGCCCCAGGAACACACTCCTCAGTTACAACTTCTTTCTTTGTTTTCTCCAAGTCTTGACTAAATACGAGTTCTCATTGCAAGACTTCAGCTTTGAGGATTTCTACTACTCCTTACTGCTCCAAGGATTGTCTTTGTAAAGAGAACTACATGCAAGTCCAAGAAGTAGAATGAATCACTTAGTGCTGATTTTCTGAGCCAGATAAACCTAGACTTGTTGCCTTTAGCCTACACCAAAATGTGTGAGTGATTAGAAGTGGCAAAGTTTGGGGATGCCAATAAAGGAGTTCATTTCATGGAGCAAAGCTAAAATATTTAGCCTTTAAATGAGCTCAGATTCATGATCCATACTACATTCAAATGACTGAACATCTCAGGTTTCCTAAGCAGGTGAATGGTGGCAATTGAGGTAGGTGAGAAAATTCACACCCAAGATGAAGCCAAAAGTAGACTCTGCTCTGACTCAGAAATTGGTATAGTTAAGTTAGATGACAGTTGAATTTCCCAAAAATGAGGCATTTTTGAGAAAGTATTTAGCCTTCATAAAAGGAGACACAACATATTTAATCACATTTTTCCAAAGAGAAGGGCAGCATGGAGAATTTTTTTAGAACCAAGGTTCAAATCCTACTTCATGTATTTCTTGGCTCTGTGACCCTGGCCAGTTATTTCACCTTTCTCATCCTATTTCCTCACCTGTAAAATTATGTAATAATATCATCTACTTCTGAAGGTTTTAGTGAAGATCAAATAAGATAATATGTAAAGAGCTTTACGAAATTTAATATTATATATATGTTAGGTATTACTATCTTTTTTGAGAATTTGTATTAAATGAAATGGATGAACAAAGCATTTATTAAGCACTTACTATGTACAGAGCACAGGTGATACACATAGAAAAGCAAGACAGTCTCTGCTTTCAAAGAAGCTCATGCTTTAATGGAAAAAAAGGTACATATGGAAGGTTTCAGCCCTAAGTCAAATGGAAAAGTCCCATGGTGCAGTAAGAAAGAAGATATTGATATTTCTCATTTAAAGTCATTTCCACTGATTAAAATAATGTCAGTTTCTAAGGCTGAACCATTTGGCAGTGCCAAGGAGTTTGGTAGCAAGAATGTTCCTTTGCGAGTCTTTAGAAACTATGGATGTAGCACCTTCAGGATCAGTTGTCAGACTTCATCCCTTGAGAGGCTGCTTCCAAGAATGAGGTCTAAGTGCACTGGGCTAGAAGTAGAGCTATTTCCAAGGCTTTGGAGTTTAGGATCCTGGGTTGTCTCCATCAAGATCTGAAGGAAGAGATGGTAGTGGTCTAATGTCTGTGGCATTGCCTCCCATCTCTCCTTCTGGGTGACTTGCTGCTTCTGCTAGGGTGACTACACCTGACCAGTATGTGGCAGTTGAGTGACAAATGGTAAGGGTGACTGGACCCTTTTCCACAGGAATTGTTTCCTTGAAGGATGAGCCACGAGTGCTAGCCTGGAATTAGTGGTGGTATGGAGGGTTGCTGCCACTTCCAGGACTCCTATGCTTATTTGCCTATTGGTAGTGGTTGGTCAGTTGCTGGTGGTGATGGGAAAGGTGGATCTGCTCTCCTCAATGATTTCTCCCTTCAATAACAGATGTGGGATCTGGCCTGGAAGTAGGGTGTGAATTGGGTGCCACTGATATTTCTAAGATTCTTAGGCTTAAAGCCCAGAGCAAGAAGGGACATGGTGGTCAACGTGGTAGTGATGGTGGTTTGACTTGCCTGGAATATGCTGCTCCTTTCACTCCCTTAGAGCATCTTGATGCGTGATGCCAGGCTGCCTTGGTTAACAGTTGGTGGGAATGGCAGGACCTTCTTCATAGGATGATAGCTAGGAAGACCTGGACTCTAGTACTGCTTCTTATACATACTGGCCATGTGACCCTGGGTAAATCACTTAACTTGTCAGTGCTATAGGCAACTTGCTAAAACTATAAATTAGAGAAGAGGTGCTGATCTGTATTGCTAGAGTTTCTTCACCATAATAACAAAATCATGAATCCAATCTCTATCCCTTTCCAAAATATGAAAAGTCATGATAACAGATAGGATGTGTAAGGAGAGAAAATGTATATTCTCCTCTAAGAATAAATCGCAGAATATTTTTTAAAAAAATGAATAATCTCAGATTTATATAGCATTTTAAGGTTTACAATATGCTTTCTCCTGAACTTTGGGAGCCAGATATTACAGGTATTTTTATCCCCATTTTGCAGTCAGGGAAGCTGAGACACAGGGAAGAAAAGTGATTTGCTGAAGGTCATACAGCAAGTTAATGGCAGACCATCCTGATTCATAACAGCTGGTGGCAAAGTAGGTAGAGCATTGAGTCTAGAGTCAGGAAGATCTGAGTTCAAATTTGACCTCAGACACTTACTCAGACACTTCCTGCTTCAATTTCCTCACCCACTTTACAGTGTTGTTATGATGATTAAATAAGATAATATTTGTAAAGTGCTTAGCACAGTGCCTGGTACATAGTAGGCATTATATAAATGTTAGCTATTATTATTATTATTATTTACCTGACACACAGTATTTGGTTAATAAGTGCATGTTCCTTGCCCCCAACCCCCTTCATGGTTATTTAGCGGTAAGGTTAATAAGATATAAGATCTTCCCTGCCTATTAATAGGCCTGATGTAGAACCCATTAAGGAAGGCTTACTTAGGGGAGGCTTGCTTGTAAGAAGGCTTTCACACCTTTTGGTATTAAGTTGATTAGGCACTGAGCCACTAGGGTTGTGATGCCTTCTGGCTCTAGGAGTGCATATATACTTTGAGTTGGTATTTTGCTTTAGGGGCTTGCTTACCAGAAGAAACTTTTGATTCCTGGGTCAAGACTCTGAGTAGCTGTATGTTCAGAGCTCCCCAACTGCTCAGAGGTAAAGGCCCTCTCAATCCAATGAAGTATGAAAAGTGTATAGCAATATCGTTTTGATTCAGGCAGGTAAGAGCCCTGTCTGTTTGTCTTTGTGCTAATTTCTCTGCTTGCATTTTCTCTGCTTGTATTTTCCCTGACATTAAGGGAGCTGACTTTTCCCCTAAACTAGTGAATGTAATTAAAGAAGATTGTTGACCCCTTTAAAATTGCTTTCCTAGTAAAGCAGATCAAAGAACCTGTGCTAGCAGGCCATCCTGGGTATGCTAGGGTGCTTGCTGTTACATTAGCTTAGGTAGAGTAAGAATGATTTAAAAGACCTTCTACAAGCAGAATGGATGATAACCTGTACCTCTAAAATATTTTGTTATTAACAGGGGCTAAGGAGAGTTATCAGCTGGTGAAACAAAAAGAAATCAAATAAAGCATCAGCACGGAAGGAGTCTAGGTATTTTTTTTTATTAAAAAAGGCAGAATGTCTAGCTGTTTAATCTCATAGGAAGCTCAAGGTAGTATAAAGTAATTGGGGCCTGGGAAGGCAGACCAGGACACTGAAAACTGTTCCTCAAAAGGTAGCCTTAAACATCTGTTTACCAGATTCCCAGTCAACATCCTCTCATCCTTACTATTTTACTTACAGGTCATGGTGATTGTCATTTAACAACTCTGGCTATGCAATGGTAAAAAAACAGCAGAAGGGTTAAAAATATCAGGTAGTGCAAATGCAAGAGAGTGGAATGGCCACTATGGGCTCAGTACCAGGAGCTGGCGCAAGTTTAGTAAGCCAACTTTTGGAAGTGCCTGATGACAGTGGAATGGAAGGATTGGACAATCCACTCCGTGGTAGTCCTTCTATGACTACTTTCTAATCTGCTTACCTCATGCCTTTTTAACTAGATGCTGTACAGCAAGAGGAGTACATACAAAACTCTCCTGTAGGGAAAGCTCCATCTCTGTGGTAAGCAAGAAGAATGAGCTCCTGTCGATTGGGGGAGGTGGGGAAGGTCCTCTCTCACTTAGTGCTGCCATGAAGCCAGAGACCTGCTGTTGGCTAAGAAAGGTAGGACCAGTGGTGGCAAAGGCCTCCAGCTGAAAACTACCTATCTCCTCTCCTGGACGCCCCCTAAAGCCATTGAACAACCTGGCATTATTGTTCATTCTTTCTGTGTTGTATTTATTGCTTCCTGGATTGGGTTATGGAGTATTAGAGATGGAAAACACCAGGCTGTGACTTTTTGAGGGTCATAAAATCAGGAGAGGAATCTGACAGAGGACCTGGAACTAGAGTCCATTCCAGGGTTTACAGTCCACCAGTATACCCAGAGGATCTGCCAGAGCTCAGCCTAGTGGTGTATTGACCCCCAAAACCAAGATGCCAGGTCCTAAAAGCTAGAGAGTGACTGTCCATCAGTTATGATGAATTTGGAAGTGAATTTTGTGGAGCAAATGCCTTGTAGCAACTGCTTTTAAGACTGAGCCCACTCTCTCCAGGACTGAGTTGGGATAGGGAAAAGTACTTCCCAGTTTGGAAGAATGGTTTGTAATTCTGTTCTTAATATATCTTTTCTATAAATATTCTATTTTAAAAATTAATCTATATGAATTAGTGAAATGATACTGGCAAGTACTGATGATATAAGGGAGATACAAATTCTAACTTGATGGTTAAAAATAAGTAGGACATAGAAAGGGGGCTTCAGCTAATGGCAGTAGAGATAACCCCACTGCCCATCAAGCGTACCCCTAGAGTCCTGAGGGAGAGCAGTAGTTAGCCTCACCACTGGGGACCCAACCTATCAGGAGCTCAAATAGAGAACCCATTTGATCTAGACTATACAAGGAACAAAACTGTCTAACATTTAGAATTCTCCAGAAATGGGATCCTTTGACTTTGAAGAGGAGGGAGCAGAAATCAAAGTAGAAGTTGAATGACCACTTTTGTGAAAGTTGTCATTCCAAGATGTAGAGTTAGAGATCACCTAGCTAGCTCCCTCTTGCCTCTTTTAAAGATAAGAAGCCTGAGGATCAGAAGGATGTAGTTCCAAGGTTACACAGGTAGTAAGAGAGTAAACTTCAAGTTCATATCCTTAGCTTTGATCGAAGCTCTTTCCATTCTTGGGTGGATTTTGTAGAATGGATTCCTGGATTAGGAAAGAGTTTGGATTAAATGGCTTCTAAGGTCCCTTTTCATTCTAAAAGTTGTGTATTATAGGTTCACAGGGTTTAGATCTAGGGTGGAAAAGGCCCTCTAGTCTGACCCTACTTATTTCATAAATGAGGGACCTGGGAATTACAGAGGTTAAATGATGACTTCCCTAAGGGAATACAGGAAACAAGTTTTAAAGGTAAAATTATCTGAGTCTTATTCCCAACCCAACAGAGTGCAAATTGAACCCCTCTAATGTCTGGCATGGTGCTCTGAACACAGTAGTTGCTTAAAAACTGTTTTGTTTTCATCTCCATTTGGGGAGTCAAAGTTGGCCCTTGCTTAGAAGCAGTTAGTAGCATTCATAATCCTCACCCAACTGACTACTTGGGGTGACGGTGAGAGTAGAGTTTGGGGTGAGGAGGAGCTGATGACGCCTAATTTGATAATGTTTGTAAATTAATGTGAATATCAAAAGTGCCATTATAAGTGCAAAGTATTATTATTATTTCCCTAGAGTGACAGTGATTATGGCACAGGTTTGACACCTGTCATAATAAGGGCTGCTTCCAAACCGTTTGAAAATATGCTTTGTCAGCTACGGTTTCTCCACATTCCCTTTTCCAATGTCTCCAGGGTGACAGAAACTCCCAGAAGGTGGTACAAATGGGTCCCAAAATCTTTGTTCACAAGTGATCAGGGATCTCTGGAAATGAAATTCGGAGACAATATGGACAACCAACAAGACGACCAGCCTAGAAGCTGATACACTGTCAGAATATTCAAACCCAGGTCTGCTGATTCCAAAGTCAGTGAGCGCTCTTTTCACTAACAGATCTACCTGCCATCCCTTGCACGGTCTTTTGCCTGTTATTAGTTGGGACAGAGCTGGGGAGAATACACTGAAGAAAGGAAGACATATGTGGACTGTGGTCTAGGTTGTTTACCAGGATAATGTAAAACACGCAGAATTGTAATAATACAATGGAAAGTGCATTGAACTTTGAGTTCTGAGATCTGGGTTTGAATTTTGGTTCTTACAGGACTCTTAGCAAGTCACTTAACCCTTCCATGTCTCAGTTTTTCCATCTGTGAAATAGGTTACATTCAATCAGGGGTTCTTAATATTTTTGTGTATCATGGACCCCTTTGGCAGTCTGGTGAAGCCTATGGACACCTTCTTAAAATAATGTTTTTAAATGCATATAATAATATGATTACAAAGGAAAACTAAGCATATTGAAATACACTTTTCAACATATATACATACATAAGTGCATATATGTATATGCATACATATATACATACATATACATATACATGCATATATACATATACATGTGTATATATTCATATGTGTATGTATACACACACATATAGATAGAAAGGTAGATAGGTAAGATGAAAGTTTGCTTCTAGTTCTGGGTCCTATAAACCTATGACCCTAAACTGGGAATAAGTTCACATCTCTTGACTGCAGGCCAAGGTCTAGAATTGGTGGCCTCATTGAAAAGCAAGTACCTTACAGAAAAGCCTACTAGGTGAAAAGATAAGCTCTAGCTCAGTACTCTACTGCACCCCCTTCCTGTCCCCCTACCAAAGTTGGAGGAAAGAATAACCTACAGTTTCTTTAATTTCTCTCAGCTAGAACACACAGATTTAGCCACTGAGTCATCATTGATCTCCGGGAATGGCAGGATGTGATCATATTGTTGCAGAAATGACTTGAGTGTCTTGACTGCTGTCCAAAATCTAGAATTAATGGCCTCAGATATAGAAGAAACATTTGAGAGATCATCTGACAGTCTAGCATTTCTTAACCTGAAGTTTGTATAAAAAATTTAAATACATATATTTTATAACCATAACAGTACAATTAGTTACTTTTTTAATCCTATGTATTTTGTGCATTTAAAAACATTATACTGAGAAGAGATTCATAAGCTTCATGAAAGTGCCAAAGTGTTCCATGATACAAAAATATTAAGAATTCCTGATCTAGCCTAGGATTCATGAACTTAAAAAAAATTGATAATTATTCTTTTGTAAGCCTATGTATTTTATTTTATACATTTAGAATTATCCTGAGAAGGGGTCCATAGCTTTAGCAGACTGCCAAAGGGTTTCATAACACAGAAGAGTTTTTAGCCCAAGCCCTTCATTTTACAGATAACTAAACCAAGACCCAGACAATCTGAGTGGCTTGTCTAAGGCCTTAGAACTTAGTAGCACAAATAGGATTCAAACCCAGGTTCCTTGATAGTAAACAGAGTGTACTGTGGACTATACATAATTTTTTTAAGTGTATGTGGGGGAGAGGAGGAGAGGTTAACTATAAAAGGAGCAAAAGAATTCTAATTATTAGTCCCTATAGATCTTTAACATGGAGATTCCTATGAACAAGCCTTTTCATATCTTATGATCCTATGATAAGTGAACCACCCATATGCCTTCCCTTGCTTTCCTTCTTTTGTCCCTTCCTCAAAATGACAGTGTTCCTAATGAACCATTAGTAAACTGCCAATTACCTGTTTGTACCACAGGGCATGAGGCTATAGCGGACTAACCAGGTAGGGCTAGTTGTAGCTAGAGGTAAAATCTGTTACTTCCAAATGACTACAAATTAATCATTCTAGCTGGAGAGAAGGATCAGCCAGAGAGTCCCTCTTTTGTTTTATTAGCTGCCAACTAAAAATGCCAGATGTAACTTGGGAAAGCAAAAAGAGGGACATGGGACATTTTGCATATTTTAAATTATATTGGCAAACAACACAGTGGAAATCTTCTCATCAATATCTGTAGCCCCTAGGCCCCAAATTGGCAAGAGGCAAACACAATTGGAAAACACATCATGGGTAATAACACAGAGACGTGCCAGTGAAATAAGCACTGGATTTAGAGTCAGAGGGTCCAGGCCCAGGTGGTGACCCTTTCAGTTACTAGCTATTAGAGAAACTAAGGTTGTGAATCCAGAGTAAGGCATATAGCTTTTCAAAGTTGCTAATCCTTCCCTCAACGCCCTCTTCCTCTCCCCGCCCTTGACAGTTGGTGAAAATGATGGTTGGTAGGAGGCTTGGACCCTAGGTGTTTGTGATGGAGAGCACAAAGAGAGTATAGCAATGTGAGGGATAATGTGTGTGAATGTGTGTGTATGTGTGTGTGTGTGTGTGTGTGTGTGCGTGTGTGTAACAGTGACAGACAGAGAGACAAAGAGAGACAGAAAGAAGAGACAGAGAGAAAAGAAGAGAGGAGGAGGAAGTGAAGAAAAGAGAGAGACAGGGAGAAAGATACCAGAATGGAACAGTTATTGAATGTGTGCTAAGCAGTTATTGAGTGTGTGTTGAGAGAAAGAGTATAATACTAGGGAATAAGAATGAGAAAGGAAGAACATCTAGTTATGGGTCCCAGCATTAATTCTTAATTAAGAAGAAATGAGAGCCCCTTGAGCCATGGGGACATGGGAAGAATGTATATCAGGAGAAATAACCAGCCTGTATAGTTGAAGAGGCTGGGAAATACTGGGACCTAATGACCACTAATTCAGTTACAGTAGTATTTCAGGAGCTGTGGTGTCAAACACTAACTCAGGGGTTCCTGACCATTTTTGTGTTGTGGACCCCCTTTAACAGTCTGGTGAAGCCTTTTCAGAAAAATGATTTGTTAACTATATTCATAATTGAAGGAAAAAGAGGTTAGTGAAAAGAAAGATGTAGTTTTGTTTTTCCCATCCAAGTTCACAGACCTCTTGAAATTTGACCATGGACTCAGTGTTCTGTAGACCCCAGATTAAGAACTCCTACTGTATTAGCTGTGGCATATATGAATAGCACCGTCTATGAAAAGGAAAAGACAAAATTCAGGGAAGCTCTAGCAGGTGGTGGGCTATAAACATATGAACTATTATTATTATCTTCTTATTTTCCTATAGGACAGTCTTATGATAATCATTCGAAACATGCTTGCTAAGCTGTGCGCCAGGCTCTGTACTGGGTTGAGGCATACAAAGATATTGTCATGGCCTTGACGTGTGATGATGAAAAAGGTTCAAGAGACATAGTTTCTGGGTAATTTAATCATTTTATTAATAAGGCCAGCACATTACTAATAAAAGAATGGTTTGTTGGCTGTCTCTCTTAGATGAAAGACAATCATGGCAGTAGGTTCAAGGTTTACATACCCTTGGAAGAGTAGGTGTTCAGTGAGGGGCTGAGAGTGACATCATGTCACCCAGACCACCCCCAGCCTTGGACAATCTATTCAAAGAATATATGCCCCACCCTAGGCTTAGCAGAATACAATGGCTACTCCACTTGGGTGGGGTCTGAACAAGAAAATTCGTCCAATCTCTTTATCAGCAATGTCCTTCAAGACATTTTAAAATCAGGACCTTAGGAAAAAGGGAGAACTCTGGCTAGCCTCAAATCATTGGTTATTAACAGTTATTTCTCTCAGAAGTAACCCCAATTTCTTGAAGGCTGTGCCAAA
Source organism: Phalanger gymnotis (assembly GCA_028646595.1). Classification (NCBI taxonomy): domain Eukaryota; kingdom Metazoa; phylum Chordata; class Mammalia; order Diprotodontia; family Phalangeridae; genus Phalanger; species Phalanger gymnotis. The sequence goes on along the minus strand of CM053624.1, from coordinate 95,884,392 downwards.
AAAGTATAAGTACTGTATTGACAAGTCCTACCAAGCTGGAAAGTCTTTAAGTACAGGCTTGGAGACAGACCCATCATCTTTTGTCTGGGGACTGGCCTGGCTAAGGTCAGAGAGGCTCATCTTCAGAAGAAGAGCCAGCAAATGATGGATGTTTTTGGCTTAGCAGCTCATGAATCATCTACTAAGATGTGGAGGGGTTGTGATCTGTGTGAGGGAGTGCTTGCTTGACAAAATGAAGTGTCTTTGGAATAGAGATATAAGGATTCTTGCTTGGCTTAGAGATTTTCTCATTTAATTCCTTGAGCTGGAATTGAACTTTAAACCCATCCACAGACACAGAGCACTACCCTAATTCACCCAATCACACCCTATACAACTGCCAAGCCACCCCCAAAGTAGGCTAGAATAGGAAACTGACTAGAGGCAGGCTAGACAATCGGCAGGACCTCAATATACCCTAGGAAAAGCACCGAGAACAGAATATGTCTCTTCCCTTTCGGAGTAAGTGAACAAATACCCTTCCAGGAAGCATGAAAATGAGCCACCTGATGGCTGGGGGGAATATTTGTTTAGTCCACAAAGGAGAAGGTGGAACAGTTCACTTGCTAGTACCTTGGCATAGTGGATAGCGCTGGACCTAGAGTCAGGAAGACCCATGTTGTTTGCTATCTGTATAACCATGGGCAAGTCAATTACTTCTCTTGGCCTCAGTTTCCTCATCTGTGAAATGCAAGAGTTGGACCAGATTAGGGGCAGGGAAACTACTGCCAGTAACAACAATGTTACTCCAAGAAAACACAGCAAAAAGTCCCACCCTGCTTGGCATTACACTGCCCCAGGGCCAAATTCAGCCTGCCACCTGTTTTTGTACTGCCAGTGAGCTAAGGATGTTTAAAAAAAATTTTATGTTTTTAAATAAAATAAAGCTTTGTTTTAAAATGCAAAGACCATTTTTTAGCTCACTGGGTTATACAAAAAATAGGCAGCAGGCTGCAAGCTCTAGTTTGCTGACCCCTGATCTCTAAGGTTATGATACATGACCCTGGAGAAGACTGTTAGTGTCATTCCATGAAAACACTTTGCTTTATTTTCTGAAAGAATTTCATCTTAGAAAATAGTAATTTGAGATTTAAGATTAAACTCCCAGAAGAATGATTTGAGCTAAAGGGAGGGGAAAAGATACCCTGAAGTCAAACTCAGAAAAGGCCTTGAATGCTCTGAGAATGTAAGTCAGGAATTCCCAGGCTAACTCTGATACCTGAGTTTTGTCCCATGAGATCCAGAGAAAAAGGAGGAAATCTAAAGATATGCTCCAAGTCTGAGGAATATAAAACATCTTGGCAAAAAGAGTAGAACTCAAAAATATCTGAATTGAAGTCCAGGATTGAAGTCCTGGCTTTGTCACTTGGACAAATCACCTGATACAGGATGGTCGGATCAGTCCCTTCACCAAGAGAAGGAGGATTGACAAAGATATAGAGACAACTAGAGTGATTGATGAATGTGACTAAAAGTCATCTCTCCAGAGTAATTCTGCCAACCCCTCTGCTTAGCATTATCTCCTTACCCTAAGATTAGAACATTTGTAAAATATTCCAGCTCCATTTATCTACCCCACATAATATCTCATAGTTCCCTATCATCTGTGGGCCATTAAGAATCCAACTGGCAAACTGAGATAGTTTCCTGGAATTTAGTTGTTGCTGCCTTTTGACCCTTGAAATTCTGCAATCCTAAGACAGCTGGAACAGGGGGGTGGTCAGAAGAAAAGATAAGTACTACACTTGGGGAGGCTGTAAGTCCAGTGTTGTTCATTTGTTTCAGTCGTTTCTGACCCTTTGTGACCTCATTTGGGGTTTTCTTGGTAGAGAACTAGAGTGTTTTGCCATTTCCTTCTCCAGCTCATTTCACAGATGAGGAAACAGAGGCAAACAGTGTTAAGTGACTTGCCCAGGCTCACACTGCTGGTAAGTACCTGACGCCAGATATAAACTCAGGAAGATGAGTCTTCCTGACTTCAAGTCCAGCACTCTACCCACTGCATCACCCAGCTGCCCATAGGTCCAGTAAGTCTGCTGCGAAGGGATATCTGTAATGTTACTCTTGGTCTATAACCAAGGACCCATTGTCTATTTTATCTACAGAATGAAACAAGGTAAATATTTCTGTTTGGGTTTGAGTTCCCTTTGTTTGTGTTTCTTAAGAGTCTATGATGAAAATTTGAAAACAAGCTGTATGTTTGCTTGAGAATCAAGGTATCTGCAATGTCATCTTCTTCCCTGAATCAATTCCCTATGAACTTTTCTATATTACAAGAAAGAAGAAACAAAACAAAAAGAGAGAGAGAGAATAGTATGCTTCAATCTGCATTGAGACTGTAATTCTTTCTCTGGATGTGGATAGCACTTCCAATCATGAGCCTTTTGGAGTTATATTAGAAGCTTGGGGAAAGGAGAAGAATCCAAGAGCATCACTTGAGACAGAAAGGAGGATGATAATACATGACAGAGATCAAGCATCGCTGCTTAGCTCTTATTCTCCTTCTGTTTTCACTGTTGAGAAGAATGATCTTTGGACTAGAAAGGATGAAACACATGTGACTAACTGAGACTTGATATCAGATAGGGACGGAAATGACCTGTGATTTTTATCTATTTTTTTTTGCATAGGGAATTCTCAAGAATGGAATTCCTACTAATGCAACTTGGCACCTTGCCTACAACTCAGAGTTTACTATAACTAAGCTTAAAGTACAAATGTGCCACAAGTCTCAAACAACTTGTAGCTTCCTAAGGTACAGTGGGACCAAGTAGCTTGCTTAGGGTCATGCAGTCAGTATGTGTTAAAGGACAAGCCTTGAACTCAGAATTTCCTGGCTCCAAGAACAGCTTTCTATCCACTATGCCATGCTTCTTCTTGGATATTTAATATACAAGGTAAAAAGATAGACAGTGAGAGGCCTAGATGTCCTTAATGATTTCAGGTCACTAGGTAAACTACATTAGGGTGTTGGAAGAATGGTTGCATGTGTTTGATGAGCTACTGTCAGTGATATTTAAAAGATCATGGGGAATGGGAGAGGTATCGCAGGAGGAGAGAAAAGCAGAAGATTATTCTAATTAAAAAAAAATACAAAGAAGAAGATGACACTGGAGCCTATAATCTGTAAACCTGTAATCCACTTGATTTTGATTCATAGTAAAATTCTTTCAGTCTTTTTTCAGTTGTATCCAACTCTTCATGATCCCATTTGGGGTTTTCTTGGCAAAGATACTGGAGTGCCTTACCATTTCCTTCTCCAGCTCCTTTTACAGATGAAGAAACTGAGGGATACGGGCTTAAGTGACTTACAGCTAGGAAGTGTCTGAGGCCAAATTTGAACTCAGGAAGATGAGTCTTTCTGACTTCAGTCATGGCACTCTATCCACTGTACTACATAGCTGCCCAGCAAAATTTTAGCAAGGATTATTAAAGAGAGAGTGAGCGGACATTTGGAAAAGGAAGTGGTGAACATAAAAAGCCCACAAGACTTCATCAAGACCATGTCATACCAAGCTAGCCCAATTTCCTTTGTAAACAAGGTTACTAAACTGGTATGTCAAGGGAGCAATTTAGCTAAAATGTACCTAGATTTATATGAAGGATTTGACAAAATTTCTCATGCTGTTCTTGTGGACAATACTGAGAGCTGTAGGCCAAGGAATGGAGCATATATGTGGATTCAGGAATAGGTTAAATTATCAATTCAAATAGTAGTCACTAATAGTTTCATTTCAATTTGAATGGTCTCTGATATAGTGCCTCCTCCAGGGAGCTATGCTTGGTCCTATGCCATTTACTATGTGTATTAAAGACTTCAATAAAGGTATAGGTGGCATGTTTAGCAAATTTGCAGAATTAATAGTGAATGCGTTGGATAGCAAAATAGGATCTAAAAAGATATAAATAGGCTAGAACTTTGGGCCCAAGCTAATAAGAAGAAATTGAATAGAGGAAAATGTAGTCTCATACTTGGATTAGAAAAAAAAATCCATTTCACAAATAGAAGATGGAGGGAAGTGTGGGTAGCACACCACTTATCTTGAAAAAGATTTGGGAGTTTTGTGAAGTACGGGCTCAGTATGAGTCAACAATGTGATGTAGCAGCCATTGCAAGTAGACCATTATTTTGAATTGAGAGGGATATAGTGTCAAGGATGAAAAGAGTGGTGATTTGGCTGGATTTTGTGCTGATCAGACATCTGTAATATTGGGTTTAGTTTGAGGCACCATATTTTAAGAAGCATAAACTGTCAGTTAGCCAAATTAGTACAATCGGAATGATGAAGGGTCTCAAGTTCATGTCTCATGAGGATCACTTGAAAGAACTAGGGATGTTTACCCTGGGCAAGAAAAGACTAAGGGATCAAGATGGTGGCTTATGATTTCCTATTTTTAAATATTCAAAAGGCTGTCAAATGGAAAAGAGATTCAACTTGTTCTGCTGGATCCCTGGTGGTAAGGGGCAGGGTGAGGGAGTGCAGAATTAGGGATAATAGGTAGAAGTTATAAAGAAGAAAATGTAAGTTTTATATAAGGAAAACTTTTTAAGAATTAGAGCTAACCAAAAGTTGAAGGGGATGCCTCAGGAAGTAGTGGACCCCTTCATTTTAAGCAAGTCTTCAAGCAAATGTTAGAGGACCACTTGTCAGGTATGGTGTAGGGATATGGTGGGTAATCCCTATTCAGTCACAGGTTGAAAAACATGACCTCTGAGTTGACATCCACCTTTAGGATTCTGTGATTCTAAGAACTACAGAATTTACAATAGCATAAGTATCTGGTATGCTGTTCATCTAGTCATAAGCCTGCAAGGAGCATGAGCCAGGTTTGCCTAGGTGTACCAAAACATGACCAACATTTTATGCATGCCTGTGGGTACAGTTCTGCCTCAAAGACTGTGGTGCAATGGAAAAAGCATTAGATTACAATCAGGAGACTTGGTTTCTAGCCCAGCTCTGCTACTAATTAACTGTGTAACCTTGGACAAGTCACTTCACCTTTATGGTCATCAGTTTCATCACCTGTTAAATAAGGGAGATGGACTCTGACTCTGACATCCTGTGATTCTGTACTGTATTCCTGTGGCTAAATAATGTCTAAAGTCTGTTCCAGCCCATATGTTCTGTGATTCTATGAGGAAGGAGAAAAGGCTTAATGGTCCTACAGTATGTCCTGTTTAGGGTCCAATGATCAAACAAGCCTTTAACATGAGACCCAGGATGCCTGTTTTCAAGGAAAGAAGTTGGAAAAGGGAAATTTCAGATTAAAGGGACTGCCCCCTCAAAATAGCATCTGGCTCCCAGACCACCCTGTGGTCTTCGTCTTTGTTGATCATCTGAGGTCCACAGCTGCTAGAGGTTTCTTCTCCCTTTATAAGTGGGTCCTGCCTTCTGTTCCCTTTCAGAATCAGATGGAAGGAAAATCATACTCTGAGGCAGAACTTGGGGAAGATCTCACATACTGAGCCAGTAATGACACTCTAACTTTATGCTGGGTTGTTTATCTAAGGCCTTTGGGGCTTCCATGTACAATAAACTCTTCACAATAGCTGGTAATGTAAAATGGCCACAAATGTAATTCTTCCACTTTCCTTTGCAAGAAAAACAAGATGAGGGGTCTTTTCCCTGGCAAGTCATAGTTGAAGGTACATGGAGGTGTGCAGACCAAACCTTGAAATACAGTTGGCCCTCTCTTTCATTGACTACATGCCCCCAGGATACTTTCCTGGAGAAGGTCTAGTAGGGTCCTGGGGCAGAGGCATGACTGCCACAGCAGTCAGCAGCCCCTGGAGAGTTTCTGGCTTCATTAGAGGAAAGAGGCCCCCAGGACAAATAGTGAAGGTATTATTTGGTTGGGACAGGTCCAGCAAGGCAAAGAGGGAGAGTTGGGAAGGCATGGTTACTATAAGAGATTTTGCTGAAATTTAAGTTTCTGAAATTTAAGGACTGGAATTTAAATTTCTGTGGCTACTTAGGAGATTTTTAAAGCTGAACAGAAAAAGCTCATCTAAAAAAGGGCACATAGGCTATATCCCAATCCAGGGGTAAGACAGCAAGATGAGATCATATCCCGCCCCAAATGACCAGTCTCTCACTAAACAGATCAAAGACAGCCCATAAAAATGGTACCAGTAAACATTTAACATTCTACCCAGAAAGTCTGGAAAAAGAAAGACAGACAGTCATGAGTATATCAGTATCTCAATCTTCCTCTTGCAACGGTCCCCCTACCCTGATAACCACCTCCCTCTCCCAATATCAGATTAGCTCCTAAAAGAAAGGACACCCATTATTTCAGGAGTAGCTAACTGAACTCCTGACTGAAGGGTCTACATTATTAAGATGAGTCTTTGTTACTTTATGTCCAGATCCCAGATAATCTGTTCAACTGTCCACCGTTAATCATCATAATACTCAAAAGGCATTAGGCTTGATTATTTAGAAATCTATTTTCTGTTAATGTCAGTTTCTTTTTCAACCAGATATGATGATCTTGTAGAGCGAGATGAGGCTAGATGGGGAGGGGAAGGTCAGAGATGGAAAGAGGAAATTTTAATATAATGCAGGGCCTTGGGATTCTTTGCTCTATAAATTGTCTTTCTCTTTACATGACGTTGTCTCTATGGGGAAATATGAAAACCTGTTTTCTGGCAAACTGCTCCTGTTACCCCACATTTTCAATTTGGGTCAAAAGATGATCTCTGATATTCAGGTGATTCGGCCACCTGAGACTTGAGTCACCAGGCCAACAGATCTTTATTTTATTAGTCCTGCCTGAAGTCAGAAGTAATGCCAATGATAATGGATATCTCAAAGAATTTTGGTGGAACCAAATAAATTCTGAAGGTTAGCACTGTTGCTTATTGTTCTAATCCCAAGACATCTATGCGGTTGTACCATTTCTACTGTATAAAAAGACCAACACTTATTATGGCTAACTTTCCCTGGAGATGATCCTAGTTGGGGAGGAAGCGGGGAGAAGAGAGAGAGGCACTACTTTAAGGTTGACAGAATAACTCTTTCCTCATTATCCCCTCTTTGACATGGAGTACCCAGGGTATGAGGGGAGGAATTTCTGGAGGGCACTGTGTAAAAGGAAGTCTATTTTCTAAAGAAATCTTAGCTGCATTGTGAAGATAGTAGTGCATAAACAAAAGCAAAAATGGAAGCTGTTTAACTGTAATGAACAATGGCTTTGTGGAAAAGATTAGGAAATCTATTTCCCTCCTTTTCTCAGAGAAGTAGGTGAGTTTGGGTGCAGAATGTTACATATTCTATCAGACTCAATCACTGTATCAATTATTTGAGGCTACTTGTTATTTTTTGTTAAAAGGGAAGACTCACTTAGGAGTGGGAGAATGGCATATCCATAAATGATTGTGATAAAACCGTAATTAAAATTACAACTACAAATGACTATTGTCTACATCAGAGGAAATGACAAGTCAGCATCGATCCATTAGGCTAGACTAGAATCACTGGGAATAAATTGCAAAGAGGAAAATTTCAACTCACTATAAATAAACATTTTCTAAAAAGCAAACAAACAGCAGAGTTACCAAACAATGGAGCAGGCTGCTTGTTGAGGCATAAATTTTCTAGGGCTATGAAGTAGGGGGAGGGCGGACCAGAGGGGGTCATGACCTTGGTATCCAAAGACCTTGGTTCAAATCTTACTTAAATCCAGGATTTACTAGCTGTGTGACCTTGGCCTCTTAAGCTGGCCTGCTTAACCTCTTTCAGCACTAGTTTCCTCATTTGTTACATGGGGATAAATACTGTTTGAGCTAGCTCCCTCACAAGGTTGTGATGATAAAATGAGGTCAATATAAAACTATTTAAGCTCTGATTGGAAGGCCACTTTCAAGACTGTTGCAGGTTACCTCCCAGAATGGCGAGAAGGGGGTCAATGACCTCTAAGAACCCTCTCGACTCTAATATTCTATAATGTTATGTTCAAAACAGGGAGCAGAGAGGCAGAGCCACCAGTGAAAGAACATGAGGGGTTAATGCTGTCATTCAAAAGCAAGAATCCACATGTCCAAGGTTGCTTAACTTAGAATATGAGATTTGGATAGAACCTTAGAGATCATTTAGACCACCCCAATTTAAACCAACACCTTCATTTTCTAGAAAAAGAAACTGAGACCAAGAGAAATGAACTGGCTTGCTGATGGTCACACAGCTACAACATCTCATTCAGACTGCAATGTGCTTGTTCCTGTCAAATTCAGGTGTCCTATCAGTCACTCCTCCATTCAATAAAAATTCAGTTTTCATTTTATACTGGGGAGAAAAGAGGGAGACTAAATTAAAAGTGAAAACTAAATATACCATGGGTTTTTAGGTAGCCAATAAACAGACCAAATTAGAAAAAGCATATGGGCCATAATCATCCTATCTTCGTATAATTTTCACTGATTTCCTAGTATCTTGCCAGAATCTAGTCTTCTCTCCATTTTTCCAGGTGAGCATATATACATAGGCAACACTTTCTCACATTTTAAGCTTCACAGCAATGAATTTCACAAATGGTCATTCTAAAGACAGGGAATGAACTGAAAGCTTTGGCTTCATGAATGCATCAGGCTTGCACGGTAGTGGTGGTGGTGGTTGTTGTTGTTGTTGTGTGTGTGTGTGTGTGTGTGTGTGTGTGTGCGTGTGTGTGTGTTTTAAACCAGATATATATGGCCGGAGGTCTCTTCAGACATTTATTCCCCATTAGGGCTAGCCACAAGTGGCAGGAAGGAAGGAGGAAGAAAAACCAGAGAAACCCACTAATGTCTAAGTGGATTGCATGTCACCAGGAAGAAGTGCACAAAGGAGAGAACAGAGACAAGAGGTGGGAGAGAATCAACTCCCTCCAGGCAACATCCCCAGAAAGGAAGTCATAGCAAAGCTTTTCTCAAACAAATGGACTTCTCAGGAGTTGTTCTAAGTCAGTAAATCAGTTTGTTATTGTAGCCCCTACACATAGATACAATCCAGCACAAGCAGAGGCCAATTCCCACTTCAAAGACAGGGCCTGGCTCCCTATTCCATGCTGCTTGGCAGATTCCCCTAGAAATCTTGCTCATCTCCTTCACACTGCATCCCTTTTCTCCATATCCCAGCTCCTTCCTTTTTCTTTCCCCCTTCCTCCATTCTAATATTCATTGGTTTGAGAACCAAACTCTTTTTCAGGTAAATTATATTGCCTCAAGACACCAGGTTTTTTTCAGATCAATTGGACAGAAAACACAACCAGTGCTGAGAGAGCAAAGATTAATTACCATTTAACTGGTAGCATTCTGTTCTCTCAATAATGCTCCATTTGAAAACTCAGATGATTGACCCTGCTCCTACAGAATATGGCAGGTTTCTACACACTTGCTAAATAAGTCACTTGGTGCCTCAATCATTAGAGGTATTTCACACAAGACATTACAGTGGGTTTCTCCCAAAACCAGTATCTCTAATGTTGTTATTTCAAATTATAAGACCTGAAATAACAGGAAAAGACTGGAAATTACATTATCTACCTTTAGAATTTTTTTAATGATGTCTGAATTGAGGAAACACATTAGGAATTGACAAGGATATGTGAAGTCACTGAAGTTCTGATGGAAGGCAAGAACAGGATCCTGGGCAATACCATGGGGTAGCTCTTTGGCATCCTTTTGTTTAGGAAACATCTGTCAACAACTGGCTATGTTGCAACATTCCCTTCATACCACCCATTCCCAGAGCTATAACAAAGAAAACTTAAATTTGAACAGAGGTAAATGGGAGCAAGTGATTGAGCAAACTTGAGTCATATAAGCATGCACTAGCATTGGCTTGTTTGAACATACAGCCAAGAATACATGTAGGCTGCACATTTGATACCTTAACAGGTTCCTGAGCACATGGAGGATAATAGACAGATGTTTATTATAGAATATGCTTCTAAAGGCAACTTTGTAGGGAACTGAGCCAAATTTACAAAAAATAAGATCCACTCCCCAACTGATAAATGTCAAAGGATATGGACAGGCAGTTTTTGGAAGAAGAAATCAAAGTTATCAATAGTCATATGAGAAAATATTCCAAATCACTAATAATTAGAGAAATGTAAATTAAAACAACTCTGAGGTATTACCTCAAAGCTATCATCAGATTGGCTAATGTGATAGAAAAGGAAAATGACAAATGATAGAGGAGATGTGGGAAAATAGGTACAGTAATGCACCATTGGTGGAGTTATAAACAAGTTCAAACCTTTCTGGAGAGCAACTTGCAATGATGCTCAAAGAGCTATAAAACCATACATAGCCTTTGACCCAGCAATGCTGCGACTAGGTCTATATCCTAAAGGGATCAAAGAAAAAGGAAAGGGACCCATATTTACAAAAATATTTATAGCAGCTCTTTTGGTGGCAGTAATGAATTGGAAAATGATGCCCATCATTTGAGGAATGGCTGAAGAAGCCGTGGAGTATGACCTTGATGGAACACTACTGTGCTATGAAAAATGATAAGCAGGAGAGTTTCAAAAACCTGGACTTACATGAAGTGACGCAAAATGAAGTAAGCAGAACCAAGAGAACATTGTACATAATAACAACATTGTACATAATAACAGTAATTTTGTATGATGATCAATTGTGAATGACTTAGATATTGTCAGTAAAACAATGGTCTAAGACAATTCCTAGAGACTTGTGTTAAAACATACACTAACTGATAAACTCCGAATGCAAAGTGAAGTATAATGTTTTTCATTTTCTTGATTTTTCTTGCTTTTTTTGAGACATGGTTAATACAGAAGTATGTTTTGCATGACTTCACAGATATAATTGGTATCCTATTGCCTGCCTTCTCAATAAGTGGGAGAGATCCTAGAGGAAGTGAAAGAATTTGGAACTTAGACTTTTTAAAAATGAAGGTTTAAAAAGAGATAAAGGTCACTATAACCATATTCTTAAATATGTCTGTACAAGTATGCTTATATGCATGGGACAGATACTGGCTTTATATTAGTTCTTATCCCCAAACCTATCAGGTATGTTTCAGGCTTAGCTTTCTATTACAAGAGGGAGTAGGAAGTTCTTTCGAGTATGTTCAGAGTTTAGCCAGTTGCTTCTCATATTGATTCCCCTGTTTCTGCAGCCCTGATCTGACTTTACATAGCACATAGTTGACAGAATAGGTAATGGCAGCAATTATTCAGAAGAAAACGTAGCTTTGCTCTTGCTAGAAGGCGTGTTGGATAGTAAACCTAGGTTACTCAGAGAAGCATCAACTGAGTGGGTAATTGCAGGGAGGAAAGTCATAATGCCCTAGGTAGAAATTAACGAAGTAGCTCTGTCTAATGGTGGGTATGGACTATTGCAAGACATCAGAATGCCCAGATTGTGACTTTGCCATTGATTTGTTGTGTCTAGGGGTGGAAGGGAGGGGGCAGGGGGGAAATAATTTTCCTGCTCTCTGTATCCCTCCTTGCAATAATCCAGCAATAATTTTCTTCTATCTAACTCATTTAAAGATGAATGAAATATTACCTTTAAATGTACTACAGAAATCCATTTGGAGTCCATGAATGGCCCTCTTTTTGCAAATCTGGTATGTGACTAGCTGGACTGGCACAAATAAACCGTTAGATGATTATTGGCTTTCCAAAAAAGACTTTATTATATATAAAAGAGTTGCTCATAGATTCATTTCTTGAAGGATATTTATATTTTTATCTGATTTAGTGAAATTTATATTCCCACATAATTGTTTAACCAACAGATATTACTAATAATGATTTGATATAAAATTCTTAGGTGAGACCTAGACAGAGATATGTTGTTATTCTTGCCCTATAGAAGAGTCTAAGATCAGACGACTTGGTTTGTATCTCTCATTCCTAATTTTAGCTGTGAGATTTAGGGTCATCTTCTGGCCCAGCCTTGGATATAAAATGTATGTCATAACACCTCAACTCAAGCTCAGAGTTCTACATGTACTCTTTTCACCATAAAAACACAGGTACATGTGCCATCCCTATAACATGTATGAAACACATGGGAGTTACCATTAATACAATGCAATGGGAGGTGAAGCCTTTTCCCATAATCCTGGGGGGATGCCCTACCACGATGAATTGCTTTCGTGTCCTGTAAACTCTCCAATACCAACATCAATCATACACAGAAGATGGTCCCTTTGTCCTCAAAGAATATACATGAAGAAGTTTTATAGTATGTTTTATATGCATGCAAATAACAAAGCTTGTCTTCCCCTTTCTACTTTCTTTTGAGATTGGTACCTACAGGAAAATGCTATGTCTTATTTGTGTGTATATGTATATATGGGTGTATATATGTATGTATATATATATATATGTGTGTGTATATATGGGTGTATATATGTATGTATATATATACCCATATATACATATACACACATACAAATGGGTGTGTCATGATGTGATGTTAACCTAGAGCATTATATAAGATAGTTCCCAGAGTTGAAGAGAGGGTTAGATGAGTGGACTGATCAAAGAAGCCCAAAGATTTGAATACATTCCATAAGGCTTCTTAAAATAGATATATTTCACAGGGTCTATGATCCCTGGCTACCACTGCTTTTATCAGTGAAAACAGGCTCCATAAGATGTGTTCTATACCAAAGGCCTCCCCAATTCTAATAAATGACATTTCTCATAAACTTGGACCTTATAGTTCTGTTGCAACAACCATTTGATTTTCCAATTTAAGTTTTCCTGACTCAGAACTTGCTGAAAACTTCTCTTTTTAAACCCAAGTTTCCCAGATTTACACTGGCCCAAATGTAGGAACGGGCTTCTTAACCTTGTTTTGGCACTCTGGTGAAACATCTGGACCCCTGCTCAGAAAAGTGTTTTAAGTGCATAAAATAAAAATACATAGAATTGCCAAGGAAACCAATTATATTGAAATACAGTTATCTAGCTAGCTTTGGAAAAAAAAATAACTTCCTGGACCCCAGGTTAGGAGTTTCCAGTCCTGAAATTCTATGATCATATGACTGTTTCTAAAAAGACTCGACTATGGCTGCCTGCTTAAACCTATGTAAGAATGAAAATAATTATACTGTTTTCTTTGGGGCAGAATTCATTTGTCCAACCTCACACTTTGTCTGAAAACCACACAACTGGAAACCAAGAGTTTGACCTGAATGGAAGTAAAAATGCAAATGCTATCTTAAAAATGTGGGCAGAGAGTAATTAGTTCTCTTAATGTTCCTGCTTTCAAAATTCCTACTAGGCTGCCTCACACACTTGATTTGATATATACTAGATACATGTATCTGTTAGCTAAAAATCCAAAGCTTTGAAGTAGGTGTTCTTAGTAGCAGACTTCCCACATAGTAGGGTAATACATCCTTTAAAAACGTGCTCTTGGGAGAAACTGGATTTGATAAAGCTGTCCTCCAAAAAAAGGCTGTGTGTTTTTAAAAAAATCACTGAGAGTGGAAAAAGAGAGGGGAGGAACACGCAAATCATCTCCAGCCCAACATTAACACAGCATTCAAACTGCACATTTGAAATATTGTTAGGGAATTAAGCCAGGAAGGTTCTCATAGCAACATTAACTCACCCACATCACCCACATTCAGTTCTTTGCATTAGTAGGTAGCTTGGAAGAAAGCACCCCAGCATACTAGGCTACACTTTGGCTTTCACACAGGGTTTGATTTCTTAGGAAAAGTGAATACATTATAGAATCTACCCACTACTCCCACCCCCATTTTCCCTGCAGGTTAGAAATTAAATCTTCTTGAGGGTAGGGTCTGTCTTATTTTTGTCTCCATACCCTTAGTGCCTTGCATAGTACTTATCACATAATAAGTGATTTATAAATGCTTCTTTAATTGGATTAGGAGAGAAGAAATGAAAGGAAAAACATGGGGAGAAATGGTGCCTTTTTGAAAGCAAACAATCAAATTCAGCCTCTACCATAGTTCACTGTCAATCTATTAATAGACAGTCAGAGGTATTTAAAAAAGAATGGGAGAGGTCCTTTTCTATGTATTTCTTGGGAAATGACTTAGGAACATAACTGAGTTTCTGACAACAGTCTCTTCAATAAGTATGCTGATGACACAGGCCAACCTTCTGGGCCAAAGCTTGTTGTTGGAACATCCATACAAAGATCCCCTCATATCTTATAGCCAACATAGGAAGCAACAACAGTTTCTTAACGGTGTTTGCTATACAAGGTAAAGGACCTGAAGCATACTCATAATTATCCTTCTTGCTCTGCATGGTCCAGCCCTTACCTCCTGAAATGCAAGAAAGCAACCAAGTCATCTTCCATGCAGGCCACTTTAACCCCTACCACACACCCAGCCCTGAACGGAGTCCCAGGAAGCCATTTACTCTCTGTCAGCCATTTCACCCATGTGCCTTACACAGCTGACAATGGTGACCCAGATCACATCTCCCCTATAGGATGATTGGATTTCACATGTCACCAGCATGCTGAGAACTGCAGGAGGAAATTCCTTTGGCAGGTAGTATGGAGGAGAACATGATGCCAGAGGTTAAGAAGAGCCTTTGGGGCTTGGGGATGGTCCAGCCCAAAGCCTCTGGCAGTCATCAGCCTGTTTGTAAGTTGCCCAGAAACCCCTGGTCTCAGGAAGTGAACTCACTGTTGTAGCTGCTGGTGCTGCTAGCCTCTGCCGCTGCCACGCTGTGCTGAACTGCCCCTTCCGGCTTGGCCCTTCCTGACAGTGAATGGCAGAAGAGAATGGGGTGGAGGAAAAGAGAAGAGAAGGGAAGTGGGGAAAGGAAGGAAGCATGGGAGGATGAAAGAAGGGAGAAGAAGGGAGAGGGTGGGTCTTTAACTGAACAGTATGCCTTACACTGTCTACAACATCCTCATAGCTCTCTAATGCCACCAGTAAGCACATATGTTAAAATACCTTCTAACAAGGAAGTGCTCACCACAGAGCCTAAGTTTCTCAGCTCAGGTAATTGGTCGGAGATTCTCCCCCCTCACCCACCATGACTGGCTAGACATGGAATTCTACCATTTCCAGACCACATTCTATCCTTATTGAGCTATTCAGCAGGCAACTGATAGTGCAGGAGCCAATGCCCCCCAATGGTTTAGTTATCTCCAGGATCCAATTGGCCACTTTCAAAAACCATGACCTTCCTCTTAATAAGGGGCCTCTCTGCCAGGCCAGCCAGTTCCACTAAAAGGAAGCTGGTTTCATTGAAGCCCTTGGCAGAAGTCCCCAGTCACTTGGGTAAAAGAATTTTGCAGTTACATTGAGGCAGCATTTATCCTCATCTCCCCCTGGATTTTACCCTCTAAATTCATCAGAGTGCAAAGAAGGCATCGTTTTTCCTGGTCAGTTTACCCATTCTGATAATGGTGCTGGGCTAACTTTAAGGAGTTCGCACTGAAGAGACAAAAAAGACCCTGTTCATTTTCTTTGCAAAGCTGGGCAAAATGGCTATGTTAAATTCCACTGTTTTGTTGGGAAAAGAGAGGGAGTAGACATTCTTCTAGAAAGTGAACTCCTGAGCTAAGGCTCTTCTGAGGGGATGGTCTATAAAGCTGTTTTCAGGTAGGTTTAATAGGTGACCTTTATTAAATACATATATAGATTCTGGATATTATACAGAAGATATAACCCCGACCTTCTCAATCTACTTGGGGAGACAGAAGACTCACATGGGAAATAACAGAAGTACATTTTTTTTATGAAACAATGTATAAACCAATTCAAATTAGTATAGTATTAGTAGAGAACTGATGGGATGCTGAGCAGATGGGGTTAATTAGATGGGGTTAATCAAAGAGACTTCCTGGCCAAAGGGAGAGTTGTGAGTTTTATGCTGGGTTAGGGAAGACAGAAATAAAGGAGATGACAAAGGAAGGAAAACACAGTTGAAAAGGCACTAAGATGGGAACACGTAAATTATATGTAAGGGAAAATGAAGTCGTGAGGTGGGGATGGTAAGCATATTAGTTTGACTGAAAAGGTAGTTCTCTTAGGAAGTAGGAGAACAAATTGACAGAATGGTAGAAAGTCTTAAAGACCAGGATCAGGTGTTCAATGACAGGCAACCATAAGTCACTGTAGGCTCTGAAACAGATAATGAATATAAAGGAAACTTGCCTGAGAATGCAGTTGACTGTGAAGAGAACTTGAAACTAAAGAATATAAAAGTAAAGAGAATAGCTAGGAGACTATTACAGCAAACCAGGTGTGGGATGATCAAGGCAGGGACTAGGCCAGTGGCTGCAGAAACAGAAAGGGAGGAGCAAAAGTGAGATTGAGGAATTGGCCAGGGATTGTACGTGGGTGGTGGAAAAAGAAGGGATCCAAATGACGCTAACCAAGGTCATAAGCCTTGGAGTGAAAGAGAATGGAAGTGTTTGATAGGAACGGCTAAGTTGGGGAGGGATGCCTATGTCAAGGGAAGGAAGATGAGTTTGAATTTCAGCATGTTAAATTGCAGGTGCTTGTGGAATAATCCAGTGGAGATCTTTATTGGCAGCTAAAAAAGGGAGGCTGGCGGTATAGAATTTGGAATCAACTCCCCAAAGATATATGTAGAGACAGAAGAACAGAGACCTTAACCATGAGTGGGAGAAAAAGGAAGAGCTAGCGAAAGAAACAAAACAAACAAAAATGCCTTTTAAAAATATGGGGGAATGGCACGGAGATCAAAGAGGAGAAATTTAAGGAAGGGATTTTTTTAAAGGGTAGTTATCTAGATGACCTCGAGTTCCATAACTTCTAAATCATTCAGTCAAAAGTTCAAGGAGAATTACCAGTGAGTAAAGACTATTTGATTTGGCTATCTGTGAATTACTGATAATCTTAGAGAAAGCATTTTCAGTGTGGTAATTGGAAGCAAAACCTGATTTTTGAAGGGTATCACAGAGGAAGCTGCTGTCAAATGATTTGAGGTAGTGGATATCCAAGACTATTTCTTCCTTAAGGTTACTTAACAGAGGGAATAGAGTCATGTGAAGATATTTTTAATATAGAGAAGAATGATGATTTTTAAAGGGAGAAGGCCAGTGGAGAGGGAGAGATTTAAACAGGTTTGCTGGAGCCAAGTCAAACTCATGAGATCCAATTGTTAAATTTTCAGTGTGACTATTTATACCTCAGAAGTCAACAAATGCAACAACCAGGGTGTACTTTATAGTTGTATTGATTATCTAGACTTTAAAAAGCAATGAAGAAAATGTTAATAATACAGATTAAACTTAAATGTATGTCATGTGCATAATTTTTTTTTTCTCAGAGAGCTGGTTGTTAAACATCCAGCAGCACACCCCTAGAATTAAGGATGCTAGTGAAAAAGAAAACCAGTCACAGAAAAAGATGATCATAGTGCAGCAGGAGATGAGGTCCAGAGAAAGGGGAAGGGGGGCGGGGGGGGGGGTAGGAAATCTATTCTTCTGATAGTTCAAAGACAGGTGAGAATATAGATACAGAAATGTGGATTTGTTGAGATGGAATGGGCAATAGTTGGGTAATCTTGCCTGATGTTCCATACTTTTAGTTAAATGTGCCTAGCACAGTGATTTGCATGAAATAATAACAACTTAGATATGTAAAATTTTCATAGCACTCATTCTATACGTAGTATACATTACAGAATGATAAATTCTACACTGCCTTACACATGGATAGAAAGTTACTCAAATGTCACTAAGGCCAATGCCCTGATTTTATCAATGAGTTAATTGTGACCTGGAGATATTTAACGATTTGCCCAAGATCACTAAGCTAGTTAGAGAGAGAGAGTCAAGAATAGATCAAGGCCTCTTGACTGTCACAGTTCAATACTTACTTTGTACTTGATTCTCACAAAAATCCTTTGAGGTTGACAGGGCCTGTTCTGTCACAGGAGGGTGTTGGGGCTAACTTGAACTGGCTCACAAGAGACCATTGGTAAATTTTCAGTGTGAGCATTTACACCATGGAAATCAGCAAATGCTATAAAATTAGATCTTGATGTATTATTTTGCTGATTGCCTAGACTTAAGAAAGTGATGGTGAAAAAGTTAATAATGAAGATTAAACTTTAAAGTATGCCATACATTTTTTTTCCTTCTGTGAGGGGAAGCCAGTTGTTAAACGTTCACCAGCACATTTCTGGTTATATCTTAATTTTACAGATAAAGGAAACTGAAGCTCAGAGAGATTGTGAGTTATCCAAGGCTACACATCTATTAATTTGAGTAACTATGGTCTTCTGACTGAAAGGCCAATGTTCTCTTGGCACAATTAACCAATGCAAATTAGTAAAGTGTTTGAATGATGCTGAACAGAGAAATGAAATTTTTTTCTCTTTAGTTATAAGGAAGGATTTGTGTGGGAAAGAACTTGGGGGAAGAGTGGAGAAAGGACTAAGGTTGAGAAGAGAAGTTAAAAGCCATAAAAGGGAATGTGAGTCAGGGACAACTTATGGAACAGCAGTAGCATTGTTTTGAAAAAGGAATGGTGGAGTTTTGGGCTAGAATGTATGAATCTATGGTTGGTCAAGTTGCTATTGCTCTAGAACAGGGGTGGGGAACTTGCAGCCTAAAGGCCACATGCAGCTTTCTAGGTCCTTGGGTGTTGCCTTTTGACTGAGTCTAAGTTTTACAGAACAAATCCTTTTATTAAGGGGATTTGTTCTGTGAAGTTCTGATTCAGTAAAAGGGCTTCACTTGAGGACCTAGAGGGCCACATGTGGCCTTGAGGATGCAGGTTCTCTACCCTTGTTCTAGAACTTCCTCTTATAAACAACACTGTGTTTTGGATACACAATAAGAGATAAGCAGACAATGGCATTGATCCAGGGCTGGGAGTTGGTGAATTGGGAACAACAGAAGGAAAAGACAAGAAGGGGAATTCAGGGTTCTGGAGCAGATGTCCAGATTACCAGAGGTGTTCAGGATGAAAAAAAAATGGGACAATTGTTTGTTGACAGTAGATGTTGTCAATAGACTTAAGGTCACAGTGAGGAAGAGAGCAGGTCAGAAAAAGGGGAGAAGCAGCAGAAGTTACTGAAAACGAGGCTGTGGTCTCAGAGGGCAAGAAATGCATTGGTGTTCTTGTAAAGATGGTCAGTGATAATGTGGTAAGGAGCATAACCATGTTGATGAATGATTGTCATAAAGTGAAGTTGGAGGTCAACAGGAAAAAGAAAGCATGAATCCAGCTCTAGGTAGACATGCTTTTGCAGGATGATGGCTTCTGTGTTATGTTGGTGTAACAAATTAGCTGGGTAACTAAATCAGTTTTGTTAATCATAGGGGAGGGAGAATTTATGTCTTCATGTCCCCAACCAATAAGGTAGTGACCCACATAGGGCTATATGAAATTCCATGTATTTCTCAGGGGTCTAGAATATTAAAGTTCTCACTGTTGGACCATGAACTATAGACAGGTAGAGGGGAAAAATACATCTGTTTCTTTTTTATAGAAAAAAATTGTCTACTGAAATATGAGACATCACTAGGTTCTAGGTGAATTATGAATGTGTATGTCCATGCTTTCCTAGATCAAACACAGGCAAAACCTAGGAAGAAAATCATTCTCAGGTGACCAAAATAATAATCCCAAAAATTAAAGACAAAGCACAGCCTAGCAGTAAAAATCCATGTAAATCAGATGCAGAAACAGTGACAGTTTATTTGAAAGGAGAAGCCAAAGTGATGGCATGCCCTGTCTATAAAACTTTCTCTTCGATTTGATTTGTCTTTAAACTCTAGAGAAGTATCAGAGAAGTCACATATAAATATGCTGAAAGGAGGATCTAGTCTCATGTTTCTGATTTTTCCATTGTGATTAAACAATTCACACCCAAAAGTGAAATGGATCAGTTAAAGAAGCAGCTGCTAGCAAAGAAGTGAAGCAGCTACCTACCTCTCTAGGCTATCTGGGTGGCTTTTGAGAATAGGCATATTTCCTTTCTGGGATATGTTTCATCTGAGTCTTGTTCTTCACCATGATCTTTTGGAGTCTTCCCATCAACTTACTGATTGTTCTTATATCTCCGTTCCTTGGTCATCTCTCATCTCTGGCCTTGGTAACTGATTTACTGGGTAATTCAACTAAGGAGTTTCAGTTCCAAATAAAGGAAGACTCCTAAGCAGGAGGAGAATCGGTAGCTATATACACTAGATTCAGTCTCATCTAAGACTAACTTTTTATTCAGTCCCTCCCAGATCTATAGTCCTGGAGGTATATAATGAATAGCCTATGAACAGACAATGTCAATGAAGAAAGAACACCATGACCTAAACCACATACATTCTACACCTAGAAGGAAACAAAAACTATCATCTGCCTCTGAACCTGATCCTTCAATGATGTCTCATTTGAACAATGTATACCTGTTAAATTATAGGATCAGGTGTCATAATTTAAGAGTTATAAGTGACCTTTGAGGTCATTATTTCACAGCTGAGGATATCAATGCCCAGAGAGGTTAGACCTTCCCAAGATCACGTAGGTATAAAGGGACAGAATCAGGATTCTGACCCCAAATTCAACATACTTTCACTTGTCCTATCATCAATTTCATTGCTTTTTTCTCCTGAGGAAATGCAGAACCACTCCAGCTAGTTCAGGTTGAAAATTTGCCAAAAGAAATTCAAGAACAGTACAATGAACAGGGTGGAATAAGAAATTCTTGGTGCCAAGAAAACAAGGTGGAGAAGGAAGAAGAAAAATCATTTTTTTCGGCTGTGAACAAGACCAAATGTCACCACCGCAATGGAACAAAGCAGAGTGAACATCAGAACGCTGACAAAAGTAGTTTTATCCTGACTAGTAGAAAGCTATGAGGCACCAGCTGAGAATTCTGGGGCCACCTTGGAGGAGTGAGGGTTGACAAGTATGGCCATAAGAGTTAGCAGAAGCAGAATAGAACTCTTACCCAGACCAGGTATTAATGAAGCTGATCAAGGCCATCATGGTAATAGCTCAGTATGAGAGAGGAAATGATGCCCCTTGCAGCTTCCACAAGAAATATGACATTGGAAAATTGAGGGGAAGGCACTACCCTCTTCAAAACAACCAATTAAATGCTTTGATTTCATGAGGCAAATCAAACAAAATCAAGAAATGCTTATTTAAATTACAGTCCACCCTTTCAGTATAGATTAAAGGACAGAATGGTAATAGGTGCTGGGGTTAATCTAGTTTTATCTCTACCCTCGGTTTTTACCTTCAAGGCCCCAGAAGTAACCTTGAATTTACCTTTTAGGACTGAAATATCAACATGAAGCAAATCAAACCAGTCACCAGGTACTAGAGAAATTTGCTCTAACTTTGGGAACCATTGACTATTTCAGAATTCACAATCTAAAATTATCGAAGTTGGGGCCATATTTGATTATTTGTTTGCTTGGATCTTTACCTATAATTTCACAAATATAAGGAACTCCCAGTATAGAAATTCTCTCCACCAATGCAAATAAATAACTCATCAATAACCTAGGGACTTGCCCATGATCATGAGGCTAGTGTGTCAGAAGCAAAACTTGAATCCAGGTCTTTCTGACATCAAGACCAGTTATCTATCCACTATGCCATGTTGTCTCTCTGCACCACTGGCCATGACGAATAGAAAAATGAAAAATCCAGCCCTTAGCAGACCCTCTTTGTTTACTCTCTCCTTTGCCTGTACCCCAGCAACTCTTTATTACCCACTGCAGGGATATGCCTTTAAACAACAGTCAATAGATGTCTTAGCAAAAATAAAACTGCTTTCTTTTTCCTAAGAGATTACAAATAAACACTATCAGATTGACTGCACTTCTCTAGTTGAACAAGCATCACAGAGATTCACAGAAAAAGAAGGGACCTCGGAATACTGCTAGGTCAATCCATTTCTGGAGAAGAATCCCTTCTCTAACACACTCAGCAAGCCATCATCCAGAGTTTACCCTAAGATGTCCTGTGAAAGGGACCCCCCATTACCTCCCAAGGCAGCCCATTCTACCTAATCAGGAGTGTGCTAACAAATGTTGAAGAATCAAGTCTCAGAAAAAAAAATGTACTCATGACACATGAGTTCAGTCTTCATTATTGACATTTTCTCCATCACCTTCAATCTAGAGTCCAGACAATCCACTAAATACAACAACAAAATCAGGCTGTAATTTATAGGGTTTGCTGATTTCTGAGTTGTAAATGCTCCCAATGAAAATTTAACAATTGGCTCTCACCAGCCAGTATGATTCTAGCACATTCCTAGCCCTAATGGTTACTTCTTTGCAACTTCTACCCATTTCTCTTAGTTCTATACCCCACATCTTCATTTTTCAGTATCATAACCTCATGAGAAATAACAAACCTGTTAACTAAACATAGTTAAGGACCTTTATATATGATTATTTTATGGGGCAGTTCACAGAATCCCGTTAGTCCTTGTTTTCTTGTCAGGTTCTACTAGCCTGGTTGGAGTAACTATCCCTTCCTTCTAGAACCCTCTCTTCTCATTCCTTGTGGTTGGGTTCAGAATCCCATACTTCTACTTGTTCTTACTGCCCCCATTATCCCTACCCCAATCCTTTTGGATATCACTGATTCTGGTATCAAAATTAAAAAAAATAATACTAATAACTTCCTTCTTTAACTATAGCCCTAACCCCATCTTTTCCTTCTTTTCTTCTTCATATTCTTCATATTAAATTGCAGGCTGAGTTCAAAGGCTTTGGCTTTAAGAACAGATTAGAAGAGAGAAACAATTCTCAAAACAGGAATATGTCAGGGGGTTATTATATTCGCTCCACATGCAAATACCTTAATTACTGCTGGTAAGAAAGGTATTTGTATGGAAATTTATGTAACTTTATATGTTATCTTTGCAGTTTGTCTTTTAGAATAAAAAGGCCTCTCACACAGAAAATAAAACTCAAATTATTAAACAGATACTACTATCAACTTAAGTAAGAGAATTGCCATACCAAGCTGGAAATAGAAAATAATTACCTTCCTTGGCTCCCAATACACCATCTTCATCAATACCTCCTTTCTTCTACAACCGTCTCCCCTCTTTCCTTGTGTTTGGGTTTAGAACCTAACATCATCACTTATGCCACTTCCCTGTTCCCACTACCCCTACTCTAATCAATCCCTTTGGATATCTCTGATACCATATCAAGTCTATTATCAATCTGTTATCATCTTCTGTGTTTGAATAACTCTCTCCATGGACCTAATGTTGACAAAGGACAGTACTACACTCACCCATGGACCTCCCTCACTAATTTATTAGATCATCATATTTCCAAATCACAGAAAGTCATGGACAAGCTAAATGGGAGAAAAGATAAGTTTCTCAGAAGAGTTCCTTGAGGGTTGGGACTATTTAATTTTTGTGTCTGTATATATGGCACCTATCACAGTACCTGACACATAGCAAGTATTTAATAAATGCTTTGTTGAATGATTCATTAATTGATAAAGAGAAGAAATTGCTCTAGAAAAGAAGACTGCCATCTTCAGAAGAAGATAACAGTTTATTCCAAGACTCACCTCTTCAAGAAAGTTCCTACTAGACAAGCAGAAGGAAAGCTGGAAAGAGTAGGAAGAGCTTTGTGAAACACAAAGTGCTCATATTTGTTTCTTTGCTATTTCTTTAAGCATTTTCCTGAATTTGTTCAATTCAGCAAACACTTATTAGGCACCTATTGTGTGCAAGATTTTATTGATGTAAAGTAGAAAATGAAAAAAAAAACATTCCCCTTAAAGAACTGATGACTCCTTATACCACAAATATTCTCTATCTCTATTAAGGAGAAAAGAGGAAGTAGCTTTATTTTACAATAAGGATTTAAGTTAGACATTACTGTGAACTCACAATGAATAAAAAGGTGCTATATCTTGAATGTAACAATTGAAGAACTGCGAAATGCCTATCCCTTGTGATGTCTGGGAATAAAACAAGCAAACCATCTGTCTGAGATAATTTGAGTACGGTCCTGCCTGAGGTCAGTAAGGGTGAATTGGATGACATTTTAAGATTCTTCCCAACTTCATGCTTCTTTAAAATTGAATGATCTGGCATTTCTTTGACTGTTTCTGCCACTCCTGGGATATAGTGGCCTGGTATTCAACCAGAAAAACCCACACTGACCTTAAACCTTGCTGGTTTTCCTATTCAAGGTCACAGAGCCATACAGCAAAATTTTCTAACACCCTGGCCCTGGACCATAACTAATCTTTCTGAACTCCCACTCATTGCCTGGATAGCCCACCCTGATATATGAAACAGAAGTACATGGAGTTCCTGGGACTTACTAAAGGAAGCCACCAATCTCTTTGTGAGAAGTATGAGAAGGATGAGGTTGAGAGAAGGGAGCAGAGATCCATACATTTTAATCTTGCATTTATACATACCGGTTTAAGACACAGGTCTGGCTATATTAGTCTGTCCTAAGACACAGGCCTGGTCATGTCTTTCTCCTACTCAAAAATATAACCATAACTCCAAGGCTCTCATGACCTATAGGTGAAATACAAACCCATAAGGCTGGTATTGAAGTCCCTCCATAACCTGGTTCCAATTTACTTTCCTAGTCTTATTTCAAATAATTCTCTATTCCACATTCCAGTCAAACTGGACTCTGAGCTATTCTCCCCAACTCAAGATGGCATCCTCTACTTTTCTACAGGTTGTCTCACCCCTGACCTCATGCTGGAAATGCAGTCTCTCCCCCTTCTCTGCCTCTCAGAAGATATGTCTCCTTTAAAGCCTCAAATAAAGGGTTGTTTCTTCTGTGAACCATTCTCTGACCCCCATCCCCAAATTGTCAGTGTTTTCTTCCTCCAAAAATGTCTGCATTCTACTTATCTGTGTACATGTTGTAGCTTTCAAATTAAATAAAAGTTCCTTGAAGTTAGAGACTTTTTTTTGCCATTTTTGTTTTCATATCACTGGTCCTTAACACAATGTTTTAGACTTCTACACTAAATATAAAAGGTTTATTAAATTGAATTGAATTTTGTAGGGAGACATGTCTTTGAGGCAGGAAAAGAGGAAACCATAAGACATATCCCAACTCTAATGCATTCTTTCCTGAAAAAGAAATGTTAATTATGTGAAGCAGAAACTTTCCCATCCTCATCTTTTGAACATTCTTCTCGCTTATCTCCAGATTGGGCATAGACATAGATAGCACAGGATGGCTCCCATGCCTAGAATGCTCTCCCTCTACTCTTGGCAACCACTAACTTAATCCCAGTTTAAGTGCCCTCTCTAACCAGAGGCTTGTTTTCATTCTTCCAGTTCTGAATGATTCCTCCTATAAAATTACTGCATATTTACCTTTCATAGCTTTTGTAGTTGCTTATCTGAGTATATATTGTTTCCCCCCCAGTAGAATGCAAGCTCTTTGAAGGAAAGAACTGCTTGGTTTTTTGTTTTAATATTCCCACAGCCTAGCAAAGTACCTGGTACCCCTTTTGAGGGGGCGGGGTTTAGGGGGAGGAGTCATGACCTGTGATTTCAATGATGCGGAATATTTTCAAATGAGACAACTCCTTCTACCAATGCATTTTAGCGAATATTCTGTAATTTAATTTAAGAGTGAGTCTTAGAGAGTTTCTTAGAGGTATTGTTTAGGTTGACAAGTCTGTATATGTCAGAGGTGAATAAAACTGAACCCAGCACCTCCTGACTCAGAATCTCAAACTCTAGTAACAGAATTACCTTGCCTGCACAGCTTGCGGACTTGGGTATTAGCTCTAAACCCCAGGCTTCCCAGCAAACTTATTCAGATTTTGGTTTCCCCCTTCTAGAAACCCCACAGCCAACTGCCCTAGAAACACCAGGTATCCCTTAGTATTGCAGAGATTTCTTGAATGGCAATTACACCTATTTGTAGGTACTTACAACCCAATGACCAAAACATTCAGCCAGATTAGAGAGGGATTGCTATTGTAAATGGATAGATCGATAATCTACAAAGTGAAGTACATAAGGTAATATTTAGAGGGCAAAGAAATAAAACATTAAAACTATTAAAAAACCAAAAAACAAAGAACAAAGCTCGAATTTGTGGCCAAAACTATGTTGCAAAATACAAGGCATATTACTGTAACTGTCATTGTTATTCTGGAGCACTGCCCGAAGTTTTAACAGGAAACTAAACTGAACAAGAACAATAAAATCCATAAAATTTAACCATGTAGAGCTAGAAGGAACCTAGAGTCTGTCTAAGCCAATCTTTTCATTTTAGAGATGACAATAAACGGTTTGTCCATGGCTACACAACTAGTTATTAGCAGATAGAACTAGAACTAGTGTTTTTTCACAAGCAGGTTGAGGTCAAGTTCCTGAGGGTCCTTCCTATTCCCTACCCTAGTCAATATACTAGTCTACCCCTCAAAAAATTCTTCAAAATTAAATGAAACTTTAAAAAAAATCATCTCCATCTCAGGTCCTACTTTATGAGTGAAATCATATTTTGTTTTGACTTTTAGCTCACATTTCCCACCATTAGCACAGATCCATACACATAGTGATTGTTGACATATTGTTCACACTGGTTCCTTGGAGGCATGTTCTTTGGTCTAAGACAATGATTCCCTTCCACCCCTCCTTATATTCTATGACTACAGCCCACATAAGGAGAACTCCTTCACCATCATTCAACCTGTCACTGAATAGAAACAAACCCCATCTCCATGAATAACAATTGGAAATCAAAAGAAGTGAGAGCTGAACTGAAAGTGGAAGGGAGGAAACAGTTTAGTAGGAAGAAGTAAGATAATTATCATTCTAGGAGAAAATGCCAGGAAACCATGCACGAATTAAAGTGTCCCAGAAAGGGCTGCTTTCAGGAGAACCATTTCAAAGAGGGTTACAAATATGGAGGTAGGATGGGAATGGGATACCAAACCTCAGTCATTTCATTTAGTAGAGAATGACATGGATGAATCTGCTTAAAACAGAAGACTAAGTCCTCATCTTCATGAGGAAATAAGAAAAGGCCAGGAGCTTAAAACTCAGAAGCCTGGGATCTTCACCCTATCAGATAGGCTGTCCAGTACCCAACTCAGTCTTATGCCTACATTTCCCTAGGTTGCTGATTCATTCTCTCTCTCTCTCTCTCTCTCTCTCTCTATATATATATATATATATATATATATATATATACGTATATATATATATTATATATATAATATATATGTTATACACACACACACACATACACACACACACACACACCACTGTCCAGTAGTTTTTGAATTGTAGTAGGTTAAAACTAGAAGGGATGTTAGTAATCAAGAACTAAGCCCCCCATTTTACAAATGAGAAAATTGAATTTCGGAGAGGTTCTAACTTATCTATGATGTCACATCAGGTCTCCTAATTTCCAGCCCACTGTTTTTTCTTCTACATCATGCCCCACCAGATCAAAACATTGAAAATTGCATATATCTGCAAACCCACTGGTATTTTTCCGTTTTAGAAATAGGTTGGAGCACCATTTTTTTTGACATTCATCCTGCTATCTCTTTTGTACCTTAATGGGTTTCAACACTTAAGTTTGTTTTTGGTTTGTTTCTTTGTTTGTTTTCCAAATTCCCCCTCAAGACCTGTTTACTATAACATTCAGACACACAACAGAACCTCTGGATGGGGATGTGGTCATAGTGGCTGCTCTGCATTTGCCTCTCATTTCCTGATTTACGGTATCATTCATCTGTCCTCAGGCACTGACCTGGGATTAAGACTATGTCCAAGGAGCAGGCAAGACAAATTCTTTCTTTGCCAAGTCTTTAAGCAATGGGTCCTGGTGCTTCCAATGTTACATTTAGCTGGCCCCTCCCTCACTACACTATACTCCTCACTATTCTTGATTCAAGTTGGGGTATTGTATCTTTCTACCTCAGACTGAAGGGTGCCAGGTTTTATTAATTACCATCGACATATAGGAAACTGTGCTAACACAAGTTCACCCCTCTGAGAACCATTGACTCCCAACAGGAGACAATAGGTCCCTGATCTCTGAAAGTCATTGTGTTATATCCAATACAGACAAGATAACCTGATCCTCAGCCAATGATTTAAGCCCCTGATCCTTGGCAGAGTAAAGTAAATTCATACACCAGGAGAAAGAAAGCAGGTTTCCCAAAACTCTGAGCTTCTTGCAATCCTGCCAAACAACCACACAGCAAATGCCATCTAAGTTTTGGTGTGAATATACTGCTTAACTTCAGCATACCAATGTGGCTGGACCCATGTAGAGACAATAACCAGCAATATGCGGCACCTGTCTGCTGGTTCATAAAGTCTTTGACATGACTTAAATAGTCTGATACTGCTCCCCTAGGCAAAGCTGCCTTGTTAGTAATCCTTCTTCAGGGGCATTTATCATTCTCAGCTAAAGATCAATGAAGAATCTCTTCTGAAGCTTCCAGGTGGTTGGCAGAACCCTAAGAGCAACCCCACTAAGCTAGACAACATATCTAATGGGTCTACCTACACATTATCAGGCCCAAAATACTGATAAAAAGCAGAGACAGGTAACCTTTACAAAACAGAGCACATGATTCCTGTACTAACATGATAGAGTGTGGAAGGACCCCTCTGAAGCCTTGACAAATCCCCCTCCAAATAACTAGAAAACTGCCTCAGAATTGATCTAGGAGCAGGGAAGCAGATTACTAGCTTGGCATGAAAGATCTGTCTCATTGGGGTAGGTGGGGAGCTAGTCCAGTAGTAGCGCCACCAGCAACAGAAGCTGCTGCTGCTGCTGCAGCACCAGCAGCAGCAGCAGCCAGCCTCACAGCAAGGGTCCTGGAGCAAGGCTCTAAGTCTGGAGCAATCCACAAGAGAGGCCCTGCCCTCTGTAAGCCAGCAGCTCCCTAAGCAAGTAAACAGTCTGTGTAGCACAGCAAGACCCCACCCCAGTGACTACACTCCCAGCACCAGCCACCAGTGAGGCTTTTACCCCATTAACCACCAGTAGTGAAGCCTCACCCTGGGACTGGCTAACAGAGAGACCTGACCCCTGGGGCCTAGCAGAAGGGAGACCTTGTTTCTATAGCAACCCTGCAGCAGGGCCCCACTCCTGGGGCAGACCAGCAATAAGATCCCTCCTCCTGGGCCATAGCAACCTAGCAGCAAGACCCCACCCTTGTAGTAGGCCAGCAGCTAAACCACACACAAGGGAGGACAACAGGGAGGCCCCACTCCCTAGTACAAGCCAAAAGGGAAGTCTATCCTCCAGAGAAAGCAAGCAGCTAAGCCCTGACACCCAATGAAAGCCACCAGTAAGACCTAGAGCACTAGTAGATAAAGCTTGGGACAGTGCAGGACCAGAGCCCAACTCTCACATAAAAATATCAAGTCACAAAAAAGGCATAAAAAAGAACAAAAAAAAATAAAGAGCTTGACTATAGAAAGTCACTAAGGTGATAGGGAGGATCAAGGCATAAACTTAGAAGAGGACAATAGTGTTCAAATAGCTACATGTAAAGCGTCAAAGAAAACTGTAATTTGGTCTCAGGCCTAAAAAGAATTTCTGGAAAAGCCTAAAAAAGATTTTACAAAGCAAATGAGGGAAGTAGAAGAAAAATTTGGAAAAGAAGGGACTCATGTAAGGGACTCATGAAAGGGACTCATGAAAAAGGAGTCAATACCATGAGAAAAGACAGATGAAAATTTACCAAGGAAAATAACTCTCTAAAAATTAGAATAGGCCAAATGGAAAACAAAGTATAAAAGCTCACTGAAAAAAATGATTCCTTCAAAATTAGAATTGAACAAGGGAAACTAATGACTCTTTGAGACATCAAGATATGATAAAATAAAATCCAAAAAGTAAAAAATAGAAGAAAATGTAAAATTTCTCATTGGGAAAAAAAACTGACCTAGAAAACATCTCCAGGAGAGATAATATAAGAATTATTGAATTACCTGAAAGCCATGATAAAACAAAAATCCTGAATAACATCTTTCAAGAAATGATCAAAGAAAACTGCTCGGATATATTAGAACCAGAGGGAAAAACAGAAATTGAAAGAATCCGCCAATCACTGCCTCAAAGAGATCCCCAAACAAAAACTTCTAGGATCATCATAGCCAAGTTCCAAAGCCCACAGATCAAGTGGAAAGTGTTGCAAGTAGCAAAAAACAAACAATTAAAATATTCTGGGGCTACAGTCATGATTATACAGGATTTGGCAGCTGCCACATTAAAGAACCAGAGGGCTTGAAACATGATACGGCCATAGAGTTAGGATTGCAACCAAGAATCACCTACCCAGAAAAGTTGAAACTTTCAGGGAGAATAATGGACATTTAAGGAAATAGAGGACTTTCAAGCATTTCTAATTAAAAGATGAAAGCTGAATAAAAACTTTGACCTCCAAATATATGACTCAAGGGAAACATAAAAAGGTTAAAAAAAGAAACAAGAAAGAGCATAAGAAATTCAATAAAGTTAAAATGTTTACATTTCCATATGGCGAGATAATATTTCTAACTCTTAACTTTATTATTGTAACAGCAACTAGAAGGAGTATAAGTAGATAGAGGGTATGGATATAAGATAACTTTGATGGGATGATATCCCCCAAAAAATAAAGGGGTGAGAAAGAAAATTGCACAGAAAGGAGGGGGGAGATTGAATGGGTAAATTATTCTACATAGAAGAGGCATGAAAAAGCTATTATAATAGAGGGGAAGATGGGGGGGGTGGGAAAAGCTTAAACCTTTCTCATCAAAATTGGCTCAAAGAGGGAATAATATACACATTCAGTTGGATATAGAAATCTATCTTACTCTATAAGAAAGTAAAAAGGGATGAGGATTATAGAAGGGGAAGGAAGACTGATAAAAAAGGAAGGTATACTGGGGAAGGCAGTGATCAGAAGCAAAATACTTGTGAGGAAGGAAAGGTTGGGGTGTAAGAGAGAGGGCAGGATAAACAAGTGAAAAATAGTATGGAGGAAAACATACAGTTATCATGACTATAAAAGTGAATGGGATAAACTCACCCACAAAATGAAAGTAGATGGCAGAATGGATGAAAAACCAGAATCCCACAATATGTTGTTTACAAGAAACACAATGAAAGCAGAGAGATACACACAGGGTAAAGATAAAGGGTTGGAGCAGAACTGATTATGCTTCAGCTGAAGTAAAAAAAGCAGGGGTAGCAATCTGATCTCAGACAAAGCAAAAACAAAAATAGATCACATTAAAAGAAATAAAGAAGGAAATTATACCTTGCTGAAAGGTACCATAGACAATAGAATATCAATACTAAACACATATGCACCAAATGGTATAGCATCTAAATATTTGTAGGAGAATGAGTTATAGGAGGAAATAGAAAATAAAACTATACTAGTGGGAGACTTCAACTTTCTCCTCTAAGAACTAGATAAATCTAACCAAAAAATTAGCAAGAAAGAAGTTAAGGAGGTGAATAAAATTCTGGAAAAGTAAGAGACAATAATTCTCTGGAGAAAATTGAATATAATTAGAAAGGAATATATTATTTTTCTCAGCAGTACATGGCACCTATACAATAAGTGACCATGTATTAGTACACAATGAAATGCAGAAAATCAGAAATAGTAAATGCATTCTTTTCAGATCACAATGCAATAAAAATTATATTCAATAATGACAAAGGAAGGAGAGATAAAAATTAATTGGAAATTAAATAATCTAATCCTTTAAAAAGTAGGTCAAAGAACAAACCATAGAAACAATCGATAAGCTCATTTCAAAAATGACAATAATGAAACAACATTGCAGTAGTTAAAGCAGTATTTAGGGGAAAATTTCTATCTCTAGTTGCTTACATCAATAAAATAGAGGAAAAGATCAATGAATTAAGCATGCAACTAAAAAGCTAGAAAAAGAAGAAATTAAAAATCCCCAACTAAACACTGAATGGGAAATCTTAAAAATCAAGAGAGATTTATAAAGCTGAAAGTAAGAAAACCATCGAACTAATAAATAAAACTAGAAGATAGTTTCATGAAAAACCCAATAAAATAGACAGAACATTGGTTAATTTGATTTTAAAAAGGAAAGAAGAAAACCAAATTACTAGTATCAAAAATGAACGGAGGGAATTCACCACCAATGAAGAGGAAATTAAGACAATTGTTAGGATCTATTTTGCCCAATTATATGCCAATAAATTTAGCAATCTAAATGAAACAGATGAATGTCTACAAAAATATAAATTACCCATATTAACAGAAGAAGAAATAAAATACTTATATAACCCAATCTTAGAAAAAGAAATTGAACAAGCAATGAATGAACTTCCTAAGAAAAAATCTCCAGGACCAGATGTATTCACAAGTGAATTCTACCAAATATTTAAAGAACAACTAATCCCAATACCATATAAACTATTTTGAAAAAAAAATGTGAAGAAGTCCTACCAAATTCCTTTTACAACATAAATATGGTGTTGATAACCAAATGAGAAAGAGCCAAAACAGGGAAACTTATAGACCAATTTCCCTAATGAATATTTATGCAAAAATTTTAAATAAAATACTAACTAGCGAAGAGATCACAGCAATATGTCACAAGGATCATATACTATGACCAGGTAGGATTTATACCAGGTATGTAGGGCTGGCTCGATATTAGGAACACTGTCAGCATAATTGACCATATCAGTAATAAAACCAACAGAAATCACATGCTTATCTTATTAGATGCAGAAAAAGCCTTTGACAAAATACACCACCCATTACCATTAAAAACACTAGAGAGCATAGGAATAAATTTAGCTTACCTTAAAATGATAAGTGATATTTATCTAAAACATCAGCAAGCATTATCTGTAAGGGGGACAAACTAGAAGCTTTCCCAATACAACCAGGGGTGAAGCCAGAATGCCCATTATCACCTCTATTATTTAGTATTATACTATAAATATTAGCTATAGCAATAAGAGAAGAAAAAGAAATTAAATGAATTAGAATAGGCAATGAGGAAACAAAACTATCACTCTTTGCAAATGATACGTATGATGTTTCACTTAGAAAGTCTTAGAGAATCAACTAAAAAAAGGCTTGAAATTGTTAACAACTTTAGCAAAGTTGCAGGATACAAAATAAACCCATATAAATCATCAGAATTTCTATATATTACCAATAATTTCCAGCAGCAAGAAATAGAAAGAGAAATTCCATTTAAAATAACTAGAAAATATAAAATACTTGGGAGTTTACCTGCCAAGACAAACCCAGGAACTGTATGACACAACTATAAAACACTTCACACAAAGTCAGATCTAAACAATTGGAAAATATCACTCGCTCATGGGTATGCTGAGGCAACATAATAAAAATAACAATTCTACCTGAATTAATGTATTTATTCAATGCCATACCAATCAAACTATCAAAAATTATTTTATAGAGCTGGAAAAAATAAAAACCAAAATTTATCTAGAAGAACAAAAGCTCAAGGATGTCAAGGGAATCAATGAAAAAAATGAGAAAGAAGGTGGTCTAGCCATATGAGACCTCAGATTGTATTATAAAATGATAATTATAAAAATAATCTAGTACTGGCTAAGAAATAGAGTGGTGGATGAGCGGAATCGATTAGGTACAAATTACGTTATAGTAAATGACCATAGTAATCTGGTATATGATAAACCCCAAGATCCAATCTTTTGGAACAAAAACTCATTCTTTGAAAAAAAAACTGCTAGGAAAACTGGAAGACAGTATGGCAGAAACTAGGTATAGCTCAACATTTCACCATGTATACCAAGGTAAGGTCAAAATAGGTACATGATTTATACATAAAGGGTGATACCATAAGCCATTAAGAAAGCATGGAATAATTTATCTGTCGGATTTATGGATAAGGGAAAAATTTAGGACCAAAGAAGATATAGAGAACATTACAAAGAGTAAAATAGATCATTTTGATCATATAATTTTTTTAATTGCACAAACAAAATCAATGCAACTAAAATTATAAGGAAAATACAAAACTTGGAAGATATTTTAGTAACAAGTATCTCTGATAAAGGCCTCATTTTTCAAATATATAGAGAACTGAGTCAAATTTATAAAACTACAAGTCATTCCCCAATAGATAAAAGGTCAAAGGATATGAACAGGCAGTTTTCAGACAAAGAAATCAAAGCTATCTATAGTCGTGAAAAATTCTCTAAATAACTATTGATCAGAGAAATGCAAATTAAAACAACTCTAATGTACCACCTCACACCTATCAGTGGCTAATATAACAAAAAAGGAAAAAAATGGATGTTGGGGGGGCAGAGGGGGCAAACCGGGACACTAATCTACTCTTGGTGGAGTTGTGAACTGATTCCACCTTTCTGGAGAACAATTTGGAACTATGTCCAAAGGTCTATAAAACTGTGCATGCTCATTGATCTAGCAATACCACTGCTAGGTCTGTATCCCAAAGACATCCAAAAAAGTGGAGGGGGGAGGAGGAAGGACCTATTTGTACAAAAGATATTTATAGCAGCTCTTTTTTGTGTTGGCAAAGAATAGTAAATTGAGAGAATACCTGTCAACTAGGGAATGGCTGAACAAGTTGTGGTATATGATTGTAACGGAATATTATTGTGCTATAAGAAATGATAAGCAGGATGATTTCAGAAAAACCTGGACTTACACGAACTGATGCATAGTGAAGTGAACAGAACCAGGAGAAAATTGTACACAGTAACAGCAATATTATTTGATGGAAAACTGTGAATGACTTAGCTATTCTCAGCAATACAATGATCCAAGACAAGCCCAAAGGACTAATGATGAAGCACACTATCCGCCTCCAGACGAATAGTTGATATTGATTGAATACAGACTGAAGCATGCTATTTTTCATTTTCATTTTTTCATTTATTCGAGTCTTCTTGTGCACAATGATTAATATGGAAATGTTTTACATAATTGCACATGTATAACCTATATCTGATTGCTTACCATCTCAGGGAGCGGGGAGAGGAGAGGAAGGGAGGGAGGGATAGAATTTGGAACTCAAAACTTTAAATAAAAATGTTTTTAAAAATTGGAAAAAAATACCGAAAAAGGACAGCACATAACTTTTCCCTTCTGTTGTTCCAGGCTGATCCCTCTTGAAGGTTTAGAGTGGAGAGATGGGGCCAAAAGCCCATGCCCGCTAGCTCCTAACCATAATGGAAGCAGGGAGAAGTAGCAACGAGCCGGGTGTTGGCTACTGTTGGTAGGAGGTCACACGAGTTTCAAGGAGATGGCAACCTGCCTACATGCCACCAAACAGACTTCATGTGACATCTTTGGCATAATATACACTGTTGATTTCAAATCTCTTCTCTAAAAGCACAAAATGTATGTGTTACCTCACAGACCATTCATTAAGTAGACAACGAGTTGCTTTCTTTCTAAAATCATTCAATGTGGGACATGCCGATATCCTCCATACTAATGAATGTCTTCTCTAGTGAAATGTTTGTGCTATCTCTTCCCT
>CM053624.1:95831483-95848399 GCA_028646595.1 Phalanger gymnotis | reverse complement strand
TACCCCTGTGAAGAGTAATCATATCGCTGCTACCATGCCTAATAAGAACATGTCAGTTAATTACCCTATGACTCCAATTAACATTACCTCTATCTTCCTTGTCTTCAATGCTGCTCCTTAACCTCATTTTCCATATGCATAGTCTTGAGGGAAGGGACTGTCATGCGTCTTGTGTCCATATCCCCAGCACTTAGCACAGTGCTTGGCACATAGTAAACATTTAATAAATGCTTTTTCATTCATTCATCAAGATATGGCTTTCAATATAGATACAGATCTCAATATAGATAACTGACATAATCACACTCAGCCTAGGTGGAGGGGTAAGCATGAAGATTTATGTAGATGTTGGATTTATGAGAGGAAAAAAATGTCAGTTAACCAAAAGGCCTTTTCCCTTCTCTTTAAATCATTCTTTTTCACAGTATGGGCATTAATGGCAACGGTCGGTTGTTTTTCACACTGAACGTGGCTGGACAGTACCAGCCATCTCCCCTGAGGCTACTGCTGTGTTGTAGGTGACTGTTTCTAAGTTTCTCATGGGTTTACAAAAAAAAAATCTGGCATCTCTTTTTCTCTTTTTTGCTCAATATCAAGGTTGTTTTAACATCAAAATGGACTTTATATTTACTACCTAGGCTTGAAACCCCAAATGTGCATGTTTTGAGGAATGGATAATTATAATCATAGCAGATTGCATCATATTGTACCTTAAGACTTACAAAGTACTTTCACCGTTACTGATAGAGAGAAGGCAACAGTTATTATTATGATCATAGGTTTAGAGATTGAAGAACCTTAGAAGTCATGGAGACTCTCTTATTTTCAGGTGTGGAAACTGAGGCACAGAGAATTTAAGTGATTTGGTCACATAGCAACTGTCTGAGGCAAGATTCAAACTCAGATCTTTCTGACTGAATATCTGGCACTCTATTTACTATTCCAACTAACTATTAAGAGGTAAGTGGAAACAAGTTGGGTTTGAGCAGTAAATGGTCCCATTTCCCTGAGAAATGGTAATACTGGGATACAGGTGGCTAGGAGAGGGCAATGACTTTCTATCTCAGAATCTAAAATCAGAGTATGTTACTTTGGCTTAGGATGGAATTCAACTTATTAAATTGCCTTTTCTCCTTCTTTGTTCTTCTGCATGGCCATGGGAAAGAGATTATGAGAAAATGACCTTGAAGAATGATGATGATGATGATGATGATGATGATGATAAAGGAGGAAGAGGAAGAAGTAGAAGGATAAGGAGGAAGACAGGGAGAAAAAGAATTAGAAAAACTCAAATGAGGGAGGTAGTGCATTTATTCCATCTTATAGACAAAAAAAAATGAGATTCGAGGATAATAACCATACTAACATAGTGAGTAAGTGGTCATATCAGTACTAATTTCTGCTTCAGGTTTAGTGAATTTCCAACACACCAAACTGCCTCTCAAGATATCAGGAAATAACTTCGTCTGAAATTTTGGAAGATTCTTTCATAAGTGACAAAATTCTTGTTCTCACAGAGCTACCAGATCTCTTAATTTGCAGAGAACTCTGAGGCCATATAATCTATTTTCTACCTGAAAGTAGATTAGTCCCTCTATAGTCCCACTCACATTCCCACTGCCAGGGGCTATCCAACCTTCACTTGAACACATCAAGCAGAGGTTAACCCAGTGCCTCCAAAGTCAGCCCATGCTGTCTAGATGCTTTTCTTAGAATGTTTTTCCCCCTCCAATATCAAACCAAAATCTGCCTCTGTCATTTTTCTCCACTGCTTCTTGTTGTTCCTACTAGCTCAGGACAGTTGGTTGTTAAATTTTCAGTGTGAACATTTACACCTCTGGATCAGCAAAAATTCTTAATCAGAGCTTTTATTGATGGAGAAAATATTGATACTTAAGATTTAGCTTTAAAGTCAGTGCATGTACATTTCCCCCCAAAGAGCTGGTTGTTAAACATTTACCAGCACAGTGATTTGCCTCTAGGCAAACCAGCAGAGGGGTAGCTAGATGGCAGAGTAGATAGAGTACCGACCCTGAAGTCGGGAGGACCTGAGGTCAAATACATACTAGCTGTGTGACCCCATCCCAATTGCCTACCAAAAAAAATAAAGGAAACAAGCATAACAATTAAAATCTCTAGTCCATTTAACAGCCCTCCTTTCAAATATTGGAAGAGAGCATTCCCTTCTGTGCCTTCTACACTACCCCCATTCACCCTTCTACTTACTTTGGGAAGCAGGGGAAGAAGTAAGAGGTTGTTTGCTAATATTTTCTACACATCTATATTTAGGCAGATTTCATTTCTCCAACGCTACTTCATCTAGCTTCATAGATTAAGCAGTGGTGTTTAGTTAGATGAAAAGAGAAATTGTCTTAGTGTCAAAAGTATGCATTCTTTTCATTAGTCAATAATTCCTTTGAGTCATTTAATGTGTGTGTGTGTGTGTGTGTGTGTGTGTGTGTGTGTTTAAATGCTTCTTTCTGTTTTGCTTTCTTGCTTTCTTTGGCTGGAATGTCATTTTGCATGGGATGATGAATTTAAATTTTCTCAACACATGAATATGTTGCTATTTTATCACCTCTCAAGTCCATAATTGCAACTGCTTCCTGATTGGTCTCCCTTCCTCCAGTTTCTCATCACTCCAGGCTATCCTACACAATAACTTCAAAATAATTTTCATTAAATGTAGATCTGACCATGTCACTTGCCCTACTTCACCAACTCCAGTGACTCCCTATTACCTCTAGGACAAAATATAATCTCTTTCTGCTTACCATTTAAAACTCTTTAGAACCTGATCTCAACATGTCTTTACAGAGACAAGCATTGTCCCCGACTCTCTTTGATCAAGCCAAACCAATTTTCTTTCTGCTCCTTATCTGATATTCTCTCTCTCTCTCTCTCTCTCTCTCTCTCTCTCTCTCTCTCTCTCTCTCTCTTCATATATATATGCATGTGTGTATATACACATGTATACATGTAAACATCACCATGATTCCTATATATGTGTTGTGTGTGCATATGTGTGTGTATCACATATAAACATGATGATTGGTTCAAAGCATATATCTAGTTCCTTGGGAGGTGCCTCAGTGCAGTAAATCAGAGATGCCCCTGATCACTATAGATATGATCTGCTATACATGTATAATTTGGAGCAAGTTATTTCATCTCTCTGGGTGTCAGTTTCCAAAAGGAGGGTGTTAGATAAGATAACCTCCAACATAATTCTCAGCTCAAAATCCTGAGATCCTCCTCAGAAGCCTTATCAAGGCACAGAGGTGTCCTTGGCTTCTTAAAAACACAAATTCTAGTAAAGTCTTGCCAAACTAGAAAGTCCCCTAGAGAGAGGCTGTTTGTATGTGTCATCAGAAAAGTATCCTGTAAAAATTTAGAAAGGTTCGTCTGAAGAAGCTTAGCCTCTTAGTGACGAAATTTATTTTTGGCCATAGAGACTCATGAAGAATTACTCTGAGATTCATATGAAGTGGGATACAGAATGAAGAAAACCATATGAGAATACATTGTTAAAGGAATAATAATAAAAATAATAGCGATAAAATCTGAGAATATCCATAGAAGAAAGAGAGAACAGAAGTTGTATGGAACAAACAAGATGCTTTTGTTATTATTTTGTTAAAAATTAATATACACATTTTAAACTAAACTGTAAACAACTTGGAGTATATGGTTTTGCATAGGATTATTTTTTACTTGTGTTTATTTGAATGTCAGTAACTATTAATAATAAACCAAGCTTAGAAAAAATTTTTAAATTAATAGAAAACACCATCTATAATCTGCATCAGTGGAGCGAGTATCTGTACTGATGAAATCAGGGATCTTTAGAAATATTCAAATGCATACATGACATGTACACACACGCACATGCTGCATGCATCAGAGTAGTGTGTGGGAAGGGGAGAAGCAAACAGACTTTTTTGATTTATTAAAGGAATTAATCTCCTACACAGTTCAAAGCCAACTGCCAGTGCCATTAGCTGAGCGCCATAAGCTTTTCTATCCAAGAAAGACAGAGGGATAGCTGAGGAGCAAACAATTTTCTACTCTTATTTATTATACACTGAAAACAGCGCAGTTTTGGCAAGCTAAGCAAAGCTCAATGGAGCCAAGGAGTGTCTGAGAGACCATCAAAGGCTTGAGAAGAGGTGCTGGTGATTGAGCAGAAAGGCATCTGCTCATTCCCCATTGAAAAGCTGTTAAATGTTGTATGTATCATAGGCGAGAATCCTTGCTTTTTTAATGAAAGCTTCTACCAATGGAGAGCATCACCATAATCAATGAATTCCGTGTCTTAGGTCTCCCTCATATGGGCCTCCCTTTGGATGTCCATAGCACTTATGCAGAGTGGGACTATAAAGCAATAGATTTTTTACAATTAAACAAGCCAGAACTCATCTCTCCATAAGAGTAGAGTCTTCTTTTTATTAGGAGCCTACCAACTTCTCTCAATGATACTGTCATGGCTTAGACTACTTGTGGAATACCCATTGGGAAGCTTTATTAATTTAAAGCACTTCATGCTTTTTAATCTAAGCTCAGTTTAATTGCTCACCTTATTAAGGATAAAACTGCTTCCAAAAATCAAAACCACTCTTAAAGACCAATGATTTGTAGCCACTGAGGACATTTAAGAATATACGCTTCAGCATGGGATAGCATGATGAATGGTGGGTCTAGAGTCAAAGGACCTAGATTTCTATCTCAGCTCTACCCATGTAGAGCTGGGCAAGAGACTTCCCACCTTTGTGCCTCAGTTTCCTCATCTACAAAATGAAGGGGTTAGACTAGATCACTTTTATAGCCCCCCACTCCACCCCAGCTCTCAAGCTTATGGTCCCATGAATACTCTAACCCCTAAAGAAGCTCCAGGTATATTT
The DNA here is from genome assembly GCA_028646595.1 of Phalanger gymnotis. Lineage (NCBI taxonomy): Eukaryota > Metazoa > Chordata > Mammalia > Diprotodontia > Phalangeridae > Phalanger > Phalanger gymnotis. Next base: position 95,843,498 of record CM053624.1, on the reverse strand, counting down.
AACGCAAAGGTAGTAGCACCCTTACAAGGGGACTACTTTGAAGGGAACAGCGCTCCTCCACGTGTTTGGATTCAGTTCCATTTGTTAAACATTCATAGATTTTTACAGTCACACTTGAAAATCTATAATACCATAATTATGCACAACCTCATATCTCAGCAGTGAACACGTCACTTAGCTTTTTCTGAGTCTCAACTTCCTCATCTGTAAAATAGTGATAATAATATACTTCTCACCTCACAGTGCTGTTGTGAGGAAAGTGTTTTGTGGAAACTAATTTGCTCCACACATTTCAGAAGTTTTCATTTTATACTTTATTTTTATTATTATGGTTATTATTAAACATTTAATGAGAGTACTTTGTAAATTTTAAGTGCTATATAAATACTAGTAATGGTTATATTGAGAATTTACTCAATATTTAATAAAGCCTGTCAATGGATTTACATTCATGGTTTTTTTTAAAAAGTGTAGTCTTGTTCATGACTCTATGAAGATAGAAAATTACTCTGAAGGAGGACCAATCAAAGTTCTGGAGAATGATCTTGGTCTGGAAGCTCTAAGGTCACCATTGTTTCAAGAACTGAATCTCTTCCATCTTTCTTGATCTGCTCTGACCAAAATTAACAGATGACCTGGAAGGGCTAGTGAAAAAGGCTAGCGATAGCAAACTAACTTGTTTATTAGGAGATGAAGATGTAGCCACTTCCATATGCACAGCAACTTTGGGGTCCCATTGCTCCTGACCGGAGAGGATTTGACACCATTTTTTCTCACAAAAACCACAAATGAGCGAAAGTTTATTAGTGAGGTGGAAACTGTCCAAAACGTGGACTTCACCACATAATGATAAGGCATTTCTAAAGGACCTTGGCAACTCTGATGGGGTATTGACCAGGTGGGTGGGGAAATTCAAAGTCTCATGACTATAAGTTCCTCTGCTTCCTACCCCACACCTGAAAAAAATATATATAAGCCTCTTGGGCACTATGGGAGAAGGATATGGGAGAAGGCATTATATTTCTATGAGTATGGCACCTAGGTGGTGCAGTACCAGGCCTAGAGTGAGGAAGACTCATCTTCATGAGTTCAAATCCAGCCTCAGACACTTATGAGCTGTGTGACTCTGGGCAAGTCACTTAACCCTGTTTGCCTCAATTTCCTCATCTGTAAAATGATCCGGAGAAGGAAATGGCAAACCACTCCAGTATCTTTGCCAAGAAAACACCAAATAGGTAACAAAAAGTCAGACAGGACTGAAAATGACTGAGCAACAGCAACAACAATATTTCTATGAGTATAAAAATTCAACTATCATTTTCAGAGTCAACCAATACTGGGCACTTGCCCATTAGTGTAAATTCATTAAGGGCAGGGGAATTTTTGCTTTTTTCATTGTATCCACAGAGTTTAGACCGGCATACAATAAATGCCTAATAAATGCTTGTTGATTGAAAGAAGGAAGGAAGAAAAGGGAAGAGAGGAAGAGAATGACAAAAAAGAAAGGAAGGAATAGAGGAGAGGGAAAGAAGCAGAGGGAAAGAGAAGGAAGGAAGGAGAAGGAAGGCAGGAGAAGGAAGGAAGGAAGGAAGGAAGGAAGGAAGGAAGGAAGGAAGGAAGGAAGGAAGGAAGGAAGGAAGGAAGGAAGGAAGAAGGAACGAAGGAACGAAGGAAGGAAGGGTTATAGTCATGTAATTGGCCCCTTCTCCCACTGGTGACTTCTTGGAGACCTCTATCTTGGGGACTGTTCCAGGCTGCCTATGATTCATTCCATCCTTGGCTGTACTTTTAAATCTCCATACTTCTCCACCCTGCCCCTGCATGACTACCTTCTTTCCCTCCCACCCCACTTTTCATCTCCGTTTTATGTGTTATCTTCCTCCATAAGAACGTAACCTTCTTGAGGTCAAGAACTGTATTCCCTTTTGCTTGCATTTGCATCCCCAACACTTAGCACAGTGCCTGGCATGTAGTAAGTACTTAATAAATGCTTGTCACATGCCTCCATAAGGCCCAGAAATTGAAGTGACTCGAACAATGAGTAAGTAGCACATCCAGGATGTGAGCCCGTGTTTTCTGCCTCTGAATCTTTTTCAGAGTGCTCTTTTCTTAAGATTCATCTGGTCCAATCCTTTCATTTTACAAAGGAAAAAATTGATACCCAGAAAGATAACAGATTACTAGATTACTCCTAGACTGTAAATGCACACACACAAACACTCATACACACTGTCACACATACACTCACAGACACACACACACGCGCACACACACATGCAGACACACCCCTTATCATCCTGCCTCTCCCAAAGCTCTAGCTCCTTCTCTGATCTCATGAGGGCCCAACCCCAATGAGGAAGGATCTTCTGCATGGCTTCTGCTCTGGGCATGTCTCATCTCTGCAACTCATTTGAGCTTTGTAAAACCCAGAGGGCACTTTCCCCAAAGCTACAGAAATACAAAACGACTGATGCTCTGATTGAATGTGAATGGCACCCATTACCTCTACCATAGATGGTAGCTGGATATGTATTCCTAATGTGTGCAGCTTTTCAGTGAGTAGGAAAACTCCCATTGGGACCTTGGCATCCATAGGGATGTTGACATGTGAGGGGAAATGGTGGGAGATCCATTCTAGTGAGAAGCAGTGGGACCCCAAAGATGCTAGGCAGGTGGTGAAGCTCATCTCATAACAAGTTGGTTTTCTATCATTAAGACTTTTCATGTCAGCTCTGTCAGTGAAGCTGCTAAGTCACAACAAAGAAGAAGGAGAAAAATGGAAGAGATTCAGTGTTTGGAACAAGTGGCAAGACCAGAGTACCCAGAACCAGGTCAAAGGCTTCAGTATACTGTTTTGGATCCATTTTTAATGCTTAGCCCACTGTGGTGTCATATGTCAATACCCCTGGCTGTTTCCAAAAGAAAGGAGTATTTTGGAGACAGGGAGAATCAACTGACCTTGAGGCAAGGTCCTTCAAATCCATATAACCCAATCAATTTAGCACAATATCCTGTAATGGAGAAAGTGGTTTTCCTCCCTCTCCTTGGGCTCTTAGCCAACCCTGCTGCTTTGCTTCCACATGCCTCTGAGACTCACCTTCACTGCTACCAGCATCTTGTCCTTGGTTGGACTGAGGTTGTAGCACTCTGCCAGAAATACCTTCCCAAAAGCTCCTTCCCCCAGTTCTCTCTTCAACACAATGTCTCTCCTCTTAATGTGCTGGACATCTGCAGATGGAAGAAAGGAAGGAAATAAGGAGGGCTCAATCCTATACGTTTGTGCTAAATCTTGGAATCTCAAGGTCAAAAGACTTGCATTCAAGTCCAAACCCTGTTACTGTACAAGCTGTGTGACCAGCACCTTAACCTCTCTGATCCTATTTCTTCAACTATAAAGTAGGTACAATTATTTCTAAATTATCTATTTCAGTGTTGTTAGGAGAAGCATGTTAAAACCTTAAAGGGCTATGTAAATATGGGCTACATAAATGATAAATTATCTTCAATCTATCGGTCATGACCACCATCATCATCTTCTTCATTTTCTAGGGGAATAATGTGGCAGCCTAGTATTTGGGCCTAGAGATGGAAACAACACTTTGGGCCTCAAATCCATACTAGGTTTGCTTTAAGTCTTTAAGCAGGTCAAGCCTGATGTCTAAAACAGATAATTTATCATCCGACTATCTCCTACCATCTGGGAGGGGTGGGGAAGATGGCTGAGCTTCTGGTAAGGAAAGCCTCATGAGCTTCTCAGAGAAAGGCCCTAGATAAATATAAGGGACTGTTACTGTTCCAAATCATTTAACCAGTTAATTAGAGCCCCACAGGAAGCCACTTTCAGCCCCACCTCCCCACAACTTGTTTCCAAAGAATGCTACAATGAGATTGCAGTAGGAACAGGTCTTGTAATGAAAGATAGATCCACAGGGAATACCCATTGACCTTTTCATTAATTGTTCAGTAGGCAGAAGCCCATTAGAGATCTATATTAATATTATTATGTTACGAGATCAAGCAAGATGCACATCTCATATGACTTGGGCATGGAAATAGAACTGAGAGCAGAGAACATGTCAGGGAGTCCTAGGTGAGCTACATAAAATGTGATGGGAAGTAAAGATGTGTGTGTGTGTGTGTGTGTGTGTGTGTGATCTTTGTTTTTACTTCAAAGTCCTTTCAGAATGAGTTATGGAAACATTACTATTGTTCCTTTGCCTTAAGATTTCATGCTTCAAGCAGGGGTTGAACTAGATGACCTCCATGTTCTCAACTCTAATATTTTATGACTCTTTTTAACACTTGCATAGTAGAAGTTCAAAGTAGAGCTGCCTTCGTATCCTCCAAGCTCAGTATCCCCAAGCACTGTAGTGCCTAGCACACATTAAGAGCTTGATAAATGCTTGTTGACTGACTGACTGGCAGACAGATGACCCATCTGGAAGGCTTCAGGGGTAGTGGCGTTTTCATACAGCATTAGCTATTTCCAGCCTGACCCCTCCAAAGGTTTTCATACAAACAAGTTCGTTTGTTTTTTCCCCCAGAGTTAAGGGTGTGTGTGTGTGTGTGTGTGTGTGTGTGTGTGTGTGTGTGTGTATGTGTTTGATGTCTTGGAACCCTCCTATTTTAGCAACAGGAGTCACTGACCCCTACTGAGGTAGATAAGCTGAGTGGTATCAGCTTCCCCTTGCCACTAGACTACCTATACACTAACTCCAGAGCAGGATTAGGGCCCTGACACAGGCCTCTTGCCATCTGGCTTCTTGCCCCTGCCCCTCACCACCAAGCCACCTGGATAATACACAAAGACCAAGCCTAGGATCCAAACATGGACTAGAGACAACACTATCCCACTGAGAGGTAGAAAAATCAAATTACATTAAGATTAAGCGGACTGTGAATCAGAGTTTCTTCACTGATGATTGAGAGGTGAGTAAATGAACCATACCTCTGTTCTCCTTAACTAGCCAGGACCTAGACATTAATTTCCTGCTATCTTGATCCTGGCTCCTGCCCCTTTCTACCTGGCCACCAGAAGGAAACCAGTACTAGGGCCCAGATATAGGCCCCTTGCCATTGGCAACTGACTGGCTATAGGAAAAGAAGGAGAGTAATGAGTGGAGGATGACTACTAGATTGTGAACCTGAGTGGAAAGATGGTGGTATGCTCAGTAGAAATAGGGATATTAAAAAGAATAGTGTGTGAGTCTGGGGGGCAGCCACTAGCCTCCCCTCCTGCCTGCTTCCATGTTTTGCTTAGGCCGTTATAATCAAATTAACTCTCTACTGACTTCTGGGGTACAGCTACCATTGTTACTTACTAGAGTATAATAATCTAAGGTTCCATGACTAGCAAACTCTCTCTTCCACCCAGAATCCCTATAGTTTGGAGTTGTAGGATGCCCAGGTAGAAATTCTCTTCTTTTGCTATCACTCTCTGGTACCTCATGCCCATCCAAAGCAGCTCTACCTTCATTTTAATCTGGCTTCCCCTTCCATCGAGCCCTATGACTCATCCGCCTCTCCCCAATCCATTGTGAACAAACTGTCTTTGTTATTTGATTTCTTCCTCTCATGTTCCTTTTATCCCTTTGAATGTGGAAACTGTCTTGCTGCTCACTGACACTTCTAGACCCTCCTCTTATTATTGTCATTCAGCAACCTCTACTTGAGAGTCACCCAATCCAGATCCTTATAGCAGTTACCTACTTATCTCAGGATTTTCTCTCTCCCTTCTAAAGGAGTTCTGACTTGTTTCACAATCTTGTCTCCATTCTGATCACTCCCCCTTTACTTAAGGAATTCAATTTATATGTTGATTTCCACACAAATTCCCTTGCTTCTCCATTTATCGACCTCATCTTCCATGGTATGTGCCATAGATACACCTCATCCACACTTGTGAATGGTCACAGCCTTCATATCCTTATCACTGATATGCATTCCACTTCTACAATCAATAACTCTGAAATTCCTATCTGACCATAACCTTCTAGGCCTTCTAACTTTTTCTGTGTCTTACCCATCCTAAACCTATTCTCCTGCCTCTTTTTCTTTTCACAGGCTATCTGCCAATCCTGGAATGCTCCTTTTCTTCTCTCCCACCCCTGGCTCCTTTCAAGGCTCAAGTCTTTCCTGATTACCCCAGCTGTTAGCACCCTTCCAATTACCTTACATTTATCTGGCATGTATTTTAAACTTACAAATCTGTGTGCATGTATACCCTGTCCTCAGCATAGAATATGCAGGGGTATACTGGAAACACCTCAAGCCAGCTCACTCAGAACTGATTGTTAAATATTCAGTGTGAGCATTTACACATCAAAAATCAGGAAATACTACAAATCAGGGCTTGATTTATTGTTTTGTTGATGGTCTGTACTTCAGAAAGTGCTGATAATGCAGATCTGTCTTTCTTAAGCACAGGAAAGAGAAGGAGTTTCATGAGGGTGAGAAGTGAGGGGATGGGAAATGACTCCGATTAAGCAGGTAAAGCTCATAAAGCAAGTTACCTGCCTTCTGTGCACCCTGAGTGAATTCAATATGTAAGACTCCACAGTGCCACTTGAGGTATCTTTTTTTTTTCTTTCTCTGATCCTTCTCTGCCTCATTTCACTACCAGATACCAGATTAGATTGAGGGTAAGGGAAAAGAGGAGGTTCACCCCACCCACATGCATACACAGTTTTTTCCTTTACTATTCTTACCTCACAATTCCTTTTCTAATCCAGTTCCTTCAAGAGCTCTTCTGAGAATTCTTCTCAAGGGAAAGAGTCAAAGTTTTATCCTTGGAGCTTTTTGGGGAAGATACGGAAACCACTGGGAATTGTGGTAGAAGAATTGAGAAGGGGCCAGGAAGGGGAAGGCTCTGGGTAGGCCCTGGGGAATAGTCCCAACTGAGCATTTTCTTTCTCTGATGTCTTTGCTTTTATTTGGGTTCTTGTATTTGTTTTTATTTTTAGATTGTACAGTGCTGTTCAAAACTGACTCTGGTGAAGCCGTCTGACCCCCCAAGCCAAACAGTGATGGATTTTCCATGGAGGACAAGGCATCAATCTTTTTTTTATCGTCTGTACTGTAGGCCAGATCATGACAACTCAGACTCCAGAACATTAGAGGAGGGAAAAGAGGGAGGAGGGCTGGAGAGGATAGTGAAAGGGGTTAGCTAACTGTGACAAAGCAAATGAAGGTCATGGGAAGATCTCCCAATCTCTAGCTCTGAGGAATATGGGATTTTCTATTAGAATGAGAGGGTTCTTTGGTCTAGAGGCATTGAATAGGGTGCCTTGAAACTATGAGCCTAGCCACTCCCTAAATTAAGCAGAATAGTTTGTTGAAGTTGTCTCCTGGAATTGTTAGAGAGAATGCCCTTGGCAGTCAGCCTAACTCCAAAAGGAGTGTTGGTTATAACTCAGAAGGCAGAGAGTATAGCAGAAGCATTTATATATGCATGAAAAACTAAACTAATCTTTTTCTAAATGTCCTTTCTTTTTCTGGTCAAGAGATTATGCTAATTAATAATCTAACAGCCTGGGAGGTCTCATCTTGGAGGCCTACTGGATCTGGAACATACCTATCTGAGAGAATTCCCTACCCTTCTACAATCCATAAAGACGTCGATAGTTTAAATTAAATACCCCAATCTATCTGAAGTCTCTCCTATAGTTTAGTGTACAAAATTTAAGAATCACCAGAGTGTACCACTATGATGGATATGGTGATCCTACTGTTTGCGGATAGAGGATGGGGAAGAAGTCACCCGATACCACATTTTTTGGCTTCCAGTAGACCCCTGATTTCCCCAGTAGGGGAAACTGACATCCAATGGTAATCCCAGCTTTATAATCAAACAGAGGCACCACTTTCACATTCTTCTTAGCCTCTCTGCCTAGAGTCACAGAACCTCAGCCTTGGCAAGGACCTTAGGGGCCATGCAGTCTAACTAGTGCAAGAATCCCCTTCACAAACGTACCTGATGAGTCATTATCTTGCCTTCAGCTGAAGACCTTGAATAAGGGAACCCACCACCTCTAGAAGCGGTTCATTTCATTTTTTGAAAGTTCAAATTATTAGAAAATGTTGCTTTGGTTTGGTTTTCCCCTGGACCCATGCCAAAGTCTACCCCTTTGTAAAAACCACTCACTGTTCCTAGTTCTTCCCACTGGCCAAGGAAAAGTCTGATTCCTCTTTACCCATGACAGCTACTTTGAGGCTTGTAGACCCATCATAGTGCAGAAATTCTTCCCTTCTCTAGGCTAAACAACCCCAGGTCCTTCTAGCAATCTTCATATGGCCTGATCCCTTAGTCTATCACCACCCTGGTTAACTCATCTGGATGCTCTCCAGCTTATCCATCTCCATCCTTAACCACAGAGCCCAGAACTGAACAGTACTCGAGACATAGTCTGACTGAGACAGAGTACAACCATTTTATTACCTTTCTAGTCTTGGACATTGTACTTGGATACCACTACAGAGCAGACGGTAAGAAGAGAATCATGAGAATTCCTTCTTAATCTTAAACATGGCCCAATTGTTGGGGGCAATATAGTAAGGGGTGGGTAATTTTCTTCCAAAAGTGGCTATACCACTATTCCAATAGGGTTTAATTAAGTAGAAAGAGAAATAGATTTGCTGTTGGAACCCTGAGTTAAAATCAAGGATAGATACATGGGGGTTGGCAGGAAGAATAGCATTTACTATGTGTCCAACACTGTGCTAAGCACTTTACAAACAGTATCTCATTTGATCTTTGCAACCCTTCAAGGGAAGTGGTATCTCCATTCTACAGTTACTAGTTGAGGTAGATGAGTCAAACAGAGGTTAAGTGACTTGCCCAAGGTCACATAGATAGTACATGAACAAGGCTACATTTGAACTCAGGTCTTCCTAACTCCAGGCCCATCACTCTATCCATTGTACCACCTAGCACCATTGATGAGGGAGGGAGGGAGAGAGAGAGACAGACAGAGAGAGACAGAGACAAAGACTGGATAAACAAATCATTCTCTGATCCATTACTTGCGTGATCTTAAACAAGTCACTTAACCTTTCTAGGATCAATTCCTCACCTGAAAATGCAGAGGTAGACTAGGTGATCACTAAGGTTCCTTTCATCTCTCTGCTGATATCCTATGAACTGCCTAAATGCACTAATCCCTAGTTCCTTCTTCCATGTTTTCCTTCAAGCCTCCAAGATCAGGAAGAGGGGGAAAAATAACAAACCAAAGGCAGCTGCACACCAGCAATTGCTGATCAATCGGGAAGACACCAGATTGCCCCAGAAAATGTGATCGTAAGTAATGGAGGCCCCCAAGCTCTGGTGTGTATCTTGATCCTTGCTCAAACAGCAAGCTCTGTCACTAAAGGTGAATTCTGCCCCTCAGTCAGACGTGTAACTAAGTGGAAATGCCTAAACAGAATTTCATTTGTCACCTCAGTACTTTTTCTAATTACCATTCTGAAGATTGCTGGCTGTGAAAGTCCCTTGCATGTAAACATGAGGGCAGCTCAAGGCTAATCCTTCACTGAAGGCTGTTGCCTAAGCAGCTGAGAAGAGGAAGGCCCTCAGAGGACCATGAGCCCAGCCAACTGCTTTCTCAGCTGATCTTTAATTGACTTTCCTAACCAACCTGCCCCTTGCCCATGGCCCATTTTGAAATCTACTTTCTAACTAATCCCTGGACCCATCCTGTTGTTCAGACCAACCACCAACCTCTACTGCCTTCCTATCATTTGCTCCTCTTAACCTACTGGAATGTTCTTGTGCTCTCCTAGTATGCATGCTCTTTTCTCTGCAAAAACTCTGCTCTAGCATGTGGTTTCCATGACAAAGCCAATCTGGGTAGAAATATGGGGATGACCATACTGCTGCCTCCTTTACAATTCAGTTCTGACTGACTGTTCTTGTGGACTCCCATTTCTGAGATCATTTACATGGAGTTGCTGTTCATTTCATATAATTATAAAATCTTAGAGATGGAAGGTCCTTTAGACATCATCTAATAGTCCAAAGTCATAAGGTTAGGTCTCAGTTCTTCTAAGAAAACTGAAATCAAACAAGCGAAAAATTATTTGCCAAGGTCACATATTAAATCTATGTCAGAGATGGGTATACAGCCTGGGTCTTCTGACATCCAGTATAGTATCTTAGTATCTTGTATGTTTCTTCTCACAATGGGAAGTTCTACAACATCACTGATTCTACCACAGACATCCTCCCACTAGTCATGATATCTGAAAATAGCAGAGATGAAGTGATAGACTGCATGCTACTTGGGGGCAGGGACTGATTCATTTTTGTTTTTGTATTTGTAAGCCCAGCACAGTGCTTAACACATAGCAGATGCTTGTTGGTTATTTGACTGGACAACTTGGATACATTTTGAGGACAAGGAGTAAAACAAAAATACATCACCTCCAGACCCTTGTGAAAGAGAACACGGAGTAGCAATGGTTCATAGACCAGGAGAGCATGAAGCTTGAGAACTATTGTAGGTAGGGGTTGGATGGATTCTTGTCAAAAAAGGGAAGAAGAGAGAACAGAAGAAAGGAAGGGAGGATCACCAAGAAGCGTGTTTTCTTTCCACAAGCCAGACCCTAGGGCCTCTGGCTGCCAAAATGCTCAGAATAATACATTAATTTAATACCACACATTTAATTACATGTGATTTGAAATGGAATTTACTTGAATAAAGAAGAATGGCCTTCCCAGAGGCCCAGACATGCGCGTTTGTAGTAGTAGGAAAGGGAAATAGGCCTGGCCCTGAACCTAGACTATAAAAGGAAGGGAATTGTAGTGAAGATAGGACTCCTGAATTGGTCACTAGTTGCAATTGTCCTTTCCCTGGAATATCCAACCCACACCACTGTATTTAACATAACTCTCCATATCTATGAGGAGCACTATAAGGTAAACTGGTTTTCACTCTGGTCTTCTTCCCCCCTAAATGAGGAAAGTACAACTAAAAATATCATGCAATGATTAGAAGTTAGTGGGACTAGAATTGTTTTCTCCAGTGTCATTGGATCAGTATCAAACTAACATTTTGGCTGACCCAATTATCAGACACTTCATGATGGTCTATCACCAACAGCTAGTTATCAAGTAAAACAGGAAAATCTAGGTTAAGTAAACTGCCAAAGAGCACCCTATCAGATCTTCTGAACCATCTCACACCAAAAATGGTACATTATCTTCCTGATACAATAATGACTCAATCTTGTGTATGAGATTTGAGTGAGCTGGAGTCTGATAAGGAATGAAAAAGTCATCTACCAGCAACTTCATAGGTTCTACCTAACAACAGAGATTCATAAGGATGGGCCAAGTGAACCCAGGCATATTGATACTTTGTGTCTGATAATTATAAGTTATGTTTTAAAGTTGTAATATTAATTAAAAACAAGTTTGATTTAGTTTTAATTAGATAAATAAGAATAATGTCCATTATTATTTTGTAATCACCAAATGTTCTCCTTAAAAATGAAAAAAAAATTCCCTGGTTGCAAATGCAACAGTCCTTGGATGGCTTAAGGACCCAGGAAAAGAAGGGCAGGAACAGTATTAGGGTGTAGTTGGGTAGACTTCATAATGAAGACGTTTGAGGCTAGAGGGGCTGAAGGGAGGCTTCTTGGCAATATATTGCTTGGGTGCTTGGAATGTAAGCTTTGGCCATTAGTTACCTCTCTAGAGCATTACCTTCAATATGGAAAAGTGGAAAGGATATTTAAATTGGGAGACAAAAAGCTCTGGCACTTTCCTGGGGCTGGGGTTGAAAGGTTGTGGTATTGATCCAGGATTACTTACATAGGTCTTTTGTACTTCTCCTAACCAGCCTGTTCAGTCTTCTCAACGTGCCTCTCAGTATGTGGTAGGCTTCTCTTTTGTAGAGCTCCACTCCTTAGTAAAAAGGAACTGAAATGTGGTGTGGTGTGGTGACTTAAACAGGTGAGGAAAAGAGGATGGGAAGCCAATGAAACCAAAGGAGAAATTGAGAAGCAGTAAAAAAAAAA
>CM053624.1:95770934-95830983 GCA_028646595.1 Phalanger gymnotis | reverse complement strand
GAAGGAAGGAAGGAAACACATAAGCTTTTGTGAAGTGCCTACTGTGTGCCAAGCACTGCACTAAGTACTTTACAAATATTACCTCATTACCTCACTGCACCCTTGGGATGTAGGTGCTATTATTATACTCATTTTATAGTTGAAAACCAAGACAAAGATTAAGTGACTTGCCCAGTATCACAGCAGCTAATAATAATGGTAATAATAAATAGCTAATTCCTATATAGAACTTATATGTGCTAGACACAATACTAAATGCTTTACAATTGTCATCTCATTTGATCTTCGTGATCACCCTGGGAGCTAGGTGCTATTATTATCCTCATTTTACAGATGAGGAAAGTGAGGCAAACAGAGATTAGGTGACTTGCCCAGGGTCACACAGCTTGTAAGTGTCTGAGGCCATATTTGAGCTCAGGTCTTCCTGACTTCAGAAGTCTATTCACTTAAATACCTAGCTGCCTCCTTAACGGACTCTCCTTGGAACAGAATCAGCAAGTTATTTATAACATTTAATTTCTGCAACTCCTACAGTCATTCATGCCCTTGCTTATTGCTCTTTAACCTAAATTTCAAAGGTAACAAAGGCCAAATCCACTAAAAAACCTATTAGAGATGGATTCTTCACACTTTCTTTTTAAAAAAAATATTATTATCCAAGATTCCAGGAGTGGGGTACAGGGAGAGGGCATGAGGATGTCTCTAGCTAAGTGTGGCACATAAAACTAGCCATAAATACTCAGGTGGGTTTCAGAGCTGATGATAAGTTGTCACGCTGACAGATCAAATAATAGAAGTTTAGAGTTGGAAGGCATCTTAGCAGTCATGTAGTCCAGTCTCCCAACCCGTGAAGGAATCTGCTTTTTAACTTCCCTGACAGGTGGTCATTCAGTCTGTGCTTGAACAGTTCCAGCGATGGTGAAGTCACAAGTTTATAAACAGGCCATTCTGCTGCTGGATAGCTCTAATTCCCCAAGGTCAAGGTTATTAGGCAAGGTCACTTCATGTGACTTACACAAGCTATGAGTCTGTCATCTGCTATTTACAGTTGCCCAGATGCTCTGTGCATTTCAGTATTCCCAGGATCCCCCAAAAGGGCCAGGAATAGCAAAAAAGCAGATGACCAACTCATGGCCTGTATAAGGCATGTGACATGACCTAGTCTAGTGGCCTTCCATTTCATCATTCTGCAATCACCAAGACTGCCAACATTGGCAGCAACTTCATTATATTGTGATAATACAAATGTGGCTCTTTCCCTCCACGAAGTAGCATAGATAATAGTTTATGCTCATAATTATCATTATTAGTAATAATAGGGGCAGCTAGGTGGTGCAGCAGATAGAGGGCAGAGCTTGGAGTCAGAAAGACTTACCTTCCTGAGTTCAAATCTGGTCTCAAACACTTACTAGTTGTGTGACCATGGGCAAGTCACTTAACCCTATTTGCCTCAGTTTCCTCATCGTAAAATGAGCTGGAGAAGGAAACGGCAAACCTATCCAGTGTCTTTGTCAAGAAAACTCCAAAGAGGGTAACAAAGAGTTGGACACAACTGAAAAACAACAACTGCTTAATAATAGTATTGTTAATAATACTAATCATTATCAATTATTATAAATTGATATTAATAATAATACCAATAGGGAACTTTACAAAGTACTGTCTTGTTTGATCCTTACAACTGTGTAATATGGGTAGCATAAGATTTATAAACCCACTTTTTCAGACAGGAAACAAGTTCAGAGAAATTATATTTTGGTACCTAATCATATATTTTTGTGCCTAATTTAGAGCTAGGTAGGACCTTAGAAATACTCTGGTCCACATTTCTTATTCTAGTGATAAAGTAACTGTGATCCAGAGTGAAGTGATGGGGCTGAGATCACATGGGTATTAAATGGTAAAGTTGGAACTCTTTCGTAGATTTTTTGGAATCTACGTTGAGTGATCCTTCCATCGTGTCACACTGCCTCTCATGGTATCAAGAAAGGCAGGTAGATACAGGCCTGTTATTAATGTTTGTAACATCTGCATATTTATTGCAATTCACTGAACATCTTTCTCAATCGTCCACCAAGCAGGTCATCAACCAATGTGGTGGGGATATTTCTGTTGTATCAGCACCATAGATGTGATAGAAATGACACCATCAACCTGTCTATATGCCTACCTCTCAGAATTGTATCCAGGCTTTTCTTATAACTATTACACAAGTGTGTTCATTAGCTGTTCTTTCCCAAACTGGCCCAAATCAGCAATAGCACTAAACCCCTTTGAAGCAAATATAATCTTTTTCCTACCTCACTCAGGGGAAAATCAAGGCTGTATCCACACTTGCCACATGGTCTATATATGACCCTGCTGCCTCCTGTGGCTTTTGGTTCTAAGTAGCACAGTAGATGGAGCACTAGACTTGGAGTGAGAAAGATCTAAGTCCAAAGCTAACTTCCAACATCTATTAGTTGTGTGGCCCTGCCACTTGTTTACCTCAGTTTCTTCATCTTGAAATGGTTATTGTGAGAGGAAAATAAGATAATTTTTATAGAATACTATATGAATAGTAGTAATAGTAGTAGTAGTAGTAGTAGTAGTAGCAGCAGCAGCAGCAGCAGTAGTAGCTGTAGTAGTAGTAATAGTAGTGGTAGCGGTGGTGGTAATAGGTGAGGACAGAATACACAAAAGCTGTTTGTGGGAATTGAAGCTTCAATACTTAAATAGGGCACTGCTCAGTAGTCACAATATCATGACATTGAGTTAATATTAAGCATAAGAAGATATAGATTCCAAAGACATAAGTTAGAGTGCCAATGTCAGCAAAAAGCAATACCTAGCACTTCCTCCTATCTCCCCTGAACAGTGTTATCTACATGTCAGACTGTGTGCCTCCCTTTGGCAACAGGCTTCTTTAATTTTTAGCACATTAAAGGATGGGCGCAAACAAGAAGGAACCATTTTTATAATTTGGTAATGCCTCAAGTACGTTGCAATTATGCAAACTCCTTAAACCTCTTGAGAAGTAATGGATAGTAAATAACCAGCAGACTAGAACCTGGGAGCTGGCAGAATCTCAAAGATGGTGGAGGCAGAGAAGCCTGTCAGCCTTACCTCATATTGCTCCTTGAAGGCACTTTATGCTACAGCCAAACTGAATTGTTAGTTTTCCCCCATCCTCCTCCCCTGACCTTTCTATGACTTGCCCCATGCCCTCACTCTTCAATGTCTGGAATGGATTCTCTGTCGCAGGATGTAGCTGTTGAAGTCTTCCCCATCACTCACTCTCACTGAGTTGACTCTTTACAATCCTGCCTGCCCCCCACCCCCACTCAGGTGAGCTGATCTTTCCTTCCTTTGTTGTCTCCCAGCACATTATCTGAACCTCTCTTTTGTACTTCTCTCACTTTCCTTCATATGATAATCACACGTACATATTCTTCCCCTGATAAATTAACTCCTTGAAACCAAAGCTTATTTGTAGTGACCTTTATAACTCCAGTGCCTAGCACTGGTGCTTGCGCACTTGCACACAAACACACACACATACACAGTGTGGACTTTAATCAAATTGCTCTAAGAGTCCCATCAGTCACATTGATTGCTAAGGAATTTGAGGAATTGAAAATGCCAGAATTCTTTTCTGGAGTGTAACGACAGGTATTCAGATAGGTATAGGTCTGACTATAGAACAACCAATGGCTTAGAATAGGACACAGAGTGTATTCGTTGATCCTTTAAGAATCCAAAGATAGTATTTCTGTCCAATAAATGGGCTACTTGCTTTCACTGAGTCTTTATATAGATAATACAATAAGTCTTTATTAAGTTCCTTCTACACAAGTTATGGTGTTAGGTATTGGAGATACAAAGACAAAATAGAAACATTCCATACTCTAAAGAGCTTACATTCTATCAGATTATTCCAGGGGGTCATAAACACCTTCTATACATCCAGCACTGTCCCAGGTCAAAAGTAGAAGTTGGTCTGTCTTTCTGACTGGGGGCCTTTCTTTATCTACTATGCAATGCTGCCTCTCACTATAGGTATTAAAATCCCTATTTTTCAGATGAGGAAACTGAGGCTCAGTGATGTTAAGTAGTTTACTCAGGGTCACATAACTAGTAAGTATGAGAGGCAGGATTTGAACCCAGGAATCTCCTCGTGCCAAGTTTGATGCTTTTTATACAATGTCACTGCTGTCTCGGTATCATCCTTCTGATCTTTACAACATTTTTTATAATCCTGGCTTCTAGGAAAGAATATCTTCAAGTCAAGGGTGAAACACACAACTAGTCATGAGTGACTAAGTAGGGTTACGGGATTGGCATCAATTTATCTCCTCCGCCATGCTGGCAGTCAGGAAAGGGCCAAGAGCCCTGAGGATATTGGAATGTGCTAGGCATCTTGGCAGCAACAAACAACAGATGACCAAAAAACAGCTTGTCTGAACTATATGGCACAGGCTGTGAAGGAAATCAAAGCTTAATGGGCCTTTCTGGTTTGAACGTCAAGATCTCTCCCTGACTCGTAGTCTTTCCCCTCTTTCCTATTATTCTCTGATTTACATGTATCATATTCCAGACTGTGACCTTTAATATAACGACCTCATCTTCTTTCATACCCACTGCAAGTTGAAGGGATCACTTCATATTCCACTCTGTTATGGGACTACATGGGTTACTTTCTGGGCAGTGCTGGTAAATATCTAACAACTGGTTCTCTGAGGTGAGGGAAACGGTGGAGCGGGGAGGAAGAGAATGGGCACCCAACACACTTTTAAGTTTAACTAGCATTATTAGCATTTTCTCCAACACTTTCTATATCTGGACAATCAGTGAAATAATGAAGCAAGCCCTTATTTGTAGAGTTTGACAATTTCTGAGGCATAAAAGTGCACAACGAAAATTTAATAATTAGCTCTCCTGAGCTGATATAAGTCGGCTCCTCCATGGCCCTGTATGCTTTCCTCTGAACCCCAACTTCCGGCCAAGAAAGAATGCAAGACCCAAGAGGGAGAAAGTATAGACCTTTCCCAGAACTTCCCATCCCTCTTTCACCTGTGGAGCTGACCACAGATTGTCTCAGAAGTTACAGGGAAGTGACTGGCTGGGTTTCACTGTGGATTTTGCTGCCACAGCAGAGGAGAGCTGGATTGGCAGCATGGTTGTCAGTTGGCCCAGGCCTCAGAGATTTAGATGCCCTCATGAGTCCATCCCTCCAGCCCCTTAATCATTTTTTGTTGCTTTTCCCCTGAATTTGAGCCAGTTGGTCGACATCTCTTCAGTCTTTGGACTCCCTGTACAGAGCATAGAATTATGGGTATGACTGGAAATGCATCACCCTAGGTTGTCTGCCTCTTTTTAAAGATACATTTCAATCATTTGTGGCCCACAGTCCACCAAGCAGCAATGAAAAAAAATAATGTTTGCTAAGCTGTATCTCCTGCTCAGAGGCAAAGACCAGAGGTCAGGATACTTGGGTTCTCTTCTGAACACTGTCACTAACTCATCGCATGACCTTGAGAAAGCTATTTTACCGTGACTTGGTTAGCCATCAGTATGACCGATGAGATTAAAGGCTTCACATGAAATTGCATTAGTATTCTGATGCTGTGCAAATCAGAATGTAGTGCTCTCAGCTCTTTGTAGGGTGACCTTTAATGAAGGTTAGTCATGTGCTTTGAGATCACCATTCAAAAGATCTGTTCCTTTCCTAATAACCAGCTTCCTTCTATTCAGGCCACCAAAGCTACTATGGTTCTTCACAGTGTGGCCTGACTGGTATCTCTCTTGTCCTGAACATTCCACTTCAATGTATTTATTTCCTTTAACATGTCCTGTCTGTGTGACTGTGGATAAACCACTTAACCTTTCTAAGATTCAGTTTAGTCATCTTTAAAATGGAGATAATGATGCCTGTATATGCTTCCACGGTACCCGCTTCCAGGGCTGTTATGACATTCAAAAGAAATCTACACAAAAGGTTCTTTGCAAATTTTATGGTGCTATATAAATGAAGGTTTGCTATTATTGTTACTGCTGTTTATGTAACCTAAAATCACATTAACTGTTATAGCTGTCATATCACATTGTTAGTTCATATTAAGAGAGGAGAGGATCTTTGATTTGGTCTCACTTTGGCAGCTACCTACATGGGACACCAACCCAGTCTGTCATATAAAAACACCTTTCCTGCTCTATGAGTCTCCCTCATATATTACACGCTTCACCCAAACCAACCAACTCAACATTCCCCATGTCCTGTGTCTTTGTTGTTCACATTTGGGAAAGCTTTGATTGAGGTACAGTAGCAGAGGGAAGGCACTGGAATTAAGAGGAGTTAGGGAAAGCTTCCCATAGAAGGTGTGATTTTAACATCATCTCCTCGACCAGGGTATAAATTCTTTTGGTAGCCCCTTGAAGGTAGGAGTCACATCTTCTTTATCTTTGTATCTCCTCATACATCTGTCCCAAGGCCTAATACACAGTAGGTGCTTCATAATTGGATGAATAAATCAATGCAACACATATGCCTGTTTGACTTTCGCAGGAATCAACAGTGATATGGAACAAGCAGGCATGTTAGCAGTAAGCTCCTACTGATGGACACAAACCCACAGAAGCATTAGTGAGGGCTGTTGCTCTACCTTCCGTCACTCTCCTAAGATATACCACTCCCTAATCAAATTCTCCTGGGCCTGCCATATTTATGTTTCTATGATCTCTTCCTTATGGCCTGTGAAGTAGTACAGAAGAGCCTCAGTACTAAGTATACTGTGTATTATCCACTGTAGCAAGTGGAGAACTGGAGATCCCAGTAAATGTGAAAGTTGGTGTCCTTAGGATGTTTTTCCACAATGATGAGACATCACACCTATAGATACTGGACCTTCATCAGATGTGGCTAAAGCTAAGTAAAAAGGAATTCGCCTTCCAAACAATGGCATTTCATGTAGCACGGGTGTTTCCAAGGAATGGTTGGGTTAACTCAAATGAGATGATGAGTACTTTTGAAACTATAAGCACTATATAAATGTCAATTGCTTATACTATAAAGAAGCAGTATGATGTAATGAGTGCTAGAACTGGAGCCAAGAAGATCTGGGTTCAAATATAGCTTCAGACACTTATTCAAATAGGATCATGTGAGATAACACATAAAGTGCTTTGTAAACCTTAAATAAATCATATTAGCTATTATTATTCTTTCTGTGACCCTGGGCAAGTCATTTAGCCTCTCAGCCAGTTTCCTCATCTGTAAAATGGGAATAATGACCACTTTAATACTTTTATCATTCCATCTTTGCCTCTGTTATATGACTCAACTCCATTCTCTATCCTTATCATGGCCTCTATCTCTCCTGCCTCTCAGTTCTTTCCCAGGCCATCATCCCTACACTGTCTACACTCTCTTCCTTTCCCTTTTTCAATTCCTTGGTGAATACACTATCTCCTACATTCAAATCCTTTGCTCTCTTGTCTTATAACCCAACACCTCTTGTCAAACCCCAACTTTGTATTATTCCCACTCTCTGTCTCCTTCACTTTTGTTCAGGAGCAGCTAATTAGGGCTCAGAGGGAGCTGGGGGAAATCAGAGAATTGTGCTGATTGGATCCACTATAAAGTTATGTTACATAAACTCAACTGGGTCTTCCCTGAAGCAAGGCAATCATTTTACATCTACCCTGTTGATTTGCTATTCCACTCACCATGGTGGCTATTTCAAATATTTTCATCCCTTCTAAAGCCATTCATAGCACCTCCTCCTCCAGTCCAGTCTCACAGCTGTGGACTTTACTTCATATCTAATTTAAAAAATTAAGAGAATTCACAGAGAGCTTCCTCTTCTCTCCTCCACTTTGTCTTACATCATGCAGACATTTGCCTGCTCTATCTCCTCCTCCACCTCTGTGTCATCTGAAGAGGAGGTCCTTCTCCTTGTCAAGACAAACCCTCAACATGCACCTTGATCCCCTCCCCTCCCATCTTTCCCAGAAGATTTCCTTCACTATTATATCCGTTTTCTAATCCTCAATCTCTTCCTATCTAGTCTTCTTCCATGCTACCCTCAAACATAAGCATCTTCCCCAATCCTCAAAAAGTCTTCACTTGATCCTAACATCCCTTCAAGCTGTCATCTCATATCTCTTCTCTCCTTCTCAGCTAAACCCCTTGAGAGAGCCATCTACAACAGGTTCCTCTACTTCCTAATTTCTCATCTACTTCTAAATCCTTTGCAATATGGCTCCCAATCTCATCATTCAGCTAACACTGTTCTCTCAGAAATGTCAATAGTGATCTCTTAGTTACAATTCATAATGGTCTTGTTTCAATCTGCATCCTTCTTGATCTGTCTTCCCCCTTAAACACTGTCAATTACCCTTTCCTACAAGATGAATGATACCCTTTTCCCCGACGTGGGGGTTTTGTGCTACTGTTCTCTCCTAGTTGTCCTTATTATACCTGTCCAACTATTCCTAATCAGTCTCCTTTGCTGGCTCTTCATTCTTATCATGCATGCTAACTATGGGTGTCCCATAAGGCTCCCTTCTGGACCATGTTTGCTTTGCCCTCTATATCATCTCACTCAATCTCATTAACTCCCATGACTTTCCCTATTTACCTATCATCTTTATGCAGATGATTCCCAGATCAATATATCTAGCCCTAATGTCTCCTGAACTCCAGTCCCTCATTACCAACATTAAATGTCCCATAGGCATCTCAAACTCAACATGTTTAAAATAGAACTCGTCTTTCTCCCCAAACCACCCACTCTTCTCAGCTTTCCTATTACTTTCATTAGTACCAGTACCATCCCAATTATGCAAGTTTAATTTTATTGTCATCCTCAATTCCTTACTTGCATTCAACGCATATAGCTAATAATCTCATTTTTACCATCACAACATCTCCCATGTACATCCCATTCTCCCTGCTTACTCAACCATTATCCTTGTAGTGGCTTCTCACCTGTCACTTCACACCTAGACCATTGCAATAGTCTACTAATTGTTCGGCCTGTCCCAAGTCTCTCCCCTACTCCAATCTGTCTCTGCACAGCTGCCAAAGTGTAGGTCTGACTGTGTCACACTCCTCTCTACTCATTCAAGAAACTTCAATGGCTGTCTATTACCTCCAGAATAAAATATAAGCACTCTTTGTTCTTTTCCTTTCTTCCTTTTCTTCCTTTTCTTTCTTCCTTCCTTCCTTCCTTCCTTCCTTCCTTCCTTCCTTCCTTCCTTCCTTCCTTCCTTCCTTCCTTCTTTCCTTCCTTTCTTCCTTCCTTTTTGCATTTAATGGTCTTTACAATTTTACCCCTTCCAACATTTCTAGTCTTCTTACACTTACTAGCCTCCACATACTCTAAAATCCAGGTACACTTACTTGACATTCTTCACACACAATGCTCCATCTCTCAACACCATGCATTTGCCCAGGCTGTCTCCCATGACTGGAATGTTCTCCCTCCTTAACTCTAATTGTTAGCTTCCCGGCCTTCCTTCAAGGTTTAGCTCAAATCTCAGGTTCTACAGAAGACTTTCCCCCACATCTGTCCTAGTCCTTTCTCTTGAAGATTACTTTCTATTTACACTATATTACATTTACATAGTTATTTTTGTGGTTTCTCCTATTAGAATGTGAATCCCAGAATAAGGACTGTATTTTTGCCTTTCTTTGAATCTCTAATGCTCAGTGTAGTACTTAGCACATAATAGTAAGTGCTTCAGAAATGCTCATGGACTGATTCCTTACTGAGGTTCTAATGAGATGTTAACATGTGTAAAGCACTTTGCAAACCTTCAAGTGCTATAGAAATTCCCATTATTATGATTCAACCAAGTGACTGTGGGGTAAAGGATGGGCCCAAGGATGACTGACATCTTTCTAAAAGACAAATAATTTAGAAAGTTGACCTAACCCAACTGACTTTTGAACTCCCTGGAGCTTCTGACAGAGTTGTAACTAACATATAACTTTGGAGTTAACAATCACTTTTAAATAGAATGCTCCACTTAGGGTCAGAGAATTAGTTGCACGAATTACAAGATGGAGAAAAACTAGATTCACATAAAAAAGATTGTATTTGGTGGAGAGAGAAACTTAGCTGACAGGAATCCCAACATCAGTCAGTGCTGCCAGATGGCTACCAAAAAAGCTAATTAGATCCAAGGCTGACTGGAGCATGTCCTGCCTGAGGATGGCTAATAGGATAGTGAAAACATCATAGAAGGTACATTTTAAAAAAATAATGTTTTACTTGTAGCAGAGAAGGGGCAGAAGAGGGCTGGGGGATTACTGCTGTCTTCAAACATTTGTGGGACTGCCATGTGGAAGTGAGCTTAAATTTACCATGCACGGTTAACGGTGGAAAGAATTTAGCTGGGAGTTACAGGGAAGCAGATTTCATTTCAGTGTAAGTATGAACTTTCTAATAATTTTAGGAGTTCAGGAATAAAAACGCCTGTTGATTTAGGTAGAAAACTCCCCCAAAAGTGGCTCAAGCAGAATGTAGGTGCCAACTATCATGACCTTAAAGAAGAGATCCTTGGGGGGGGGGGAGGTGAGAGGGGGAGATGCGGCATGGGGAGGTGGGGCGCGTTGGACTAATGACCTCTAAAGTCATCTCCAATGTTAATATCTCTTATTATAACTAATTTTCCTTTATAATCTCAGACTCATTATTAAAAGACTCTAACTCCTTGCCACTCCATGATGAGGATTTTGGGAAAACCAAATACCAGATGCCTTCTTAGATCAGTCAACAAGTACGCTATGTGCTATATATTTGCTGTTGTTGTTGAGCTGTTTCAGTCATGTCCAATTCTTTGTGACCCAATTTGGGATTTTCTTGGCCAAGATACTGGAATAGTTTGCCATTTCCTTCTTCTGCTCATTTTTGCAGAGGAGGAAACAGACAGAACTAAGTGACTTGTCCAGGGTCACACAGCTAGTAAGTGTCTGAAGCCACATTTGAACTCAGGAAGAGTTCCCAACTCCAAGCACAGCACTCTTATATGTGCTATATATGCACTATGCTAAATGCTTTACAAATAATTATTTCATTTGTTCTTCACCATAACCCTGGGAGGTAGGTGCTATTATTATCCCCATTTTACAGATGAGGAAAACTGAGGAAAACAGAGTTTAAGTGATTTGCCAAGGGTCACACATCTAGTAAGTGTCTGAGGCTAAATTTGAACTCAGGTCTTTCTGACTCCAGGCCTCCTGTGCCACCTGGCTCCCCATAGATGCCACACCCTAGGCGAGTAGAACATAAAAGAAGAAAAATCAGTATCACTAACACTGAGACAATCATAGTATAACAACTTAACCTTAGAAAATATTGATAAGGGAAGAAAAACAAAGACTATAAAATCATTTCCTGAGTATTTATCTCTTCATGGCATTAACAACAAAAAATTATTTTAGCACAGGCCCTCCCTCACCTACAGAAATCTCATGGTTCAAACATCCCTCACTTCATCTCCCACCTTTTCTTCTCCTTCACTGAGGTTGCCCAAGTGTGGCGGAGTAGTCCAGCCTTCTGGCACACAAAAGACATCTGCTTAAAATGGGTTCCCCCATCGCTCTATGCCAAGAATCTCAGCCAGAGCTGTAGTGAGTCCCAGGTATACATTATACACACCCAGATGGAACTGAAAATGCACGCTGATATCTCACAAGATGGGGTTTTAGAGGGTCCCCTCTCTGGGCTGCCAATAGGCTTGAGCAAAACATATTGGATCATATTTTCCTCTTTTTGCTTTAATAAATCAACACGCTACAAACTCATCCAAACCTAGTCTCTTCAGTCATTCAGGACATTCTCTCCATCCTGGTGACTTATCTTTTGACCTTATAGCTTTATTGATGGGAGCTCCAACCTAGGTATGAGTCTAGCAATAGAGTACAACTCACATATCAATTCATTTTGCTAATTGTTAGAGGAAAGATTGAAGCAATTGAAATAAAGTTTTTAGATTATCTGTGTATTTAAATTATCCATGCTACCCCTAAGCGCACTGCCATAAATAATTGAAATCTAGCTAAAGATACTTGAATGAGAGCAGAATCAGTTGTTATTCAGTCATGTCTGACTCTTTGTGATCCCTTTGGGGGTTTTCTTGGCAAAGATACTAGAGAGGTTTACTATTTCCTTCTCCAGCTTATTTTATAGATGAGGAAATTGAGGCAAACAGGGTTAAGTGACTTGCCTAGGATCACATGGGCAAGAATTGAACACACGAAGAGAAGTCTTCCTGACTCCAGACCCGGCACTCTATGGATATTTAGTATATACCGATTAGAATCACTTCTCTCCATCTAAACTGCAAGGGTGATTGTGGTGCATGAAATTAACACTTCTTTGTTTACTACCTTTGCTCAGATCCTCACCAACCTGCCTTCTCTATAGAATCCTAACGTTTTTCTCTCCATGGCATGCCAAGTGGTTTGTAGACAAGATGTCAATCATGCCTTCAACGTGTCTAGAGGATAGCAAAGGAAGAGAAAATTACCTACATTTCTCAGGGCAGGAAACAGAGGTTCAGAGTTAAAATGATATTCTGAACTATACAGTAAATCTGGCAGCGTCAGATTAGGACCCAGATCTCCCTCCGTATCATCACCTCCAACCCCAAAGTATGCCACTTAGGACATCACAATAATCTGGGACACAGGGGCAGCTAGGTGGTGCAGTGAGTACAGCACTGGCCCTGGAGTCAGGAGGACCTAAGTTCAAATTCAGCTTGAGACACTTGACACACTTACTAGCTGTATGACCTTGGGCAAGTCACTTAACCCAAATTGCCCTGCCTTCCCCCCCTGCAAAAAATAATTAATAATCTGAGACACAGTACTGTCTCCAGAATGATGTTGCTATCTGTGATGGCTTCCAACACTTCCCAGCACTCTCTTGGGTCCAGAAGCTTCAGTCTTGGGACCATCTAGTACTGGAGAGAAACATATAAACTAGCAATGGAAAGAGAGGAGGGCTCCTGATTTTTGCCATTCTCATACACAGAAAATTCCCCCTGCCCTGAATAACAGAAGATGTGACTTTTCTTAATTAAAAAAAATAATAGAAATCTCAAGGAAAGGTTAATTGCATGTCATTAATGAGAGAGGAAGTTTTACCAGTTCAGAGTTGGATACAATAAATAATGGAATGCCACTACCACAGGCCTAGAGACTTAGCAGCCTACTTCCATCTTCTTGGCTATAAATAATTCAGAGATTTTTTTTTAATATCACAAAACCAAGTCAGAATCTTTATGTAGAAGATTCCACTGTGTCCTTCTCTTCCTCCTTCCCCTCCCCACTCGGCCCAGGCAGCTCCCTAGGGAATGACCCCTCAAGCTTTAACATTTATTTTTTGACATTTCAGACTATTTGTTAGGCAGAGCTGTCTTTCCCAGATCAAAGCCAGAAAATCTTACTGAGAACTCCCACTTGGCCTGTCTGTTGGTGACAGAGAGGTTCTATTAACCCACAATATCCCCTTCTTCCTCATTTCAAGAAATCCACTGACCCTAATCCAAAATACCAGTCACACCTTTCACTCCTTCTGGACCTTTCTCCTGATCTCTAGTCTTCAAGTCCTTTACTTTATAGTGAGGGAAATATCACTCCTCTCCTTTGTACTCAAACTCAAACACCAAGGGACAGAAAGGGAGTGGATGGAGCACTGGACTTCGTGATGAAAGATCTGGGTTTGAGTCCTGGCTTGTTCCCTTCTTATTATGTGACCTTGGACAAATTCCTTAATATCAGTGAGCCTATTTTCTCATCTGAAAAATGGGATTACCTACCTCATGTGTTCAGTGTGAGGACTAAATAAGTTAATAATAATAATAACTGAATTATATAGTGCTTTGGGTCTTAAAAGGTATACACATGATCCTATTTGTATCTTACATAGTACACATGATGGCACTTTGTAACTTCAGGATACTATTTAATATGATTTCTCATTATTAGGGTAATTTGTTCCACAAATAGGCAGTGGCAGAATTATGGACTAATGCAAGCTATCCTGAGCATCCACTTAATATTCATACTCGTACCAGTAGTAGCTAAGGACACTTCGCCGGGTTGTTGGTAGGAAACTGCAATATCCCCATTTTGCAGAGGGGAAACAGAGACATAGAGCAAAGATAATTTACCCAAAGTGATTTTTCTGCTGGCAGATCTAGAATTAGAACATAGGTCTTTGCTTCAATTGTCTATCACCAAAAGATATCACCTCTGTTGTTCTCTCATTTTGACCATACGATAGATGGATTCACAAGCTCTAATTTGGAAGACTTACCATTTCCTTCTAGAAATAAAATAGTGATGGTTTCCATTTCCTTCAAAATGTTTCCCCACTTGCACCAATTTTTGTCTTAGTGTTACCTACCGACCACCATTCTACCCCACCCCCAAATCAGAAATTTCCTTTGACTCTGAGAGAGACGGAGGAGATAATTAAAGGGCTTGGGAATGCACCAAGTCATTTTGTAGAGATGCTGGAGATGCAACATGTGCCACTGTGATACATGCAGCAAGCATGCAGATAAGCCCCTCACCCCTTCATCTATGGCAATCTTCTTCTGGATATAAGAGGAAAGATTTGCATTTCAAGGGAGAAGAGGCAGAGATAGCATGATACATATGAACCTAGACAGAGGCCTGCAGTCATCATACATGAAATCACACAGAGGCACCAGACAGAGATGAGGAGGCAGAGCTAGACTGTTGACAAGAATCAGTGGCAAGGACTTCAGAGATTTCATGAAATGTAAAGGTAGGTCAATTGATCTCTAGCCCCTAACATAATCAGCATCCCACCTCCCCCATCTGGAAGTAGATTTTTCATAGACAATCTATGGTTTGTGACACCACTTCATGGAACCCTGGGAATGTCAGTATTTTTCTTGTGTCTCCCACAAAATTTCACTAGCTCCTGTCTCCTATAAATGGTCTCTATTTCATGCTCTTACCCTGGGAAACCCTAGGAATGTCATTTTGTTCTCCCTCCTCCAGGTCCCTCAGTTCCTCAG
The DNA here is from genome assembly GCA_028646595.1 of Phalanger gymnotis. NCBI lineage: Eukaryota > Metazoa > Chordata > Mammalia > Diprotodontia > Phalangeridae > Phalanger > Phalanger gymnotis. The sequence continues at coordinate 95,815,941 of CM053624.1, read as the reverse complement.
CAATAAGAAATATGACAGGTTTTCTTCAACCCAACCAAAAAAACCAACCCCAAAATGAAAAGAATTGAGCAGGCTTACACTAAAGTCCCTTGAGTTTGAGGAAAACTTTCCTCTCCTTTATGGAAAGGGTCAACCATACCTCCCCTCTGGAGGGCCTCAGCTTCATTCGAGACCTGCACAGCACACATAACTCATAAAACCAATGATTGTCTTGGTCCAAGGTTGTTCCTCAATGCTTGTGATTCACTGATGTGCTAACCTTTCTTTGCCTTTGTAGTCATGCCATAGGTGTGTTCTGAACTATGTCTGAATGAATCTATACATCGCTGTCTCTTTTGCCTTTTCCCATCAAGGTTCCAAATACCCTCTCTTCCCCACCCCACCCCACTTCTGCTCTCCCACCCTCACATTAAGGTTCCAGCATTATTTGTCTTTATTCTTGTAGAGGCTCTAGCTCTATAGTATCAATCTAGAATGGTACCTCCTCAGAGCTCCATCAGAAAGATGGATTCTCCCCCAGATCATGCCCTTTAGCCATAGATGGCCTTCAGGATTCTGTCCTGGGCCCTCTTTTCTTCTACTATACTACTTCCCTTTGAGATCTCATCAAGTCCCATGACTTTAATTACCATCTCTATGATGATTCTCAAATGTACTTTTTTCTGCCACGGTCTCTTTGCTGACCACCATTCCTCCAACTGCCTTTCAGATGTCTTGAATTAGATGTCCAGCAGATATCTTAAACTCATTAAGTCCAAAACAGAGCTAAGTATCTTGCCTCCTAAACCCTATGCTACCTCTCCTACCTTCTTTATTACCATAGAGGGAAATACCACCCTCCCACCCCTCACAATCTATATAAATTATCTTCGATTCCTCACTCTTTCTAAAACAACCCCCTCCCCAATATCCAAGCTGTTGCCAAGGCTTGTCAATTTCATCTTTGCAACATTTCTTAAATATATGCCCTTCTCTCTTCTGACACCACCACCACCCTGTTATAGATTCTTATCACCTCGCACCTGGACTACTGTAATATCCTGCTGGTGGATCTGCCTGTCTCAAGTCTCTCCCCACTCCAATCCATTCTCCATTCAGTAACTAAAGTGATTTTCCTAAAATGCAGGTCTGATCATGTCTCACAAACACATACACACACACAGTAAACTCCAGTGGAGTAAACTCCGGTCTATTGCCTTCAGAAGAAAATACAAAATGCTCTATTTGGAATTCAAAACCTTTCATAACCTAGCCCCTTCCTACTTTTCCAGTCTTCTTACACTTTACTCCATACCCTCTCCTCTTTGACCCAGTGAAAGTGGCCTCCTAGCTGTTCCACAAACAAGACACTCCATCTCTTAGCTTTGGGCTTTCTCTCTGATTGTCTCTCATGCCTAAAGTGTTCTCCCGACCTCCCTGGCTTCCCTTAAGTCTCAACAGAAATCTCACCTTATTCAAAAAGCCTTCCCCAACCCCTCATAATCCCAGAGCCTTCCTTTATTATTTACTTCCTATTTATCCTGTACATAGCTTGCTTTGTATATTTTAATTCGCATGTCGTCTCCTCCATTAGATTGTAAGCAGGGCCATATTTTGCTTTTTGTGTGTGTCCCCAACACTTAGCATAGTGGCTTCCACATATCAGGTGCTTAATACAAGTTTATTGGTTGATTCTTCCTGTGTGTCCATTTGATGCCACTTCAGTGGTTCCTTTTGGAAGCTATACCAATGCTCAAGGCTTTCTCGATGTCTAGGTACAGCATTCTGTGATATAGTTCCTCTCCTCAGGGTGCATGTATGCCTATTTTACATCTGGAAGTGGTCCCCCATCAAAGAGCTGGGAAGCCCTTACACACATGCCTCCTATGGTGCGAATGAGGTGGGAGGTGAGGCGGCCCTCACCAGAGAGAAATGGAAGGGAGGAGCCCATTTGAAATGCCTACTACATATGAGTAAATGAAATTGATTCACTTAGTGTGTGTTTTGTCACTTTATTTTACTCACTGAGATTTCTGAACAAAGCCTCTGGCCAACCTGAAACCAGTAAAAAAGAGAATATGTCACTCCTGACTCCCTTTGTTCTTGGATAGAAAAAAACATGGGGTGAAGGCAGAGCAGGCTTCTAGAGAAGAGCAAAGATTTGAGTGATATGTAGACAACTGATGGGTTTATCTGGCTGAAAGTTGCTTCCTGTGCAGTGATAAATTATAACAAACTGCAGGTTCTTTGAAGGCAAAGATTGTTTCTTCTTCAAAGTTTGTATCTTCCCTTAGCAGCTTACAAGGTACTCAGCACACAGTAGAAACTTTAAAAATGTTTGCTGATTGACAGACAATATTATTACTCATTTAGAACATGTTACAGTTAACAACCATTATAATATACATTTTACAGAAAGGGGACAGATTTAAAAAACAGTACTGGGCATGCCTCAGCTTATACAAATAGTGAAGTATATGGCCATTATTAGTGTAAGTAATGTTGTCCTTATTTTTCCAAAGAGGAAACCGAGACTAACAAATGAGGTAATTTATCTAAGAGATACAACTAATAAGTAACAGAAGCAGGATTCAAACCTAGATCTTTTAGCTTCAGGGCTCTTTCCCTAATAGTTCATCCAATTCCAGCCATTAAAAACACCAAATTAACAACAAAGAATCATAGGGTTATGTACATCATCTTAATTATAAGATCAGATTGAGCATCTGGTGATCCAAGCAGCTGCATAACAGTTATGACAATTAAAAAGAGCTAAATTAACTGAAAAAGATTTAACCATTCTATGTGTCATTTAAACACGGACCACACATTCTCTTTGGAGAGATTATTCACTAAAGTACAGAATCACAGACTGAGAGTTGGAAGGGATGTCAGCAGTCATCAGGCCAACCCATACCTGACAGGAGTCCCCACTATCATATATCCAACAAGATATCGCCCAGCCTCTGCTTGCAGACCACCTAGGAAAGATTCCCATCTACCTCTGGAGGTGGTATACTCCACTTTTGGATGGGTCTCGTTGAAAAAAAAATTTTCCTGGCCTAAATTTATCTCGTTGTGCCAGTTATCCCTGATTCTGACCTCTGAGGCCAAACAGCAAGTCAAATCCTTCCTTCATACTATATCCCTTTGAATACTTGAAGAGAGCTATCATGCCCTCCCTGAGCTTTCTCTTCTCCAGGCTAAACATGCTTAGTTCCTTCAACTGGACAATGGATACAAGGCCTTTCACCCTCCTGGTTGCCTTCTTCTGGCCATTGTCCAGTTTGTTAATTTCCTTCTTAAACCATGGTGTCCAGAACTGAAAACAGTACACAAGATGATGCCTTGCAGAGGGACTATGACCTCCTTGTTCCTGAAAACCATGTCCCTCCTAATGCAGACTAATGTTGCATTTAGGTTTTTGTGCTGCCACATAACATTACTGATACACAGGGAGCTTGTAGTCCATTAAAAACCCCCAAATCTTTCCTTCTCAAACTAGCTATTAATAATTCTAAGTTACATGTATCCTCCTACTGACACAAGATGTCTGGACAGTGACGGAGTACCATATCTGACACACTATGAAGTCAGGACATCATGGTCAGAATTGCAGTTCTAAAAGGGGCACTGAAGGAAGACCTATGTTGAGATATATAATACTTGTTATGTCAGTCTGCTCTCACCTCTGGTGCTTACTTTCCTCTTATCTGAGTTGCATTTCTAGGGCCTGTCATTCACCCCCAAATGAACCAAGAGACCCACCTATACCTGTAACTCCTAGCAAAAAACTCACATAATAGAGAAAAAAGGCTAAACATTGATACTTAATAATTTATACATTGAACATGTTAAATTTATTACCTATTCTATGACCAGGAACTGGTTTCTCTCTCCTTTGGATATTCTGTGTAAGGTCTCAGAGAAATTCCCTATAACAATTATTCACCATCATGCTTCACCTACAGACAAGGTTGGGGTTGGTGATGGAGAAGATAGAGATTAGAAACAGCTTACCTAGCCATCCTTGTGAAGAATAGAGAAGGGAAAAACCAAATCTGATCAGTTCCATTCTCCTCTTTCTGTAATTTATCTTGTGAGTTTAAACTTACAACCCTTTAACCAAAGTGTTCCTGACACATACATACTCAGGTAGATTAGTCTGTAAGGGAGAGTCCTCTAGTTCTTAATAGTCCACTTAGAAGTCAAGTTCTGGGATCAGAAGGAGCATTCTTGGCCAAAGTCCATTGAAAAACTTATCTAGCAAAGACTAGTCAAAATACAGTCTTTAAAACAAATTGTAAATACCAAACTGGGACAAAGTTAGAGTCAGTTTCTAAGTATTAAAGTAAGTAGTGTTTCGAAGTTTTGTAAAAGGAGTTATCAGGCCAATGTTTCGATTTAAGGCCAGCTTTATCATCATAATCACTTACCATAGCAAAAGCCAGATGACATTGTCCAGAGCCATTCATAGTGCTCTGTCCTTCAAGCTGAAGCATCACCATGGAAAAGTCTTTAGTCCCAGAGTCATGCTGCCCCTCCCTCCTTCTCTCTCTCTCTCTCTCTCTCTCTCTCTCTCTCTCTCTCTCTCTCTCTCTCTCTCTCTCTCTCTCACACACACACACACACACACACACACACACACACACACACACACACACACACACATACACACATTCCTATAAGCCTACCCTTTGACTTCTCAAACCCAGATTATATCTAAACAGAAGACAATCCCTTCAAAGCCATACAAAGGATGCTAAGCAAACCTTGCCCGATTCATTTTACCATCTTAAAACAAAAAAAGTTAATCCTGTATCCACTTTCATTTTGCCACCTCTTCCCACACCTTCAGCCCCCAGTAAAATAATTCTTTTTTTCCATTGTACCTTCCCAAAGAGGCAGGGATGGGCGGGATGTGAAGTAGAGGAAAGAAGAATTCCTGTTTTCTTAAGGTAAAACCCTAACCTTCTCTCTAGAAGTTCCATGTTTCAGAGAAACTCAGACTGTCTCTTGTATCATGTAATATCGGATGCATATCTTTAACACAACACTGCCTAGAAAGTCTATTAGGATGTGCTAGTGCCATTACAAATATCTCTGTGATATAGAAAAACTAGGCTGATTTCCCTAGGATGATCTCTGGCTCTTCATCCTGTCCCCTCCTACCACCGCCAATCCACATTCCTTCTCGAATTTAAGCCAAATGAAGCTTCACTTGGCCTTGTCCCTGGACAGTCTTTGACACTTAATATGAATTTCACCCTATATACTCACCCTACTCCTATACCCCTGAAGCAGCTGAGCAGCCATTATTACTGGCTTCTGTCCATTATTTGTATGTTCTAACATTGGTGGGTCCACAAATATCTTAGCTCCTTTCCATCATTATTGCAATATATTTGTTGCAGGCCTTTCCAGCCTCTCATTCCCCAGGCCTGCCACAGCAACTTAACTAGGTTTGAAGCATCATAGAAATAATGATAGATATAGAACCAGGAAATCTGGGTTTGAATTCTAGCTGCAACCCTGTGGGATTAGATGATTCACTAAAATCTCTTAGTCTCAGTTCATGAGGAAATGAGGATAATACTTGTTCTTCTATCAACTTCACAGGCTCATTATTGAGAAAACTCTTCGTAAAATTTAAAGATGAGGGTGGGGACTAGATCTGTTATTTCACTGATATAGGGAACTACCAACAAAGAAACTCCTTCTAGAGACACAAGTTGGGACCTTCTCTGTAACTTAGAGTATTAGAGAGTCACCTAGACCACTCAGAGGTTAGAGACCTTGCCCAGACTCGCACAATCAGTGTGCATCTAAAGCATGATTTGAACCCAGCTCTGAGGCTGGCTTTCTACAATTTACTACACCAGGCTGCCTCTCTAAATTGCTACAGAAGTGGAGGTTATTGAGTCAGGGAGCATCGATGAAGGATCAGAGGATTCAAGATGATAGTTTCTTGAATTATGTCATCCTGGTGACATATAGGAGACATGTTATGATATCAAGATATTACTAATTAAAGGTCCTAGCCTTCCTATGGTCCATTATTGTAGAGAAAGTGTATATATTATATATATATATATATATATTGCCCTATCTCCAAAGGAAGCAAAAAAGGTCCATGTTGGGGGAGTCTGGGGTCACTCACTGAATATACAGCTAGTTCAACAGAGTTAGTCACTAGGTAAAGGATTTAGAGTCTAGTCTTTTTGTAGACCCAAACTAAGACTGTAGATGGCCCTCTTGAAAGTCAGAAAAGAGAGGACTTACTACCCTATTCATTACCTGCACATACATTTGAGCTAACTCTAGGCTTCTGAGAGAAGATGAAAAAAAGAATCCCATCCAACTGTGACTGTATTCTCAGATCTAGAAAAGGGGGTGGGTATAGGGGGCTATCAGAAGTCGATTTCTAAGGTTAAAACAGAGAACCATTAATGTCTAAGAGAAAGTGGAAATTGGAAAGACTTCAATATCAACTAGAACTGAAGAGTAGATACTGTGGGAGGGAGTGGTATGGGAGGGGGACATGCTCATTTTTTTTAGGGATGAAGAGGAGAAGGTGGTCAATCTCTGGGGTTTTTCGGTTGGTCAGCTATCTCCTCTCTCCTGTGTTTGAACTGGACCCCTCCTACACGCCCCCTCCCAAAGACCCATACCCTCCTATCATCCAGGTTGAAACTAGGGCCTTTTTCATCCCACCACCAGACCCCTCATGGTATAGTGGAAAGAGTATCAGATTTAGCCAAATGACATGAGTTTAAATTCTATTTCTGTTCCTTTCTAACTATGTGACTTAGAGAAAGGTCTTTAATATCTCAGAGACTCAATTTCCTTCTTTTAAAAAATATGGGTATAGGTCTAGATAGACTCAAAGATCCATTCTTGCTCAAAATCCTTTGATCAAATGCCATTTCTCACCCAGTACTGGACTAATGCCACCGCCATTGTCATTCCCAAGATAGGCTTCCCTCTGATCTATCCCTGAGCAGCCAAGGAGCAGGTTTATACTCTTCCTTGCCTTCCTACTTCCTATACACCATCAGTACTCCCTTGATGTTTTTTCATTGTTATTGCTTTCATAACCACACTGGCAGCCATGTAGGAGTAAGAGTGGAGGAATAAGTAAACACAAAGGTAACTAAGATCCTCAGCTCTTTGCCTAATCCATGTCTTGCGCTGTTCAGAAAAGTTAAACAGCAGCGAAGTCATCCAGCATTGATCTCTCTCCCTTGTGTGCTTTCCTACTAGGCATCGAAACCCCTGTCAAAGTTTCACTACTGTATCTGGGGTTCCTGATCCTCTGCTAATGTCTAAGCTTAACCCGAAGGAGCTGGACTTGGTGGAGAGGAGGGGAGGGAGAGGAAAGAGAAGCCCTACCCAGCCTACCCTTTTGTAGCCGTTCACTGCTTTTTCCTCCCACCCAAAGCCTGGCATGTTGAAGCTCCAGCTGCAGAAAGCAAGCAATTTGACAAGCAAGAAAGCAAGCTGACAATCCTTTCATCTTCTCCTTTCAGGGAAGGCCCCTATTGTGCTGCTCTGTATACATTAAGAGATCACTAAATGGTCATCAGATAGAATTAAATCTTCCCACCTTACGAAGTAAACATATTTAGCATCAGGCCATTCATTGGGAAGATGGCCAAGGGTGGGCAAGGCCCCAATTGCCTTTCCCCTCTTTCCGCTTTCCCATAGGGAGACTATAGGAAACTCTTCTTTCCTATCATTTCTTTCAATATTAAAACAAATGTGCTTTTGCCACCCTACTGTCTGGCATCCTAAACCTTCCATTCTGAGGAATGGGTTAGAAGTACCCACGGTTATCTAAGTCTCAAAGAACTGGTAATAGTTCTATCATTTGAACTTCTGCTTGGGATACATTCAGCTGAAACATGAAACACTAAATTTAGGTGTAATCAATCAATCAACCAACAGGCATTTAGTATGCATCTACTAAGAATGCCTACTAAGTGCTAGCTTTGAGGATAAAGATGCAAGGAATGAAACAATCTCTACTTAAGTTGATGGGATAGGATCATAGGATCAAACTTATAGAGCTGGAAGGATTTAGAGTACAGCTAGTCCAACTCCCTGATTTTACAGGTGTGAAGACTGAGGCCCAGAGAAGCTATATAACTTGCCTGAGGTTACATATGTGGCAAGCATCAGAGGCAGTATTTGAACCCAAGCCCACAGATGCCAGTGTTTTTTCCACTGTGCCAAAACATATATTCTAATGTAGGAGATAAAAGATTTTCAAAAAAGCCAAAGTCATCACCACATGTTAAAAGGAACAATAAAGGGAAGTTGTAAAAACCACTTTTCCCTGGGTAGTTAAAATGATGTCAGTTGCTATGTTCACTAAATTACTGTTCTGATGCCTCACTGTAGCACTGAGGGAATCCTAGGCTCTCAAAGGCTTTGCCAGTTGAGTTCACCCTCTGTCAGGTCCTACCACACTGGAAAGCTTTTCAGTATGGGAGGACCTGGTAATGGGCTATTTACATGTCTGTTGCCCAAGAATGAGCCTAGGTTAAGAAAGAGTAACTATCAAGTGATATGTTTTTTTTTCCTTCTGCCATGGCAATTTATGGATTATCTAATAAATCATAGAGATAATTGTCCTTTTTGTCCATGAAGGGAATGCCCACACCAATGAAATCATAGATCTTTCCAAGGTCGAGTACAGATTCCTTTCTGTCCAAGGTAACAGTGGGAGAAGGCTAAACCAAACAACCTTTTATGTTCCACTCAGTTTTAGGAATCTGCAGTTCTGGGACAGATTTGACACTAGCTTTCTAAAGATTAGAAACAGTATTTTTATCTTTTCTTCGCCCCTAACTCTAGAAGCACCCCCATTTTTGCCACTAATTCCTTCCTACCCATTCCCCATAGAAAGCCAATTTAGTTCCAGGATCTAGCACCAATGATATTAGGAAAACAAAAGTTCATGTTCTCTTCATAGCATAAGGGACACATGTCAGACTGTCCCAAGTGACTATTATATAGATCTTACTGTCCTAAGAGCAATTGATAATATGAGCCAATACTCCTGAGAGGGCATATGCCCTCTATATTCCTCCAGAGAAATTGTTGAAGGTTGAAACCAAACCACAACCCTCCAGAAACAACTTGGAACATCTAGAACCCCTAGACCATCTCAGGGTTTTTCAGAGTTCTGGGACTACAGGAAAAGAGAAAGGAATAGGACTCAATCTGTTCTTCCAGGGGTCTTCTAGCCTAAGAATCAACTCATTCATATATATGTGTGTGTATGTATACATATATATATGTATATATATATTTATATACACATATAAAATACATATGTGTGTATATAACCCACACACATATGTATGTATGTATGTATATATGTGTGTGTGTGTGTGTATATATATATGTATATATACATATATATATATATATACATATAAAACCTAATCCTGTCGTGATCATTTACCACAAATCCCCATCCCCAAGGTGATACCAGAGATTATAGAAGCTGTCCCAGGCCCCAAGCCACTGCTGTGTTGAAAAATATATTAAAAAAGAAACATATTAAACCATAAAAATAACTCCTTTCTCACTTTAAAAAAAAACAGTAAGGCCACATAAGGCACACCCCTACCTGAGTGCCTGATTGGCACTCTTCACCTGGGGAAGAAAGGGCTGCCTAATGATCTGAGATTGGACTGCATTCTTTTTTGCTGTTTAGTCATTTCAGTCCTCTCTGACTCTTTGTGACCCCATTTAGGTTTTCCTTGGTAGATATTAGAATAGTTTGCCATTTCCTTCTCCAGCTCATTTTACAGATGAGGAAATGGAGGCAAACAGGGTTAAGTGACTTGCCCAGGGTCACATAGCTAGTAACTGTCTGAGGCTGGGTTTGAACTCATAGCTTCTTGACTCCAGACCCAGTCCTCTATCCATTGCTCCACCTAGCTTCCCCAGAACAGCATTCTATGGTTCTCTATATGTGGAACCAAAGTCTTGGTAGCAGTCATGGACCTAACTGAGTCTTCTTGGGCATCTTGGGCCTGAAGGAGATCCCAGTGTTCAGTCAGGCCACATAGTAGAAGAACTTCCTTTTTCCAGGGAGGGTCTTACACCAAGCCAGACATAAAGAATATCTCGCTTAGGCTACTGAGATTCTAAATCTTCCTTCACACATTGGCCCAAGTGATACTTCTAAAGCACAGGCCTGACTATGCCACTTCCCTACTGAATAATGTTACCTCTAGGATCAAATACAAACTCCTCCATTTGGCATTTAAAGGCCTTCACAGCCCAGTTCCAAACTATCTTTCCAGTCTCGTTAAACCTCACTCCCTTTACATGTGCTATAGCTCAGTCAAACTTGCCCTTTTACTCTTCCTTGTACGTGGCATCCCATCGCCCCTCTCTCTCCCTTTATAAAGGCTGCATTCACTCTTCATCTCCCAATTTTGGGGACTTTTATAGTCAGCCCAATTGTCATCTCCTCTTTGAGGCCTTTCCTTACCACCTCCAGCCCCAAATACACTTGTGCTTCATCCCCACAAAATTACCTCCTATTGATTTCATATATATTTTAAACATATGTCTATGTGTACACGTCATATCCCCTGATGGAATGTAAGGTCCTCAAGCACAGGGACTGTTTCATTTTTGTCTTCGTAACCCCAACATCTCTCACTGCATCCAGCACACAAAAAGCACTTAGTAAATGCTCACTGATTTTTGGTTGACTGAATGACAGATAGGCACCAAGCATCATATTCATTTGAACTTCACGAGACTTCTCACCAGGGCTTACCCATTGGAAGGAGTAGAACGTGACCCTTGTAGTTCATTATTCAGCTACCTCCTAATCAACAATCCAGAGACAACCTATTTCAACCCTGCTCAGCTTCTTCTAGGGGTTAAAGAGTAAGCAGATTACTGAGACCCCAAGACATCCCCCGTGTCAGCCTAAATGAGGTTAGCTCACTGGAACGTGTCCTAGCTAAATAAGGAATTCCTGGCTTCCACGGTTAACTAGTGGAGCCATGCTCCACCCCTGAGCAAATCTGGGCAAGGTTGCTTCCCTCTGTTCAGGGAGAAAATTGTATCTATTTTTTGTTGAGACAAACATAGATCTAAAAGCAAAGGATAAAAGCCTGTTGTCATTCTTTTTAGCATCCAGATTTTGAAAAGGATCAAGACCTGTGTTCACACTGGTAACACTGAGGGACTCCGAAAGAACGCTGGATTTGAAGTCAGAAGACGTGGGTTCAAATCTTGGCTCTGCTTACTTATTACCTGTGCGGGCTTGGAGAATCACTTCCCGCCTCTGAACCTGTGTAAAATGAAGTGGTTTGAGCAGATGACCACTAAGGCCCCTTCCAACACAAAATGTGTGGCTTAAGCCGTATTAAGAAAAGTAGGAAGTGGGGCTGTGGAGGAGAGGGAGAAGAGAGCTCCTGGGTTCAAATCTTGAACGTGTTTAACTTTGGGTGATCTATTTGACTGTTCTGGGCTTCTACTTCTTCTCTGTCAAGTAAAGCTACTCAATGTTGTACTGTACTAATCTCCCTCAGAAACTGCTCTAAGAAAATAACTGATGGGAATGCATAGACTGGCAAAGAGGACCAAGCTAAGGAAATATTAAATAATAATAACAATATTAAATTAATAATAAAGAATGCCACAACAAGGAAAAGGAAAAAGGGCAGCCTGTCAATTGCACCTCTTTAATATATTTTAAAAGTTTCCAAATAAGACGACTGATACAGTCAGTTCATTAGAAAATAAAGTGTTTATTAAGAAACTATACACTGAACACTCCTATAAGTCTCTGTGGAAACGCAACGTCCCATTGTCATAGCACAAGGTGAAAGTGATGGCAGGATAAAGAATGTTGGGATGGATGATGCCTGGGAGGCCGGAAATGAGGTAATGATTTACAATAATTAAAAAACATCCTCATGCTTACTCCTTAAAGCCACACACTTGGGAGCAGGCCCTGTTCCCTCAGGCTCAACAGGGAGCATTGAGGAATATAAAGGCTGCTATGAAGCAATGGGGAGACCGGAAAGGCAGGGGGCAGGGTCGTAGGGGGCTTGAGTTATCTCAGTAGGAGAGACAGGGTACATCTTGAAGCCCTGGGGTAAAAATCAACCATCCACATATAGTTTTGGGAAATAGAGGGGAGGCTTAGGCCTCACTACAGAGGGGAAGGAGAACTTGAAAAGTTTAGAGTCTTTTCTGAAAATCCTATAGAGGGATCTACAAAATCAGTCTTTAGGTCTGATGTGAAAACTTCTACCCAGCAGGATTTCAGAAGTGAGAATGGGAAAAGAAAAAATTAACACTGAGACAAAATTTCCAAAAGGAATTTTAAACTTAGGAGGAAATAGTAGAGATGCTCAAAGACCCCCAACCCTCTAAGGCCCATTGCTAGACATCTCATGATTAGGAGGATACACTGCAGCCTGCATTGTATTCCTCAAAGGGGGCAGGCGCTGGGGGGCTTTGGGTAGATAAGCCAAGTCAATTGGTCCAACTGGGAAGTATGTCAGGAGAATCTGATGTTGCCAGAAAAAAGTGTTCACCCTTGCTTAAATTATCAAAACTATGCTTCATTTCTTCCAATGAGGAAGAGACCTGAAGTTGGAATATACTCTGAAAAGATGCTGAGCCCCCTAGCCCTTCCTTCTCTCCACTGGACTAAAAGGTTTTGTTGGTTTTGTTGTTGGTTTGGTTTTTTTGTTTTTGTTTTTGTTTTCCGCAAGAGGAGAGAAGGGAAGAAAGTCCTCTCCCTTGGGGAATGTGGCCATGGAGTAAGACATGAATCAAAGCAAACAAAGGAAACACAAATATTGACCAGAGAACAGGATTGACACTTCCATTGGTGCTGGGGAAGGGCCACAGAAGGCCAATTTTAGCTTCTTTTCCCCCTTCAGTTCATCTTTGCCTTGAAGGTGTGTATAAATTGGGTTCCAAAGATTCTCAGATTCAAGAACAAGAGACAGGGAGAAAAAGAGAAGATCCAAGGACGGTGGAGAGGCAGAAAGGGCCACAGGGCCCTTGCTTCTCTGGTCCCCATGGTCTTGGCAGAGTGGCCAATTCAATGGCCTGATCTTTCCTTCCCATGGCAAAGGCAAGGCATCCTGCAGGCAAAGCTCATCAAAACAGCAGAGTTGGGGGACAGAGAAGCCAGAGAGGAGGCTAGAGAAAATACTCATCTCCCCTTGGGAGTTTTCTAACATTTGCACACACTGGGAGCCCTCTTCTTATAGAAGAGGACATGAGGAGATGGGAAGGGAGGATCATGTCAAAGTAAGTACAAATTGCTCCACCAAAGGGGAAAAATGGTTTCCCTTCTTCCCTCTGGGACCCTAAATCGATGCCAACACTCAAGTCTGGCTTTTCCTCTCTTACCAGGCCGTTTCCACCTCTGTGCAAGTGCTGTCTGTGGCTCTTCCCCAGTCTGAGGTCACATGGGTGGCAGCGAGGTCACTAAGAGGGCGACATGGTGTCCCAAGGAGAGCCAGGGAGACCCACAAGTGTCCAAGTAAGGAAAGCAAGGCCAGAGTGTGGCTGGGCTCTGCCAGGCTTGACTTTTGCTGCTGAAGAGGTGGTGTTTATTTTCTTTTATTTTGTATTTTTTTTTTGTAAAGCAAGAAAACTAGGTGTATTTAAAAGATAGCTCCTAGAGCACTGGTTTTTTGTTTTTATTTTTTTAATTTGCTTTATTGGTTCTCACCATGATGGTGCCTTGAAGGAAGGTAGAAGGAGCACAGTGATCATTGGAGAAAAAGGGCAACCCTGCCATTGGCCAATGGGAGACCACCCATTTCTGTTGGTATTAAAAGGTGTGTTTGTAGGGGAGTGGGGTGCGCACAGGTGGTTTGCAAAGTGTTCCGTTTAGCAGCCCTGGATCCAAACAGAACAATGGCCTACTGCTTCCAACCTCTCTTAGGGCCCAGCCTACCAAGGTGACATCAGACCAGGGAGGCTGTAAAGGAGTTCTAAAAGCCATGGCGTCCTTTGCTGAAATAAACATTGACATCCTCAACATAAATGCCACGGTTAAGAGGCTTGGGATGGCCAGGAAGGCTTATTGGATTCAACATAACTTCTCTGAAACCTAAAAACAAAACAAAACAGAACAAAACAGAAAAAAGAAAAAAGAAAAAAATAAAGTAAACCAAAAAACTCAAAAGAAGTTCCAAACTAAGGGACAGAAAACAGAGGGGAGATTGAAAAGGGGACAGCTAGAGATATAGTCAGAGGTAATACTGAGGTATATCGTGAATAGTAAAATCAATTAACAGGGAAAAGGGAAAGGTGAGGGGGCCAGGGAGGGGGATGGGGGATAAAATTAAAACCAAGCACTGTCCGAAGGACTGGAAACACCCTCTGCTGCTGCCTCTGCTGGACGCCTCCAATTAGCCTGGGAAAAGGGTGCGGGGAAGTCAGACTACCTAAGGAAGAAGTCCTGGACTGACCCTAAGAAGGCTTCCTAAGTCTCTCTAAAATTGGGTTTCTCCCTCCCTAGGAAGAAGATTAGATTTCTCCCATTTCGAGTTTGGGGTAAGGTGACTTCTTGGAGGAAAAGAAAGTCCTGTTAAGGGACTGAATAACTATTGGCCACAAGTTAAAAGCCCCTGGCAAGCATGAGGTGGAGAACAGGTAAGAAGAATGGCCTTGGAGGTGGATCACAAACTACCAGGTCTACAGAACTAAAAGAGAAAGCTCTCTTCACCTAGGATCTATGTTCTCAAGGGAGGCCCTGTCATTTCTACCACCAGCAACCAATAGGAAAAATGTCACAATAACTGCGACACACATATGTGTGTATATGTATATACACATATACATATATATGTGTATGTGTATATAAACACATACATATAAATATATATTATATATGTATATATAGAAAGGAAGGAAGGAATTTTTCTGAGACTGTCATTTTTCCTTATTTGCCTAATCTATTCAACCAGTCTGATGGAAAGCATGGAACAAAAAAAAGCACCTGACCTCTTAGCATTCCCATGATGTCAAATCAGATGGGGATGGAATCATCCCCATAGGATCAACAGACGAAGCAACCAGATTCAAAGGTGGGGACCTCCTTAGAGTAATAGAGAAAGGATCCTAAAGTTTGCTCCTTTTTCTCTCTGCATAGCTCTGGGCTTAATAAAGAAGAGTCCTATAGTCGGGTAATCCAAAGCAGATCCCCAAATGGAAACTATTTTTTTAAATTTCAGATTAAAACGAACATTGATATGAATACAGAACAAACTTGGTCTGGACTAAAGGATATAAACTGTGTGTGAGCATGCATGAATAATTGTGTGTGTGTGTGTGTGTGTGTGTGTGTGTGTGTGTATGAGAGAGAGAGAGAGAGAGAGAGAGAGAGAGAGAGAGAGCAGGAAGGGATGTGGGTAAAGATGTGGTTAAGATAGGAGGGAAGAAGAAGAGAAGGGGAAATAAAGAAGACATTAATTGATCTAGGGCACTTTTTCCACATGTCAAATTCTGTCCCCATAAATCTCCTCCCTCTGATCCTAGAAGTCATCATAATCAAAGCAGGACTGAACTACGAAGCTCTGAGTATTGAAACACCTTAGGTAGGAACTTAGGCTGTTATCAACTTCTGCAAGAGATGGGATCCTTCTCATAGGGTTGTTTTGGCAAGAAGAGTTTGGAGAAGAAAGGTTACTGAGAACAACACACTCAATGGAACATGGGTCCTCAAGGGAGAGAACAAAGGAGATGGGAATAGGGGAAGAGGAAGGGTAGGTTATTGTCAGCTTTATTCTGAAGCTGGATGAAGCTATTCCTTTCTATTCCTCTTTTGCTCTACTTTGACATCCCCCTTAATTCTGCCTGAGATACTCAAGAAGATTTCTCCTTCTGAGGTTCTCCATATATATATACATACATATATATACATATATATATACATATATATATACACACACACACATACATATATGTCTTCAGTGATGGTATTCCACCCCATTTCAGTTGTGTACTAGGATGGCACTTTATAGGCATGGCAAAGAGTTAAGGTCTGATGAAAGCTTCAGATATTTAGAATCAAATAAAGGATGGAAAATAATGACTAGGGCACAAAGACCAAAACAAATAGTTTCCTTGAGCCCTGACAGCAGTGGTGGGAGGTAGGAGGAAGGAAAAGCTAGTATTGAGCCCCAGTTCCATACAGAAGGGAAATTACTTTCCTGAGGCTTATGGCCAAAACTAATGATCAAACCAGAATCAGAGCTCAAGGCCTTCCTAGCTCCTACATTTAAGCTGCTCTGCCTGTTTGAACACCTGGTCTATTTGACACACATGATCTGTGCTCACATCCTTCAATCCAGTACAACCAGATTCAGAAATTGGCTCTATCTCTTTTGTACAGGTTAGAAACTGAGATGGGTCATGTTGGGTTTAGTCACTGGTCATGCATTGAGCTTAACTTATTTCTGCTCCCCCTCCCCACAACACACACACACACACCTTCCTATACTCAGAACTGCCCACATTGTTTACTCTGTGAACCAGAATGGTTGCTTCTTCTACCCTTGGACCTGAGAACCCCAGACACAAGATCTAATTAATCTCCTTTATGTAACAGATGAAATAATTAATTTCCAAAAGGAAACAGAGTTGGTTCTTCTCATCTTTTGGAAACTAGGTACCCATGTGAGGAAGGCAGAGTTATCTTTTACCCTGGAAAGGCTATAAACATAAGGAATGACAGACTCCTGAACCACCTGAGACCCTATAGTTCTAACCCCTGGGAAACAGGCATTCCATAGTTTCCACTGTGAGAGTGAGAGCCCCTCCAGAGAGACTCCAATCCCGGCCAGCCACGTGGTGTCCGAGGGCCCTTTAAGGCTCCATGTCGGATTCATTAAAGAGAGAGGCCAAGAAGTGCTGGCGTCCTTGCCAAGGTATCCACTGCTGCCTTCATGAACATGAGCCGGTTCCCATATGAGCCGGGATCCGAAGTTTGTTTTCTCTGGAACTCCTTTTCGGGTGGAGCAATTCCAAGATTCTAAATGCTGAAGTCTGATAGCCTGAGAGGCACCACTCCAAGTTTTCTGGTTCCTCCCCCTCTCCCTAAGAAAAACCCCTGAGCAGAAAGAAAATGTATTTACTGTTACTCTGTGTCTGGGGTTAGGGGTGTTTGTATTTGTGTGTGTGTGTGTGTGTGTGTGTGTGTGTGTGTGTGTGTGTGTGTGTGTGTGTGTGTGAGGGATGGTGACTCTACCACAGGGAAAGATTGGGCTAACAACTGACTGGCAGGTGGGGAAGATGGATGAGTATACCTTCAAGCTTCCTTCCTGGGGAGAAGGTCTGCTCTGCTCCCTCTACTTCATCCCAGCTCGAGTCAATCCCCTCCTTTCTCCACATCCCCCTAGGCTACCAAAGGTTTAGACAAAGCTGCTTGTACACCCTGGAACTAAGCCTGATCTCCAAGAGCTTCCCAGGTGTATTTTTATAAAACAAGCCAGACACTCTGAGGTCATTTGGGGAAGATGGTGTGAGTAGCTGGGAGAGGGAGGGAAAGAGGATTGTTAAAGGACAGGACAAGGAGTGAGGGACAACAGCACTGTATACCCACTGAACCAGATAAAGGGTTTGGAACATGTGCCTCTAAGATTGGTTTAAATCCTCATAGGTGAGTCATGGGATTTTAGGCCTCCGAGGAGAAGAAAATGTCCTACTTCCATGTCAGCTAATAGATATCTTGGGCAGAAAGCAGAGAGCTGCCTTGAGAACTTTGTCTAGACAATCCCACCTCCCCCCGCCCCCATATATTCCCTTCTCTAGTTTCATTCAGGTCTTTATGAGCAAGTGTAAGAGCCCTTCTTTGCTTGCAGTATCTGCCACCTGGAACAACCTCCCTGAATCTTCTGCCTACAGGACTCCATTTCATCTTCTCCCAGCCTCTCCCCTCTTGCTCTCTCCCTGTTATTTGTTATGTGACCGTAATTTTATTACCTAGCTCCATAAAGTGCTTCGGGTTATAGCAGGGATAAAAGACCCAATACTAAATGAGGCTCAACTGGATTATTTTCAAACATTTCCTTTTCAAATGTATTCATTTGTCATCCTAAAGTCGCTACATAACAATAACACTTAGCGTTTACACAGTACTTCTTGTTTGAAAAGTACTTTGTAAGAACTCCTAGACTCCAGAAAGGAGTCCTGGTTATGGTCAGTGACAATTTATCACATGGAAAAATGAGGCAGAGAGGTTAGTTAAGAGACTTGCCAAAGTCACACAAACAGTGATGGTGGGCAAAAAAAAAAAAAAAAACCTGATGCCAGATCATTAGGAGTCTCATTCTTAACTTTTCCAAACCAGAGAGGGAGGCTATTCATGGCTTTCTTCCTTCTTTCTCTAAAAGTATAGAGCCTTTCTGTCCCTATATTTCTGAAACTGGACAGCCTTGTTTGGGAGGTATGGCCAAGGATGGTCAGGTAAGGAAGAGAAGGGGATGCCAAGCTACAGCAATTCTACTAGTGTGACCCACTTTCCACATGATTCTCTGGAGTCCAGATGTTTACATATTGAAAATTAGTGACAGGGAAACAAAAGTTCTCTTTCTTAGAGGTTGGGGAAGAGAGTGGGAAAGACAATGGAGGAAGGAGGAATAAACCAAATTCTAGGCAAGAATGCCAAATCAAATCTTACCTGGGGTTTTCTTTCTTTTTTTTTTTTTAACTCTCTACCTAAACCTGTAAGTAGCCCAAAGCTGGTAGTGGCATGGCTCCTTTTGGTTTTTCTGTAACAACCATTAGTCATAAGGAGATAGAGAGTCAGAAAAGAAATCAGAGGCTATCCAGTCTAGCTCCCTTGTTTTATAGAATAAGAAATTAAGGACAAAAGAATTTAAGCGACCTGTCCAAAGTTATACCAGAATACATAAGGAGCCAGGATTCAAACTCAGGTCTGGTAACACCAGATTCTTGGCGTAAATATGAATATCCTTTTTCTATCCCGTTGGTGCACCAATGGTAGGAACTGGAGTTTTCAAAAGGATTTCACTCGAAGGCCATTTTGAGACAGTGGGAGGTAAAGAGTTGGAGAGGCAACTGAGGTCTTTTTTTTTTAACTCTCAAGAGTACATAATGGTGAGGTAAGCTCTATCAAATCTTGTCATGGAAGCTAGCACAAGCTTTCTGAGTTCACTCTGCCCACCTTCCAACTATCTGGAATTTTGGGGTTAACACTGTGGCCCGTTGCCATATCGTTTCAGAAGTACATGCCTTTTCATCCAGGACCTCCTTAAACTTGAGGTTCCTCCTCTAATTCAAACTAGTTTTTTTTTTTTAATTTTCTTTTGTTTGTTTTTGTTTAGGTAAATAGCAATTGTCTTTATTCTGGCCAGAAACTTTCAGGGTCTTCCCCCTCCCAGACTGATTCTTTTGTGAAGGCAAACTAGGTCATCTTTTTGCCTCAGCTCTCACCTAGCCTTTAACTCTACTAAATGGGCATTGTCTCAGACAAACTGAGACCTGGGAAAGATTTTATTTTAAAAAGGCCAAGATCTTCCATTGCACCCGGGCCATCCTAGTGATCTCAACCTATGTTTTGACAATGGATTCTGATGATTCTGGAGAAGAGAGCGAGGCTAATGACTCTGAACAGCTCTGCCTCACTTAAATCCAATTCACTTGCAAGTCAAGACATCATATTGCTGGTGACATTGGTCCCCTTTGAAAAGGAAGGGCTAACAACAGTTTTCTTTTAGGGTCTTCCCAACACCTTTCACAGATTTACTTTCAGGAGTCTTTGTTCCTCCACAACATAACAACATCCAAGAGTTAGGGAAAGGTCATTTCTTCACAGAGGGATTGGTAGTGGGGGACCAGTAGCAGACGAAATTTCTCTATGCCTGGCTATCTTGGAAAATCCATGAATAAAGCAGAGGGAAGAGTTTTCTCTCTTATGGACCCAGGAGCCTAGGCACACTCTTTACAATTGTCTTAGCTTGAGGGCTGTGTAAACATCCCCTCCTTTCTCCCTGCAGCCACAGCATTCTTGTCTGGCCTTTCTCCTACTTACTATATTTTCATCCATTTGTAGCACTGTAACCACCAACTACCACCATCATAATAATTTGCATTTATCTAGGACTTTCCATTTCAAAAATTAAAAACTCTGTCTAGACATTCACTCACTTATCCTTACAATACCCCTGGGAGATGGGGCCAAGAATAATGAGAACTGACAACATTCCCATGCTCTAGTCTAGATGGAGAATGGGGTTCAGAGAGGGGAGCTGATTTTACTCAACATCACATAGTAAAAGAGTGGCAGCTCTGAGAATGGAAGCCAGGATTACTACTGGATGAAACTCTATCTACCTTCTTACTATATTCTTCTGCCTCTGTCCACTAACACTGGCTTGTGCTGAGCTGACTCAGAGTGGACACCAAGGAGTGTCCAAGTGAAGGCCAAAAAATGCCTCTTAAATGACCCTTTTCTACTTTCTCAGTTCCCAAGCTGTGCATTCACTGACTCTCTCTGAGGGTACAAACATCACCAAGGATGCTCTGCAGCCTCCTGGGATGTTGGAGCAACAAACAAAAAGTTCAAGACAAGATTGTGATTACCTAGCTCAGCCCTGGCTCAAAGGCTGTTTAACTATTGCTTTCCTTGAGAATCTCCTGAAGTATCTCTTTGCTTTTGCCATATCCAAATGTTTGTTATTTTCTCCTCAAAAAATTGACCTGAAAATTAAAGGCACTGGCCCCAATATGGGCAGCTCTGAAAAGTAGTTTGATCCATGAGAAGTGAGCTTTTTTTCCCCACTCAGCCCTTCCCCTGTAAATACCTCTTGAATGACCCAACCTCTAGATCCTCAAGGTTGAGTAAAGCCCCCAAAATGGCATCGTGACAACCATCACCGACAAAATCAAACCATGAACACCATCTAGTCAGTTCCGAAAGTTACACAGAAACAGTTATGTTTCTAAATTAGAGGAGGTAAACCCAAATAAAAAAAAACTCACAGCTCAGGAACAGATCTTTTTACATAATAAAGAGATAGTCTGCCTTTCTTGGTGGTCAGAGATCAGGTTTGTAGCCTCAAAAATATATGGGAATTACCTTTACAATGTTAATTTTGGGAGACAGGGCTAAAACTTGTATTATAATCTAACTGTTATGATAGGACTCTTGAGAAGAAAAGCGATTAGATTGCATTGGGAAGTATACCTAGATTCATGTCATGATAAGCTGCCTTACAAAAGGAATCTATTATATATCTAAATTGTACCAGAACTTGTGAGAATTTCACACCCAAATGATGTTAAACTCTGATCTTCAACCTAAGAATGATGTCTACCTTTTTTTGGAATGATTTCTTGGCACTGCTAGGGAAATGAACAAAGCCAAAAGAGGGTCAGCATCCATCTACTTTCCCCTAACCCACTTACCGACTTTGCCAAGTCTGCTTCCAGCTGTACACAGATGCTCCAAGGGAGTTTGCTGAAAGTGAATTTACACCTAAAATGGTTTAGCTCACAAAGTTGTGGCTGAGGGTGAGGAGCAGGCATGATGGGAGTATAATTCTATGCCAAGGTGAGAAAATAAGGCATGGATTTTGTGGAGATATCTTTTAAAAACTGTGGCAGTAAACTAAGTGTTGGGTTTAACTACTCTTTGGGGGAATTGTAAGGGACCACTATAATAAATGTCTTGCATGAGTTCTTTTTCCCCTTCCCCCTTTAGGTTGAAGGAAGGGAGAGATCTGTAGTCACCAAAAAGGCTTCTTGCTTATCTGAGAGTTCATCTGTGATTGTACAATACAGAAAGAAAATGGCATAAAAAATAATGCACCCTCATTATAATTTAGAGTTTAGCTATGTCGGTATTCAGAACTGAGAGTATTCACCTATGTTTACAATGCCAAAATGGGAGGAGCCTACCAGGGCATGAGCTCCAGACCTAAACTGAATCATGGTGACAGAGATAGGCCTGGTGAATTGTAACTAGAAAATAGCTTAGTAAGTTTAGGTACCAGGGGTCTGCATTTGGTAGCTTGTGTTTGTAAATGTTCTCAAATAGCTACGACTATTTTCAAAATATTTCTGCATTCTTTTTTCCCTTTGCAAATAAATCATATAAAATATTCCCTTGGGATCTGGACTGTATATCACCAGGGGTAAGAAGGGAAAGAGGAAATGGGCATCAAGATAGGATGGTAGTGGAAGAAAAAGAATGTGGGAAAATAGTTCAGAACGGAAGGCAGTAGATCCCTGAACCTGGGTGGTCGGCCAGGTTCTGGCGCCAAGGAAGTCAAAGAGCTATTATCTTCAGTTAGAAGTTAGAGATTAGCACAGTTTAGAATAGATTAAGAAAGGAAGCCTCTAGGCACAGGGCCTTCTGATAGATCTCTCGAGATGGAGTTGAGACCTCAGGTATGATTGTAGTCAGCAAGTTCCATGGCCTAGCATAACATTTTTTGTTTGTTTTTCACAAAGCACTCTGTATTTGGTAACATTATTGCACTATGTTGGGGAAAAATTGTACAAAGAATCCCAACGTACCCTCCCTTGTTTCTAAGTTGGAATATCTCATATCTAAAGGGAAGGAGTTATGCCAAGATGTTATGCTGTCCAAACTACCTCTGAGCCAGAGGTGAACTTGGCCAAAAGAAAGAGAACATGAAATTTCTTCCATGCCATGATTTGGATAATGTGCCAGCAGTGGCATGAATATATGATGAAGTAATTGACATAAAAAGACACAAACATGGGGCTAGGCGAGTTGTATAGTCAGACTATAGACTAATTTTAATGGAGTTACTACGGTACTTTATACAGGTTAATTGCTGAGTCATCCTGACTTCTCAGAAGAGTACAATGGAGCATTGGTTAATATTTTTTATCTCCTTGTTCCTGGGAATTGAAACATTTCTATTCTTTCCAATGTAGATAACCATACTGAAATATTCTGTTCTTTTTCATACGGGTAATCATACTGAAACATTTCGATTCTTTCCCATATGGATAATCAGCTGCGAAGGTGGGTTTTCTTTGCCACATCTTATCTTATCTTATCTTAGACATGGCCTTTTGCCTTGCATAGACCCTTCCTCAATTGATCCTGCCATGCAGAGATCTAAAAAGGCTGCTTTGCAGAGGTCTAATAAGGCCTGAACAGGATATAGCTAGCTCTCCACATGATAAGATGACTTCTTAGGTAAAAAGAAAGCTTGGTTGGGGAACACGGCAAATATTTCCCTCAGTATATCACCCTATTTCTCTTTCCTTTCATGGACAAGTTCTCAGAAAGAATCATCTTTCTATCTTTCTGCTTCCATATCCTCAACACTCATTCATTTCTCAGTTCTTTTCATTCAAGTTTCAGACTTCACCAGTCTACTGAAATTGCTCTCTTTCTCAGACAACCTAGATCTCTTAATCAAAATATAAAACAGGCCTTTCTTAGTCTCCATCTGCTTTGACTTCTGCACATTTTGACCACCTCCTCCTGAAATGTTGTATTGGAAATCTAAGAACTTTGGTGCAAATTTTTGCTCTGCAATTTATTACCTATATATCACTGGGTAAATGTTTTAACCTATCTGAGCCTCAATTTCTTCATCTGTAAAATGAAGAGGTTAAAACAGATGAACTCTAAGCTTCCTTCTAGCTTTGTTCCATAATTTCTTGACTGTCATGATTCTCCTGCTTGTTTGACTGCTCTTTGCTGATTCATCATTCATCTTCCACTTCCAAAGTGTAACTGGGCTTTCTTCATCTCTGTCTCTGTCTCTGTCTCTCTCTCTCTGTTTTTCTCTGTGTCTCTCTCTCTCTCTTGCTCCCTCTCTGTTTCTCTCTCTCTTGCTCTCTCTGTCTCTGTCTTTCTCTCTGTGTGTCTCTTTCTCTGTCTCTGTCTGTCTCTCCATCTGTCTCTCTGTCTGTCTTTCTCTGTCTCTGTCTCTCTCTCTCTCTATGTCTCTCTCTCTCTTTCTCACCACAATTGGAAGTATGAAAGAAGCTTTAACCTGCTCCAATTTTCCAACCTGGGCCAGTTCACACTTCTTGTCAGCATGGTAGCCCTTTGCTCCCGGGAGCTCACTATATTGATGGCAGATTTAGTGCAGACATGTGATCAACTTTAGCCCTACTGAAGCTCAGAATTTCCAAACCCAAGCAATCCACCAACAACAGGAACTCCAAGCATGTGCCACATACCCATAGGTCTCTTTTTTGGCTATCAGTTTCTCTCCTCTCTAATTTAATTTCTAAAATTTGCTAAAGTAACTTTTCAGAGGCATAGGCCTGACCATATCACTTACCCGCTCAAAAAAAAACTTCATTGTTCCTGTATTTCCTCTAAAATACAGAAAAATTTCCTTAGCCTGGAAATTAAGGTTCTCCATGACCTGGTTTAAATGTCCCTTTCCAGCCTCATTTCACATTATTCCCCTTCAATCAGTTGCATTCTAGCCAAATTGGACTACTAGCTGTTCCCCAACTCAACCTTCCATCCCCTACATCTATGAATTTATTCAAACTACTCCCTAAACCTATAATATTCTTCTTCCTCATTCTGCCTCTTCAAATTCTAATCATCCATCAAGGCTCAGCTTAAGGGGGTTGGGAAACCTCCTTGATTCTCTGAGTTGTAAGTATTCTCTCCCATCTAAAATACCCTTTTATTTGTTTATCTATGTACTTCTTGCAAACCTTCCATAAAAGGCAAGCTCCTTGACAAGAGAAACTGCTTCATTTTTGCATCTCTAATGCTTAATACAGAGCCTGAAACACCTGATGAGTGTCAGTACTTTCTTGAGAAACAGAGGTCATCAAACTTTATTTCCCCATTTTTCCTTTCAACTTCTAAACAACTTTGTCTCTACAGCTATCCTTTCTTCCTTCCCTCCTTTATAACATCTCCTCTCCCTCCAGCATCTGCGGTCTCTCTCTTCCCTGACACCTTCCTCCCTGCCTGCGAACAAGAACAAGCCTCTCCTATCTTCATATCTTCAAATGATCTTGCTATCATTCTATTTCGCCTCTTTCTTTCATTGTCTAACACTTCAAATATGTACTCTCCAACTGATACCTCCAATCACTCTCTTTCTTTAATCCCCTATAAACTGACTTCAAAACTGTCTCCTGTTTTGAAATTGCATTCTCCAAGGTCATAGTGATCTTTAATTACCAAATCAGAGATATCACAGAATGCCAGAGTTCTAAGGGATTTCAGAAGCCATCTAATCCAACCCAGGCTAAAAAATAATGATAACGATTCTAACCAAGCTAGAATGCATACAGCACTTTAAGATTTGTAAAGCCTTTATAAATATTATTTCATTGATCCTGACACCAACCCTGGAAGGTAAGTACTATTATTATCCCCATATTAGAGATGAGGAAACTGAGGCAGGCAGAGACTAAGCCATCTGCCCCATATCGCATGGTATCTGAGGTCATATATGGACTCAAGTCTGCCTGACCCAAGATCTAATGCTTTATCCTCTGTGCCACCTAACTGCCTCATAACATAACCTCATAAGCTGAAGAAAAAAAATTCCCTTTATAATATGTCCAACAAATGGTCATTTAGCGAAGAACTCTAATGAAAAGGAACCTCTTATTTTCCAAGGCAATGCATTCCATTTTTGGCTACTTCTAAATGTTATTTCATTACATCCTTATATACTTAAGTACAGTAAGCTTTTTTCAGTCTTCCATCTCCTTGATTTTCTCCACAACTTGTGACACAGTTGGCCACCCTTATCTGCTCGAAACTTTCTTCATCTACACCCCCTGTCTTGTTTCTACAATTCTACATTTCCTTAGTTTTTCCTTTTACCTCTCATACTACACAGCTCCTTTACTATCTTCTTCACTAGATCCTATGCCTATACAATAAACATTGGTTTTCCCTTGCATTTTACTTAGAAATCCTTTTGTCATCTTCCTTCATACTCTTTTCATTGGAAATTGCATCCATTCAAATGACTTTAACTATCAACTTAATGTAGCTGATTCCTAAGTCTTTACCTTGGGATTCACTCTCTTTGCTGAGATCTAAACTAATTTCTAACTGTCTGCCAGACATACTTATTTAGTCTCACTTCCACCTTGGATTCAACCAATCCAAAAGAAAGATTCTCTCTCCAAATTACAGGTGTATTTATGTGTGTATTTCCCCCTAATCTCTAAAGTTTAGAAATACATAGCCATCTTTGAAGCTTTCTTCTCTCCTACTACCTGTATCCAGTCAAGCATCTCTTCATCCCATATTTTGGAATCTTTCTCTTTCTTCAAGGCTCAGATGAAGTGACAGCCTCTTTCTATAAAGCATTCCTTAATCTATTTGGTTGTTAGAACTTTTTTCTTCCTCAAATTTTCCATTAACACTTTATCTAATTTCTCCCTCACTCCCTACATTCTCTATCTTATATTATGTGTATCTATGTGTATATTGTAGTTCTCTAAGGAAATACAATCACTTTGAAGGCAGGGACTGTCTTTGTCGTTCAGTGTCTTGAACATAGTGGATGTCTAATAAATTTAGGAGTTCAGTCATTTTTCAATCAGGTTCAACTCTTCACAACCCCACTTGGGGTTTTTTTAGTAGAAATACTGAAGTAGTTTGCCATTTCCCTCTCCAGCTCATTTTGCAGATGAAGAAACCAAGGCAAATAGGGTTAAGTGACTTACCCAGGGTCACACCGCTAATAAGCGTCTGAGGCAAGATTTGAAATCACCAAGAAAAGTCTTCTGGACTTCAGCCCTGGCCTCTAACCACCGCTCCACACAGTTGCCCTGTCTAATAAATATTTGTATGGAATTGAAGTCTCATGGAAACTTCTTTTGTGCTATCATTAGTAATATCCATTATTTCCTATCCATTCTCATTGCCTCTACCCTCCTTCAGAGCCTTAACATGTCATCCTAAATTGCTACATTTGCCATCACACCTCTGGCCTCTTTTCCCTCCAATCTATCCTACATACCACTGGTAATAATATTCTTAAAACATTGCTTTAATGACATCAGTCCCCTTCTCAAAACTCTTAAGTTGATGTTCATTCTAGATGGGATAAAGTTTAGGCCCCTTAGCTTCATATTCTCATCACACAAGCTGAACCCAAACCAATGGCCCTCCCCTAAAGGAACCCTCTGCTCCCAGAAAATATGCTTATTCACCATATAGGAAACCTGCCTCCTGGTTTCCCACCTTTGCACATCTCTTCATGCCATCTGTCTGAGTAGAATGGCCTAATCCACTTTCTGCCATCCTAAAATCTATCCCTTCTTCAAGATCCAGATGAAATTCAGCCTTTTCCAGAAAGCTTTCCTTGATCACCCCAGGCTAAAGTGCTTTTCCTTCCTCAGAACTCCCAGAGCAATTATTTTCTTGACAATTAGTTGAGCAATTAATCATGTGCTATATCTTCTATTATTGTCTTAAATGGTTATTTAAATCCTTTTGTAGTTTTTTTAATTGTTTTACATGTTAATGTAAAAAAGTAAGATGTAGTGTGATAGAGTAAAAAAAGAAAAAAGAAAAGAAAACCCATTGGATTTAAAATGAGAAGACCTGAGTTCAAGACCTTGATCTGACCCTTCCTGGCTTTATGTCTATTGGGTGAGTCATCATCAATCAAGAATCAATTTGTGTATCTGGAAAAATGGGATGATAATAACAACCAAAATAGCCAAGTGAGGAAATTACTTGGTAAAATTAAAGCACAAGATGAGGTGAATTTGTTGGTCTTGTATTTTTTAAAAATATCATTGGCATCAATAATGATGGAGATGATGATATAGGGATTTTTCGGCTCCTCAGCTAGATTATACAATTCCTGTGCACATAAAGTATCTAATACTTCTTTGCATCCTCAAATTCACAATTCTTGCAAAGAATAAGTACTCAATAAATCATCTTAGATTGGGTTTGATTTATATTAGCCATGCTATAGCAAGTTTCCTACGAATACTGTTACTTCTCTGTTATTGTATGTATATAATAATGTGGTTAATAGAGCTGGCAATGGACTTAGAGGTCATGAAGTCAAGTCCCTCATTTTATAGAGGAAAACAAATGATACACCCAGGACCACTGAATCAGGAAGTAGTACAGCCAAGATTCCAACCCAGGTACTTTGACAATAATGTACTGTATTGTATACCAAAAATGTCAAACACGTGGCTTAGCCTAAAGCATTGGAATTTGTAATAGTCCTAAGTGCTGCCAGAATTCGATTAAAATGCAATTGGTAAATATTTAACAAAATTAATAAAAATACATTAGAACACAAATAATGTTAATATGTGATTTTCTAAGTCAATACATGACCAGCAGAGATCTTTATGCCTGGTTTAGTGGACCCCATTTCTGTCTGAGTTTTACATCATGCTGTACACTCCACTTCTAGTATCTTGACTCTCTTGTAATACTTGTTACAGTTCTTTGGTATTTCTGAAATGTTTTGACTGTCACCAGTTACCCTCAAAATAACTCTCTGCATTTTCCCCAGAATTTAATCTGGCAATTCTGCCCAAAGTAGATGCTTAGCAGATATTTGTTGAATTAAATTGAATTGCTATGATATATTTTCGCTAGAAGAGGAACTGAGGCCAGGTGATTTTCTTAAGATAACAGAGCTAGTTAAGTTAGACACAATACTAGAACCCAGATATCCTGAGCCCTAAAACACTTTGTTTTTTTTTCCATTGGACCATGATGCCTAAAGTGTCAAAATATCTAGACTGTCCCGTACTACTTCATTCCACTGGGAATTCATAGAACTATAGGTGTGATTACAATAGAGTTAATGATTCTACGAACAGGGGTGATTGCTGGTGAATAGTAATAAAGATTATAGTTAAAGTCCAAATTTTGGATAATGTCATTTTCAATCAATTAAAACTGTACCCTA
The DNA here is from genome assembly GCA_028646595.1 of Phalanger gymnotis. Taxonomy (NCBI): domain Eukaryota; kingdom Metazoa; phylum Chordata; class Mammalia; order Diprotodontia; family Phalangeridae; genus Phalanger; species Phalanger gymnotis. The sequence continues at coordinate 95,787,046 of CM053624.1, read as the reverse complement.
AGGGATAACTGTGGCTATCTCATTCAGAGCGGATCCTCTGAAAGATTTATTAATAGTAATGAAGAACTGTGACTAATGTTTAACCCTTCTATTTTCCGAGATGTTTTTTCACTGATGCTTGTTGATGGATTTTTTTTGTTGTTCTTAACCATATTTGATCTCAAGTAGTCAGCTAGAAAATATCTAGACCAGTGGTTCTCAAACTTTTTTGCTTACAGCAAAGTGGGGGGGGGGGAGGTGTGGGTGTATACTAGGAGGAATCACAGCATACTATACGAGAATTGGGAAAACTCACCAATGTATAGACCATTGTAGGTATAAATCCCATATAATTCACAGCTTACTACTGGAAACCATTGGCACACCAGTGTTCTCTAGAAGCACACCCTTTGAGAACAACTGAACCAGCTAGTATGGGAGAGTAAAGGCAGCCTGATTTAGACTCAGGAGATCTAGCCTGTCGCTACATAAAGGATGATATTCCTTGCCCTGCGTATCTCATAAAGTCATTGTGAAGATCAAATGATATAAGATATTTGAAAGAGCATGGAAAATATAAAACTCTGCACAAGCTTAAGGTATTATTATCTTGTAAAGTATCAGAACAATGAAGTAAGGCCTAATTATAAATATCATCATTAGGCACTGCACATTGAAGCAACCCTGTATTCTCAAAAACAAGGGAATTAGACAGCTTTAGTTAATATTAGTAAGAGCTCATATTTAATATATGCAGCCTTTTGAGGTTTACAAAGTGTTTTTTCTTGTCACACCCTCATAGGATGGGTCAGGAAAATGTTATCATTGTCCTCATTCTATAGATGAGGAAACTGAGGCACATAGCACTTAAGTGACTCACCCATGATTACACAGCTAGGAAGTGTCAGAGCCAAGACTCACACTGAAGTCTTTGAACTCAAAATCGAGAAGTTGTTTCGCTACATACAATGTCTCATAGAGACTTTAATGTCTCATAGAGACTTTACTATAATAGATATAAAAAAGATCTATACTTTTAAGCTTCCAAAGTAAATTTCTACAACTTAAGTCTTTCACATATGGTTTGGAGAAAGCTTCATGGGGAAGTGAAAATGAACAAAAGCACATTATTTTCTATTCTGAGCAACAAATATTTATTAAATAAGTAACCCATCTCTGCCTTTTCTCCCATTTGAAGGTACAAGCATTTTTTTTTGCCCACTATAATCAGTCCCTTTTTGTCCAAGCAATAACTCTGGTTGGAGGGACAGTAAGAGGCAGCATGGCAAAGCAGATGGAGTATTGGGCATATGTCCTAGAAAACCAGGGTTCAAATCCTACCTCTCATACTTGGTAGCTCTGTGATCCCAAGAAAGTCAGTTAGCCTGGATGCGTTTAAAACAATTCCTTAGGACTTAACAACTAAGTCATTGGTAGGCTCTTAACCTGCCATAGTAAAAGGGAGTTTCCATATTGGGCATTTCTTACACTAGCAAAAATCACAAATCTGTTGTCTAAAAGCAATAAATTACCACTGCCTACTGCTAGGAGGCTAAGCTTTAACTTTATGCATCGCTTTTTAATGAATAAATTTCCTTGCTACGTGGGACAGAAGGAGCATAGTATGTTAGTTATTATTGCGCCCATCATCTGTACTGGACTCATGTTTTCTCTTGAGAGACTCTGTGATACACGTAAAGCCAAATTATGTCTTCTAATGACATGTTCATGGGTCTAAGAGCTCAGAGCTGCTCCTATGTAATTTGTATTAACATGAAAAAATTGGAATCTTGACACTAATTTGAGCTTGGACTTTAGTACAATATACCCTCCTAATATAAATTAGCTACAATACTTCTACGTGGAATGACTGCAGGTATGAAGAGTTTTCTGAACCGTAACATTAAATGCTATTGATAGAATGGACCATAGCGTGAACTATGTAGTCATATGATTATATGTTAAAGCATAAAAGATCATGAGTTCTGAGGATAAGCCAGTGGTTCCATTTGCCAACCATTCTTTATCATTTTATGTTAAAGACTTTAATCACTTTGAATCAGAGAATTTCTAAATGACCAAGAACACAAAGGGACCTTCGATAATCATTATTTTAAGCAAGAGAGCTACAGAATCCATCAGTGTAATCTCTTGCACTACAATCATGCTAATTAAAGGCCCCCAAAAGAGCTAGGATAAAAAAATGTCAAATGGTTTTCAATCCCTGATTACATGCTTCCTCATCTGGTCAAGTCCCAATAACCCTGGGAAACGATGATCCTGGGGAGGAGTCCTGTCTGCGGAAGGTACTACTCCAAAATGTAATATTAACACGCTGCTACCAAATCAAAACAATGGAATTTCTAATAGTAAGAAAATAGGGAGCAATAGAGTCATACCTTCAGTACCCAAACTTGGGGTAGACATGTAGAGCATTTGACCTAGGGAAAGGTAAGGGTACTGGCAGTCATCAGAAAATATTTAAAAATGGAAATGGAAGTGGGGGAAGGAATAGAAAGAAAGAAGGTGAAAGACAGAAGAATTTTTTTTAAAAAAAATATAAGGTGACATTAAAAGAAAGGTAAATAATATCAGCCACATACTTATCACCCTATGCAAGGCCCTATCCTGACCTCTATCTGAAACTCTTGTTAAATTAGCACCTAGTCTGCTGTTTGATGAGTACCAGCTATACAAGCTTCAGGTTCTTGGAATTGCCTTTAGAAATCCTGTAGATATCCTGGGCATGTTTCCTTTGTCCTTATTATGGGTAATAGAATCACAGAACCTCAGAATTTCAGATTTGGAAGGGATCCATTCAGTCCAACCCATCCCTGAACAAGAATTTCTTCTATAATATGTTCAACCAGGAATCATCCAGCCCTTGCTTGAAGAGCTCCAAGGAGAAGGATCTCACTATCTCCCAAGGAAGACCATTCTACTTTTCAAAGCTCTGATTTATTCAGACATTTCTTCTTATTTCAAGCCTAGCCTGGCCTCTGAAAATTTCTACATTATTCTTAGTTCTTTCCTCTGAGGCCAAGTACAATTCTACCCTCTTCCACTTGACAACCTTTCAAATGCTTAAAGAGAGTTACTCTGTTCCCCATAAATCTTCTCTTCTCCATGATAAACATCTCTAGACTCATCAACCAATCTTCATATGTCATGATCTTGAGGCATTTCAGAATACTGTCTGTCCTCCTCTCCATGTAGTTTCTAAATGGGATAACTGGAATAAAATATTTAAGATGTAGACATCAGCTCCCTAGTCCTAAACACTCCACTTTTCTTAATACAGCCTTAAATTGTATTAGTTTTTGTTTGCTTTTAATGTTGTGCTTGCAACCCAATAAAACTTCCAGATGTTTTTCAAATGAACCATTATCTAGTCATGAGAACCTAATTGTAAGATTTCATATTTGTCCTTATTAAAAGTCATCTTACTAGAGTCAGTCAAACATTCTAACCTTCAGAGATTCAGATTCTGTCATCCAGTCAATGAGTCAACAAGCATTTATTAAGTGTTTACTATATGTTAGGCACTGTGCTGAGCACTGGGGGTTCAAAAAAAAGGCAAAAGAGGGTCCCTGCTCTCAAGGATCTTACAATCTAATGGGGGAAAACATGAAAGCAACTATGTACAAAAAAGATATCTATAGGAGAGCCTGGGTGATTGGGGGACAGTGGTACCTTGGAAAATAATAAAAAAGTTAGGAAGGAGGAATTCTTTGGGGGAAAAGATAATGAGTTCAGTTTGGGACATGTTGAGTTTAAAATGTCTATGGAACATACAGTTTGCAATGTCTAATAAGTAATTGGAGATGAAAGTTTGGAAGTTTTAGCTATACATCTCAGCTTTGTGTCACCTGCATATTTCATAAGCAATCCATCTATGCCTTTATCCAAACCACTGATTAAAAAAAATGTTCAACAGCCCTGGACCAAGCACAAATCCTTGGGCCACTCCATGAGATACCTCCTTCCACACTAATATCAAGACATTAATAACTGCTCTTTGAGTCAGATTATTCAGTCAATTCCAAATCCATTTGTCTGTGCATTTGCCTGGTCTTTATTTGTACATATGGTCTAAAATGATAGCAATGGAGACTACACAAATATTTTGCTAAAATCTAAGATATCCACAGTATCCTTTTCATCGAATCTGGTTAAGCATCCTGATAAGCATTCAAATTCAAAGACAAAAATGAAAAGTCCCTCCCCTCAAGTAGCTTACTTTCTAATTAGAGAGATGATAGAAATATGCTATGTTCTTGGCTCTCCATGTTCACTACTTCATTTTCTAAATATTGACTGCCGATCCTTTTCATAATATATTTTAGCCTTTTGTCGGGAATCAGTTAAGCTCACTGGCCCATAGTCTGCAGGCTCAATTGTTTCCCCTTTTTTGAAACTCATGACGTTTGCCCTTTTCTGCTCCTGTGGCATTTCTCTCATTCTTCATGAGCTATCAGAGACAGCTGACAGAGGCGCAACAATAATGTCTGCTGGTTCTTTCGTGAACCTCAGACATAGTTCGCCTGTGTTTTCTGATCTGAACTCATTAGTGACAACTAAGCGCTCTCTTACTATCTTCCCACTTTGCTAATGTCAAGTTCCAATTAACCATTTTTTTTCCTGTACTTTACAATCCAAAGATAATTTTCAGCATAAAAACCCCCCGAAACAAAATGAGTTCAGTAGTTTTGCCTTGTCTTCATCATCTGTTATCATCCTTGTAAAGAAATAAATCTATTTTTTTCTTTGATCTTCCTCCTTCCCAGTGTGTAGCACATAGTGGATACTTAATAAATGCTTTTTTATCTTGTTGACTTTCCTGAATATAACTTTGAAAATACCTGGGCTTTGTCATTCTTAAATTTCCTCTCCAGCCTCAGCTTATTCCGAGCCTTAATGCCGAGTTTTTTCAGTTGTTTCCAACTCTTTACGACCCAATTTGGGGTTATCTTGGAAAAATACTGGAGTGGTTTACAATTTCCTTCTCCAGCTCGTTTTACAGATGGGGAAACTGAGGCAAACAGGGTTAAGAGCCTTTCGAGGGTCACACAGCTGAGGCCAGATTTGAACACAGGTCTTCCTAACTCCAGGCCCGGCACTCTTAGCACTGCACCAGCTAGTTTCCTTTTATCTTTTGTACCTATTGGGGGCGGGGGGATGGGGCATCGATGAGTTCCCTGTACATCTACATTGGCCTTTTATGGCAACTTCCTCTATTTTTCCTTATTGGGTTTGTATCATGAGAACTTCATTCCTGTGGGCTTCTGGTCTGGCCTACAAATATGGAGTGGTAGTGACAGAAAGACAAACTCTACACTCTTTATTAGTCACTGCAAAATATCTCTCCTCTTTATACTAGCTAGAAGTGAGCCCTTCATCCCTCTGTCCTTCTTGCTGGTTCCAGTTCCCAAGAGTATCAGGGAGAAGCATCAGACAGATGAGTGCATAATTTTAGTTAGTTAGTTTAATTAGTTAACCGTACCTTGAAATTGAAAAGAATATTTTAAAGAGTAAATAATCAACAGAAATCTAGAGACTATTTACAAACAACTTCTTGGTGACCCAGAACAGTGGACTGTCCTAAATCAAAACCATCAGGTTCTTGCCAAAAACAAACAAATACCTCATGTAGCTTACTGGCAATATCAAAAAAGGCTGTTGTAGGGGGAAATGGCATCATTTTTAGAAATGAAAATATTTCCCACTTAAGAAAAACAAAGTTTCTTAAAAACTGTGATAGACCATGTGTAAACTAGATTTAATTGACAAACTTGATATAAAAAAATCATTGGTAATCCATCCAAGACATCTGAAGCAACTCAAAGGTGAAGTTAGATGCTGCTAGCCAAAATATGTAACCTGTCTTTACAAATGGCCACTGTGTCAGAATATTGGTGTACTGCCAATGTGTCATGCATTTATAAGAAGGGTTCTAAGAGAGATCCCAGGGATAACATACCCAGGAACCTCATTTCTATGCCAGGGAATCTGGTAGAATTTATTATTAAAAGACTGAGCTCTCTGATCACTTAACCCAATATAACCTAATGAGGAAATGTCTTTTCTGAAAGGCCAATCAAGCCTGACTAATCAACTGAAGCTGTTTGAGAAGGGAAGAGCATGTGGGAAATGGAACCAGTAGACGTAATTTATTTAGGCTTCCAAGAAAAATCCTTTGATCATATTTCACACCAAAGCCTATTTTTAAAAAATGAGTCAATGTGGGAATGAAGGAAATGCTTTGTTATTATAACAGCAACAACAATAATAAAGACAACGAACATTGGAATAGTACTTTGAGGTCTATAAAGTGCTGCCCTCACAATTTTTAAACTTTTCAGGTTGACTTCAAGGACAGCAACCATTCCCTAATCACAAAACTTCTCTGTGTTGTCTCGTTAGAGACAGGGAAAGGGACTGGATGTACCTTAGCTCTGACCCTAGATGGGATTTCTTATATTCCTTTTGTTCTGAATCCCCAGTGGGGATAGAGTCTAACTCTCAATGTACTGTGACTCCGTAACAGTTATTATTATTTTCTTAATGAGATCTTGGGATACAGCTGCTTTGGTTCCTCTCTTTGGGCATGCCAATTTACTATCTTAGAGCAGCATCTGCACCCCTTCACAGCCCTCTCTGCCAATGCCTGGGTGCAGAATTTGACAACCCCAAGAAAGTGTAGGAGTACCCTAGGCGACCCAGAAATTTCAGAGGAACTAAGAAAACATCAAGGTTTCCAGACCATCTGTTGCCTAGGGAATGTGAAAATTTTTCTCTCTCCAAGTTTATTCAACTGAAGCCTAACTCTTGAAATGATGCCCACTGAAAGAAGATCCTTCAACATGCTTTTCTTGTGATACAGCCCAATTATTTCTAGACCATTATTCCTTTGGGGGTACTTTCGTGGGAGGGAATAGTAGCAGGAAAGTGTCATAAAATCCTACAACTTCTGGCCTGGCATTACGAGAATATAGTATCCTAAAGTTGGGAGAACCAGAACAGAAATCCCCCCTATAATATACCCAATAGAAAGTTATGTGGCTTTGACCTAAAGAATTCCAGCAGCAGAGAACTCAGTCCTGAGATGCCCCATTCCAGTTTCAGGTGTTTTTAATCATTATAAATGTTGTAACAATTTTTTCTATCCCAGCTAAAGTTTGTCTCTCAGCACCCCCACTATTTCTAATTTTGCTTTCTGGGGCCAAGTAAAAGAAAGGTAATATTTTTCCTTATGCTAGCCCTACAAACACTTGAAGACAAATATTATGTCTCTTCCCCCCCTTCATCATCCACTAAATCCCACTCTTCTCTAAGATCAATGTCCTTAGTTCCTTGAATGTGTAAGCTTCTTTACCATCCTGGTCATTCATGATCCCCTGAAGGTATGTGCTCTAGCTTTTAAATGTTCTTAAACGGTGAGAGAATAAAGTTAAATGATAACTTCCCTCACTCTGTATACTGTGCTTCCATTAATGCATCCCAAAAAATCACTCGATTTTTTTGTCTGCCACATCATACTATTGGCTCATAGTGACCCTGCATGCTATTAAAGCCCCCAAGTCCCTTGTCATATAAGCTGCTATCTAGTCACATCTTCCCCATTCTTTACTTGTGCAGATGAATTTTTTTGAACCCAAGACTAGAACCTCCCATTTTTTATCACATTATTCAATTCCACCTTATTAGATTTGTCTATTATTTTAACCTTTGCAAGATCCTTTGCATCTTCATTGTGTAATCCAAATGTGTTAGCTATGCCTTCTGTATTCATACCCTCCAAAGACTCGATAGCCATGCCATCAGTATCTTCATGCCAGTAATTGCTTAGCAGTGTTGACCAATACAGAACCAAGGACAGAGTTTTGTGACCCTCACTAGAAATCTCCTTCCAAGTTAAACTGATCCATCAATCATTTAAATGGGCAGTTCTCTCACTGTATGATGACTTTATGGCTACTGAAGTGTTTTTGTTAACTGCCTGCCTTATGCCTGCTAGACTGAACCACCTCTGATGGCTTCCTATCACCTCTAGGACCAAAGATTCAAATCTCAGTTTGTCTTCTAGCCCTTCATAACCCGTCCCCCTCCTACCATTAAAGTATTCTTACACATTATTCCACTTCACAGACTCTCCCATCCAGTGACACCAGCCTCCTTGCTGCTCTTCTCATAAGACAATCCTATCTCCCAGTACCATAAATTTTTATTATCTATGCCCATGCCCAGAATTCTCTCCCTCCTCCTCTCTACCTCTTGGCCACCTGGCTTTTTTCAAGTCTAAAATCCCACTTTCTGTAAGAAATCTGTCACAATTCCTCTTAAGGCTAATGCCTTCCCTCTGTGATTATTTCCATTTTATCCTGTATGTATCTAGTTAATACATAGCTGTTAATATTTTACCTCCCTCCATTAAACAGGGGACCCCTTGAGGTGGGAATTTTTCTTTCCTTTCTTTTTATCCCGGGCCTTGGTACATAGTGGGTTCTTAAGCAAAGCTCAGACTGACTTGATGTAACTTGAATAAAGTCTGTCAACATTATTAAAAACTTACTGTGTACCAGGCACTGTACTAGGGCCTAACACTCCAAAGGCAAAACTGAAAATGTCCTATTCTGATGCTTCATTATGACAAGAAGGCGGCCTTGGGTCCCTAAAGGCTATGCCAGCAGAGTCATAGGACCTCTGGCATGTCTTAGGAAACTAAAAAAAAGTCTTCAAAAATTGGCAAAAACAGAGACTGTGCGTCTTCTTTTTGAAGACCTAGCTAGGTTCAGAGATACTCATCATCAGAAGGGTAGACATCAAATAATCAATGTTTTTGTCATCAGCTACTTACAAACACTATCCTCTAAGACATGGTGGGAGTATAATTTTCACAAGTAGACAGACTACTACATTGATAAAAAAAATCACAGCTTCTTGACACATGGTTCTCTTAGAGATGATAGGGCGGTAACGTGGGAGAAGTATTGGGCTGTTCCCTGTCTGACTGTGGGCAGTCACTGCACTAGTATGAGCTTCAGTTTCTTTATCTGTCAAATAGAGATAGCTGTACTTGTTTTAACAACAAAAACTGATCAAAAATGGATATTATAAAATTATCATCAGCACACATAAACCAAAGGAAGAGATAAGAGAATGAATTCATCTCTTTCCCTTCTTTGTAGGGGTTAGGGGATCTGTGGTTATAAGACACTACGCATGGTATATGAATATTTAGTTGATATTCTGGTTAGTTTTACTGAATTTTTTGAATTCTTTGTTAGAAGAAATTGCTCTACGGAAAGGGGAGGTGGGAGGGAAATCTTGGGTAATATAGGCTATTGCAAAACAAAAGATATCAATATTTTCAAAGACAATAATACTGTCTACCTCACAAGCTTGTAATAATTAAAATGACTGGAGTGCAGCCATCAACAAAGAGAAACAATTTCAAGATTCTTTCTCATGATACAGAATTTTCCTGGTATATTTGCTTGGATGCTAACCAAAATAATGTCCCCCTCCCTTTCCCAATCTTGGCTCCTTTCTCTAAGTAGGAAACAAAAAAAAATTTGAGAGGGAATGGAGTTCAAGGAAAGGATACAAAGATGGAGTTACCCAGAACTGAGTGTAACATGGAAAGAAAAGGCAATGTGGAACTTTCGAAGAGTCAGGGCATTGGAGTGAGGAAAATCTGCCACTGACTAAAAGGAGCTTAACTCCTCTGGTCATCAGTTCTCTTAATTTGGAAAATCTGTCTGATTAGTTCACCTCTAAGGTCTCTTCCAGATCCAGGAATCACTGTTAAATGCTCAAACACCCTCAAGGGGATCTGTGACCTCATTGACAAGGTCACTGGCTCCTATCAATGTTACTCTTGCTACCCGTCCTCTGCAATCCTTGCCTGAGCCCTCCCATGGTGCTCCATAGGGGATCTTTACTAGCTACATGGCCCCATTGAACAAATGAGGAAAATGAGGCTCACAGAGGTTAAAGAGCTTGTCCACAGCCTCACAGCCATTAAGAAGCAGAGCAAGGACTTGAACTCAGGTCTTCCACTTTTTGAATGCTTGTCTCACTACACACTTCTGTAGTCCCCCGTCCCGCCCCAATAAAACAAAAGAAAAGAAAAACCATTTCTTTAAGGAAATGATAGTGGATATTCACACATCCTACACCAGATCCTGGAGGAGCCAGTTCACAAAGACTCTTTTGTAGGCACAAAGTCATCACAGAGTAAGAGGGCTGCTGCATAAGTATTTCCACAAGCATTTCCAGTTTTTCCAATCTGTCCCCCTCCCCTATCAGAGGGTAAGTAACAAGGGAAAGGGACTTAAATTACACAGTGATGAAACCTCAGCAGCTATTAATATCTCACATTTCTGCCGTGTCTTTCCTTGCAAAGTGCTTCTCAGACAGGCTAGCTTAGCAGCTTTGATTCTCAGAGCACAGGGTACAATACAGTGCAGAGCCCTTAATTGAGTGTGCTCAAACAAATGATGAACTGAAAGTGAGGGCCATGATGCCTGGCCTCCCCCTCCCCTTGCCACAGGCACATAGAGGACTCACAGGCACACTACTTTATGCCCCTCTAAAATGGAATAGCATCTAAAGTTCAAGGGAATGGGTGAGATGGAGAGGGAGGGACACAGGGAGGGGCAATCATCTGCCAACAGCCAAAGAACAACACCACATCTGGTTCAGAATGGAAATTAGGAAGAGATACAACCCAAAAGGAACCACAACAATAGGGACCTAACAGACAGAAGAGAGAATTGACCTCAGCGTAGACTAGGCATCAGGAGTGTCAACAGCTTAACATTTCTAGAGAAAGGCTGGGATAGCGGCTAAAGTGCTAACCTTGTAGTCAGAGGCACTCGGGTCTGAATCTTAACTCAGGCATTTACAACCTATGTGACCCAGAGAAAGCCCCTTAAGTGATCTAGGCCTCAGTTTCTTCATCCGTAAAATAGGTATTATCACCACCTACCCCCACAGAGCTGTGAGGATTGAATGGGATAACATTTGGAAAGTAAGGGTTTTTTTCAGGGAGGTCAGAGGGAGAGAAAATAAATTTTTGTTAATGAAGAAAAATTAATTTTAATTAAAAGATAAGATATGTAAAGTGCTTATAAACCATAATATTCTCTACAAATGCCATTCATTATGATAATTACATTAACCATGAAGGGTCAGGCTGTTGTGTCAAGTACTTCTGAAAATGATACCATTAATTAAATGATGATGGTAGTGATGATAAAGACAAGAATGAAATCCACAGCAGCTGACATTTACATAGAACTTGGAGGTTTGCTAAGGCATTCTCAGACATTCAATCCTGACAAGACCCCTGGGAAGCTGATGCCAAGGCCATTGTCATCCCCATTTTATAGATGAGGAAAACTGAAACGCAGAGGGGTTAGACCGCTGGCCTACGGCCGTACAGATACCAAGCATCAGAGGCAGGATTCCCACCTGTCCAGGTTTGCCCCTGAAGTCCAGCACTCTCTCTCCTTTATGTACCACAATGGCTTTTATGACAACCAAGCTCTGCTTCCTGTCTGAACCCAATGGATCTTGTTTTATGGATATAGAAACTGAGGAGAAGAGAAATAGATTTACCTGACCATGGCCACACAGCTAGTTGGATAGGGCAATGTCCTCTCGCTTCTAGCCTACTATTGCTTCCCTTATTCCATACTTTTTCTCCTCCAGGGGCAGCTAGGTGGCTCAGTGAGTATAGCACAGGCCCTGGAGTCAGGGGGATGTGAGTTCAAATCCAGCTTCAGACACTTGACATACTTACTAGCTGTGTGACCTTGGGCAAGTCACTTAACTCCAATTGCCCTGCCCTCCCCCTTCCCAAATAAAAAAAAAAGAAAATCATACTTTTTCTCTTCCTAGTTTTGCCTAGAGTTTGAACAGAGAGTCAAGGAGTAGCATCCCAAGCTAAGGGTTCCTAAGGGCACATTTAAATGAAGAATATTTTTATTCTGGGGATGTCTTATCAAAACTCTCCTCTGGGAGACAAAGATCCCTGGAAACCAAACTCGTTATATAACACCAAGGGAAAAAAGGGAAAGTCACCAAGTCATGGGGAAAGTATACTGCAAGGAAGAAGCTAAATTAAACTAGGCTTCGCCTATCCAGGAGTCCAAAAAAAAGGTGAATTATAAGTATGTTCCTAAAGACGAACAAACTTCCCAAAGCTGTACAGCTTGCCACATCGCTCTGGCACAGTGGCCTGGTAGTGGAATGTCAAGAGATCATTTAATCTACTATCTCTCTCTGCTGAGAGCTGTAAAGATCACTGGACTGAGATACAGGAAGCCTGGGTTCTGGTATCCCCAGCACTCAGAAGAATGACTGGCACATAGTTAGCATTTAATCCATGCTTGTTGAGTGACTACCAATTGCCCGCGTGACCTCAGGCAAGTCACTTGACCCCTCTGGGTTTTAGCAACTTCATCTTTAAAATGAGAACACAGGATGAGGTGATCTTTAAGGGCCCTCCCTACTCTAATATTCTATGATTCCATAAGGTACAGTGGATCAGAAAGTATTTGACTCCACTTACTGACTTTAAATCCCAATCTCTAAGAACTGAAAGTTTTCCGAGGGAGTAGAATCAGGATAAATAGCTACACAGCCTCTGACCTAGCATTTCACTATATTAAAAAATGCTGCAATTCTGTTGGTTCACTCTGTATTATTCATAAAGTCCATATCAATTACTGAAATATTATCTTTACCGCTACAGAGAAATGGAGTAAATAAGACAAACCTTCTTGAGCTTACTTCCCTCTTCCACCTCTGCCGCAAGCTTCATTTCCATTAGATGCAGCTCATATATCCCAGACTTCATAGATCAGTCACCTTCTTTGACCCAGAAATGAAGCCAAAGGAGACCAAAACAGAGGCAGCTTCATTCTCTCTTTAGCTGGAGGGCTACTGATTTTCCACCCTTGCTACCCTTTTCTCTTCCTACATGCCAGCCATAGAAGACAATGCCCTTTTCCTCCAGGTCAGCTGAAATTCCCATGGCAAAATCCCCATGAACGACTGGCCTCCAAATGTCCCTAAACACAGGAAGGCAAAGACCACAGGTCTTACCACCACCTACATGTTACTCTTGTCTTTCCTTTGCCTCAATTTGCAAATTAACATTTTATATTACGTACTTCTTTTCCTCCCCTATCATTCCTGAGAACTGGTTTCTATGCCCATGATTCGGCTGAAATTCTTCTCTTGGAAATCACCAGTATCTTCCTTCTGCTAAACCCAATGACCTTCATCTTGTCCTTATTCTCACTTTTCTGCTACATTTGATTTTACTGATTCCCTCCTATTGGCTTTCTTTCATCATCATCCTCTCTGCTTTTTCTTCTTCTCTTGGTTTCTCTCATAACAGAGTTAGCATGGCCTAATAGTATTTGCATTTGCAGTCTGAAGACCAAAGTTCAAATCATGGATCTTTCACATTACACCTGTCTGACTTAACTCTAGTTATGTACCCTTATTTATAAAATGAGGTCCGTGATGAACTAGGTGATCTCCAAGTTCTCTTCCAATCTGACATTCTATAACCTCCACATCACCTCTCTAGCCCTCAGTTTACTCATCTGGAAAACTGGGGAAATTATATTTGCATGATCTCTCTCAAAGGGTTGTTATAAGAAAAACTTCATAAATGGAGACAGTAACCTGTCTCCAATAGACCTCCAATAGACCTGTCTCCTTAAATGTCATTTAACCCTTTGAAAGAGGAAAGAACACTGAACATTGAGTCAAAGGATGAAGCTTCAAATCCTCCTTCTGATGCTTGCTACCCGTGTGGTTTTGGCCCCGCTTCCCTGGGCCTCAGTCTTCTCATCTGTGAAGGTTAGACTAGATGGCCTCTGGGGTTGCTACCATATCTAGATCTATGTATGTGTTCTCCAAAGCCAAGTTTTGAATTGTTTGCTTTTAAGGCTTTGTGCTTCTCCAATTTCTGATGAAAAGAGGGAAAGACTGGGAGATGGGAATCACATGAAGCCGTGTTTCCTTCTTAAAGGACTGTTTTGTGTATATTCTTTCTAAAATATTAGCATGGTTTAGATTATGAAATGCTTGCAGAATGCTTTCTACATATTTAAGATAATGTGTTCACACATTACCATGTAGTGAGGGTATAATAAAGAAAAGCACCAGACTCGGAATCAAAGATGGAAATTCAAATTCCGGCGGCAGAGAAAATTTCCCTCTAGCCTCTTCATTTTGCTGATGAGGATACTAAGCTATAAATCGGTTTGCTCAAGGTCACAAGGTATTAAAAAGCAAAAGTGGCTAAATGTATGACACTATGGTAAGAAGGGAAAAAGAAAAAATATATACTTTTTTTCATTAAATACTTCCAATAAGAGCAGGCTTGTAGCCGACTGATTTAGAGAACTAACACAAATACATAAAAACAAAGGCCACTCGCAAATGGATAAGTGGTCAAAAGACACGAACAAATAGTTATTACCAGCTACTAGACGGAAGAAGAGGAGGAGGAGTACTGCCCTATGAACGACCCTATAAAAGATTGTTCTAAGTCACTGATAATGAGAGAAACACAAATCCAAACAACATTGAGGTCTTGTTGAACACTGATCAAAATGTCAAAGACAACAAAAATTGGGAATAGTCAATGTTGGAGGGGCTCAAAAAAGTAAAGCCCACTAATACATTGTTGGTGGAGCTGCAAATTTGGGACAACCATTTTGGAAAGCAATTTGGAACTACTGTAAGAAAATTTCTAAATTGTCTATACGCTTTGACTCAGAGATCCCAAAACTAGGCATATAACCCAAGGAGGTTGATGATTTTTTAAAAGTCCCAGGTACACAAAAATATTTATAGCAATATTGTTTGTAGTAGTAAAAAATTGAAAATAAAATAGGTGTTCATCAATTGTGAAATAGCTAAACAAACTCTCTGAATGTAATGCAATGTTCCTGTGCTGTAAGAGATAACAAATACAATGTATTCAGAGAAGCACAGGAAGACATATGAAATGATATGAAATAAAGTAAGCAAAACCAGGATATACATATGTGTGTGCGTATGTGTGTGTGTCTGTGTCTGTGTGTGTGGAGAGAGATTATTATATAATATATATATATATATATATATACATATGACTACAGCAATGTAAATAGAAGAAACAAGTAAAACAGAATAATATGAAAGTATTATCATACTAAGTTTGTTCTTAAAGATATAAAATTCACCTCTTTCAATTCCTTATAAAGGTAAGAGATGGTGGGCATGGCACATTGTATATAATGTTGAAACTGACTGATATTTTTGGTTAGTTTTCTAAGCTATTTACTTTTTGGGGGGGGAGGTCCCTCACTCACTTTTAGTCTTTGCCATAGAACATGGTTCCCTGAGAGCAAGTCAGTTAAGCAATAAACATTTATGAAGTGCCTACTAAGTGCTGAGGGATGTATTGAGAAATGAAAGTGACACTAAAATAGGCAGCAATCATTTATTTTTAAGGCTTAGGTGGAATTTGAACCTACATTGTCTGATCACAAATCTAGGGTTCTTTCTACCATGTTACATTTTCTCTTTCTCCTAAAGCTAATTTCTTTGCCTTTTCATTGTGCCTGAATTAGTAGGGTTGCTCTTGTCAACCGTCTCTTATCAATGGTGCAGATACTACCCACTAACTGCTTCTAATAATCTAAGCATATGTCTGCTACAAATACAAAACAAAGACTAGTTAAGAAATGGGAAGAACTGTTGTACTGACTGTGGTACTAGAAATTTCATGGATGCAAAAGTAAAAATAATGGACATTATTATCTGATTTGAGCAAGTTACAAAATGAGCAGCATGACTTGATGTTGGACAAATACTTTCACTGCTTCAGAAAACCTACTGTCTTAGGGTATTTATTCCAGGAATTCTTGGGATTCTGCCAAACCCGTCTTCCTGAAACATACTAGTAAGGTCTTCGCAGCTTATGACACAGCTTCTGACCTTTCTTTCCTGACCCACCCTCCTCTTCTTACATCTGTTGGGGTGATGGGAGACAGGCAATGGGTTCTTGTCTAAATATACTGACACCAAAACCAGAAAGAAAGGAAGGAAGGAAGGAA
>CM053624.1:95719177-95770434 GCA_028646595.1 Phalanger gymnotis | reverse complement strand
GAAAGAAAGAAAGAAAGAAAGAAAGAAAGAAAGAAAGAAAGAAAGAAAGAAAGAAAGAAAGAGAAAGAAAAGAAGTAGGGAAGGAAGGGAGAAAGAGAGAGAGAAAGAAAAAGGTAAAAAACTTGAGAAACATTTGCTTTTGTTTGGGCAAAACTTCATTTTTTAAAAGAATATGAAGATAAGAAAAGGCACAGCATCAGAAGCAGCAGAAACCGCTGATAGTGACAGCTCAGAAAATGAGACTGATTAGGCAAAATTTCATGTGGCAACTGTTGTATTCAATGAGTTTAATTTTTTCCTTCTTTTGTCATTCTCAGTTCCTTTCCTAGCTTTGTAGGACACTGTGGTTGTTGCCAAATCCAGGAAGCATGATCATTTTCTGTGCTCTACCACAATATCGCTATTCTCTTCTATTATCAGGTTCTGTCTTGATTCTCAGAAACCAGTAAAAAAAAAAAAAAAGAGATGCCAGACTCCTTAAAGTTTGGCAGCTTCTAGCTACATTTATAACAACAAAAAAATAAAGACATTTAAATGTAAACTCAATTAGTAAATTTGTAATCACTGTCTGAATAATCTCTAGCTTTAAATTTAATATGCCAACATGATAATTTAATGAGCAAGCCAAGTTATGTATAAAATATACTTGCTCTGCTAAGCTAAAAAAAATTATGTTAGATATGCAAAAGGACTTCAAAATAATACTATACTTCAGTTTTCTCCCAAATTCTCATTGTTTTCCTAGGGAGAGTGGGGAAGTTTGGAATCTCCTGGCTTCAAAATTTCCAGAAATTGTACATCTCTGATGCTAATAACTCCCAAAGCCTATAAAGCCAAGCCTAACCTTTCTCTCAAGTTCCTTCTGGCTCCTGGACATTTCCATTTCTTTTGTCCCACCACCACCTCAGACTTGACATGTGAAAGATACAAATGGCATCTCCCCTGCCAAAGTGACTTCTCCCAACTTCCTGATTTCTATCTGTTCATGGCAACATTATTGTCTCAGTCACCCTGTCTTGAAACCTTGGAGTCATTTTTGTCTCATCCTTCTTCAAATTTCTTACATCCAGAATTCATCAAATTTGTCAGTTCTTCCTTCACGATGTTTTTGATCTCATTGTCACCATTCCAATCCATGCCCTCATCATCTCACGTCTTGATTATTGTAAAATCTTCCTCTCTCACTCCTTGACACCAGATTCTATTCAGTCCAATCAATCAACAAGTATTTATTGAACACTTATTAGGTACTGAGCAATCTGTCTTTTTACACTCATGACAGAATAATCTTTAAAAGTCCCTCTTTCATCATATCACTCCTGCCTTCAAAAATCTAAAGAGCTCACTATTGGCCGCACAACGAACTGAAACCCTTTTCAAGAGGTCCCTCCACCACTAGGCTTCATTCAGCCTGTTTGATTTTTCCACCATCCCCAAAAAGCTATCAGACCAATTTCCTCTCTCTCCCCACACACTTACCCCCACAGACTTGCTTCTACTCATCATCCTTTCCTGCCTACATAAATACTACTCATTCTGCAAAGCCCAGCTCTTGGAATACCTCTACCATGAAGCTTGGGAATGCAGAGAAAGCATCCCCCCACCTCCATCATTAAGATCAGAATTAGGGCATTTCTGAGAGCAGTGGAATAAAAGTTGGCCTTTTTCCAAAGTACTGTCCTTCCCCTCCTCCCACCTGAAAACTTACTGGGAGTCACCTTGATAAGACTAAAGGAAAAGCCTCATCTTAGTCCAACTTCAGAACAAGGCCAAATTCCATTGCCTGTCCCTTGTTCTGACTGCTCACCACAGAGCATGGCCTGTCCCCAGGGCCCTTTGTTCAATAACTCACATCATTTACATTCCAACAATGTAAAATGACTGATACTTTTAATACAAGGGACCTGTCATTTATTTATTAGCTGGGGACATGTGCTGCAGCCAGGAAGGATGCATTATAAATCAACTCCATTCGCAGCCATTAAAAATTAATCCAATTCATAATGTAAAACGTCAGTAATTTCTTTATTAGATCAGAATGTAATTTTTTTCTTCCAGGTTTTGTTTTAATGCCTTTGCTTTACTGAAGATCTTGTTTAGTGTAATCCCCCAGGGAAGTAGGAATATGGGCTTCCAGACGAGGGTAACACAAGGCAATAGAGGCTAAGACAGGAGGAGGTTAATGACTCTCCCTTTGGAGAGGCAGTTTCACTGTAACTTTCCATTATGACCCTTGAAGACTCACTTAATAAATTCACTACTTGTCTCCAAAGGGCCCCATGCCCAAAATGGAAGGTACTTTAGGTCCCAGGCAAGACCAATGTGGCATGGCTCAGGAATGCTTCTGAAGCACTGGTTGATGTGTGCTTCCTGAGACAGGATTCTGAATTAGCTCTTCCTTTCTTTCTTCTCCAAATTCCATGGTGCTACTCATGGGTTCATTCCCTTATTTGACAAGCATTTCTCAAATGCCTACTATGTGCATGTGCTAATAGTATAGGGGGACATAAAGACAAAAATTGAACAGCCCCAGCCTTCAAAAAACTCACATTCTATTGTCAGAGGAGGGAGGCTCTGCATAGAAATACCAGCTCAGCCTGTTTGTTCGTTAGTATTGGGAATCCCTAGGAAAGGAAACTCTCTGTACCAAAGCAGATCAGTACTTTCTCTGTAAATATAGTCTTAGAGAACTGCTCAGAGCAATGAGAAGTTAAGAGACTTTCCCAGGCTCACATGGCCATTATATGTTAGAAGCAAGGTGTGAAGCTCAGTTTTCTCCATCTACCTCACCATGAAGCCTTTCAAACACGTACACAGAAAATCAAACGCAAAATATATACCGTACAAAGTAATTTAGCAGGTAAGGGCACTTGCAAAGGAGGAGGCTGAATAGATTTCCTCTGAGAAGCAAATGATCTTTGAAGAAAGCGTGGGCCTCTAAGAGTGAAGTGAGGAAGCGAGGAAAGAAGGCATCCCAGGCATGGGCAAAGGCACAAAGGTGGAACAATAAGCATGTCATTTGGACTGGAAGTTAGAGTAAGTCAGTCAGTCAATATTTATTAATCCCTTTACTAGCACCAGGCACTGTGCTAATTATGCCAAAAAGAGCAATGTGCAGTAAGTCTTGAGAGATATCTATGGGACCAGACTGCAAAGGCCTTTTCAAAGTCAAACAAAGGAGTTTGTATTCTTGTCCTGCATTCACTAGCACTTCTTGGACTGAGGAGTGACATGATTGTGCCTGTCCTTTTGAAATATCAATTAGGCAGCTGTGTGGAGGAGAAATTGGAAAAGGGAGACAATGGAGGCTGGGAGTCCAATTAGGAGGGTAATGCAAAAATCCAGGTGAGAGATGATGAAGGCCTGAACTAGGGTGATAGATGTTTGAGTTGGGGAAAGATATGCTGTGGGGGCAGAAGCATCCAGACTTGGAAATTGATTTTATATGCTAGAGAGGGAAGAGTTGAATGATTCTGAGGTCGCAGACATAAGCGGCTGGAAAGATGACAGTGCCTTCAAATGAAATAATGAAGTCAGGAAAGGAGAAGTTTGTGGGAGATTCCTGTGTGTCCTAAAAGTTTTGGTGCAGTTTTAAGCTATTAAGGCTTCTTTAATGCTACACTAAATATTATATAGTTATTAAATATACTGTCCAAATAACATACTGTACAATCTAGAGAAAGAACTATGGAGTCTGAATGCAGATCGAAGCATACTATTTTCTCTCTTTTTTGTTCTTTCTTTCTCATGGTTGTTCCCTTTTGTTCTGATTCTTCTTTCACAACATGACTAATGTGGAAATATGTTTAATATGACTGTACGTGTATAGCTCATATCAGATTGCTTGCTGTCTTGAGGATGGGGAAGGGAAGAGAGGGAGGGAAAAATTTGGAACTCAAATTCATATAAAAGTGAATTTTGAAAATTGTCTTTACATGTAATTGGAGAAAATAGAATGCTAATAAGTAGAAAAAAATAAAAAGGATAGGGAAAATACTGTGTAAAATATACTGTACAAATACAGAGTATATTTAATAGCATAGTATACAGTATACTATACAGCAGAGGTGTCAAACATACGGTCCACAGGTCACATAACCTGCAACATACCTGAGTGTGACCTGAACCAGATAAAACTGTTATTGGTAAATATTTAACAAAATCAATAAAAATATAATAAAACAGAGATAATACTATATTTTAAAACTAATCTAATATGTGACCCACAGGGATCCTCATTATAGTTTAGTGTCCTCTGCTTCTGAGTTTGACACCACTGTTATATAAGACATGCTGTATGATGACTTCTGTTTTGCATATGTTAAATTTAAGATACTTATAGGGCATTCAGTTGGATACATACAATAGGCTGCTGGTGAATGCAGGGCTAAAATTCAGGAGTGCTGGGTCTAAAACTATTGATCTGGGAATCATCTACATAAAGGTCATGTTTGAACCCATTGGGAACTGATGAGATCATGGTCTTAGGATGGTAAGTAATATGGAAAACCTGGTGGGAGGCAAGATAATAGAAATGATTACCAAATAGTCCTTTCCCACTCTAGGTCTGGAATTTGGGAATGCTGAATGAATAGGCACTGAATGATAAAAATACTTACAATGAAAAGTGATGGAAAGCTTTCAGATCAACAGGGGCTCAGTTTTCCATCCAAATGGCAGCTCAATTCCAAAGGATAACTGGAGATCCTAAGTTGAGTATCTTTTGCTCTCGTGTCTTAGAAAAAATCTACTATAAAGGGAAATCTCCTATTTCTGACTTTAGCCCATAAAAAGAATGGAAAGGGTCTCCTAGAGGCCAATTTGGGACAGAGCATGCTCCCCAAAGATCTCTGCCCTATGCTCGACAAGTACCCCTCGCAGAAAATGCTCTGGCTCTGAGCCCACTAAGCTGCCATCCTGGGAAAGAGACCGTCTTTTAGAGACCTCTTTAATGTGTTTGTCAGACCAGCTGGGAAGGAGTTAAAGCCCCTAAGTAACAAATCCCCACAAATCCCCAAACACATATTTACAATCTATTTTCAGTATTATACTGAGCATAATTCAACCAATCAATGAGCCATTAGGAGTTCAGTCCCAACACTTCTTCATTACCACTAGCGCCAGAGCTCTGAGACTCAGCAAAATCCAAAAGGAAGAGTTGCTGCATCACCAGCAATTCTAGGTCTCAGGATGGAAGCTAATGCAGTGTCTGGTAAGATGCACTGCCATGATCTTAGTGACAAATTCTGCTATTCAGCCACAGAAAAGGCTTTGTCTGGTAACAATCTGTTGGGCTCCCTATCCCTTGTCCTTGTAATCTTTGAAAATTGGGACACAAGCTTCACCTGTGGCTTCTGTACTTCCCTATAATCTGAGAGGTGACCTAACCCTTTCTAAGGGAGGTCATTGACTCAGTATATCAGGATCAAGTCAGTCTTAGTTGCACTCTGGTCTTCACATTAATAAAGCCCCCACCTTTCGTATCACTTTCAGCAACTGTGTCCCCATTCTATCCAGGTGGCATAGGAGATAGAGGGCCAAGCCTGAAGTCAGGAAGGCTCATCTTTCTGAGTTCAAATCTGGCTTCAGACATTTACTAGCTTTGTGACCCTGGGCAAGTCACTTAACCCTGTTTGCCTCAGCTTCCTCATTGGTAAAATGAGCTGGAGAAGGAAATGGCAAACCACTCCAGTATCTTTGCCAAGAAAACTCCAAATGGGGTCACAAAGAGTCAGACACAACTGAAGACAACTCAACATCAACAACATACTTCCCTGCAGCCCTACTTCACCTGTCTGATCAGTCCTATGCCTTTTATATACTTCTGAGCTACCCAACTATTCTGATTGCAAGATCATACAATTGTTAGGTCATCCTCATTAATTGTTCCTTCACAAAGTGGTCTCTCTGGGCTCTATATACTTAAATACAAACATAAGATCATAAACTTAAAGATGGGAGGTACCAAAGAGGTGTAGCCATGAGGTGTCAAACATGAAGCCTGAAGGCTGCATTTGGTCCACATCATTCCTGAGCATGGCCCAAACCAGATTCAAATGTAATTGGGAAATATGAAATAAAATAAATAAAATTACAAAAAATAGATAAAATTACATTTTAAAAATAAGTCAATCTGTAGTCACACTAGGGTTTGGCAGCTCCTATTTCTAGTTGAGTTTGATACTACTAATCTAGTCCAATCTCTTTTTTTTTGCAGGGGGGAAGGCAGGGAAATTGGGATTAAGTGACTTACCCAATGTGTCATGTCTAAGGCTGGATTTGAACTCAGGTATTCCTGACTCCAAGGCCGGTGCTCTACTCACTGAGCCACCTAGCTGCCCCTCAACCTCTTATTTTTAAAATGAGAAAAGTGAGACCTAGAAAAGTGAAATGACTTGCCCAAAATCACACAGTTAGTAAGTGGCAGAGAAGGTAAAATTTGAACCCAGGCCTTCGAAGTTCCTATAAGGTGGTATGGTTTAACAGAATACTAATGAGAGACTCAGGCAGGGGTAGATGATAAGAGATAAAGCAGGGACCTCAGTTTCCTCACCTGTAATATAAGGGGGCTGGACTATATGACTGTGAAGTTCCCTTCCATTTCTTTATCTTATTACCTCATGACTCCAAATCCAGTCATTGCCAGTACAGTACCTGTGCCTCCTTTGTCATTCCTAACCTGGCCCTACTGCTGCTAATGGCATCTCAGCTATGGCAGGCCCCAGAAGATTTCAAAGAATTTCCCAAGACGTCGATCTGTGTCTCTCCAAGGTGACTTCACAGCATCTAAATCACCATTTAAATATGAGCAACCAACTTAGCGTCTTCTATTAATACAGTCTGTGTGAGGTCCACTTAATGAGTCTCTTAAGGATTAGCCCCTTGAAGATTGAGGCAGCCCCAGAGGCACTGGGTAGGGGCCCCGAAGCAGCTGAGGCCTTCTCTAGTTCAATCTGCTGCAGACTAGCAAATATTTAACATTTCTGAAAAACACTGGAGGCTACTGATGGATTGGGCTCAAAGCAGAACAATTTGGAAAGGAAAAAGTCTTTAAGATAGCCTGTACTGCTCCAAAAAGAGAGTATTTTATGGGAATGGGGAACAATGGAAGACTTTGGGGGCCGTGGTGGAGCATAAAGGGGACAACACACAAAATGTGATCGATCCACAGGAAGAAAAACTAGTTCTATCCAAAGGTTTAAAACCAGAAATTCACTCAGAGTACCAAGTATAGCAAGTCTAATATTTGCTCAACAACCAAAGAATGAAGATAGTAGTGACAATATAAGTTTTGGTCTGGTGTTGATATTGGTTTTTTTTTCTCCCCATGACTTCATTTGGTGAATGGAACTCTTGTTATAGAAGTAGATCAAGAAATCATTTGTTACTAGTAATCTTTATCTCTGCCGGAGGTACTAAGAAGTTAAATGATTTGCTCCTGCTTACATGTCCAGTCTATATAAGGAGCAAGATTTGAAAACTAGGTCTTCCTGCCTCCATATTCATGCTTTATCTACTATTCCAGCTGCCTCCTGAGAATATTAAAAATAATCTTACGTATCCCTCCCTTCTTTGCAGAAGTGGGGGTACTATGGATGTGGAATTCTGTATATACTGTCAAGTGTGGTTGATGTGTGCTTCATTGATTTTTTTCTTTTTTTATTCTTTGTTAAGAGACGGCTCTCTGGGACAGAGAGGGAAGGGGAGAGGAAAGGTATTTATTGAGAAATTGGTGTGATGTAAAAACAAAATCTGTCAAAAATTTAAAAGTACAGCCTTACGAATTAGCACAATTTACTAGACATTAGGGAAAAAAGGCAGCTTGTCATTTCCATAAGGCACATAAAGAGGAATCAGTTTTTATTAGAATATAATCTCCTTGTTAGTAGGAATTCACTTGTACTGATATCCCCCATGCCTAAGAGTGCTTCTTAATAAATGCATGTTGTTTGATTTACCTTAAAGAAATAGTTACTCACTCTGAAAGAGTGGACAAACAGCTCTTTCCAAAGCTGATCTAATAATTATAACACTTTACTTCCATATAGCATTTTACAGCAAAGCATTTCAGACTATTTAATTCAATCTTCACAATAGTGTATGTATTAGTTACAGCAAATACTGTCATATTCACTCTACAGAAGAGAAAACAAACTCGAAGAGTATGCGATTTAACCACAGGCATGTATGTAATGAGAAGGAGAACAAGGATTCAAATGAAAATCATTTAACTTCCCATCTATATGACTCTGGGCAAGTGACTTAATCTTTGGGGGCCTCCATTTTCTCACCCATAACAGGACAGAATTGAATGAAATGACTGATAAGGTTTCATCCAGTTCCAAGCTTAGAATTTTATGACATTGTATGACTACAATTTTAAGGCCTTTGCCTTTATATCATGTTGCCTAGTAGGTCAGTAAGTGGAATTCCATTTGATGTAGACTAGTTAGTTTTCAAAGTAAGGACTAGACCCCAATGTGTAAGAGACAGAGTAGGAGAAAGGAAGGAAAGAAGGAAGGAAGTAATGAAGGGGTGAAGGAATGAAGGAAGGAGGGCAGGAAGGAAAGAGGGAAGGAGGAAGATAAATGAATGAATGAATAAATGCGAGGACATACTTTGTATGCAGACCTGTAGATCTATACAAATACTTATGAATAAGGGTACCAAGAAAAAAAATAGGTCACATTTAGAAGAATGGTAGAAACCAAGCACAAACATTAAGTTTCCATATAGACGTGTAGGCAATGGATATGTTTGTTATTGTCTATACAAGTGTACAAAAACACACAAGGAGTTTAGTCTGTGTCGCTAAGGAGCTATGTGACATCTAATGAATCACTTAACATCTGTGGTACTCAATCTCCTAAAACGGGGATGATAATAGTTGGCTTAGATAATGCTTACTTGTGTAAAACTTGAATTAAATGACCTCTAAGGTACCTTTCAGCTCTAAGTCTTCTAGGATACTATGTATAGCTTGGTCCAACAGCAAATGAGTCTGGGTGTCTGCTGACACTGCTATTTTTAACTGAGGAGTATGTGCCAAATCAGGAGACAATAAAAACTAGGTAGATGGTCCCATGATTCATCAACCCAAAAAAGAAATTGTTTGGGGTCTTCTTCATCAACCACACTGACCATTCCCCGTCAACTAACATATTGCTGCCCAGGCTCCTTAAAAATATTTTAGAGGCTCTGGATCAACAATATTAAAAGCTGTTTCTTAAAGTTGGAGGAAACAGGTAGTTGTGCATAAGTCTTCTTTGCTTCACATAAATTCCCCAGCAATCTCTAGATGATGGTTTCTTTTGTAAACTCGGGTTAGTTTCCCATAGCAAACAGATCCATTGCAGTGCTTGTGACTGACTGAATAATGATCTAACAACAGAGTTTCTAATGGAGTCGGATTTCATACCAACAGGAGTCCAGCTCTTTGGCTCAACAATATCCCTTCCTGGATCCGAGAGTCCTGTATGCTGCACCACCACCTTGGAAAAAGGTGGCACAATAGAAAGAAAAAGCAAGCCGCTAAATAGCTGTGTAACCTTGAGCAGGTCTCCTGACCTCTCTCAGTTTCCATTTCTTCCGATTTAAAAAGAAAAGATTAGAATACATGACCTCTACAAGCTCTTCAAGCTCCAACACTTCCTTGGGCCTAAAAAAAGCTGGGTAAGAAAATCTGGGTATTAGTCCCAGCTCTGCTGATGACTAGAAAAGCAAGTTCCTTCTCATTTGGGGAGCTTATTCCCTCATTTGCTAAATGCAGAAAGTGGGCTCTTCCAGCTCTCAAAGTCTGTGCTGCTAAATGTACCACCACCACCTCCACTGAACTATGGTACTGCTGCCCAACTTGGTTGAGAAAGCAAACATTTATGTAACTAGGTCACAGGAAGGGAACAGTGGCTGAGAGAGAGGCACGACTTAGATGCTTATTACCGTAGTGTGAGAGGCGGCTAAGTGGTGAAGTGGATAGAGTGCCCAGACATTTGCTAGTTGCATGACCCTGGGCAAG
The DNA here is from genome assembly GCA_028646595.1 of Phalanger gymnotis. Taxonomy (NCBI): domain Eukaryota; kingdom Metazoa; phylum Chordata; class Mammalia; order Diprotodontia; family Phalangeridae; genus Phalanger; species Phalanger gymnotis. The sequence continues at coordinate 95,760,419 of CM053624.1, read as the reverse complement.
TCACTTAACCCTGTTTGCCTTGGTTTCCTTATGTGTAAAATGGGGTCATGAAGAGACAGATTTGACTGAAAAATGACTGAACAACCACCAAACTATAGTGTAAGCTTCTTGAACAGAAGCCATGTCCGGTCTATCCTTGCAGCTGCCTCAGAGTTTAGCACAGTATTTTGAATACATCAAACACACAAAACATACTTGCTGGACAAAACTGAAGTCTAGAGCAAGGGAGAGAATCTCTATCTTACAGTCAAATACTTTGTGCCTTGGATTTCACTTCACATCTTGGCCATCCACTCACTAAACACCTTGTCACCTCAGCCAGAAACTGTGCCACAGAGGACTTAGCCTTTCCTTCTCCAGAGCTACCACCCTGGAGCCTTGATATCCTGATTGGCAGTTCACTGGCATGGACCACTACATCTAGGCCCAACTTCAGACATGCCTTACTTGACTCTCTGGCCACTTTTTCAAAAACAGCTTTGCCATCCCACAGAAACCACCCTCCTACCCTCCCTCCCCGAGTCTAGTCAAGTCAACACACATTAAGCACCTATTATGTATCACACACTATGTTAAGTGTTGGGGATAGAGATTGGGGGAAAATCTGTCTGTACTCTCAAGGAGATCATAGTCTAATGGGAGAGATGATATGCAAAAAAAAAAAAACTATATGGCCAGCTAGATGATGCAAGGGATTGAGCAGGGCCTGGAGTCAGGAAGACCTGAGTTCAAATCCAGCTTCAGACACTTAGTAGCTTATGACCCTGGGCAAATCACTTAAATCTATTTGCCACAGTTTCCTCATCTGTTTAATGAGCTGGAGAAAGACATGGCAAACTGCTCCAGTACCTTTGCCAAGATAACCCCAAACTGGGTAAGGAAGAGCCTGACATAATCAAAAAAACTAAATGACAACAAATATTCAAATAAATAAACATATGTTTAACACATACAAGATAAATTAGAGATAATCTCCTAGCACTAAGATTAAGGAGTACCGGAAAAGGCTTTTTGCAGGAAGTGGAATTTTGGCTAAGCCTTGAAGGATTCCAGCAAAGCCAAATCCAGTAGCCTTTTCTTATTCTTCATTCTCTTTGAAATCTCTGAAGTATTTGACATCTTCGGCCACCCGCTCCTTGGAATTCCTCCTTCTAGATGTTCTGGGAGAATACAACTCCTCACCTTCCTATCTCGAAAGCTTCAGAAGAAAACTAACCACTGCAATATCACAAGGTTCAGACATTTCTGAGTATACTACAGCATAGAAAACATACGCTACTGCCCACCCAAACACACCACAGGGGCAGCTGAGAACACCTAATGTTTCTCAGTACCCTTGTGACTTCCCTAAGAATGACTCGGTGCTTAGACTCCCAACTTCACTCTGTGAAGAACAGTTTCCCAACAGGTTACAGAACTTCTGAGGCTTTCTGGTATAGTTCATTATCTGAAGTTTTCTGAGTCAGAAAAACAATTCAGTTTGATCCAATTCAGGAAGCATTTATTCATACATATTCTATTCCTGGCACTGTGCTAAACACTAGAGATGCAAATTAAGTCCCTGCCCTCAATGAAGTTATGTTCTAAGCAAGGCTTAAATGTCCCAGACAAAACTGAAGGTAAAAGAACTATCTTAGCATAAATGATGCTGGAAAAGGGGTCCCAGTAAAGTACCCTACTTGTTATTAGGAGGTACTCACTCCCTCCAATGTTGGGACCTCTCTCCTTTTTGACCTAGTGGAGAAAGGAAAAAAAAACTCAAACTTCAGAATGTTATGAACTAATTCCTTCTTGACAGGACTGGGCCTAAAACACACTAAGACCATAGAACTTAGAGCTGAAAGAAAGCTTTGACAACATCTAGTCCAATCTTTTCATTCTGTAAATGAGAAAACAATCTCAGCAAGGTTAAGCGGCTCCAAGGTCACATTAGCACATAACAAGGCTGAGATTTGAAATCAGGCCCCCATAATCAAATCTCATATATCTTTCACTAGACTACCATGGGGCAGCCAGGTAGCACAGTTGAGAGAGCGCTGGGCCTGGATTCAGGAAGATTCATCTTCCTAAATTCAAATCTGGTCTCAGACACTTACTGGCTGTGTGACCCTAGACAAGTCACTTAACCTTGTTTACCTCAGTTTCTTCATCTGTAAAATGGCAAACCACTCCGGTATCTTTGCCAAGGAAACCCCAAATGGGGTCATGTAGAGTTGGACATGATTGAAACAACTGAATAACAAAATTGCCATGGACATTTACTCTGCTTCTAAGTCTCTGAAATTAAGATCAAGGATTCTTTCAGTTACCTGGTTAGTGTCTCAGATCCCCCACTCCCTTCTAACCCCAGAATCCAAGCTTTCCTGGGCATCATTGTCTCAAGCTGAAACGACAGCATCTACTGGAGGGATTGCTGCAATGATACAGGTACCCCTCTTAGGATTCCCTACATAAGCTTTCCCCTCCAAGTACATTTTTAGCCAATTACCATGTATTTACAGTGAGCATAATTATACCTAATTACTTAATTAGCATGACTGTATGCAGTTACTAGCTCTGAATATGTGATTATGTCAGTGAAGCATGGAAACAAATGAGGTCATAAGAACCTACAGGAAGGAAGAACATTCTGGCCCAGGGACTTAAAGGAAGGGAAACAGACTAGGGCATATTCTCCATAAGACATTGAATCCAGCCCCTTCAAAAGACTTCACTGACATTCTCTCTAATGACAGACAGTATCGGCAATTTCTAGGGTCTCAGAACGTTCAGGATGATTTAAGGGAAATAATATTTTCGTAGTCCACTTTCCTGGCAGTGGGAAAGAAATCCAGGAAGAAGCTAATCTAAGTGCATCAGAAACTGAGGGAAGGCAAAAATCATGACCAGTTCAAAACTCACTATCTAGGACTCAGAATATGATCATAGACTCAACATTTCAGAGCCAGAAGGGACCTTAAAGGTCATTGAATCAGGAAACTGAGGCCCAGAAATTTTAAGTGATTTGCCCCAAGTCACATAGTAGTAAGTGGCAAACAGTGGGATTTGAACCCGACTCCTGTGACTCCAAAACCCATCATGTCCTTTTCCCCTGTACCCTGTACCCAGTACCATACTGCCTCAGACCCGAAAAATGTCTTAGAGCTTTAATTTCACAGCACAAGAGGACAAGACTTGATGTAATAGTTCCTAAGGTATTCTCTCCTGGAGGCTAATATATCCTTCCAACAAAAAGAGAAATAGTCCATGCATTCAAAAGAACCATCTCTTAAAGCTTAGGGTTCACCAAGCTTATTGACAACCGTAACCTAGTACTGATACCTTCTGAGTCTAAAATTAAGAAAAAAAATAAAAGTCCAGGAGAGGAGAGAAAAAAGATAATTGAGCCCCACTCAAACTTTGTGTGCCACTAAATGACTTCCTGTCAGTGAGAACATGGGAAATATCCACTGGGGAAGAATGGTTACACATTAAATATCCTCCTTACCACTGGTGATGCAGCAATCTTTCCTAAGATGCAGGTCTGACAAAGTTACTCTTCCCCTCAATAACCTCCAGTGGCTCCCTATCCCTTCTAGATAAAAACTCCTCTATTTGGCATTTGAAATTCTTCACAACCTAATTCCTTACATATTACTAATATGTTGCCCTTTGAGGTTATATTGTATCTTCATTGTTTACATACACATATATACATCCCTACACACATGCTGTTTCCCCCATATGAATTGTTCACTGCATTTGAGTGCAGATAATGTTTCACCGGTGTCTTTGTACCTACCCTCAGTGTCTACCACAGTACATGGTACCTAGTGGGCACTTAATAAATGCTTGACTGAACTCATAAAAAACCACCTAAGGTACAAATAGCTTCTAAGTGGTCTATAAATGTGAGTTATTGTTATAGCTACTGTTATTATCTTAGATCCAAAACAATGAACTGTAATGAAAAAATTTTAAGCCCCGTGACAGGAGGAGAGGGAGATACATCCAAGGTCCCCTGAGATCACAAACTGTAAGCAACAGCCTATTTACGGGGCCACCCTGAGAACATCCATGTATTTGTCTAAAGAAGAAGATTAAAAAAGAAAATAATCTTGTAATTTCCCAATTTATATACCAGTTACATTTTTCTCACCCCCCCCACATCCAGGCAAGCCCAAATCTTCAAAGCAACAATGAACAGCAAATGTCCTTCCTGCACCACCCCCTCCTTCCCATTTTCCTTCTTCAGTTTCAATTTGCCCAAATAGGGAAATCCTAGCCCAGACTCTAAGCACCAGCTGCCCAGGTCTCCATTCACACAAATCAGGGCCTTCTGCTAGAGAGATACCCAGTTTGTGTTGCTGCAGTATCAGCAGCTGCTGCAAGGAGGGGCCACAGCATCAGAGACAAGGGAGCTGGTTTTCCATATTTCATCTATGAGTCCATTATGCTGAACTAAGTGGCTGGGAATAAACATTCGTCATTACCCCATACTAAGTGATGTTTGTTAGTATAAAAGGTGACAGAAATCTATATCATGCCAATGTACTATTAATATGGCATTAAGAATATAGACTCCTGGTTCCCCACTGTGGCTGGAAAACTGGTATTAATAATTCCTCCTTCAGAAAAGGCAGGATTCAAGGCCAACTGAGTTTCTTGATATAGGGAGAGGCCTAGGAAAAGGAAGAAAGAGGTTCCTCCTAGGAAATGCTAGTACTGGTCAGAAAACTATTGTTATGAAGATTATCAGTCCCAGAATCTTCCATCCACCCATCATCCTTTAAGGAGGTTGATGATAGAGACCAGAAGATTTTTTTTATGGGGGAGGTGGAAAAGGGTGTGGGTAGAAAGTGAGTAAAGATTAAGAAAACAAAGTCATCTGCAAGAAGTACCCTACTGAAACTTCCAGAGAGCAGTACTTCACAAACAATGCTATTTCTCAAGGCAAGGAATGAAGGAAGAAAATACTAAGAACAGCCATGAGAGCTGTGAAGATTCAAGAGTAGTAATAGTGTGGCTGTGGAATCAATTTGTTTTTTCCTCTTAGAGTATTGACATTTCCCTCTCTTCTAGTCCTCCTCATTGAGAGTCACTAGCTATTTCTCTTCTCTATAGCGTTTCCAGGGTATCTAGGTGGGGAAATGGCTAGAGTAGCAGGCCTGGAGTCAGGAAGACATGAATTCAAATCCAGCCTCAAACACTAGCTGTGTGACTTGGGCAAGTCATTTAGTCCTGTTTGCCTCAGTTATCTCATCTGTAAAATGAGCTGGAGAAGGAAAGGGCAAACTACTCCAGTAAGTTTGCCATAAAAATCCCAAATGAGGTCATGAAAGCCAGACGTGACTGAACAACAAACTATAGCATTTCCATAGGACACATAAAGCCTACGTGGTGGGGCAATATCCCAATAATGAGTGGCACTCACTATTTATTCACTCATGTTTTTGAGCACCTTTTGCACTCATAGTACTGTGCTATAGGCTATGGGGGATAGTCAGCGAGTAAGTCAATAAGAATTTATTAAATGCTTATGTACCAGGCACTTTGTTAAGTGCTGAAGACACAAAGAAAGGCAAAAATAGTTCCTGGCCTCAAGAAGTTTATGTTCTACTAGGAGACATAAAGAAAAAATAATGCACAAAGGTCCCTGTCTACAAGAAGCCTACTGATTTTTTGGGAAGCAAAATAACACATATGAACAGTTAAATGGCAGTAAGAGAGTTTTAAAAGAAAAACAAAAAGCTAAGAGATGTCACAGAATAGTAGGTGATTATGTGATAAATAAGTTATACATACAATATGTTTCATGAACTTCATGGGAAGGAGTAAATTAAAGCGGTCAGGAAAGTCTTCAATGAAAGAGAGAGAAACTCAGTTGGGCCTTAAAGGATAAACATGATTTGGAAAGGTAGAGAGAAAGGGAGAGGATTCCAAAATGGGGGGGGGGGGGGGGGGGGAAGGCAAGCAAGCAGTTGGAAATATACAACTGCACTTTAGGAAAGATGTCAGAGTAGGCGATATGAATTTTGAAATTAGCCTAATAGAGAAGATGGCTTAAGTCATAAAAGTAGATGAGCTATTTGATGGAAAAGTATCAATTGAGAAGGGCTAAAGCCTAAAAACTGGACTTATGGCACAACCCAGTTAGTGGGTTAGAAGACAAAAAGGAACCATTTTTAAAAGACAGAAATGGAAATGGAGGAAAGAGGAGTGTGTTGCATAGGCAAAGAGAAAAGAAAATGTCAAGGAGTTGCCAAAACTGTCAAACAATACAGAGATTTCAAAGAGAGTGAAAACTAAGAAAAGGGTACTGGATTTGACAGTTAGGCCAATAATAGTGACTTGAGAAAGCAAATTTTGACAAATAGAAAGATTATAAGTCAGATGACAAAGGCCCAAGGAGGAAATAGATGATGAGGAAACAGAAGGAACAATGCTGTCTATATACTTCAAAAGGTGGAAGTTAATGGAAAGAGAAAATAAGACAGAATCTTGAAAGGGGAAGAACATCAAGAGACTTTTGGTGGGCAGGGGAGAGAGTAAAGCCTATGCATCTTTAAAGGAAGAATAGGAACCAAAGGAAAAGGAAAAGTTCAAGATGCTATAAAAAGGCTACTAGGTGGCATAATGGATAGAGCGTTGGACCTAAAGTCAGAAAGACTTGAGTTCAAATATGACCTCAGACAGTAAATATCCATGTGACCTTGGGTAAATCACTTAACTGCTGTCTGCTGGTTTGTTGTGAGGATAAAATGAAATAATATTTGTAAAGCATTTTGCAAATCTTAAGATGCTAAATAAATGGTGGCTATTATTACTATTAGAAATAAATAGGGGAATGGAATTAGCCTTCAAAAAGGAGGGGACTTTTTGCTCAGAGGTAAGAGAGAAGGAAGAGAGAAAAAAATTCAGAGAAAGAGATACTATAAAGCCAAAAGGTGGAAGCATTAAGAGATTCACACCAGATGGTCTCAATTTTCTCAACAAAAGCCAAGATATCTGCTGAAAACAAAATTTGAAAAGATCAAATTTGAGGGCTTAAGAGGAGTAGAGGTTTGGAATAACCATTATGGAGAACATACCCTAGGAAGTGGCAAATATTGACTAATAGGATTGTTAACCATGACAGGAGGGAAATATCTCATATGGAAATGGGTATAGTTGAGCTCAGACAGTCAAAATGTTGCTAGAGATGGCATTTAATATCCCCCACACATTATCTAGACCAAAATTTCACTGATTTATCCTAGAGAAACCACCCCAATGCCCATAACCTAAAGTTCTATAGCTATGTTGCATTCGAGATCAATGGATTAGATATTATACTTGGCCCCAAAGTGTAGAATTAGGATCAAAGATTATAATTGATGGGGAGGCAGATTTTAGCTCAATATAAGGAGAAATTTCCTAACAAGTTGGAATTGAATGGGCCACCTCTAAAGGTAGTAAGATCTCTATTGCTGAATGTCCTTCAAGCAAAAGCTGAGTTACTATTTCAGGTGATATGGTAGAAAGGATTCATATTTCAGATAGGAATTATACTAGATATATTCTAGTTCCCATTCTATATATAAAATTTCTTTATTCTTTGGTTATACCTATGGACTAGGGCTTGAGGAGAAGGGGCTGGGAAGGAAGCCCTGATTTAGCAGTCACATACTTTGGGGACGTACATAACTAACCCATATTCCCTTCCAAAGCAGAACACTTTTTCATAAGTAACTGGGCATGCTGAAATAAATAGAGAATGAAAAATATGAGTCAAATTAATGACAAAGAAAGTGAGAGATGGACAAAACATCAAGAAAACAAATCATACCAGTAAGGGATTTGATGTAATCTATTCGACAGACATTTGTCAAGAATCCAATATGTGCATGATCATTTATAGTGAAAACAGATAAAAGAAAGAACTTTTGTCCTAGGTCTACTCAACACTGGGTAACTTTGGCTGCTGTGGCTTCAGGAAATAAGGATGCTTGGTACAGAGGCCCCTCTTTTACCTTCCATTCCTTCCAGAGTTACAAAGCTTAGCATAAGAATAGCTCCTTGAGGGCAGGGACTGTGTCTTATCAAAAGAGATGATACCTGTGAAAGTGTTTTCAAGCATGAAGTGTTATGTAAGCTGTTATCATTATTATTACTGTCATCATTATTATTCGTCTTTGTATTCCCTGGTGCCTCACAGAATGTCTGGCCCCTAACACGATGATTAAATTGATATGTTTGTTGAATCATACTGTGAAACCCCTGGGGATCCAGAAAATGAGCATTCCTTCCCTCTTACCCACCTCTCCTTCCCTCACCACTCCTCCAAAAGGAGGGACTGTAGTCTGGTCTGTAGCATCACAAAATGTACTTCACTGATTTATTTTCCAAGAAGCATTTGGATTTAATTATTTATGATAGTGTCTCATTGCACCCTAGGATGTGTCCTGGAGTCTGTTCTCAGAGACTGATCAAGTCTTTGTAATCAGAGCCCGTGCTGCTGTCTCAGCTAGTAAATATCTACTTAGAAGTGGGGTGCTCCCATCAGTGTGCCTCTGAATCCTCCAGAGGATTAACAGAGGGAAGAGGATTAGCCAAGTCTGGCTACACTGCTCCTGTGTGTTGCTTTTCATACCACACATGTTTTCTAGGGAAAACTGGGAACTTTATCCTTTCATAGGGCAGAATGTAAAGGACCCTGAGAAGGACCCTTTTCTTGTACCTCGGTTATTCTACAATCTATAGCCATATTATTCTACCCTTCTGATGAGGCTTTCCTCCCCTCACCTCTAAGCCCCGCTCAGGCCCAAAATCCATTTTCCCCCTAGATGAGCCTCAATGCCAATTTTACATTCTGAGTTCATGCAAATAATTCAGGGGGGACCCAATAGGCAAAAAAAAACCAATATAAACAGGTCTCCAGTTCTCCTAAAATCTAGATGCTACAAGGATGGCATTATACCTATGGTCCTCTACACTGATAGGATAGTAGAGAGAGCACCAGATTTGGGATCAGAGGACCTGGGTTCAAATGTTACATCTACCACTAACTAGTTGTATGACTTTTAAGAAATCACTTTACTTCTCTATGTCTCAGTTTCCACATCTGTAAGATAAAAGTGGTTAGACTAGATTACCTTGCAGTTTTCTATCACTTCTAATATTCTATAGTCCTTTGACTGACTGGCAAGAAACCTTCAGGCCAATGATCCCTATTAGGTCCTCCCTTCACCCGGACTTGTCAGTATACTATCAGCCTCAGGGAGTAATGTGCACATTGCATAAAGAGACTATTTCACCACTGGTGTTTAATACATTGTAAATAATGATCAGATGATTCTGCCCCTGGATCGCAAAGGCTTAGCTAAAGTGAACATCTCCAATCCAGTAGGTCCCAAATCCCTGATCAAAGACAGCTGCCTCCCCCAAAAGCTTCTCATCAACCCTAGAATGAAATATGGTACCAATGACCCCATGAGGAAGCTACTCTCCCTATCACACCCAAGAAGGACCAGGAGTTGTCTAGAACAAGCCTGGTCTCTGGAAAGGGCTTTGATTCAAAGCCATGCCATTCTTTTTACATAGCATGCCTAAAACATGGGTTCTTTCCTGCTCTCCTCCCACCCTTCCCTCCACTTGCCTTTGAGACAGCCATGATTCAGAATCTAAGTCTCTTTCCTAGAAGTAGGAGATAGCAAGTGTCTGAGCAGCAGCAATTTGGGGATGCAGATATCTACTGCTCGACCAAGCTCATTTCCTGGTCTCTTTCAGCCAGCTCACTGAAAGCCTTATCAGTAGGAGGAAAGATTTAAGGAAGAGTTGCCAAATACCCATCCTACTGTGACCCCAAAATGAATGGCCATTAGCAGTACTGAATAAACCTCCTTTCCTGAATCACTTTGGCTAAGGTAGAAGACAAATTGGTGCCTGCCCAACAAGAAGAAAAATAATCTAATGCTACAATCAGTATGCCTTCACTTTCAAATAGTTGAAAGATAGATGGGTAGCCTTGAGTGTGTGGGGCAGGGCAATGGAGTGGAGCTCACTTCACCTCTCTGGGCCTCAGTTTCTCCATCTATAAAATGCAGTACTTGGATTAAACTTTCTTCTAACTCCGAGATTCTATTACCTATATTTGGCTGAAGAACATTTGAGAAGCCACAGACGTTTGGGCTCTCCAACCAAATGCCCAGACCTTCCTCTTGCAAAACTATGGGGCTTTGGTTCTTCTGGGCACAAAGTGAGTCTGGAGAGGAGATGCAGTCATGAGGGACAAGTACTACCTTAGGAAAGGAACCATTCAGGCAAGTCCAAGTGTCCAAGAAAGGGGCCAACAAGGAGCAGAGAGGCAAGAAGAAGAGATGCAAAAGGATGAAAAGGAACTGAGTTCTCTAAGCTAGATTAGGGAAGTGGCAAAGGGACTCTAGGAATGCTGGGAGTCCTTCTCTACCTATGTGTATAGCTAGTTTTGTGACTGCACACAGCCAGCAGCACACTCAAAGCCTAGTCTTCTCCCAATGAAGTGAAGCGAGAATGTTTACATTCAAATGGTTCTTCCTTCCCATTCATACCTTCTCTACCATAGTCACAGGCTTTGCAAGAGCCTTGATTACTCATAACATTGCACTCTGGCTTGACATAGATCATCTGTAGTAAAGCCACAGACTGGGTCACAGCCAGGATTTGTCTTGTTTATTTCTTCCCTTCTACTCATCAGGCCAGACCCTTTGCCTCTGACCTCTCTTCCCAACCTCCTCTGAGCTTTATCTGACTTGGGAAATAAATAGATCACCTTAGGGAAAGTCACTAAATGTACCCTGGGACAGGCAGGAGGGCAGGAGGCTACTGAAGGCAGCAGAAGGTAAGGCCCTCCCTCCACAGTGCTTTGAATCTTTTCCTCTCCTGCTGACTCGGAACACAATAGAGATTCTTCCTCACATCTGTTCCAGAGCCAAGCAGGGGGAGCCTATTTGGAAGTGGGCAGGAAGTGGTAGATGGCAGAGAATGAATCCCTAGTGCAAGAATCCCCAGTCTGGATCTTTGGCCAGATCAGCCCCCTCCCCCTCTGAAGGGAACCCTTCTACTCAAGTACTCACATGTGTCCGGCTTGTGGCAGTTGTGTCCCTGTCGGAAGTACTGAGGGTTCTCAATGACAGGGATTCGAGTCATGCCAATCACCACTGTGTCCGGCCCGGCGTCCAGCGACGAGGGTGTGGTGATACCATGGTTTATGTGGTGTAGTGGGCTAGCCGAATCCTCCTCACCGCTGATTACGGCCACCGGACCTGCACAGGTCACAGCACAAAGAAAGTAGGGTCATCAGTCAAGGTTTGGCCCATGGCTCCTACCCCACACCAACATCTGGTGTATGTCTCATCCTCCCCCAATACCCTGTGTCTAGAATAATGATAGTTAAGACTTACATAGTGTTTGAAGGTTTTCAAAGTACTTTGCATGTTATTTCATTGATCCTCACCTTGGGAGGTATGTACTATTATTATCCCCTGTTTACAGGAAACTGAGGTTTGAAAACATTAAGTGACTTGCCCAGGGTCATACAGGATTCAAACTCAGGTCTTCCTGCCTCTAAGATCAGCACTGTTTCCACTACACTACCCCTTAGCCTGAGAACAGAGACCAATGAAAAAACCCTCTACTGATCCCTAGATATTCCTTATTATAAGCTCAAACTGAAGGATAGAATCAGGGAACCAGGAAGTCTATATCACAATAGGAAAAGAAAAGTTGATTACTGGAGCCATCAAGTCATATTACATTAAAAAAAATAGAATGGCATGGAATACTGAGAAGTTCAACTCACTTCCCTAATAATCTACTTTACTAAATACAATACAAAAAAAAAGGCTCAAGGAGTTGATAAAAGCAAAAGACCTGATAGAAGAAATTAAATGGGGGAGGGGTAATTCAGATATCAGAATCAGAGTTCTCATAGGATCAGAGATTTATAGTTGGAAAGGACCTTAGAGGCCATCAGGCCTTGTCTTAAAAGAACAGTAAACTGGAGTGGAGAAGTGAAGTGTCTTCTAGTTATAAGTGGCTGAGATGGGATTTGAACGCAGGTCTCCTTAGTATGCCTTCCACTGTTCCTTGGGCCTCTCTGTTTTGAAAAAGAGCCATATACTTAAACCAAATCAAAGACAGGGGCCTGAGGATAAATGCAAACGAATGTAATGACAGTGTCAGGAATATTGAAAGAAAGAATGAACTTGTGTTAACTAAAAAGGCCCTTTCTGAGGTTTTACTCAGCATTTATGTTGTAGGCAAGAGGAGAATGGAAGAAGTAATATGACTTTAGAGGGGTGGATGGTGTAATAATTCCCACTAAGAGAGAAGGCAGGACTATTCAATTCCCATTTGCTTCTGTTTTCTCTCCCAAGAAATATGATAATGAGACAAATAGATAATTAGTCTATTGAAAATGAAGATAAGTGGGAAACTATTAGGAGAGCACCTAATTGTCCTTTATGAATTTGTCACCCAGCACCAATGAACTATATCCAAGGTTACTGAGAAAACTTGTGGATGTAGATATGATGGCTGAGTCACTTTTTGGGGGGTGTGTGTGTGTGTGTGTGTGTGTGTGTGTGTGTGTGTAAGACAGAGAGATGAATAAGAAGACAAGACAGAGACAGAGCTGGGGTGGGGAGGTACAGGGAAGGCTGACAGTGGGGGTAGGAGAGAGAGAGTGGGGTAGGGGAGAAGGGAGAGGAGAGGCAGAGACAGACACAGAGACAGAAGTGTTCCAATCTTTAAAAAGCAAACACTTGATTCCTCTAACCCTAAAGGAGCTTGACTTCAATTCCTGGCAAGATTCTAAAATACATTATTAAAAAAGATCAATCACTGATGAATTGATTAATAAGATGGCTTGTAAATACTGGGAAAAGGAAGTGGTGATCATTGTAACTCAGAATGAGTTGATCAAGAACAAATCATACCAGACTAACCTCATTTTCTTTTTTTTGACAATGTTATCAGATAAGTTGAGCAGGGTAATGTCATAGTTCTACTTCATTCTATATTCTTTCATTATAATTTTTTATAATATTTAATTTTTTCCCCAATTACATGTTAAAACAATTTTTAAACATTTTAGTAAAAGTTTTGAGTTAGAAAACACGGAGTTGCATGACCTAGATGACAATATAGTTGAATGAATTCAACTGTTTAAATGACTAGACAAAAAAATATCATGCTTATATGATTGATTCCAACCTGGTGGGAGGTTTCTAGTAAAGTGCTTCAGGGCTCTGTCCTTGGCCCTCTTCCGTTCAATACTTTCATAAGTGATTTGGATGAACACTTAAATAGTACAGTTATCAAATTTATAGATGACATGCATCTAGAAGAGAGCTAATGTGCTATATGGGAAAAAAACTGCAATCCAAGAAAATCTTGACAACCTAGAATGATGACCCAAATCAAGGCTAGAATGATAGCCCAAATCTAATGACATGAAACTTAGTAGTGATAAAAATAAAGTGTGCTGGAAAGAGCACCAGATTAGGAGCCGGGAAACTTGGTTTCCAGGCCAACTTTGGCTGCTTACTCGCTAAGACATCAGCAGACCATTTAATCTCTCTGAGTCAGTTTCTTCCTTTATAAAATAGGGGATAATCAGACCTGCCCTGGCTTAACTCACATGCAATTTATAAGGGTAAATTGGTATATTTGAGAGGACTCTAAAAAAAATCTATAGAAGCATAAGGTATTATTGTTATTTATTTATTTTAAGTATATACTCCTACTTCTTCCAAAGAGGATTTGAAGCAGGTTATGAATTGTCTCCACAGGATTTTTCAGATGGGAGGGTGGGGAAGATGGAGAAATGTACAAAGCATATTTTAAAATTGCACGTGGTTGGCATCTCATTTGCATGTTGTTTATATCTGTATGAACTATGCAATTTATTCTCAGTCAGTCTTCCTTGCTCCTTCCTTCTTTCCACAAATATTTATCCAGCACCTGCTATGTGCTAAGCACTGTACTCAGTGCTTTGGAAGAAACAAAGACGAATAATTTTCAAGTTAAAATGTTATCATCACTATGTTAAAGGCTGTCATTTCTTGATTTTTCTCTTCTCTGTTCCTCCTCACCTGCCCATAATCATTCACCCAGACCCCCTAAACTACAACTGCACAGCACAAAGGAAAGAGACAGATAAAAGTCAGGGACGTGTGAAGGGGAATGATAAGGGCCATCAAAACCACTTGTCAGGATTTTGTAGAGGGGTTTCCTTCATCAGCAGTGATTTGAGTTAGACCTCTAAGGTGCCATCAACCTCTAAAATCCTATAACACTATGAAAACATACCTCAAGCCTCCAATGACCTAATGAACAAGTCTAGACTAAGACACAACAAAAGTCCAGTATAAGTCCCGACGCACCAACTCAAATTTCCCAGATAGCCTCAGGTAACACTAGAAGCTTTTCTACTCCTATTCTCTACCCCCAACTCCAATCCAAAAGAGAGGCCCAGGGGTAGGGGGATGAGGGAATTAAAAGGTTGTTCCAAAAGGAAGCTTATGAGCTGAATTACCAGAGCATTACATACCACCCAACAATGCTGTTGATAGAACAATATTTTGATAGGCATGTGTAGCAGCACTGTAAACTGTACCAGCTGGAATTGTTTGCGGCTCGGTGAACCCTCGGTTTAAAAATGGCCACTCTGCTAGACACGTGGACACCAGACAAAGTACACTCTGTGATTTAGTTTTTAGACTCAAAAAACGTTTCCAATGCAAAAATCCGTTGCCAACTTATCAAAGATAATGGAGAAAATGGTTTCTGTTGACAAAATGGTAAGCAAAGTTTCAAGAAAGAAGGAAGGGTACCTACAAAGCTACAAGAAAGAGAGGACCAGCAAATGCAGCTTAATGGCCCTCCATTTTACCCAACAAGCATCAGAGAGCTTGGCCATGACAAATGTTGGAATCTGTCGGAGATTATGTGAAACAGCTGCAATACATTGTTGCCTAAATGCTTGCAATAATTTTTTGCCCAGCAATAAAATCAGTTTTTTAGAGACCCATTGCAGGCTTTGCCCCTTGAACAATCTTAGATAATGCACAGGCCTGATGAATGACAGAAGGGACTGTTCTCCTAAAAGCCTGATAGTAGGGACATGCCATTGATTTGGTTCATTTTAGCTTCAAGCCTGCCTAAATACAGAGGTAGGGACTAAATGACATCTGAAGGTCCTTTAGTCTTGTTTCTATAATAAGCATCTCTGGAGGGATCCTCTCCGAGTAGTGAGTGTATTTCTGTTTTCCTGTAGACATTCGCTCTTTCCTAGTCTCTCCTCTTTCCCCTCCCCATCCTTTCTCTCTCAGACAAATAAAATCTTTAAATTAAAGCAGAAACAACAGTCCGGTCTTCTAGAGAGTCGAGCCTATTCCATTTCCTCTTTCAATTATCTCATTTCAGTTCCATTTGACCGACATGAAAAAAGCACCTTTTGTATACACCGCACTACGGCAGGCACCGGGAAAAACAACAACAAAAAAAAGTTTTAGGTAAGAGATGGTGATGTGGATGATGGTGATGTGGTCCTAGCCTTCATGGAACATAATAACTAAAAGGGTGATAAGATCCTAACACAAATAACCAAGACATAGAATACATCACATGCCCAAGGTACAGAACGTAATTTTAAGTGAAGTGTGGATAGGAGGGGGGTTATATCATAAAAATGGGTGCATCAGAAATCCATGCCTCAACACCTTTATGTTATAGGTCTGGAAACTGTAACCCAGATAGTTATGTGAATTGCCACACAGCAAGTTAGTAACAGAGATAGAACTTAATCAGCGGTCCCAGTTATTTAGTGGCAGAGCCAAGTACTTAAACTAAGGTGTCTGAGCTCCCAGTCTGGATTTTCCCATTATGTCATGTTCCCTTTATTATATAACACCTTGTATCATTTGTTGTTGTTTCACATGATTGTGTCTCACAATCCCCACTAGACTACACGTTCCCTGAGGTATGTGTCAAGTCTTACACTTCCTCCTCATTTCCCATTGTTCCTAGTAAAGTGAA
The DNA here is from genome assembly GCA_028646595.1 of Phalanger gymnotis. Lineage (NCBI taxonomy): Eukaryota > Metazoa > Chordata > Mammalia > Diprotodontia > Phalangeridae > Phalanger > Phalanger gymnotis. The sequence goes on along the minus strand of CM053624.1, from coordinate 95,744,381 downwards.
AGCACATAGGAAACACTTAATATAACCTTCACAGAATCACAAATCTAAGACCTGGAAAAGCCTTCAGAGGCCAACTGATCCAACCTATAGCTGAACAAGTATTCCTTGTATAGCATCCCCCTTAACTGATCAGCCATTAGAGCTTAAAGTCAGACTTTCAATGAAGAGAAAATGGAACTTACTGCTTCCTGGGGAAGCCTGTTCTACTTTGAGACAGCAGCTATAATTGTTAGGAAGTTGGATTTCACTTCTGTATAAAGCTAAAATCTGCCTCTCTGAAACTTAAACCCATCATTGTTCCTGGTTTTGGCTTTTAAGGCCAAGCAGAACAAATCTAGACCCTAGTTCATGTAACAGCCCCATAAATATGTGAAGACTACTATGAGGTATTTCTCCAGTCTTTTCTTTGGCAAGCTAAACACCTCCGGTTCCTTCCTTTGATCTTCATGTGACTTGTTCTCCAATCATTTCACCATACTTTTTGCCCTATTCTGGACAACCTACAACTCATCTGTCTTTCCTATATTGTGGTGTCTAGGACAAAAAACAGAACTCTATGCATAGCCTGATCAGAGCACAGCATAGTAGAAATATTATTTTTCTCATGCTGAACACTATGTCTCTCATACTGCATCCTAGGATAGAGGTAGCTTGTTTCGGCTGCCATTTCGCATGACTGAGAGGTTGACACTGTTGACATTTTTGTAACCTCCTAAAACCACCAGATCTTTTTTCAAACTAGCTGTTGTCTCTCCCTCCCTCTTCCATCTTGTATTCATGAAGTTCATTTTGTCAACCCAGTTCGAGAATTTGATATGTATCCATATCACATTTTATCTTATCCAATTCACCCCATCATACTAAGCTGCCAAAATGTTTTTGGCCCAGACTCTTTCATCCAACATGTTATTTATGTCAGTGGAAATTTTGGCAAACATGTTATCTATGCCTTTATCCAACTCATTGATAAAAGTGATGAACAATACTGGACCTAGGACTGATCACTGGAGAACTACGATAAAGACTTCTCTCAAAGTTGACATCAAATAATTAATGGCTACTCTTTAGATCAGGTTATTGAATCAATTCCAAATTCATGTAACTAACCCATGTGTCTTTATCTTATTCATATATGGTAAGAGAGAGATTGTCATATCTTTTGCTGAAATCTGTTTCTAGAGCACCCCCATCATCTACCAATTTAATCACCTCTTGAAAGAAAGAAAAGAAAGTCTACATAGTCTGGTATGATCAGTTTTGATATCAATTTTAAAAAATACAGACTGGCTTTTAGTAATTCTTGCTTCTTTTTCTAAGCATTTACAAACTTAGTAAGATGTTCTAGAATGTTACCAAGACTAGTCTATAATTTTCAAAATCCATCCTGGTTTTGGTTGGTTTTTTTATTTTTAATGGGATCAAATATTTGACATTTTCCGGTCTTGCAAAAAAGTTAACTCAACAAGCATTCATTAAGCGCTTATTATGTGCTAAGGCAGTAAGACTCTGAACATAAGCAAAAAGAAAGACAGTCCCTGACCTCAAAAAGCTTTCATTCTAATGGGGAAGACAATATGGAAAAGGAAATTGGAAAAAGGGGAGAGAAGTTACTGGGGGTGGGGAAGCATATGACACAAAAGTACAGAGAAGTCCAGGCTGGTAAGAAATGAAGAAATGGCTGATCTAGTCCTCTCATTAAATGGAGTTTCTGGAAGGAGCCCTCTACCCTCCCGTCAGAGGCAGGAGCCCCAGGGGCATAGGATACTTCTAAGGAGTGAGTACCAGGGCTAAAATGAAAAGGTGCAAAGATTGTGCTATTCTCTAAGATATTTCAAGGTTCAATGGTGGCAAAATCTTCAGAATTACAAAGCTCAGTCACCTCCCCCACCACACACACGCACACACAAACACACACCATTCCATCTATCCTGTTCCTTACAAATAAGCTATACTCTTTCCAGAGCCAAGTGGCACTCATGAGTCTCTTCTTACCAAGCATCAATGAAATTTATGAAGTAAAATCTGCTAACTGTAGTTCACCCCCATGTGTTATCCATCCTTTACGCATTTACATGTAAATATATGAGGCCCTGTATTTTATCACTACCGCCCTTCTCAAATATTATCTCCTGGTCCTCTCTTCTGCTGTTCCTCCATGCTTCTCTGTGCGGTACCAGGTTCATCAGATCTATGTGGACAGTTTTCTCTTCCCCCTTTCTTTTTTAATTTAAATCCCACCTGATTAAATTTGCAAGTCTCCAGGCAAATATGATTTTTATCAGCCCTTGTTAGGCACAGCCCATCATTTGTCAAGGCATTCTCCAGAAAAATACTCTTCTCAGACACTAACCTCTCAGGCAGCTATTTACTTACCAAATCTGCCTTTCACTTCAGAAACCCCTACTTTCAAACGGTGGTAGCGATAAAACACCACCCGCGTTCCTCAAGGTATTTAGTTTTTTGAGCAAGACTTCATCAGTCTTAACCATGTTTTCTAGCTTCCCTCCAGTGGTAGCATTTATCCTTACATGAATCGCCAGCAGTGGACAAAAGATGTCAGATTTGAAAATTCTTGGGGGGAGGGAAGGGGTCTGGCATATCCCCAATACACGCTCCAGAAAAATAACCTGACTTTACATCATTTCTATTAAATAGAGTCCTCTGTCTCAGATCCTTAATTGATTACAACTCCTTGGTGCGGGGGGGTGGGGAGTGGTCGGCATAGGTCTCTAAATGTGCAATGTCTCCTTCGATGACCTGGGTAGATAGTAAAGGGCCATTTGGGCTTTTCAATGAGGGGCAGCAAAAGACTTAGTAGCAATTAAGCCAAGAAGTAGAGGCACATCTCTATTCAGCATCTCCATTGCTATCGAAAGTAAAAGTATGACTGAGAAGAATTTATTCATTCATTTCCAAGCTCCACCTCCACTACTTGTGAAAGATACTTTACCAATCTCATAATTTATTACTATCTATAATGCTTAAACTGTGCCACCTAGGAATGGGAAAGGGGCTGGTAAGTCCATTAAGGGATCTTTAGATATTGAATCTATATAGATGTCCCGGTGCCCCCCAACACTGATAAATGTTTCCCTAAATTGCTACTACACCCTAGAGATACTCAACCCACTGTCCACCCACTGACTTCTTCCTACACACAGTCTCATATATGCATAGTGCTACTGTCTATTCACCTCAAAGGCAGAGAACCCAGGAGTTTATTGGACTCCATGAAGACCACAAAGCTAAAGCAATGCCTCTATCCCTGGGGACCACTTTCCTTTCTTCTCTTCCTCTTTTTGTCCACTATATTTCAAGGCATCTCTCACAGCCAAACAAAAACAAAAATCTTAATGAAGCATGGAGGCCCTAAAGGGGAAAGCACTTCCTCTTCCTATCTTAATAAACAGAGCACAGAATCTTATTAAGATACTGAAGGAGAAAAGAAAAATGGAGAAAACCTCAGATGTCTAGGGAGTTGTCTTCTATTTTCCCGAAGCTGCCAGAGGCTAAGCAGGTCAAGAAAATGAGTAAAGCCTCCTGTATCTGAGCTCCCGACACACACAGAGACCATCTTTTACCTGCTCTCTGCTTCTCTCCTGTCACTAATCCATTTCTAATTGCACAATTACTTTATTATGTAGCTCTAATAAACAAAAAGAAATGGGAAAAAAGCTACCTTGAAGCCTTTTCACTAAGTTCAAGCTTTTGAAAAAAACTCTATAAGGGAATACAGCTCTCTTCACATTAATCTCTTCTCCAACCTGTTGGGTCTTGTTGTTATTTTGAGACATGCAGTGGTCTTTGTTCTTCCAAGCATAGAATAATAGATAAATTGAGTAATTAGGGAAAGCCTGATACTTCCAACAGGTGTTTATTTGTTTTTCTTTCCCTATAGCAGGATGGACCACACAGAATCTCCATGCTCTCATACCTTTCTTTCCTGTCTCTCCTTTTCTCAGAGGAGACACTCAAAGATCACACATAGTAGGATCCTTTTTTGGGTTCTTTTCCTAAACACACTAAATTAAAATGATAGGAATAACTGGTCAGGCTTTTCTGTCAAGAAGAGCTCAAATCTGATACGACTGGACCACAGGGGTCCATTAGAGACATGGGCTCCTCAAGGCTCCTCAAAGTAAGGAGAGCTATGGCCTACAGGTTCTTAGGATGCCCTACAAAAGATCCCACAAAAGCCTTTATCAATTGGCCATGGGTAAATCTAGTAGAGTCCAAGACAGGAGATGTGAGTGACAAAGGAGAATGCTTAACAAATAGCAACTTCCCAAATAAAATCATACCTCAGGGCCAAGTTGGTACTGTTCCAAAAGCATCTACTCAGTAGCCTAGGCCTAGAGTTACCTTTTGCATTGGAGATGGGATACAAGAGTCCACAAGGTCCATTTCTGTCCCTGCTGTATGCCAATATATGGGACACTGTTGAAACAGAGATGATATGCCTAACAAAGTTGTAGATGGCACACATTAGACAGCAGAGTCAGAATGCAAAAAAGATCTTAGGACCACTGGGCTAAATTTAATATGATAAATTTTAATCAAGCTAAATATAAAGGTTTATATTCATACTCCAAGCCAACAAATTCTCAAATACAAGATAGAAGATGCATAGCTAGATAGAAGAAGTTCATCTGAAAAGAATTTGAGGGTTTAAGGAGTCTGCATGATTAACATGATTCAACAGTGCACTATGTCAACCAAGAAGGCTAACCTCATCCTAAACTGCATTAAGAGAGGCAAAACCTCTAAGGAGCAGTTGACCTTCCTGCAGTGTTCTGGCATGGTTAAACAACATTGGCTATACTATAAAGACACTGATAGAATGCAAGCTCCTTGAGGACAGGGGATATTTTCATTTTTTTTTCTCTTTGTATCTCTAGCACCTAGCATAATTTCTGGCACTTAGGAAGATCTTAATAAATGTTCATTGATTGACTGATCAATTTATTAACTGACAAGCTGAAGAGCTTAAAGGACAATAAAGAGCCTTACATTCATGTCATATGAACTAGATGGCACAATGGATACAGAACTTGGCCTGCAATCAAAAATACCTAACACCAAATCCGGCTCCAGAAACTTACTAGATGCCTGACTGTAGGTAAGTCAACTAATGGTTGTGTGCCTCAGTTTCCCCAATTGTAAAATGAAGATAGCAACAGCACCTACCTCCCAGAGCTGCTGTGAAGACAAAAAGAAATATTTGTCAAGCACTTTGCCAAGCTTATAAATCCTAGCTATTATAATTAATTATTGATAACAAGAAATTAATAATAACAATAATGATTGCTAGCATTTATGTAGCACTTTAGGTTGGAAAAGTGCTTGACAAACATTTCTTTTTATCTTCACAACAGCTCTAGGAGATAAGCACTATTATTATTTAATAATTATGATTATTAATAATAATACAATTGATTGAAGAAAGAGCTGTTTAACCTGGAGAAGACAAGATTTATTACTGTTACACTGAAAAGGGATTAGACTTGTTAAGCTATGCTATAGAAAACAAAATTAGGAATAGTGGGTAGAAGTTGAAAAATGGCTAATTGATGATTCCTAAAAGGGAAATTTTCTTCATTATTAGGGTCATCTAAATATGGAATGGGCTGCCCCTAGAAGTAGTGAGTTCCCAGCTTTGTAAATCTTAAAGCAAAGGGCTGAATGAGCAGTTGCCTGATATGCTGTAAAGGGAAATTGTTATTCAGGGGTAAGTTAGAATAGATGGCCACTGAGGGCCCTTCCAATTATGAAAGTCTGTGTATCGCTGAGTGTGTGTGTGTGTGTGTGTGTGTGTGTGTGTGTGTGTGTGTGTGTGTACCCTGAAAATTCTATCCAGTAGCCTGATATTATAGAAATTTGCTTGACATCCCAACTCCACCAGAGAATTTTATTTCAAGAAACTGTCTTCAATTTGATCTTTGTAGACTTCAGTATCTTATACTCTGTGAGGCAAAGGATCCCAAAATTCTCTTGAAAGCCATTATGATTTGCTGGCCTCCATGATCGTAGACGAGTGACTGAAACATTTCGAGTGATGAAAGACAAAATAGAAAGCTCTATGAGGGCAAGACCAATTCATTCAGTCTTTGTCCTCAGTCCCTAGTAGAATTCTCTAAACAAAGTTACTGAATAAATGATTGTTGAATTAAATATATCAAATTATACTGAAAGACAAAAGGCTAAATGTCTTTAAAGTTACAACAGGAGACCTAAACTTCAATAGCCTGACCAAATAAGGATAATCATTATAGAAGTCTCGTCTATGAACAACTCGCTATTGTACCAATCTTGGTTTGTCTATAAAGACAAAGTCCACTCCAGTATACATCATAGAACTGAAGGCCAAAATGGATCTCAAGAATTCCCTTAGTCTAACCAACCACGTCCATGCTCTATCTGGTAGGCAATGAGCCAGCCTTCTCCTCCTCTTCCAGAAAGCTCTTTCAGGAAGTAGAATATACAAGCATTATTTCAGGATTTAACAAATTCACAGTTGCATAAGCATCTTTGATTCAGACAACATACTATCAGATGCACAGACATGCACTCCCATGGCAATCACACATGGCAAACGCTGAACTGAAAAGCCCTCAGCACTGTGGTTTACCTTGAAAGATCTCCTTCTCACAGTCTGATTGAAAGCAGGGCATTAATCCTCAACTCCTCAAAGTGCTAGGTCAAGACCACCAATTGGTGAAAAAGTCTCCTAAATCCTGTAGTTCATCCAGGCCAGTATAGAGTATAAAAACAAACCTGGATGTGCTTTGTGTTTCCTTAATGTCTCCAAAAGAAAAGGACATTCTCGACCTTCAGATTAAAGAAATAGTTTAAAAATCCCAACCTTTTTCCACTGATAAAAATCAAACACTGACTCATCCCTGGGGGTAAGCTTCACACCAACAAAGCTGGAATGAGAACTCATAAAACAGAGTAAGTGAAAGCACAACAAATACAATTAAAAATCCGGCAGTGCTCAGAGTGGGATTCCATTTACTGTCTCATAAAAAGAGCTTTGTCCTCAGAGGCAAACAAAAGGAAATCAATTTCTTAATTTTTATTGGCAGGTGTGGGCCACGGGCCAAGCATGTGCGTGCTGTGCCCACAAGTCGGGGCTGGGGAGCCGGGGAACCTGGTAACCACCGAGTAGCTCGATGCTGCCTCTATTTCCCTGGAGCTGACCTTTCTGGTTTCTTGGCTATCCTGACACGGCACTGCCATCATGATGTTCGTGGCACTGTGAACCCTCAGTTTGCTTGGATTTTCTCTTTCATTCCTACAAATATAAGCTTCTCTTTTCTGGTTGAATTCCATATATAATATAAATTTTGTGTTTACCTTTATAAGACACTGGGGCTTTTCAACCTTCCTGGTGTGATTTGAATTAGCATTGGTCATGGAAAAATCCTAATGGGGCTGCTGGATGGTCCCAACAGGTATGTGATCAATCAACTGAAGCGTAGGCAAATGGGTCAGAATGCTACCCTCCTGGCAGCAGCCAATCATAGGAATTATTTCCAACACAACTGTGATTACCTTTTACTTATTATTCCTCAAAACTCTTCCACTCTCTTCCTTCTTTGGCCTTTGTGCAAACCCTATTACCCCTTCTTGCCCCACCCATTGGTCCCTCGGGGCAGTTGGAAGTTACAGGGCACCTACAGCAGCTTGCAACATGGGGCAAATTTCTACCACTACCTTCACCTCCAAGTATAACCACTCACTTCCTCCCAGATTACTTGTTGGTTATAGAAGACAAAGGGCAGGCTCTGTACTTCTGATGAGTCAACCCTGCCCCTGTTCTTAATTTCTAGTTGAACAAACTGAGTTGCACAGTAATACATGTATATAGTTCAAAACTGTATGTGTGTGAGATATATATAGCATATGCTATTTTTATTTATTTATTTTTACTGATAGGGATAAAAGAGCAAAAAGTCTGAAGAATACCGATTTGGAGGGCCTGTGGGATCTCATTGCCAACAAGACGACGCTGCTAATGTACCACCAGAAAAATATTCCCTTTAGTGCCGGGTTGTTAACTTTTTTGTATCATGGACCACTTTGGCAACCTGATAAGTCTATGGATCCATTCTTGGAATATTGTTTTTAAATGCATAAAATGAAATGCATTGGATTACCAAAGAAACAGATTATATTTAAATGTAATTATCCAAATAATGTTTTACAAAGGAAAACATGTTCACAGACTTCAGGGAAAGAACACCAGCCTTAGAGTCATTTTCCAAATACTATTATTGGGTCGTGCTGAGTTATTTACTCCTTCTCCTACGTCCCTCTTTTGATCCATGACACACATTTATGAGACAGCTGGCTGGATTTTGGGGAGCAGTCTATATCACTGCCTGAGAACCCATGACTTTGCCTCCATTAGTACCATGCTTTAGAAGAGGCATTGCTGGATTGGGAGTTTGAGGACCAGAGTTCAAATCCCCTTCCTTGGGTACTTACTACCTTTGTGACCCTGTCATTTAACCTCTCTAGGCTGAGGTTTCAAATGAGGAGGCTGAGCTTGATAACCTCTCAAAGTCTGAGTCTTTCTTTTTTGGAATTTTCCTGAGTAACTAGTTAATAATCCTTACCCCTAGTCTTTTGTTCGTTTATGGGGAAAGATATATTTCACTTTGTACTCTGTTTCACGCTTGGATCATTTCTGTTTGATTTATCCCAGACTTTCCTGGCAGCCAGGTGACACAGCTAATGGAGCACTGAGCCTGTGAGTCAGAAAGACTTGAGTTCAAATCCAGTCTCAGACACTAGCTGTGTGACCCCATGCAAGTCACTCAACTTCTATTTGCCTCAGTTTCCTCAACTGTAAAATGAAGACAATAATAGCACTTATATCACAGGGCTATTGTGGGGCTCAAATAAGATATTTGTAACATGCTTAGTACGATGACTGGCACATAAGAAGCACTTAACATTTGCTTGTTCCTTGCTCTTCCTCTACTGTTCAAGCTGCATTAAGCAATATCGAACCCCAAATCCACCTGTGGAATGTGAGCGCCAAAAATGTGACGCCGAAGATTAAATTTCTCCAGTTTAACATAGACCTGGAGTTAGTGACCAAGCATCTAGAGAGGCATAGTTGTTTCCTGGGGTACATTCAAAATAAGGTCTCTGTATAATAAAGACATGTGGATATTAATGGTGAAAAGTGAAGAAGGCACGAGAAGAGCCGTGATCATAGAACTATAGATTTAGAATCAGAAGGAACCTTAGAGGTCATCATGGCCACACCCTTCATTATGGAGATGAAGAAACTGAGGCTCAGTGAAGTCACATGACTTACCAAGGGTCACAGAGCTAGTAAGCATCTGAGGTAAGATTCAAACCCAGGTATTCCTGAGATTCTAAGCCTTGTTCTCTCTATCCACACCATACTGCCTTTCAAAGGTACGTGAGGATGAATAAGCTAACCTTTTCAGGGGGTAAGAAGTCTTGCTGAATTATCGACTATTTCTCTTTTAAAAACATCCAAAAGGCATTTTATGGACAAAGGATTTTTTTATTCACATCAACAAAAATAATAACTAATAGCTCCATAACACTTTGAAGTTTACAGGATACAAATGAGATTATATTTCTAAAATGCTTTACACACTGCCTGGCATATAGTAGGCACTATGTAAATGCTTCTTCCCTCCTCTCCCTTCTCTTCTCTTCCCTCTTCCCTTCTCTTCTCTCCCCTCCCCCCTTTCCCTCCTTTCCTTCTCCTCCTTTCCCTTCCCCTTCCCTTCCCTTCCCTTCCCATCATATGCATGATCTGATTTGAGTTTCGCAACAATCCTGTGGGAGAGGCTATTTCTTCATGTCGTCCACAGAGAAACATTTTATTTTATTCACTGTAGCGCTTGCCTCATAGGACTACTTCCTAACTATAATATGCCTTGGTAAGGGATAAACGTCATCCCACATAAAGACAGAGTCCTGAAACTCTCAGATCTAAAATGAAGAAGCTTACAGAAACAAAACAAAAAAATTAGTTTCCCAAAATGATAATGAATTTTCAGTTACAGAACAACACATGAAAACAGTACTAGAAGGTTTATGTCACGTCATTCTGAATCCCTGAGCTCATTCACATGAATAGAATTTTAAACCTTCACAAATTCAACCCATCAGATTTTTCTTTTCTCCCCAACCAATGAAAACAGTTCTGGTCCCTTGAGTTGTGCTTGACATAGTCTCATCTGCTTCCTTATTTAGTCAAGAAGATATTTTTCTTCTTCTTGCCCCTCCTGGGGCAGCTAAATGTCATACTGTAGAGAATGCAGAAGTTAGAGTCAGGAAGACCTGAATTCAAATCCTGTCTCAGAGGCTTATTATCTATGTGCTGCTAAGCAAATCACTTAACTTCTGGTTGCCTCAGTTTCTCCCTATGTAAAATGTGGATAATAATAGTACCTATATTTCGGAGTTGTTGTGAGGATCAAATGAATTAATACGTGTAAAACACTTTGTAAACCTTCAATAGCTATGTAAATGCTAGTTAATACTAAAATGCATAATATCTAGGCAGATTATGTGGACTCCCTGGAAACCTCTGTTCTTTGCCAGTAATCTTAAGTAAGGAGGGCAATGAGAGGCAGAGAGAGGGGAAAGATCCTATAGGTTCAATGACATCCATTAACTGTTTTAAAATATAAAAGGAAGAAAATACTACTGCAATTCACGCAAATTATCTGCTAGTCAATCTATCAGTAAGTGTTTATTAAGCAGCTACTATGTGCCAGGCAGTATGCTGAGTGATGGTGATACAGAAAGAGGCAAAAATAAATAGATACATAAATAAAGCAAAACAAAAAAACAGTTCCTGCTCTCAAGAAGCTCACCAGCTAATGGGTGAGATAACATGAAAACTACACACAAACAAGCTATAGACAAGATAGATTGAAGATAGTCAACAGAAGAAGGCACTGGGATTAAGGGGGATTAGGAAGGGCTTCTTGCAGAAGGTGGTATTTTAGCTGGGATATGAAGGAAGTCAGTGAGGCCAAGAGGTGGAGGCAAGGAGGTAGAGAATTGTAGGCATGGGGGACAGCTAATGAAAGTATTGCTGCCAGGAAGTAGTAGATAGACCAGCATTTCTAAAGCCAACAAGGAGACTCTGGGGAAAAGGAGGTGTCGATTTCCCTTTGTCATTTTAGCAAACTCTAGCAGCTGACAATTTGAAGGTTGTAAGGAGGTATGGGTTTAGCCATCTGAACATTATTTATGGACTTAGGCTGGAAGTCTCCTACCAAGGTTAAAAAAAAAAATTTATAAACTGTGAAGTCAACACACATGATAGGACTTGCATGATAAACCCAGTTAAAGAAGAAATTATATATCAGAAAATGGCATGCTGAGCCCAATGTCAACCCCATTAGAAGCCAGATAAAAAAGAACAATCAGTCAACAAGCATTTATTAAGTGCCTATCCAATCTGGGTTAGAAGTAATAGTAGTAGTAGTAGTAGCCTTAGTAGCAGTAGTAGCAGTAGTAGTAGTAGTAGTAGTAGTAGTAGTAGTAGTAGTAGTTTTCTCATGTTTGTATAGAGCAGAGGTTCCCAAACTTATATGGCCTACCACACCCTTTAAAAAAAAACTACTCACAGCCCCCCCTGGAAATCTACTTTCTTTAACCCTTTAATGATTTTTTAAAAATTTGTATCATCTCAAAAAATGTAAAAAAATGTATGTTTTTAAAATGACACATCTTAAACTTAATAATTTATTATAAATATGTGGGTTTTTTTCCTACATTGAAATTTTGATGATTCAATGTTGCTGTACACATACAGTATTGTATTATAAACAAGTCATTACATGCCTGTACTCTTGCCCATGCATGTTGGGCAATGAGCAACACGCTCGCCTGCCAATACTTGCTTGCTAAGACCTATCAGTAGACTTGACCATTGATCTGTTATAACTTGCATTTTGTGTGTTTATTTGGAAAATGATGTAATGACTATGACTTTAACTTGTTACACAACAGATAAAGAATGTACAAATGGTTTTTTTTTAAATTTTCCTCAACTTCTCTTCTTTCCCTATGCTTCCGCCCCCCCCTTTTTCTATTCAATGCCCCCCATTGCATCCAAGATCCACCTTCCTGGATCATTCCAGCACCCCTGGGGGGGCAGTATCAACCACTTTGGGAACCGCTGGAACTTAAAAATCACAAATTATTTAACATACGTTAACACTTTATTATGCTTACAACAACCTTGTGAGGCTATCTCAGTTACAGGTTCCATTTTACAGATGAGGAAACTCAAGCTAAAGAGATTAAATGATTTGCCCAGAAATACACGGTTGTAAGTATTTTAACTTAGTCTCTTGATTCCATGTCTGGTACTATACCACACAATGAAAACTAACCCTTGTGGATTCCTCTATTTAGGAGGGCTGTCCAAAGATATGAACCTTTTACCCTCTCACTATAAGAAACACCGTATGCTTTTCCCCTGTAGAGGTTGATAGAACTGAGATGTAGCCTCCCTGGGCTCTTGATTTTCTCCTATCTACCATTCCTTGGGAATAAAAGACATGGCAAATAGATGGTAACTATCAATTGATTAATTTCCATCCTGGCCCCAGGTCAGGAGACCCCTAGGGTGTAACTGATTACTCTCATGCTTATATTCGCACTATTATACAGCCCCTATCTCAGCGGTATGTGTACTATTCACTTTGGAAGTGATAGCTCCATCCAGCTTTGATGGTAAAGCCAGAAAGAACATAGAGAACCAGGGATTAAAGGTGAGGAAACAAACACAAGGATAGGAACAAATAAATGGAGAAGGAGCCTTTGTCTATAAGGAATTGCTCCTCTCAATGACATTTTACTTCCCACGGAAGATTTCACAGGGACTTCGTGGCCCCATTCCAGAACTTTCCAAAGGGACTTTTGTGATGTAGCACATAAATCATGTCTCATCTTCTGGCTCAAACCTAAACCTCTCTTTAGTGTGGTGCATTGGAAAAAAAACACAAAACACTGATATTAATAGAAGTTCAGCAAATCGAAATTCTAGTCCAAATTCTACTGCTTACTAGCTATGTCACTTTGCAAAAGTCACTGGCTTAATTAATACAAGAAAATGCATTTATTATGCACTTTCCACGTGCTAGGCACTGTACTGCTGGGCACGTAAGTACAAATGTATAACAGCCCTTTCGCTCAAAAAGCTTACACTCTAATAAAGACAATATGGGGGAGTCATGGCCAGAGAAGGGAGTTTTGGTCTGGGAAGTCACAGGAATGGGTAATGAAGCCATAAGTAAGTAAACTGTAACAAACTTTCCAGATGCAATGATAACGTTGATTTGATCTCTATTGCCAAAGCAAAAGGCAGGTAATGGTGGGGGTTACGTACTTAGTAGCAGGGCAAATGGTGAGATGCACCAAGTGGAAGGATGTGAAACATGTTCTGGAGTCAGGTAGATATAACAGGTTTGAGGAGTTCACACTCATTCACTCACCAATCAAGACAACTCAATCCTCTCTCTGGGCCTTCATTGCCTCATCTATGAAGAAAGAGGGACTTGACTAGACCTCTAAACTGTGCATCCAGTAGAGTTCTCTAAGCTCTGACAGCCATTATCAGGCCTCACAGCTGAATTCCCTTCCCACTTCTCCCAGGCCTTTATCTCATCTCTCCCACTTACTTGGTAGCTCCCACATCCTGGGGCTTTCACCTCAGAAACACCTTGAACTTTAGCCGCTGGCACATTTCCCTGCACATGCTGGGCAGCAGCTGGGTAAGGCCTCAGCAGCATCTATTAATCTCTTGGCTCACTCATCCCTATCACAGACACACCGTAAAAATGATATAAGCATTTCATTCGAACAGTACCGCAGAGGGAGTGGAGAGAGAGCAGAGGGTCGATTGATTTCCAACATGTCTACTCTTTACCTTTAGGTGGAAATACAACAGCAAAATCAATCGAAATAACACCATATCAACTTTCTAATCTCTTCCTTTCATATGGCATACTTTATACACACTAGTACTACTACTGTTTACACACGTGTCCACTCACCCAGGTGCCCATGTGTACCTAGATGACATTTATATGAGTGAGATCATCAAGAAGCAGAAGGAACAAAAAGTATTTTTTCCTTCACACAGATACACACACAAATATGTGTATTCAAGGATATATTATTAAAAAATTTTGCTAAACATTATTAGATCAAAAATGGCCCACTTTTCTATATCCACTGGTTACTCTCTCCTAGACACAAACACAACTGCTCTTCGCATAATTACAAAGTTAATCACACCCCAATACATACGCCTAATACTCAAAGATTCCAAAAACTCAAACCTACTACTTCAAGAAAAACTTGTTGCTTAGGCTTAACGTCACTTAGTGGGTGATGTTCACCTGCAGAGATATTGAGATGTTACAGGTAGAGGAGATTTTTCTTTTTATCTAACTGAAGAGCCTCTCCTCATGAGGTACAGAATAACCTACTCAGAGATGGAGAATCAAAGACAAAGAATCATTTTCTGCAGCCCTATTCTCACCTCTCAATTCCAGATCAAGTAATGCTGATAAACGCATTTTAAATGCCCTCCTGACAAAATGCCAAAATCTCTTCCATCTTGGCGATCTGCTTGGCCCACAGCTTGTTCCGGCAGATATCTGCCAATCTTCTGGGGCTCTAGCTAAAACACTAAATACTTCCAAGGGCGTGAGGCCGCCGTCACTCAAGTGGGATGCTGGTAGATCCAGAAGACACTACTTCTCAACTAAAAAGAAGAACCAACTGCTTTTTTGGCCTTCAGTCCTTGGGAAGTAACATCACAACTGACCTTTATGGTCCTTCTACACTATAGGCTGTGGAGTCTACCTCTGGAGATTTGGAACATGCTCTTTAAAAGTAAGCTCTTGGATAGGGGTGGGGGAAACGAAGGCAATTATATCTTCTGATTATCTACACATGACACCATCACACCCAAGTGCCCAATAAATATCTCTTGATGATGATACAACTGCCATTTTACCCATCCCCCTGCCCTCTCTGTTCGCTTCCTTCCTCCTCTTTCCTAAGGGTACAAGCCAATCAATCACAGGCCATCTTGATCTACTTGGAAAGCTTAACTGCCATGAAACTAAACCACTTGTCCTCTGGCTCCAATCTCTTAGAGAAATTAGTGCCAATGGAAGTGTCAGTATCAATTTCATAATGTTATTGGATGAAGGCAAGGCTGGGCCAAGTCCCATATTCCTGACGGGCTATCAAAGTGATGAGGATTATGGGTAAGGAGACAGACAGCTCTGACAGCAAAGGCAATGACTCAAGATCAATTAAATTGACAAGACTATCTTTAAGCCACATCACTTAATGCTGACACTGGTATATTCTCCACAGGGACATGGACTATGGGATACAGATTATTCTCCTGTATCTCCAGAGGTAACTGGAGAGCCTGTGGAGTGGCAAAGCAAGCCTTGGCTCTCTGTGCATCCCAAGAGGTTCCAAATAAAGGCCTCTAATGAAAGGAAAAGATTTAGCTCTCATGATAGAAAGCCTGAATTTCTGATTTTTTTCTTTTTCCTTCCTCTCAACTTTTCCCATCTTCTAAAGAAAATGTCAAGATAAAATGTAGGCTATGTATTTAAATTTAATTCCTTTGCAGAGTCAAGGGAAGGCCTGGGATTATTAAAATGGAAATGGAGATCCTGTAAAAGTCAAAGCTGCCTAGAAGGGGGGAAGGAGATTTGTCATGGAAGAGATGATCAACCAAATATAAAATACAAGAATCTTGAGTTCTAATACAGTTCTTATTCCTGGCTTTACCATTGACTCAATGGTCTGACCAGGAATAAGCCACTCCATCTCCGTGGAGGCTCACTTTCTTCATCTAAGGTCAGTAATAACTTTCTACTTCTATGAATAGGAAGAAATAAAAATGATAGTAAGGCAGAGAACATTCCAAAGCCAAAGGAATGCCTTCAAAAACTTCATGGGATTTTTAGAAGGTGAATGATCAGTGACGGGAGGCAAAAACAAGGAAGGCAGTTTATGGAGGCCAAGACTGTAGCAAGAGATGGTAGGAAACATTATATCATATGAAAATATTAGGGAGAGCCATGATATTTCACCCTTGGTTTTTACCAAGGTCTGGCTGTGTTTGTAGGGCAGCAAGTAGAACATGGTCTGTAAGGTTACAACTATTTATATTGGCTTCTTTTATTATCATTACTTTTTAATTACTTAACAATATTTCTTGTTAGAGTTCTATTTAAAACCCCATGGCACTTCAGAAAAGAATGCAAAATATAAGTGTCTTTTGTGCGTATAAGTGTGTGTCTATGCCTGAGTGTGTTTATGTTATGGCTACACTCTGGAACTTGCTAATGCCAATGTTAGTTACTAATCTTGACATTGTCTAAAGCAGTGATATGATATATGGAAAAGATCAACCTAAAACAAAAGCGAGACTGCTTCAACATTAGTCAGGAGGTTGATGTCAACATTCACTGGCTAAACATGGAAATGTTGACTTCTAGAATACATGCTGTGTATTAGTGTGTGGTTGATGTTGAATTCAAATTTAAGAGAGTTGATATGTAAAAATCTGAACTTATAGAACAAACAGCTTAATTAGAGGATGATTATTCACATTACAAATGGATTCTTCACTTTACCAAAGGATTCACCCCAAGGTTCCTTTAAATAGCAGCTCTTCTGGTGCATTTGAATATCTTAGACATCATTAACTGCTTGGAAGAGAGGCTGAAGGCAGAGAGACTGAAAGCTAAAGTGTGAGAAGTCACTGCTAAGGGAAGATTAATCAGCAACGGAGATAAAAGCATCCTTGGAATTAAAGAGTAAGTCAATAGAAAAATATTAATCAATCAAGAAGTATTTATTTAGAACCAACTACTTGCATAGATCCCTTCTAAGTGTTATGGACATAATTATGAATTAATTTTCATATAACTTTGTAGAAATATTTCTCTCATGTAAATTTAGATATATTTTTTATGAAATGTTTTCATGCCTTAATATATTCTCCAGTTCAAAGAAGTAACCTCATTTAGAACAATAACTACCTTGTAAAATAAAAGCATGCAACTAATTTGTTTACTGTTCTTGCCACATATGCCAACCTAAAGTATAATGGAAAGACCACTGGATTTGGGATCTGAAGACTTGGGTTCAAGACCTTTGTCTGCCACTGACTAGCTAAATGACCCTGAACAATTCATTTAGCCCATGTGAGACTCAGCTTCTTCATCTGGAAATTAGGGATAAGAATGTTGATATTTGCCATACCTAAGAGAATTGTTGTGAAGACCAAACAAGTTAGGGATGTCAATGCAATATATAACCATAAAAATGTTATGTAAGTTCAAGATATTTTTGTATTTAGATATATATGTCTATATGGCACAGATGTATAAATTTTATGTATCTCTGTGTGACACATGTATTGTGCTACAATTTGTGCCTAATATTTCTTTTTCTTTTATATAAATTCATTTCTTTCTGCTAACCTGTACCTTGTGAATGACAGACTGCTTATGGACCAAAACATATGTTAAATCATGCAACAGAGCCATTTCTAAAGGGCCCCAATGACTGCTGCTGAAATTCTGTTATCAGCAGTCCATGGGGCCATATTCCAGGGACTCCCCTTAAATATGTCAGATTCTCTGATGGCTGTTCATATGTACATATCAGCCAATTGAAAATCAAGTGTTGGGGGCAGCTAGATGGTGAAGTGAGTAGAACACCTGCCCTGGAGTCAGGAGGAACTGAGCTGTGTGACCTTGGGCAAGTCATTTAACCCTGATTGCCCTGCCTCTCCCCTCCAAAAAGAAAAAAAAAAGAAAGTCAAGTGTCAAGGACTTCATATGAACATTACTTTTTCTGACTTCTCTCTCAGCCCTGGCTGGGAAAAAGTAGTCTGACCCTACCATTTAACTCCTTAAATGAGAAGGCACTGACTCTCTCGATTCCTTCAGTTTTACACATAATCCCTCATTTAGTCCATTTTAGAGGTAGAGGGAAAAATTTGGAGTCAGAAGACTTGGGTTCATATTCCAGCTCTGTTACTATCTGAGTGGGGTTGGGCAAGTAACCCTAATTCCCTGACCCTCATTTTCTTCACTTGTATAAAGACAGAGTTCAACTATTGCTGTTCAGTCATGTCCAACCCTTGGTGACCCCACGTAAGGTTTTCTTGGCAGAGCTACTGGAATGGTTTCCATTTCCTTCTTCAGCTCATTTTATAGATGAGGAAATTAAGGCAAATAGGATTAAGTGGCTTCCCCAGAGTCACATAACTAGTAAGTGTCAGAGGCTGGATTTGAACTCAGGAAGATGAGGCTTCCTGACTCCAGGCCCAGCACTCTGTCCACTGCACCACCTAACTGCTAGATATCTCTAAGTCACTTCCAGTTCAAAATCCAACGATCCTAAGATTCTCTAATTAATGAAGGTTGGTAGCTGCCTGCTTACCTGCTCCCACATACCCCATCACCCAGCCAGGTGTCTAGACTCCACCAATGACAAATCTCTCTGCTTTTGTGATGGGGAGGGAAAGCTACTGCCTCTGTTCTGTGTAAACCCATTCAGAACAAGAACACACTACTCTACATGGGGACAACCAGAGCCACTCCTGACAGTAATCGTTGCCTCAGAAGTGGCAGGCTTCACATGAAGCTCTATTCTTTCTATTAGCGCCTATGCCTAATTTATAGACTTGTCTAATTTCTGGTGTCTAGCTGCCTAGACTGCCTGGCCCAGCTCCCTGCCCATTTACACTTGTTTGTCCCTAATGGAACATAAATTTCCTTGAAAACAGAGCTTGTTTTAATTTTGTCTTCATACCCCTATTACTTAAGAGGGAATATAATAGGAAAGGCTGTTTAGAAAACCAGACTCAAAGCCAGGAAGACCTGGGTTCAGGCCTCACCTGTGATACATACTAACTGTGTGACCTTGGGCAAATGGCTTCTCCTCTACGTGGTCTAGGGAACTCTTTAAGACCATAAGTCGCAGGAAAAAAAAGTGACTATCTGCATTGGTGAGTGAAGTTTCCCCATTCAGGAATTCCCTATACCAACAAAATCATAGGTCCAAGCTCTATCCCTATCTTCAGCTCTTAGTACATATCCTTGAACATAATAGATGTTCAGAAACAGTTGCTGAAATAAAATTAAAATTAGTCTGTTCCCTCTTTTCTAGACCCTTTTTGTGATTCTTGCCTTTACTAATATTCATAGACTTGATCCTATCCCTTGCCACTTTCTATGCTACTTGCTCGTTATTCCCCTAGACCAATGATTACAGCCTCATTTATTGGATAGTTACCTAGAATAACCACTAAGTAAGTATTCACAGGAATACCTTGGCCTGGGTCAGAAGGACCTGGGTTCAAGTGCTTCCTTTGTCATGCTAGCTTTGTGACAATGGGCAAAGGACTATAACTTAACCTCTCAAGGCTGAAAACTCTTTAAGACTGAGTTGCAGAGGAGTCTGCATCAAGAGGAAGTTTCCATACAAGGGAGCTCCCTTAGTTGAAAAAAATTACAGATTCAGACAAAAGAACCCACAAACATTTGAAGTTGATAACAAACATGAATCCCAATGAAAATGTGGAAAGAAAAAAAACAACTCTCATTTTTTCTCTGAAGTTCTTACTGAATTTACATCATCTTATTTCATTTAGGCTTTCCCTGATTCACATGTATATTGAGGCCTGATTTTCAAAGTTTTTTACATTCAAGTTCCTATCTTTCCAACTTTATATTCTGTCCTTCCCCTGTACAAACCTCCTGCCCAGTCAAACTTTTCAGAAACAAATAGGAAAATCCTAATCCCAGCCAGGAGTATGTTAACCATGTTAGGCAGTTGGCTCAAAGTTTTCCTAAAGTTCAAGGCATTTTTCCAAAGAAGTCATGTGCATTTCCATTTTGCTACCTCATATTGTTTATTTTTTTTCTGCCTTACCAACCAAAATCTAGGTCCTGAAGATAGTGACCATGCAATGTACAGCTTTGCAAACCCAAGGACTAGCAGAGTCCCTTGCACAGATTAAAGGTCCAAACAATATTTGTTGGTGGTATAAATGTCACAACTAAAAAACAATTAGTAAACTCAAAAATGTTGCTGTTTTCACTTTCCCCCCCTAATTATCTTATTTCTATACTTTCCATAATTTACTTCCACTTTACTTTTCATAACCATTTGCCTCCATTTTTATTTGCATAATTGTTTTAGGTTGGGGTTTATACCATGGTTCAAGGCTTTTTCTAAGTGTATTTTCACAACTACACTTGCATTTTAAACAAGGGATAAGGTTAAGCAATTAATTTCATATACTACCACATATGATCAAGGCAAAAGACATTAATTGAGCAAATCATGAGCCTTCCATCTTAACAAACATTTTTAAACCCTTACTCTTTGCAGAACATTGAGCCATTGGCAAAAGAAACTCCAAAGATTAAATAAAAAGACCCCTGAGCTCATAGTATAGAAGACGAAAATGTCAGTACCTTTATATTTCAATACTTGGAGGGTCTGCCATATTGTTAGGTGTGTGCTTCCTCCCCTGATTCAGTTCCACTGAATTCAGTTCAATTCAACAAGCATTTATCAAAAAACTACTAAGCATTTATTAAGCACTTATTAGCAAGGTACCATTCTCGGTGCTGAATTCACATCATTGCCGTCATAGGACTCACTGAATGAGTTTCTACTGCTAAAGAAATAATCATCCTGTGTCCCACCTGGAAATGAACCTCCTTAAAGTTAGCTTGGAAGGTGGACATTCTTTCAGTTCTGGGGGCCTGCATAGATACACAAATAACTATGATCTAAAAATATTTCTATTGAAACAAAAGTGTAAATCTAAGCAAAATTAATGAATTTGCAGAATTCATTTTCTACCCTGGCATATGTGCCAATGTATATTAAATGTATTTACTTATAAGCTATTTATTTCAATGCCAAATCACAACAACCATTTTAGAATTCAATGTATTTACACAGTATTTATACAGTAAATTATAATGCAGAAGAAATAACGAGAATGAATATTGAAATATCACCAAGTACACTTTTACGCTGCAAAAAGAAGACTAGATTTTGCTTGGCATAAGGAGAAACAGATTGACATGAAACAAGCAAAGGGAGTGATTCCCTCCCTATCCCATCACAAAAACACAGTACTTATAAAAGAACACACATCCCACACCTTGCCTTAGTTGTTATACTTTAAAGTGGGTGGGGTAGGGTCTATGGTAATCATTAATGTTTTTGCCAGTAACATGCTCAACACTTTTGTAGACACAATGTACATGTGCCACTTTTGAAAAGGTATGTCAAGTCTGTGTTTCTGGGTATTTCCAAGGCTTTTTGATCTAGGAAATTAATTCTTTCCTGAAGCCATGTATAAACCTGGTTTGAAGCAATCTCTCTTTAAAACCTTCCCATGTTATCTTTTTCACATTATAAGCAACAGGAGAAGCAGTGCAAAAGATGCCATTGAAGAAATACATGAGCGGACAAGAAAATGGGCTTGTCATACAATGAGTGTGAAAGATCGCTATGGAGCACATGGGCTCTCCATTTGTTATCTTTGCAATGTGGAAAGGAAGAGAAGGGAGGCCTCCACATCCGCAGCAGATGCCCTATGACAAATTATGGGAAGTCTCAACAGGAAGAAAGTCATATAGATCAGGCAATGTATGGGTAATGGGTTATAACCTGCATCCAGTAGAACACAGATTCCTTGAAGGGAGAAACTGCCTAGAACCTAGAACACTTAATAATGCTTGTGGAACTGAACTGAATAGTATAGACTACCCATATCAATGAGCTCACAGATTTAAGTATTAAACAGAAGGTTTTCTCACCTCTGTGCTTAGAAGAGCATCTAGCTCACGTCCTCCCCAAAATAAGTGAAAAATCAAAACTGACAAATCAAAATCCTATCATAGCAAAAAGACCGTGGAACTAGGACTGAGCAGAGCTAGGTTTGAGAACCCAGTGCCTTACTTGTATGATCAGGTGAGTGACTTTGTATCTCTAAATCCATTTTCTCATCAATAAAAAGGGAGAATAAATATTTGCACAATCTACTTCACAGAGTTGAGTTTTTTTCTTTTAAGGGAAGAGAGGTTAAAGCACTGTATGAATATGCACTATTATTGTCATTATTATTAAATTTCCTAGTATGACATAAACAATTCATAGCTCAGTTTTATCATCTGTCAAATAAAGGTTTTGTACTGAGGCAGTCGGTGACACAGTAAATAAGAGTGGTCGAGGGTATCAGGAAAACCTGAGGTCAAATCTGATCTCAGACACTAGCTGTGTGACCCTGGGTAAGTCATTCGACTGCTCTCTGCCTCAGTTTCCTCATCTGTGAAAAGGGGACAATAAGAATACCTTCCCCACAGGGTTGTTGTGAAGGTCAAGAGAGAAAGCAGTTCACCAACTTGAAAGGGCTATATAAATGTCAGTGTATTATGATTATGATTATATCCCGCCTCAAAAATTACTACCTTTATGACTAAAAGTCAACAAAGTCCCCTCAACGATAAAATGACAAGAGTAGTACTAGATGGCCTTGGGGTCCTTTCCAGCTCTAACATTCTATAATTCTAAAATAAATATTAAGAGAAAAGTCCTTGCCCTCAGGGAGCTCACTACCTAGCCCAAGAGACAGAACAAATACCCATTGTTAGAGGGAGGGGATCAGTGAAACTCTCTCAAAGAAACATTAAAATCAATGCAGAACAAGTTCAGTATCTGAATGCCTATGGGGTAATCAAGCAAGATCAATATGAGGAGTAAGGATTCCCAAAATCAGTAGTTTAGGGACAAAACATTGTAGTGTAGCAAAAACAAAACAAAAAATGGCCCTGGGGCCATAGAAAGAGCATCGGGGCTCAAATCCTGTCTCCACCACTCACTACCTCTGTGACCTTCAGCAAGTCCCTTAATCTCTCTGGGCCTCAGTTTTGTCAACTGTAAAAAAAAAAAAAAAAGAGAGAGATTTAAATAGATGGCCTAAAAAGTCCCTTCTCTCTCCAAATTTTTAATCCTAATGTGCTGTGATAGTATTAAATGTAATCCCGGACTGAAGAACACCTCACAACTAACTCTTCAGCCCATCGTTCTTGGGAAACAATGCCATGATTCCTGGAAGGACTACAGGACTGTGAAATGTGTCTGGCCAAGAAAGGATATCCATAGCCAGTGAGTTACAGAGAGTGTAAACAGGCCCAGTTCTTGATGCGTGTGAATGCAGATCAAAGCATACTACTTTCATATTCTTTGTTTTTTTTTCTTTTGGTATGTTTCTTCTTTTACAATATGATTAATACGGAAATATGTTTTACGTGATTGCACATATATAAACCTATATCAAATTGCTTACCGTCTTAGGAAAGGGGGAGGTAAAGGAAGGAAGAGAGCATTTGGAACTCAAAATCTTTTCAAAAAATGAATTATCTTTATATGTAATTGGGAAAACAACTAAAATACTATTAAGTGCCATTAAAAACAAGCAAACAACAACAAAACAGAGCCAGTTCTTGTCAAGTCCTTAAAGTTAAAGGTGTAGCCATCAATCCTTTTGTTTGCATGTGGGGGAATGAGGACAGATAAAAAAAACCTCCAGTAATATGTTGATGCAAACATAGGTTGAGCTTTCCCACAAAATTCAGCCTGTAGTTATATCTTGTAATTCCACTTTTGATAACAGAGAGAAAGGCTTTCTCTGGCCTCCCCAGTGCTAGTACTTGAAAGAGTAGCAGCAGTTTCAGCACTAGCCCTCCCCACACATGCTGGAGAAGCTTATGCCCAGGTACTGTTGCTGCGGGTGCTCGTAGGGAAGGAAAACTGATCTCTCTTCCTTGCATGCTACCTAATGTAACTGTCTATGTCCCCTTTCCTGAGTCCCAAAGAGTAAATGGTTGCATTGCAAAGTCCATCAAAGAATCAATATGGCTTTATCAAATGCAGATCATGTTAGAATAACCTCAATTCCTTTTTTGGACAGGTTTACAGGATTGCTGGATCAGGAAAATGCTATAGACATAGTTTACCTAGATTATAGGAAGGCATTTGATAGTCACTAATCCCCATGGGAAAAAAGGGCAAGGTAGGCAAAATACAAACAATATAGTCCAGTGGATTTCAAAGCTGGTTGAATAACCAGAACCAAAAGGAGTCATTAGTAGCCCATTGTCAGCTTAAAGACTGATCTCCAGAGAAATGCCAAGAGATGTGTCTTTGGACTTGTGCTATTTAAGATTTAAATCAGTGGTCTGGGTAAAGCCATGAGTGATATCCTCAAATGTACCGATGAAACAAAGCTGGGAAGGAAAACTAACATAATGGACCCAGACAGGTTCCCAAAGATTTCAATATACTAGAACGATAGGCCAAATCTCACAATATAGATAATGATATGGACAAAATTAAATTCTTAGGCCCAGTTGATATTCAAAAATATCAACTTCCCAAGTTCAAGACCATGCAAAGGTAACTAAGATAGCACAACATTTCAAAAATATTTCAGTGGACAGCAAGCTCAAGAGGTGTCGACAATTTGATATGATACCCAAAAAAGCTAACGTATCCCAACTGTATTAAAAGAACTAGAGCACCCAGAATGAAAGAATTCATCATTTCCCTATATTCTACCCCAGTTAGATGACATCCGAAATCTATGTTTAATTCTGGGGACTTCATTCTAGTAAGGAAATTGAGAAGAAGGAGAGTATCCAGAAAAAAGATAATAAGATGGTGAAAGGCCTCAAGGTCATATGATGAGGGTATTAGCTGAAGAAGCAGAGGATGTTTAACCCAGACAAAAGAAGCCTCCAAAGTGACATGACACCTATCTATGTCGTGTGGAACAGCAAGTAGGCTAACTTGGCTCCAGAGGGCAGAGGACAAGAGACTGGTGAATGTTTCAGGACAGGTTGGGGCTCCAGGTGAGAGGAAGAAGGAAGGAGGGAAGGAAAGAGGGCAGGAAGGAAGGAAGGAAGGGAAAGAGAAAAAGAGAAAAAAGAGAGAGAGGGGCATAGAGAGAGGAAGAAGAAGGAGAGAGGGAGGGAAGAAGAGAGAGAGAGAGAGAGAGAGAGAGAGAGAGAGGAAGAGAGAGTGAGAGAGAGAGGAAGAGAGAGAGAGA
>CM053624.1:95708764-95719077 GCA_028646595.1 Phalanger gymnotis | reverse complement strand
AAGTCCTTTCTAACTCTGTGAATCTGTGATTCAGGGTACTGTACCTTTTTGCCATGATGTTCCTTAGGCTAGAGAGGACTGTTAGAGGCGGTGCTAGAGAATATTTCCATGAAACATTTAATCCCTCCAAACTGAGTCCCTACCAAATACTCTCTGCTTCCCATTCTTAAATAAATGCCCTCAAGGCTACTGCTTACAGCTATAAAGATGGTTTAATGGATCTCTGTGTATTTGAGTCAAAGAGGAAGTGAAGGAAGGAAGCAGGGGTCATGGATCTTGTTTCTAAGCTTTGCAACTAAGGGGCTATCATAAATGTAGAATGAGAGCAAGGAGAGGTAGGAAGAGAAGACAAATGAGAAAAACCCAGGTCTTTCAGCCCTGGAAGGAAGAATGGTACAGTG
Source organism: Phalanger gymnotis (assembly GCA_028646595.1). Lineage (NCBI taxonomy): Eukaryota > Metazoa > Chordata > Mammalia > Diprotodontia > Phalangeridae > Phalanger > Phalanger gymnotis. The sequence goes on along the minus strand of CM053624.1, from coordinate 95,718,676 downwards.
ACTAAGACACTGGCCTTGAAATCAGGAAGACCTGTGTTCCAATCTCACCTCAGATATGTACTAGCTGTATGATCTTAATCAAACAACTTGATCTTTCTGTGCCTCAGTTTTTATATGTTTAAAGTTGGAATTGATCTAAGGTCCCTTCTAGCACTAAATTTTGATCTATGATCTCCAAGGTCCTGAAAAGCCCGATTTCTCATATTTGCTTGCAATTCTGAATGGCCCTCCTTTCCTTTAATTTGTCTTAGTATCTGACATGTTTCTTTGGCAGAAGCCAAAGCATTATTTACTTTTTAAAAATAGGTTATCCCAAACAGATCCATGTTTTTCTTTGCAGTAATCTTGTGCTAAGTTTATACTTAAATATTTTTCCCTTTCAAAGAGGTTTCATTACAGGGGCATGACCTATATTTAGGGTGCTGTACACTGGAATCAACTTGAGAATTATCTGTTCCATTTTTCCAAAGACTCCAGCTCATCAGAATAATGACTGGACAAGGCCACTGCCAAACTCCCACCTTGCAGCTCCCTACCCTACTAGGAGAATGTAAACTCTTGGAGAGCAAAGGCTGTTTCCCTTTTGTCCTGTGCATATGGGACAGTGACACAAGGAAAGGAATAGGAACTGAACCTATGTTTTCATTAGCATAGGAAACTTTAAAGTGAGGAAATTTCCTCTACTAATATAAGTCAGCATCTTTTTTCAACTTATAGTCAGAGAGTTACCCGGGGGCTCTGAGAAGTTAAATGACTTGACCAAAGGCAAGACTTGAACCCAGGTCTTTTTGGCTCCAGGGCCAGCTTGATATCCCCTACATAATGCTTCCACACAGTAGGTTCTTAATAAATGTTTGTTGACTGAAATATCAGATTCTTCCTGAATCACAAAAGTGGGCCTTTAGATTCACCCTCTCCTTATTTTGCCTGTGGCCCTTTTCCTTCTGACTTATAGAACTCTACCTTGTATTTGCTCCTCTGGATAGTTACCTTGCTGATTGCCCCCCAAATAACTCCTCCCCACTCATCCACCAAATGGGTTTTGGCTTTACATAGTCCTGTTAGCTGGACTTCTGTCTTTGCTTGCAGTTCAAGTTTGGCTTAGCCAAAGCAAGCTAGCTCCAATGTGTGACCTACACTAGTAGAGGAAGTTTCCTCACCTAAAAGTTTCCTATACCAATGAAATCATAGAACACTGTCTACACTATCAAGCTAACTTCCTTTTTGGCACATTCTTACTCCTTCTGAAACCCCGCACTCAGTGTGCTCATCATGCTTCTTATTTGCACAGGACCTTCTCCCTACTCTCAACCACAACAGCTTCCAACTTCTCTGTCTCCCATCAAAACACATTGGTCCAAGGTTCCATTCCACCAGGGAAGCTCTCAGCTGAATGATTTACGGGTAATAGCGGGTTATGAATATTAGCTACTCTGATGGTTTTTTACCTCGCAAATATATTTTCCTTTAAACATTTAAAGATGTTCTAATGAAATTGATACAGTTGGGAGAAAGCTCTGGATTTGGAGTCAAGGGACCTTGGTTCAAGTCCTCACCATTACTAAATGGGTGGCACTGAGTAAGACATTTAAGCTCTCTAAGCTTCATTTTCCTCCTTTTTTAAAATGAGAGTCTAAAGTCCATTCAGCTTCAAATTATAGATAGACTCATAGAGAAAATATGTTTGGTTCAGGGACCTTTCAGTGCCCCTGAAATCACAATGCAGTGGGAGCCAATTACCCCCATGATGGGCAAGACTGCCCTAGATGTAATTTTCTTTTTCTTCTCAAGTTGTATCCCACAGTTGCAATGACAATTCAAATAAAAACCAGGAAGATAACCCCAGGGACACATGGCAGAGTACCCTGGGGCCTTGAACTTCACTTGTTAAGATCCCTTCTACGACTCTATTTTTCCCCCTTGAGCATGTTTTAAATGATGGAGCATGGCCAGGAAATCACAATGTGGTAGAATTTCAGGAGCAGGAAAGTGATTATTATGAACATTGATTCTAGCTATGGCTGCATCTCTTAGGCACTCAACCATAGCCCTAGTATTTCAATATTCATCTTATGAAGAGCTTAGTGCATTCTGCCAACAATCCCATACCATCCACACTGCTGAGGGGAAAGATTATTCCCCTTTTACAGAATTAAGTAGGGAGAAATGGAAGAAGAGAGAAACATTTACATAGGGAATTTAAGTGACATATTCGGTCATACTATCAGCTAAATCAGTGGCTGAACCAAAGGAATGTATCCCAACTTGAAAACAGAGCTCATTAGCATATTCTTCTCCTACATAATGTAAGAATGATTAATTGGAATCTGCATTGAAAATGTATCATGTAATAATAATTTATCCATTGAAATTCATAGGGCATCATTGAAATTTATAAAACAGAAATTATACCAAATTACCCAAATCCATTTTAAAGGAAATTAGGGCCAGATTTTTTCCTCTCATTGTAAGAAATTCTCTTCAGTTCCTTCTGAGATTGGCTTGCATTCAAGCTGCTTTGGAAGGGGAGGATGAATCAAACTAAAAAGAGTTTCAAATGTTATCTCTCTATCATCTCAGAATTCTGCCAAGTAAGATGTGATAAGTGTACTATCAGGGAGGAAAATCGTCCATCTAGCAGGATGATGCTCTATGTAGGTTGAGCAAAGTAGGTTACAAACCTGAGGACAAGCAAGAAGAAAAGGAAAATGGACAGAATAGCATACAATTAATTTTGCATAAGCTGACATGTTTCCCTATAGCACAAAATTAACTGAATTACAAAGTAAGCTAGAGAGGGTTCAAACTTTGTGAAGTCATAGAACCTGTATAGATATGTAGGTATGCAAACATGGGTATGTAGCAGGGTCAGAAGAAATGTATAGATCCATGGAGGGAAGTAGTGGCTAACTAGAAGTGAGCTTTCTTGATTCCCTTGCCCTTTCTTGGCTAGTTAAGGGATGGGATGGGAATTCTTTCAAATTCTCTGTTTTCCTTAGACCAGTGGTTTTATCGGTCATAAGGTGATATTGATGAGTAACTTCCTCTAAAGTTACAGCTCAGGGCTATCTCTGCAACTTGTAATCTTAGAAAGCTGCTGGAGGCACTTGGAGTTTAAGTGGCATGCCCAAGGTCACACAGTCAGTGTGTGTCTGAAGCAGGATTTGAGAGTCCAGTTCTTTCTGCCTCCAAGGCCAACTTTCTAATTCATTATGTCACAGCAACCCTCTTCTCATCTCTTATTTTGTAAATAAGACTCTTCTATGTTTACATGCTCATGCATGGAAGGGGAAGCTGGTAGCTACTCTTAGAAAAGTTGTAGCTACTGAAAGTCACAAGTTCTACCTGAGTGAAGAAAATGAACCAGAGAAGAATAGTGGTTCTCAAAGTTTAACTGGACCCCTTATATCAGATAGGAGCCTCTGACACCAGGACATTTTGAGGGTTCATCTATCAGTCAGTCAATAAACATTTATTAAGTGCCTACTATGTGCCAGACACTGAAGTTACAAAAAGATACAAAAGACAATCTCTGCCCTAAAGGAGTTGAATGACAACAAGCAAATAAATATCCACAAACAAGGTATACCAGATAAGTAGGAAATAATTAAGAGAGAAAAGGCACTAGAAATAAGTGGGGTTAGGAAAGACTTCCTGTAGAAGATGGATTTTTAGTTGGGGCTTAAAGGAAGCCAGGGAAGCCAGTGAATAGAGATGAGGAAAAATAACATTCCAAGCATGGGGGACAGCCTGGGAAAATGCCTAAAGCCAAGTTCATGGAACAGCAAGGAGGCCAGTGTCACTGGGTCAAAAAGAATGCTAGCAGAAGTGAGGTATAAAGAAGACTGAAAATGTAGGAAGGGACTAGTTCTAAGGGCTTTGAATGCCAAACAGCATCTATATTTGATTCTGGAGGTCATAGGGAGCCACTGGAGTTTATTGAGTAGAGGGGTGACATGGCCAGACTTGCACTTTAGGAAAATCGCTTTGAAGGCTGAATGGAGGAGACTTGAGGCAGACATACCCACCAGCAGAGAATTGCAATTGTCCAAGTGTGAGGTAATGAGACCCTGCACTAGAGTGGTGACAGATAGTGTCAGAAGAGAGAAGGGGGTGTATTGGAGAGATGTTGCAAAGGTGAAATCAACCAGCCTTGGCAATAGGTTGGCCAAAAATGACAAATATCCAGAAATGATTTTCTTTTTAGCATAGGCTTTCTGCACTAGCAGTGGCTAAGTCACGACAGTATAATCATGAGAAGCAAAGCACATGTGAATCTAGGGCACACTGTACATTTACAAATTGTTATGGAGAGAGAGAGAGAGGGAGATCAACCATGGCTACTCAATTAATGGAGGTCTGAAGAACAGGAATGAATATAAGTATACTACTACAGGACAAAGATTAGAGTATAATATGGAGATAGAAGAGAAATTACTCTATTCATAACTAACATCTCGACGCTAAATTAGAAAATGAAATTTCACAAATATGCCTAAAGCCTAATGTGCAGTTTGAAATATTGGAAGCCCATCAAGCTTCTGCATCTTTGAATAAACCTGAGATGAGATTTAATGAAAAAAACACAAATATACGCTGCTTTTACATTCTAGGAGTCTTCCTTATGAAAAAATTTAACCAAAAAAAAAAGGCTATTACCTTATTTTGGCAGACAGGAATCAAAGCTACAAGACAGGACCGTGAATCTAGAACTGAAGACTTCCCAGAGTCCAGGCCAACTTCTTCATTTTAAAGATGAGGAAAGGATAAGAAATAAATTGCCCAAATTCACACAGATGATAAGCATAAGAGGTGGGATTAGAACCCAGGCCCTCTGACTCCAGAGTGAGTATTCTTTCTACTGTATGGTATTGCCACCTAGATCATTAGTCCATGGGGGGAAAATCAAATTATTAGATCTCCCAACAGCGGCAAAAAAAGGAAAGGTATAGCACCCAAGTGGCAGCGTTCACATCTAGGCAACTCCTCTCAGCTGAATAAATTGAATCCAATGGCCATAAAAGTCACAGAGAATAAAGGCTCTGGTAAATCCCTGGAATAAGGAAAATGAAAGGTACTTTCGTGATTCTAACTAAGACCTTTAGAAGCATATTCTAGGAAGGAGTGTCTATCTGTCTGAGCTCTTTCTGTCTGCCCCCTGGGACAATAGAAGACTGAATAATTCTACTCATTCTTTCTTCTTCTTAAAACCTTCTAGGTGTAAACCCTGTCAAATCAGTAGCTTTTCAGAAGTAAACATTTTAGACCTTCCTCAAAACTGTTCTAAATTAATCCCATTGGTTCTCTGAGGGAAATTGCTCTCTTCTGTCTTTCCCTTCTTCTGCTTTTTGAAGATATACTTGTGATAAATCTGCTGCAGGATTGGAGACAACATTGGATGGAAATATTAAATCAATTTAAAAGAGAAAGCAAGGGCCAGGGAAGGAATAGTGTGATGGCTGAAGCCAACGAGCTACAAAGTTCTCACTGGGTGAGAACTCACAAGATTTCACATTCTATGTTTCTATATGTTAGGTAATGGGGAAAGGCATTGAAGGCAATGTGGTTACCTTGATCGTTTAAGTTTTGATAGGGTCAAGGAAGAGTCTGGAATTGTGAATGGGGGACAAACTGCTCAAGTATCGTGGCAGGGGGGGAATTTCAGATGGATCTGGTTAATTCCCCTCAAAAATAAGAGATGATTGACAGATATATATCATTAAAAGAGCTTTTTTTCACCTCTTTCTCCCCTTCAGGTTCTTTAGCATACCCAGGTTCTGCAAGTTTGCCCTAAAGTCATAGAATCCTTTCATGTCATCGTCAGACATACCCTCCTCTTCCATTCCTAAGATGTATTCTTTATCCATCTCATATAAATTCCACAGACCTGGGTGTTCAAACATCTAAATGCTACTATATCTGCCAGGCCTATTCTGACCAACAGTCCTGCTGGGTAGAACCATTTAAAGGGAGGTCTTACAATATCATCATAAAGTTAGTTTTTGGGGATTTGATTCCCCTAAGTATCAATGGGCTCAGAATCAGATGATCTTGGTAACTATTAAGATGGTTTATTCAGTCACTAAAAATTTCCCTTTATTTCCCCCTAACCCAGCTTGGAGGAATGTGGTATACTTGTTTCTTCCAAATGGCTTTAATGTTACTCATGAGCAGCAAGCTAATTGCTAATCTGCATACAAAATATCAAGTCTACAGTAGGTGCTGTATGCATCTTTATCCCACACCTGCATGAATCCCTGCCAGAGACCCATTTCTGCTCCTGGACAAGACAAAATATGCTTGTAGAAAAGGGTCAAGGGATTAGGAGGGGGCCTTGCTGCTGTTCCAAGAATTTGACAGGCATCTGATACCAACAGCATAAATAGCCCCTTTAATAAATTAGAAAGCTATTCATTTAAATGAATTCCACTATCCCTTCACTGCCAGTTAATCTGTAATTCAGATTGATCCGAGATGGCTCTGCTGGGAGGCAACAGTTCTGGATGTAGAATGATTCTGTCCCCTGAGAGTCAGGGATTTTAGCTGGTGAGCAGCACACATGTTGTATCTGTGTGCACAAGTGTTTGTGTGTGCACACACGCACGTGTGTGTGTTCTCTTTCCTTCTCCCTCTCTTCTCTCTTCCTCCTACATGTCTTTCTTTATCATATTCATATTTTAATGTGACACATACAGATCATTTAGATACAGCCACTACCCAACACAAGGACACACAATTTAGCAACCTTATATATTCTTTACACATAGAACAGCAAAGAGATAGCAACAGACTGGCAAGAGATCAGGGCTGTCATCTCAACTCCACCATTAACTTGTTGATTTGACCAATGAGACAAGTAATTTCCTCTTCCTGGATCTGATTCTCTAATGATATTTCTAATGTTCCATAGTGCTATGATCCTCCATTCTAACAAGTCATAGTTGTTTAGTTGGGTCCAACTTTTTGTGACCCCATGGACCATACTGTTCATGGATTTTTCATGGTAAAGATAACTGGAATGGTTCGCCATTTCTTTCTCCAATGGACTAAGACAAACAGAGGTTAAATGACTTGTCCAAGGTCACACATATAGGAAGTAGCTGAGGCCATATTTTAACTCAAATCTTCCTGACTCTAGGCGCAGCGCTCTATCCACTAAGCCATATAGCTGCTTCAAAAGTCATGACACACATAATTACACACAGTTCTTATCTTACAAATACACTTCCCAAAGGAACTACATTCTCATGCAAGAACCTCAACTAATGTGTGCATGTATATTCAATGGTATATACATATAAATATATACATGTATGTATAACTTTCACTCATCTAAAAACACATCCACACCAAACTTGTTTAGTCGAAAACATACTATTCTTTGGAATAAGAAAATCTTGGTTTATTTCTAGGCTCTGGCACGTATTGTCTATGTGACTTGGGGCACTTATTCTCCTTGCATCCTAATTCTCTAATTTGTAAAAGGATAATAATGATATTCATACTAACTACTTCATTAGATGATCATGGGGAATGAGTGCCTTATAAACCTAGTAAAATATGCTCTTATTTACCTGGGACGATACACAAAGCCCTTGAGAGCTGAAATCTTCAGATCGATTGGATCCTATTGCTAGGGGCACAAATAGGTATAATCAAGAACAGTGATACAAAATTAAGCCAAGGCTAATGACAACTAAATTAACCCCAAGACAGGAAGAAATGTTTGCCTATTTCTTCAGAGAAAGAAGGAATTCTATTTAGACCCTAACAGCATTTAGGTGCCAACCGTCCCTATTACAGCCAAAGCACAAGTGTGCCAATCTGGTCCATTCAGTCGAGGTTCTTGGACACTTAGCACTAAGGAATCAAACAGTTGCAAAGTTGGAAGAGATGGCCTTAAGTGGCCATCAAGGCCAACACATTCTTTTTACATTTACAGATGAGGAAAGAAAAGCTTACAGAGTTAGAGTGGCAGGTCAAGTGAAAACAAGCTAGTAAGTAGCAGCTTTGGGGGCTGGAACCCTCATTTCCTGCTTATCAACACAACCATCTTTCCACTGAACCTCCAATGAAACGCATGGCTCCATATGCATTTCCTTTCTTGGCTTGATCATCCTCTTTGGCCTTCGTGTTTTTTTGGATTACCAACTGGGAAGAGGGTGATCACTGTTCTCCTCTCAGGAATGTGACAAATATTAACTAGAAGATACCTGGAGATTCTTAGAAGCCAGGTACTCAATCATAAAAGTATTTTGTTTTATTTTTTTTTGATTTTTATAAATTACTAAAAAAAAAAAAAGAAGAAAGAAAGAAAGAAAGAAAGATCCCCCAGAAAGAGTAGCAGCTTCTTTCTATGGCTTAGTGCCCAGTTCTTGAGGATGTCACCAACTATTTTTTTTCACTCCCCTATGGAACCAGTGTTTGCCAATCCAGTCTCTTAGGTTTTCTGCTTTTTCATCTAGCATGTATGGCAAGGGGGCCTGACCCAGGGTAAGTGCTAAGCAAACAATGATAGCTTCTGTTCTGAGATCCCCATAGCACTGTTCCTAAGGGATTGACTACACTATTGTGAGGTCGAGTACCTCTTTCACCTAGGTTATGTAATACATTCTGTTCTTTGCTTCCCACTGATTCACTTCTACCCCTAGTAGCATCATACTTTGGAGAAAATATTGATTCAGAAAACCTCTTTTTCAATCCTAGTACTAATGCTTAGCAGTTATGTGACTCCGGGTAACTCATTCAAACTTTTCACAGACTCAATTTACTTATTTGTAAAATGGACAGCATGTCATTGAAGATGACCCCCCTCCATGTCACAATCCTGAGATCTAGAGAAGTACTCTCATTCCTAATTATTCCAATTCAATAATTATAAAGAGAAGGATTCCTAATTCTTCTGATTCAAGGATGGTAAAGTTGAGGATTGAATAGGCAGCTGGGTGGCACAGTGGATAGAGCACTGGACCTAAAGTCCAAAATAGCTAAATTCAAATCCAGTCCCAGACACTTACTAGCTGTGTGAACCTGGGCAAGTCACTTAACAATGCTTAGCCTCAGTTCCTTTGTCTGTAAAATGGGGATAATAATAGCACCTACCTCCCACAGTTATAAGGCTCAAATGAGATCATATTTGTAAAGCACTTTGCAAACCTTAAAGCATTATAGAAATGCTATCTATGATTGCTATCGCTGCTATTACTAGACCAGAGATACAAGGGAGTCTACTTGCTTTCCATGAGAACCTTTGGGGACTAAGGCAGAACTATTCCTTGTTGCATCTCTATTATGTCCTGGGAAGACAATACAATCAAAATGACCAGATAACGTAGTACCAGAATCCAATTGGACTAGTGTGTTGGCAATCAAAATGGGCTCTTAGCACTCAGTTCAACCAAGTGCCCTTGAAGAGTTTGGCCTTTGTTTCCTTGATTAGATTGGGAGTCCTTGGTGACCTCCTTGCCTCAGGGGAGGGCCTAGTTTACATGGGTTTGAGCAGCATGTTTGGGACATCAGAGGCTTTTAGACCAAGTGGGTTTAAGTCGCCTCTTTGTGACGATTTTAGGTCACGTGGGTAAGTCACATGTGTGACTCACCCTTGACCCTGAAAAAGGTATAAAACCAGGGGTTGGCTTTCTCTTTTTCAGAGCTCTTGCCCACAGCCGTGGTGGTGCGAGTGACTCTGGACCAGCCTTTGTTATGAGCTTCCGGGCTGAACTTAGATGTTGGTAACTATGAACTGTATTTGGTCCATCTGTCAATGTTTGTAATTTGTTTGTATTTGCTCTGAAGTTTGTTTTAGCTGGTATTAGCTGGCTGGATGGTAGGAAAGTCACTATATCTTCCAAGTTCTTTACAGGTAGGATGGCGTCATAGAGAATGGATAGCACTAAATAGCAATCTGGCCAC
>CM053624.1:95679169-95708264 GCA_028646595.1 Phalanger gymnotis | reverse complement strand
CACACACACACACACACACACACACACACACACAAACACCTATAAGAAGGAAGCAATACAATTCCACAATGGCAACAATGCCATATCTGATGGCAGAACCTATGTCATGGATGGAACAAATGTAAAGAAGAGAACATATAAGTAGAGCATCATCACCTGCTCTATATTCCCAAGTTAATGTACTTGTTCCAATCAACCTCTTCTCTTCCCAAGACCACACAACAACTGAAGAATTAATGGCCCCAATACCACTACCTTCTGCCACCCATTCCTATACACAATCTCTATGCCTATACACAGTTCTTCAGGCCATATATGTGAATCTGAGCTACTGACATACTAGGATGTACTCGTGGAGACTGTTTTCTCTGTTTCTTTCCAAGATACTAGAGAAAGCCAACAAGAACTAATCATTTATCAATTCTCCTTAATTGATTTTTTTCTGAGAAAAGCACATCATAAATAAGCATACAGATAGATAATACTAATTGACATCTATGGCATTTTAAGGTCTGTAGAACACTTAACATACACTATGTCATTTGTTTTTCTTCTGCCTTTTGCTTAGCACAGTGCCTGGCACATAATGGGCCCTTAATAAATGCCTTTTGACTGAACCTGACTTGATTCTTCCAATAAGCTTATGAAATAAACATTGTGGATATTATTATCAATATTTTCCAGATGATGAAAGTGGGGATCAAGGAGGTTGAGTCACATAGATAATAATTGTCAAATGTGGGATCTGAACTCAAGTCTGTTCTAATTCTGCATCCAGAATTCTAGCTGATATGCTGCACTTCCCAGTTAGATAAATAACAATCAAATGCCTGAGCATACATAATGTTATCCTCCCAATTGGAGAAGATTTTGCTGCAATCCCCACTGATTTCTAATAGCTGACCATTCTTTACAGCAAGGAGTGGTCACTTAATCATTTTTCTTGCCTCTTTCATTCCCCAAAAGTCTCTGCTCTCAAGGCCTGTCCTTCCCACATTCATTCTCTCCCCTTCCTTACTATAGGAGCAATGAGCATCCCAAACGAAAATCTTCTCCATGGTAGCCTAGGAAATACTGCATCCAATCACAGGAAATACTGCAGCCAAGAAAAAAAACTTCCCCTTTCTTTGAACTTGAATTCCACACCCATCCCATATACACACAAAAAATGCCTTCTTTGCTCCATAACACAGATTATCCCATGAGCCAAAGAACAAAAGTATGGCTCTCATTTTTATTAGCTGTGTATGACTTCTGCAAACTCACTTTACCACTTGGCCCTCAGCAGCATCACCTACAAAATGAAAGAGTTAGAGTAGGTGATTCTTAACACCCCATTCTAGCCATAATGATTTGTGATGAAAAAACTAAGCTGCAATGGAAGAGAAGCTACTCTGACACCAAGATATGCTCCTACTATCCTCAGAAACTGAAAGGTGCAGCCTGGAGATCTTAATCTGACAACCATCTATAGCCCAGGCAGGCAGGTAACAATTCAGAGCTAGAAGAGCCCAGGAGGGTCACCAAGTGAAGATCCTCATTTTATGGAAGGAAACTGAGTTCCAAAGGTGATGGCCACCCAATGTCACAAGGTAGTGAGTAGAAGATTTAGGATTCACCTAGGTGAAACTCAGGTTCACTGATTCCCAGTTCAATACTATTTATACTATAAGATAAAAATGATAAAAGTCTCCGAGGAGGAAGAAAAGGATGACCAACAGGAAGATTAAGAGGAGGAAGGGAAGAGAATTTATGACCATACAGCAAAATAAATGAATGAATGAATATATAAATAAATAAATAAATAAATAAATAAATAAATAAATAAATAAATAAATAAATAAATACAATCTATTAGGAAGTAAATAAAGGATGCCAAAAGAGACAGCAGCCTGAAACTGGCATTATTTTCCTCCCTGCTGTAGTAATGATCTGATTAGGGTCCACTCCTACTATATCCCTCATGCACTAACTCATCTTCACTGAGTTTAAACTGGTTCTGGAAGATGGATGAAGAAGATGCACTAGCAAGGCTCCAATTCAATACTAGACCCCGTGATTTGGAGATTGCACAATCCTTTACACACCTGGAGCCAAAGCCCCTTCCACAGATTCTTCTCCTGGCTGACTCTAACAGGTCTTAGCTAAGCCCCTCACTGTCTTTCTTTCAAGGACCTGTAAACCAGGTGGGTCTAAGGAAGCCCCGTATCTCTTGGAAAATTAAATTGAAGCAGTGCTGCTTGGGTTTTTCTTCTGGTGTATGTTCTAGCCCAGCCAAGGCCAGAAGCCTGGGGCAGTCCCTGCCCTGGGCCTAGCCAATAATAGCAAAAGCATTGTCTTTTTCTGAATATACACAGCATTTAACTTGGTGGTTCAGATGCAGCTGAGATAAATTAGCCAAGCAATATATTAAAATGGGAGATGGCAGACATTCTGATGGAAGATATCACCTCTTAGTAACTACATCAGAGCTGTCAAACAGAAAGTAATAGGAATATAATTTCTGAGCAAAAGCCGTATGTAATTCAAAAACAGCATAGAGAGCCACATCCTTAGCCTCTCTTGTGCCTTTTAGACCCTTTGTTTTCCAGTGATGCTTTCTGGCCTCTTCTCTAACCTATTAGTCTCTCATAAAATCAAACACTGTCTTGGTTCACCCAGGCTCGACTACAAAACTGGCCTTAATGCCTTATGCCTCATGTTTCAGAGCACACTTACAATGAGTCTGCTAAGTCCTAGTGATTCCCCAGTAAAATGCTGTCTCTGCAGATAGCCAGCCTGAGGCCCTGGACTGTTGTATTTTTTTCCAGTTTTCCCTGTAGTTGGCTATAGTTCATGATACTGAGAGGAAGCTGGCTTCTAAATATCTTTATTTTAGCATCATTCTCTTCTACCCCCCACCCCCACCACCCATTCTTGGATCAAGATTGGGAAGTTTCCCTTTTGTGTGTTTTCAGTTACATTTAGGTAAGGCAGCCAGAGGCTCCAGGGCATCTAGAAATAAACACATTTTATTCTTATTGCAACAAAATCATCACACAATTTGCCCAGCAATCTGTTTGGGAAACTTAGGAAGATGGCTGCAGGGTGAGTGAGAGAATCTTTAACAGAGATTTTTTGTGTGGGAAGACAGGAAAAAAATAATAGCTCATGTTTCTATACCACTTTGAAGTTTATGGAGAGCTTTTTTTTCATTATAAACCTATGAGGTAGGCAATGAAAGTATTGCCCCCATGACATTCAAAAAAAATCAAGAGGCTTGCCCATCATTACACACCTGTCATGTGGCAAGGATGCCAATTCAGGCCCCTGCCTCTGAGTTCAGCGTCCTTTTTGTTACACCCTACTGTCTCTCAAACTGATCTGTAAGCTGAGCTCAGAGCAACATACATTTTATTAAGCACCTACTATGTGCTGGCAATGTACTAAGATACAAAGAAAGATGCAAAGAAAGGCAAAAGGAGTCCTTGCTCTCAAGCAGTGTACATTTTAATGGTGCTGAGGGAAATCTTGGAGAAGTTCCCAGGCTAGGTAAAGGGTCGCTTGCGTGGAGTGTCTGAGTGATTTGTTCCCAGCAGCTTACTAAACCCCGTGCTATGAGTTTTCTGCTTTCTAGTGCCCTTATATTCTGCTCAGTTTGAATTTCCTTTTAGACAAATCGACCTCTCTCAGTGAAGTGGAGAAGAGAAAGTCAGCTAACGTGTTACACTGTAGTGCCAATGAGAGGTCCTCTACTTGTCCCTCTGAAAAATTAGGGGGATATTGTCACTAATTAATAGATTTGACAAGTGAAATGGTTCAATTGGTTACAAATACACGTGAGAAGCTCAGGAGAGGAATGATAAAGCAATGATCTGAGAAGCTGTTAGGAGGGCCCACTGAGCTATAGTTCCCAGAGGACGCAGGAAGGAAAGTCATGGAGAGAAGGCAGGTTTACATAGAAGAGGATGTGTATATTTGTACCTCATTTTCTTTTCTCTCTCTCTCTCTCTCTCTCTCTCTCTCTCTCTCTCTCTCTCTCTCTCTCTGTCTGTCTCTGTCTCTGTCTCTGTCTCTCTCTGATTGTTTACTTCAAAAGTCACAGTTAGAAAGATTATTTTTTAAAAAGATTAAGTGGTTAGATCTTGGGGAATTAGGAAAAATTAATCCATTGGTAATCAAAATGAAAATTAATCTGAAGATTTAATTAATCAGGTCAAGGTGGGCTAAAGCTTTGTAGTATTTAAAGCTGGAAGGGAGGGGCCTCAGAAATCTTGTAGTCCAACCTCCTCATTTTAAACATAAGGAAATGAGATTAAGTGAGATAAAAGATTTGTCCACAGTTACAAAGCAAGTCAACAGCAGAGCTGTTTGAAGCCAGGTTTTCTGATTCCAAACATTTCCTAGACATTTTTCCAATATCGCTTTGCTCTCTCAGACACTAAGATGTTACCCGCGAAAGGGAATGAGAGAGCAAAATGATCCCGGGTCTTGGAGATCCCCTCCTCCTGATCTCAGAGCTATTCCCTTGCCGTCAGCTTGACCTGCTTCCTCTGCTGGTCCAGAGGTGCTTGACGGGGACTATCACACTAGAATATGAGACAGCCTAGTGGTAAGTATACCAAGCTGATTATTAAGAACCTGGGTCCTGAGCCCAGCTTAGACACTGACTGGCTTAGGATTCACAGGACAATTTGACAAGAAAATCAGGGTAATGGTCTCGATATCATATGTCTTTAAGGAGCTACATTTTACTGGAGGATACATGATAATCACCCAACCTAAGTAAATACAGAGTACATAGCAGAAAAGGACTTCTTTAGGAAGTGGCCCCTGAGTTGTACTTCAAAAGAACCTAGGCATTCTAAAAGGTAGAAAGGAAAATGAAGTGAACTCTAGGCATGTGAAGAAGGGGGCACTTGTGCTAAAGCAGGAGAGAGAATGTTATTTATGGGGAAGAGCTAACAGGCCAGTGTGAGTGGAACAGAGAAGCAATACGAAATAGGATGTAAAAGGGAGATGAGAAGCAGATTGTGGAATGCTTAAAACTTTAGGGCTGAGGATAATTCAAGAATGGTTAGATAATGGTTTGTATGACAAGGACATAGGTGAAGCTCTTAATGGATAGTGATACCTAAATGCATAAGTAGTACAACATGGTAGTGGGAAAAAACATATATACTGTTATATATGTTAAGAAAGTCATGACATATAGGACAAAGGAAGTAGGAGTTCTGCTGTCCTCTGCCTTGGTAAAGACATACCTCTTGTCATCATGTTTTAGAATGACCCTGATAAGGTGGAAAACATACAGAAAAGGGTGTCCACGTTAACAAGAGGACTGGAAAACATGCCATGTGAGGGTTAGCTGAAGGGGGAAAAGAAGAGATATTAAGCCCAGAGAAGAGAATGCATGGAAAGAACAAGGCAGCCACCTTCAAGTATTTGAAGGGCTGCCATACAGAAGTGGGATTATACTTAGCCTGCTTAGGACCAGAAGGGAGAATTAGAAACAATGAACAGTTCAAAGAGAGACAAATCAATCAGGTCGAAGAGCTTCTAGTAAGCTCTTTCTACGTGTGAGGCACTGTACTGAATTCTGGGGACACTAAGAAAAGCAGGAACAGTCTCTGCCCTCAAGGAGCTTACATTTTAATGGGGGAGATAATATGCAACCTATATACATACAAGAAAAATGGGAAGAAGCACTATCGGTGCCAACAGCATCATAGGGACATAGTGTGTTCTTCTGTACCATAGGGCTTCCCATGTAATATGCTTGTCAGTCATGTTTAGTAGGGATTCCTGTTCACTTTAGCCTTCTGGAAAAATACTTCCAACCCTGAAATTCTGTGAAGACCCTCTAAGGTATAAATTAATTGTGCTTTGGCCTTGATGGGTCGATGCCCCTATGTTTTCCACTTTAGGATCTGGCATGCTGCTTGTGAGACTGAAGGGTGGGGGTACAAAAAAGGAGAACATTTTGGATTGGCTCCTTACTACAGGGGAAGAAAGAAGAGAATTCCAAGAGCATTTAGCCTGAGAGAAAAAAAATGATTTGTGTTATGTATGTGTATGTATGTATGTATGTATGTATGTATCTCTTTATATTTGTATGTGTAGGTATAAGTATGTATATATATGCACATATATCTGTGTATATACACATATGTGTATGTACATAGATATGTACATGAGTATATGTATATGTGTGGATGTGGATATATGTGTGTAAGTACATCTATTATATAGATATAGGTATGTGTACATGTATGTGCATGTATATAGGTATATATGTATGTATATGTATATAGGTATAAGTATACATACGTGCATGTGTACATATGGCTATATGTTCATATGTACTTATAAAGATGTATGTATATGTATAAGTGTTTGTAAAGATATGTGTATATGTATGTGTATTTTGTATGTGTACATGTATGTGTGTATGTGTGTGCGTGTGTGCACGTGTATGTGTGCGTGTGTGCATGTGCGTGCGTGTGTGTGCGTGCATATGCATGCGTATGCGTGTGTGTATGTGTATATGATGAACAAGATTTAACAGTTAAACATAGACCACGGTAACTAAATGTTTTTTTCCTTTAATTATCCGTATTCATCTACAGTAGTAAAGCCCTATTTAAACAAACCTTGCCTAGGAAACTCTCACATTGTTTTGTGGAGACAATAAGGAACTGAGAAAAGAAAATGTATTTTTCCCCTGGTCAGCTGGGAATAGAGTATACAGAAAACCAAGGGAAGGCAGTGGTAGTTCTATACCTGAAAGACGTACCAGTGAACTAAGACCCAGGCTTAATGGCTAGGGAGTTAGAGGGGAAGAGCAAGGTAAAGCAATTCGCTCCATGGTACCATGATGAATGTCATATCCTTGTGATTTAAAACAGCTGTGAGCTAGTCTAGATTTTTTTTTTCAGATTGGCCCAAGCATACTAAGAAGCTATAAAAGGCTCCTCCACGCCTCCGATCCTTCAACCTGGCTACCTTCCCTAAACTCTTCCTGAGATCAATCCAGGAACAGATCAGCTCCCAGCCATAGTATTTCCATATCACCTCCCTTCATGCACTCTGCCTTCCAGCCAAACTAGATTACTTGCTAGTCCCATATATTCCATTTCCTTCAACCTTGCCTTTACATGAGGGGCCTGAATGCTTGGAATTCACCCTCACTAGCTCATCCATGCTTCCTGGAATCTCTAACTTCCTTCAATGTTTAGCTCAGCTCCCACCTTCTAGGAAGTTTTTTCCGGGTGTTCCTTCCTACCCCTTCTCCCCATCCCAGCTGTTAATGTTCTTTCTCAACTGAAATTACTGTGGGCTTCCTTATCTTACAACACATGGTCTTTCCCCCTGCCCCCTTCCATTAAAACACACACTGATTAAGGGAAAGGATTACTGTGTTTTTGTCATTCAATCCCAAGCTCCTAGCACCTGCCTTAGTAAGCACTTCTTGAAATGAACTCAATTACATATACACCTTGGTCTGGGATTGAAGTAGATTCCCCCTACACACCCCAAGAACAGAGAAATGCAAACCCAGACATGCACATAACATTCCACAACAGAGTGGGGGGGTGCGGGGCAGCAGGGTGTAGTAATGCTTCCCATTGGTCTGAACTGAAGAAGCTTCAGGATCAGCGACTTTATTCAAATAATTTTGGACTTTGCCCAGCCTGTGGGTATGTGTTAAGATGTCTGAAGTTAAATTAATTTGGCCCTCATTATTATTGTTGTTGTCAATAAAAAGTTATTATTCACTCCGTGGATGTTTTAATTGCACAGATGTCCAGGAGCTGTCACCTTCTATTAGGAATTTAATGGCCTTAATATAAAGAGTTGTAGAGCAGAGAGGCAGAAGAGTCCTTAAAAGGGTATCTAGTCCAACCCTTGCCTCTAGACAGGGCTGCATCCAAGCTGTCCTAGACTAATGAGTCTAAGATCTCTAAGCAGAGCGTCTATAGGCTCTCTAGGTGACTCTTTCTGGGTTTATAACTAAATGAGACTATGTATATAAAACACTTTAGAAACCCTAAAGATGCCTACAAATAGCATCAATTATTATTATTTTCAATATTTAGTATTTTCTAAGACAAAGAGCTCTTCTACCTATATAACTTGAGTCTCTGCTGCTGCAATCCCATTCCAATAGCCTGCAGAAATCTCAGGAGTCACTCTTTAGGAGACACACACAGCCAGCCTCCACTGCACTGGACGGGAGGCTACATTGCACCTGTTAACTCCTTATCTTCTCCTCTTTTGTATTTTCCTGGTGTCTAATAAAGTGCCTTGCAAAAAGCCAAAAAATATTGTTCAGTGAATAATTAGGTGTTTAATTTACCGAATGATAATTAACAGCCACAACAACATACTACGTGCCAGGCACTGTGCTGCGCTTAAGATAATAATCTCATTTGATCCTCACAATAACCCTGGGAGGTAGGTGCTATGATTATCCCCATTTTACAGATGAACAAACTGAGGCAAACATAGGCTAAGTGATTTGCCAGGCTCACATAGCTAGTAAGCATCTGAGGTCACATCTAAACTCAGGTCTTTCTGACTCCAGGTCTAGGGCTCCATCCATTGCACCACCTAACTGCCTGATAAATCGATCCATTGTTTCCATTTCTAAACTTTTCACCTGTCCTCTGAATTTCCCCCTCTTTGCCTCTGCCTCTTACTTCATTGTCTATAGATTAACTTGATTAAAACCCACAACCAGCCACCTTCTTGCCCTATCATACCCTCACCCTGACACACATAAAATTCCATTTCTTGGGTCACTCTTATATTTGAAATGCTTCCTCAGAACATCGTTGTGTCCCCTATTGCCATCTGCCCCCTCCCCCAGCCCAAGCTATTTCCACCTGTTCCAAGGGGGAATTGAAAAATGGAAAACCACATGCAAATATAAACCTTGAGAAACTCAACACTTTAGAGAGGGAAGCACCTTTTCAGAGAATGGATTTTTATGTCTGAGCCATTTGTCTGTCTAAGTTGGGCTGCAGGGCCCTAAGGCAGGCCGAGTTTACTTTATGTCTCCTATAGTGCTGAACATGCTGTGAACGCTCAACAAACAATAAATAATAATGATGATGATGGCAATCAGGAACAGTAGCCCAACCACTTTGTCAAAATCCACCTGCCTCCGCCACTTTTTTGTTAGCTCTGAGCTACAACTGCGCCAGGGGCACCGGCCCATCCCCTGCCTCTGCCTTAAGACACAGACCAGACCAGAGCAGCAGGAACACTGGGCCCCTTTTTAAAAGGGAGCTGGAAATAAAGATCCATATTTGTGCTTTCCCAGAAGCCCGAGCCCAGGCCCCTTTCCTAGATACTTCAGGAATAGGAAGGTTCAAACCTCTTCTCTTCTCTGAAGATCTCCATGAATCACAGAAGATGATCATTCATGGAGATCGTGGCCCATGCTGCCTCCTCAAGGCACTCTAAGTCTCCTCCTGGAAGTCAGCCCTATCCCCCATCCCAGAGGCTTCCTGGGAATATGGGGATAGATTGGGCATTTCTCACTGGGGCTGAGGAGTGGAGTTGGTTTCCAAGAAGGCCAGCCAAGAACCCAAGTAGCACCAACTATCTCACCTGATGCTCAGCTGAAAGAGTCATACAGCCTCCCCCAAATACACCAGATCCTCAACAGAGGAAGCTAAAGAATCAGAAGGCAGGGAATAAGTTTCTACCTAATAAAGTCCTACCTCCCAAACAGATGCTCAGAAATCCCTTGGCTGTAGACCTTTCTTCCCCCAACCTGTACCCAATCCTACTCATCAGAGCCCCCCACCTGTGAGTAATAACTCGGATGACAAGAGTCTACGTGGTTGCCTTCACTATCAAACCTCAACTCCCAGTGGCTGGCAGAACCATGCTCCTAGATGGCGATTCTGCCATTTTTCAGTCACATTATTTATTTTTTCTGCCTATTTTTAAAGTATTAGAGGAGCATAAAGTTGTGGTTGAAAAATCTATGGGGACAAGATGGAGAACAAAGCTATCCAAATGTAATGGGGCGTAAGGGGGATGAATGTCCCATATCAGAATCCTCATGGCAATCTCATTCCAGTGAAGTCAATTCAATAGCATTTATTAAGATTTTGGGAACCTCGTATATGAGAGGCACTGTTCTAAGAAGTAGGGAAAAAATAAATATTGAGTAATAAGTGGTTTCTGCCTTCACAGAGCTTACCATGGAGTAAGGAGAAACAGCTCATATAGAAATGAAACACAATGAGATATAAGAACCTAAGAGAAGTACAGAGTAGTAGGGCAGGTCTTACAGGAAAAAACAATTATCAATGGCCTAGGGAATCCTTCATGGATAAGGTGGCATTTGATCTGGGCCTTAAAAGGTTAGGTGAAATTGAAATTCCAGTAGCCAACATTGCATCAAGTCACCAGAGGCCCTGAGCACTGCCCTCTCAACACTTAAAGAAAGGTCATTCCTAAGACTGGCAGCATAACTGAACCACTTTAGCACATGGGTTACTAAGCATGGAAAGGAAGGTGGTTAATAAATGTTTGTTGAATTGAATTGAGTTGAGCTACAAGACCATGAGGAGCATCTCCTTAAAGACCTGCAGGTCTCAAATGACCCTGAGAGACAAGTCAGACAAATAAAAATTAATGCCAAATCAAGGCCCCATTACAGCCCTACTTTTTGTCACAGGCAGATGGCACTAGGTGGAAAGAGAGGGGCCAAGCCCTGGCGGTCTGAATCTGGCCAGAATCCAGTATCAAAGAGAAGGGGCCACTAGAGACAGCAGGCAGACTTTTAACCATCTCAGTAAATCTTGCAGAGCAAGGGAATGAGAGAGAGCCACTAAGGAAATCAATTCTTTCCCTTAAGAGGGCAAGGGCCAGGTCCCAAGGATTTCAGCTTCTGCAGGAAAGTGGAGCTCCAAAATCATAGGGCTTTGTTTTGCTTATCTGATGCAGAGTGATGAAAGCTGGGATGAATTAGCTGAAAAGGCATATTTAATAGCTGAGCCTTACATAGTCCACTTCTATCACTGATTGGCAGAGGGTAACTGCTTGTGTTGGGAGGAAAACTTTTCCCACAGAGAATTGAGACCTCTCCCCTAAAGGAGTCTGCCTGATCTGGAAGAGGTTTACCCCTCCTTGAATTCACTGTACATTGTTTAGGAGAAACAAGGGAATGAGAATTAAAGGGTCTGGGAACGGGGGTGACCCAAACCCAGTGGATATTTAAAAATAACAATAGACAATGTTTGCATATCCTGTTAAATTTTGCAAATTGCTTTATACAAAGTGTCTCATTTGATTTTATTCCAAAAACAACCTTATGAGGCAAGTGCTATTATTATCCCCATTTTATAGATGAGGAAACTAAAGCTGAAAAAGGTTAATCTACATGTTGAGGATCAGACATGTAAGCACCTGAGGCAAGATTTGAACTTGGATCTTCTAGATTCCCAGGTCCTCTTTACCAGTAGAGTAAAACTCAAATAGAAACAGGGGCATTAAGTCATACATAAGGTTTCCTGGCCATGTATTGACTTAGGAAACCACAAATTAACATTATCTGCATTTTATTATATTTTTATTTATTTTGTCAATTATTTCCCAATTACATTTTAATATGGTTGGGCTGACACTCCGGAGTGTTGCTAGCCATGTGTTTAACTCCTCTGTTCTACCACCACCTCCATCCCCTCAAAGAGAATACCTGGATACCAACATCACTGGTCCTCATACTTCTATCATCCTCTCATCAGGAATACCCTGCCACTGGAAGTATTCCATTGCCTTCCCTCCACCTTCACCCTGCCCCAATGTCCAGATCGTGTTCATCATTAACTCAGAATGATAGTATTTACCAGGGGCAATATACCCTACTTTACCTTGACAAGGCTCCTGTTCCCAGCCCTGGCTCATCTAATAAAGCTCCTTTGCTACACCCAACTGACTGGATGGGCTGGCTGTACATCCTTTCACACTCAACCTACCCTCAGACCTTTCCAAAGGCTCTGAAAGGATGGGGATGCATGGACTATGCTAAGAAGCATCATTAAGGATTCATCCCTACAATGAGCTCTGCCCAAAACCACTTGCATCCACCAACCTCTGACCTTAAGAATTCCAAGATCATCCAGAACAGCGACTAAATGGCTTACAGGTATATGACACAATGGTACCTGAAGTGGTAAGAAGTGCATCTGGAGTCAGGGAAAACTGAGCTCAAATCCAGCCTCACTTAGTAACTGCATGGCCCTGGATAAGTCACGACATTTATCTGCTTCAATTTCCTGATCAGTAAAATGGGGATTATAATAGCACCTACCTCCCAGGGTTGTTGTGAGGATAAAGTGGGATGATATTTACAAAGTGCTTTGTTAACCTGAAAGCAATATATAAATGCTAGGTATTCACCACCGGCAACATTCTTCTATTCTTCTCCTTAAGTATCTCTCTCTCTTTCTTCCTCTTGTCTTCTTTCCTTCCTCCTCCTATGCCCTTTCTTTTACTTCTTCATTTATTTCTCTGCCCCCTGCCTATGCAGATAGACATACCTGTGGTGCCCAAAATCACAGAATGCTAGATCATCCAGCCATAGGATCGAAGTTTTAGAACTGGAAAGATCCTGAGCAGTCCTGCAGGCCAATTCTCTCATTTTACAGAAGAGAAAACTGAGATGCAGGCAGCTTGGGCAGTAAGCATTAGAGGTGGGATTTGAACCTAGGTCTTCTGGCTCCAAAGCCAGTGCTTTTAATCACATTAACTTCCTGGACCAACTCCTTACTTTCGCCAGTGATCAGATACGGTGTGCCACTAACGTTAATTATTGGTAAATTCTGAACTAAGAACTTAAGTCTCTAATTCCCAAACCAATGGTCTTTCTACCACATCGGACTATCTCCCATTGATCAATCTTGCTGGTGGTTTTGGGGGCTAAAGAACTTACTGATCTCTGCTCTGAAAGGTTCTCAAAGACTATGAGTGTTCTCTAAAGAAGTTATAGATTTCAGAGAGATGAAGTGTCCCTCTTGACAGAAACTGTCCTTGGCTGGACTTGAGAAAGAAGTATGATAACAGGAAGTGGAAAGGCCCACATAGTCTCTAGCGCTCCATATATATTCCTGGGGATGAAGTAGAATCTGCTGGCCTAGAAGAACTGGTTCTGATTCTCTCATCTCCCCTTCCTCACATGAGCCTAAAAGATGCTTGCAAACAGCTGCTACACTTGCCTAGGTCCTCAGCTCTCTCATCCCTACTCTCTTCTTCCAAGAACTTGGATCAGGTGTTTGAATAACCAGCAGCAGTGGGAACAACCATCCCCACCATGCTCTCTCCCCAACCCATTGGAGGGCAATATTTCCTGCTGACATTTCTGAAAAGAGAGTAGGTGTATGCTTGTGGGAAGAACAGAGACAGGATGGACTGAGATAGGATGATTCGTTTTGTCATGAGAGTAGGCAGAAAAACTCCATATGTCCAAGCGGCTCACATCTCTCTCCCTTTCCCTCCCCACTCCCCATGGTCTAGAATAGATCCTTGCTGAAGATGGTCCATTCTCCCGTCTAAAGTCACAGAAGTGATTTTTCAGGGGAAAAACTCAATTAAGAGGGGAATGACCACAGGCTTTGGGGGAGATCAGAGTCTAATTAAGACAAATCTCCACTCAACTGACAGAAGAGAGCATATTCAGTAGTGGCCATACTGTAGAATCCAGGCCTTTTCATCTGTGTAGTAAGTCTGGGAGAAGCCAAGTATTGCTCTGGCTCCTCGGCTGCCTCGGACTCTTGGCCATGACCAGCACTCATTTTGACAAAATACTCTTCCCCTTAATTTTGAAGCCCCTGTGTATTGCAAGGGAAATTTAATCCATATGTTTCTGATTCATTTATACTTAACTCATCAACATGTTGTTTTGTAAGAGCTGTTTCATGTCCAAGTTCCCTTTTGGTTTTCTTTCTTTTTTTTCTGCAGCTCTTAAAATCTTGGGTTTTTTCTTCGAAACAGGAAATCACTCTGTGCCAAGAGGAAAGAAACTTGAGGCCCAAAGGTTCAAATTGGGTTCAAAGCTTCTGCACCCCAGAGATTCCTCCCAATTGACTAAGAATTTGACACACTTCACCCTTCCTTTTGTTCCCAATCTACACCACAGTGCTCTTTCCTGAACACAGCTGGACAGTGGTTCAGAGGAACCTTGGGGGGAAAGTTTATGCAATATTCTTTTAAGGTAAAGTCCTTTGCTCCCTCATAGGTCCATTCAGCTCAGAGATAAAGGAGACCTCCAGGCTGCATGATGGAAAGGAGCTGGTCCAGGAGTCCAGCTCTGCTTCATTAAAAAGAGCGTCTATACTCAAGCCAAATTACTACAATCAGGTTCCACTGGAAATGACCCTCAGGTCCTTGCTCTATTTTGGGCTTTCTCTAAGATCTCTGGAACAGCAAGACTACTTGAAAGGTCTGGGCCAGATGGATGGAAAACGATGCGCTAATCCAGATCCTACTTTTCTTTCCTCCACTCCCTTTCCTAGCCATGCTGCTGTTTGTTCTCCTGCTTGGGAAGCAAATAAAACCTCTTTGCTGACTGATCTAGGAAAAGTATGTTCAAATGGCAGAATGTGAGTAGTTTGGTTCCCTTAAATTGTATGAAAGGCCTTTACCTGCAGCAAACATATAGATGTTTAGCAAATCCACATCCTTTATTACTAATCAAAATTTGTGTGTATGTGCATCTAAAGGCACATTAGGATGTCTGTATATATTATATTTGCATATAAATATAATATAAAATATGTGAATAAAATAGAAATCTATGCACATATACTATATATACATACACACATGTACATACACACACATGCATCAACTTAGATAATCTATATTCAGGGCCATTTACCTGAGGGCTAGAGAATATGGAAGTGTATTATGGTAAACATTATTAAAATATATGTTCATTTATTTAACAAAAATCTTATACCTATAACCTTTTAGTATGCAAAGTACTTTCATGTTATCTTACATGATCCTAGGTGAACCAGTTTGCTATCTCCATTTCACAGATGAAGAAATGGAGATACAAAGAGGAGAAATAAGTTGCCCAAAGCCACATACATAGCCATTAAGTGGCACAGCTGATTCAAGATCTTTCTTCTAGCTCTTACTTAGACGAGTGCTTTTTTACACCAAGCTGATTACTAATTTTCCAAGTATGCAACAAGGTCAGTAGAGCAGAAGGCCTGGCAGCCAACGTAATGGAAACCGTAGGTCAGAGCTATGAAGCAGAACATTAGCAAAAAGTAGGTCTGGAAGAAGGCAAGACAGTGGAGAGTATACAAGTCACCCGTACCCAGGATGAATAAATGGGAGTTCCAGGTCATGAAATCATAAGGTCAACTGCTCATAAGGTCAACTTCTTTCTAAGTGGAATGGAATTCATTTCAGTTCAACAAACATTTGTGGGAAACTTCAGTTGTTCTGCCTTTATCCATTCTTGATCGAGTAAAGTCATCTCTATAGTAGTGGGGACTTATTCCTTCTCCAAGGTCCTCTTGTTTGCTTATCACACTTTTCTAGACCTTCACAGCTCTCCCAAACTCACTATCCACAGAAATCACACAGAATCCTCACTTCGTTAACTTATCTAGACTTACAAGTGAACAGGGGTCTACCTTCTCAGTCTTCCCTGCCAATGATTGTTCGCTTCTTGTCCCATGCTGTAACAGTGTGGCCTTTCTATTTTTGCTGCCTGGCAAAATATTAAGTGAGCTTAGCCCAGGGCCTGAAGAACCACATTTTCTTCTTCAATTCTGCCAGTGGTTTGTTTCAAGACCCAACACTGGTCCCTTAACCTCTCTATATCTTCTAATTCCTAGCTCTGAAATAGCTCTGTCTCAGTCCTGGCTCACAGAAATAAACTAAAATGAAATTAGAAAGCACTTGGACAACATGTTTCATCTGAATGTTAACTGTCCACATTGATAGTGATTAAGCATTAATAACGTACAGCCTGTTCCCCAGAGACAGAATGAACCTTAGAGAGTCAAGAAAAACAGTTGTGTGTGGATATTGGACAGTTGGTCCTCCCAATCTAGTGAAGCTCATCATTCACAATCTGAAAAGGGAGGCCCCAAGGAAATACTGATTCAGCTGGGTCTGGATGGGATAAGAAGCAAATCCAGCCTGACTCCCTAGAAATCCTACTGCTAGTGGAATTAGGGAAACTTTCCAAACTGTTCCCTCGAGGTGACCCTACGTCTGGGTCACATCTTTTCTTCATTTGCTCCCGCTCATTCTCTCTTGCTAAGGACAGTGTCCCAGAAACTGGTTCCTGGTTTCCCTTGAGTTTCATCTGTTCCTGCTGTTCCTTCACCTCATGGAATCAAAGCTACCTCTCCAGTAACCTCAGGAACTCTCACTGATGGTGGGGGGGGAGGTGGGGAGGATGGGGAGGAACAAAGCAATGGTTATAGGAGGAACTCAGCAGATTCTCCTGAAATAATGAAGAGCCTCTCCTCCTGAGACCAAGGGAACAGGAAAAGACATAGGTTAAAAGGGGCTCAATGCTCTTATTCATGAGTAATTTTTAAACAAGAAGTTGGAAGGGTATTCACAGTAGGTATAGCTGAGGCGGCTAAGTGGCATAGAAGCTATGGAGTCAAAAAAGGATTGAACTTCCTTGACTTGGAGTCAGGAAGACGGGATTGAAATCCTATCTCAAATACTATCACTGTCACCACATACTAAAGACCATATATTCATTGGCACTTCTGGGGGCTTCCAACAGTCAATGATCCTGCCACAATATGGCTTTTAACTACTTTGTTTTTCTTTGGCACAGAGAATTGCTGGTAAGGGAATTCTTTCCATCTATACAGACTGGCACTGCTCTATTTTAAATGCGGATAGATGGATAGATACATAGATTGATAGGTAAATAGATAAGTAGAGATAGAGATATACCTGTATGTATAGATATAAAGACATATCTATAGATATAGCTATACACATATCTATACATACAGATATGTGTAATTATATACAATTATTTGATATAACATATTTATCATAATTTAATTAATATTTATTTTGTGTGTGTGTCTACACACACACACACTGTATATTGCATAAGGTTAAGTAATTCGCCCAGAGTCGGAAAGTCAATGTGGGTCAAAGGCAAGACTTGAACCCCCATCTTCTCAACACTGAAACCAATTATTTTAATCATTATGCCTTGCTGCCCTGTTATCCAGCAGCAAAATGACTAACCATATTGTCAATTAAGGTAACAATAGATTATGGTTATTGGCCAGAAAAATATGCAGAGGAAGACTTTCTCTAAGTGCCCATAGAGAAAGGCAAGGGAAGAGAGAACAATGAGGTCATATCAATGACCCCTGTGCCCCATGGCAGAAAGATAATTAAGGTCAGTAATATAAAATATTATCAGGTCCTTAGATATGCACATAAGCAGTACTATTATCATAAAGCATTTTATTACCTAGTTTATTAGACAAATATTTCAACATCACGTTTTTTAAATGGAACCAGTTTGGCATACTGAATTGAATGCTAGTTTTGGAAATTAGGAAGATTCGAATTCAAATTCTGCCTCTGATGCCTAGCCATATGACCTTGGACAAGTTACTTCAGCTCTGTTTGCCTCAGTTTCTTCATCTCTAAAATGGAGGTGATAATAGCACCTGCCTCCCAGAGTTGTTGTAAAGATCAAATGGAGAACGTCTAGAGAGAGAATTATGGATTCTGAATGCAAATCAAAGCATACTATTTTCTGGGTTTTTTTCCTTTTTTGTTTCTTTTTCTTGTGGTTTTCCACTTTGGTTCTAATTCTTCTTTACAACATGACTAATGTGGAAATATGTTTAAGACGAGTGTACATGTATGACCTATATCAGATTCCATGCTCTCTTGGGGAGAGGGGAGCGTAGGGAGGGGAGAAATTTCGAACTCAAAATCTTATAGAAGGGAATGTTGAAAACTAGAAGCAAATAAATAAAATTTTAAAAAATAAAATAAATATAAGCAAAAAACATCAAATGGAGATAACACGTATGAAGCATTTAGCACAGCGTCTGGCACATAATAAATGCTATATGAATGTTAGCTGTGATTAGTATTGTCATTATTACTATGAGGAAGTATTTGAAACTCACAAATAAAACAGGAACAACTTGCTGATATCCAAGGTGCCTAGATGACTTTCTTACTGAATTGACACCCAAACATGAGAATTCTCCACTTCTATATGATGGCCAGTTAGTGTCCTGATGTGACCTCAGTCGTCAAGATGAAAACTAATTTTACTTTGATGTCCCTCAGCCCCCACATTTGTTTTCCCTCTTCTTCCTGAGCTGTGCACATTAATTTTTTTTTCTGGATAGGTTTATGAAATGTTTCTACTAAGAGGGATGATTCATAACAATGAAGTCAGCAAATTATTTGTTTTACCAGAAAGCAGAATACGTACTTTGCTTTTTTGAGTCTAGCATTATGGCTCCAACTCACTACATCTTTGAGCCTTTCCTACTAAACTATTTTTAGCTGTGGACTTATAGTACAGGATTATTCCATTTCACAGCCCACATTCAATGTTCTGGCATATAACGACAACAACCTTTGTTTATTGGTATAAAAAATAGTAATAGCTGACATTTATATAGCACATTGAGATTTGCCAAATACTTTACAATACTCGATCTTTATAATAATCTTTTGAGAAAAGTTCTATTATTTTTTCCTTTTTTCATATAAGTAACCTGAGACAGAGAATGGTCAAGTGACACACCTGGGGTCATACAGCTCATATGTGTCAGAGGCAGCATGCAAAACCAGGTCTCCTGACTCCACGTCCAGTATTTTTCCATTTTCCCAAGCTGCCTTACTAAACTAAGACAGTGTGGGTGCCTTCTCCAATTATGTGTACAACCATGTCACTAGTTAGCACACTACACAACTTTACCTCAGTTTCCTCCATGCAAAAATGGGGATAATAATAGCATTTACCTTATAAGGTTATTGTAAGGATCAAATGATATAATATTTGCAAAGCACCTTGCACAGTGCTTGACACATAGTAGGTGCCAAATGAATGCTTATTCTCTTTCCTCTTCATTATATCAATTTTCCTTTATTATCTATCTGCAATAATTTGGGGTGGTCATCACCCTATCCTCAACTGGCAAAACCAGTTTTTCAGACTGATGAGACTACCTGCCATCTTTCTATCCCATTAGACACAGATTTATCTGCACATTAGCATCATCAGCAATAAAAACATCCTCATTAGATGTAGTATTTACAAAGTGTGCAGTGTTTGCCTAGAGCTATTCTGTGTGGTGGATCACACACACACACACACACACACACACCCCAAGAGGAAAGTAAGCCCCTGGCAAACCACTACAAGGATCGTTTATGTTATTCGCATTTGCACACAAAACTAATGGGCTCTATCACATCTGGGGTTTAAGTCAACTTCCAAACAAGGTCTAGATGAGCAAAAGGTCATATATGTGTATATATCATACTTTTAGTGGCACTAAAACAAAGAGCTCTTCTCCTCCAATTCTGTAAGATGTCCAACTTATATAATGAAACCACCCAAGGTGGGGTTGAACCCAAAGCTTGATCTGGGGAAAATTCTACCATGAGTGGCTGAGTTCTAAGATATCACCAAGACCAGACTTAAGGACAAGGAGGCTCACTGCAGGAATCTCAGAGGAAGCTAGACTGTTTCTCAGCTACTTGACAGCAGGTTTGGATTACTGCCCAATGCCCTCATGGAACAATAGTGTGGGATTAAAGTATGGGAGCCCCTATACGGCACCCAGACATTTAGCAGAGAGCCAGTACTGAAACCCTTAGAGCAACAAAGATAAATGTTCTTTCACATTTATCTCTTTTCCTTTGGGAGTTTCAGTGTGTTCCCTTAGGAAAATCCTTCAGTAACTCCTATAAAAGTCATTACTGTGAATTCTCACCAGGGTTATTTATCCTTTAGCAACAGATATGACAGCAAATCCCTCTCCAGCCATTCCTGGGCTCTGCCACTCCAAACAGATAAACAGGCACTTAACTATCAACTTGTGAACAACTTCAAGGATTTTTTTTATTATTATCGTTTTCCTCCTCTCTCTTCTTACCCCTCCTGAGGAGGAAGGAAGGAAGGAAGGTAAAAGGAAGAAAAAGGAGAGAGGGAGGAAGGAAGGAAGGAAGGAAGGAAGGAAGGAAGGAAGGAAGGAAGGAAGGAAGGAAGGAAGGAAGGAAGGAAGGAAGAGAAGGAAGAAGGGAGGAAGGAAGAAAGGAAGGAAAGAAAGGAAAGAAGGAAAAGAGGAAAGGAGGGAGGAAGAAAGGGAGGGAGGAAAGAATGGAGAAAGAGAGAGAGAGAGAGAGAGAGAGAGAGAGAGAGAGAAGAAAGAGAAGGAAGGGAGGAAGGGAAGATGGAAGAAAGGAAGGAAAGAAGGAGGAAACAAACAAAAGAGAGAGAGAAGTTATTACCACCTCAGGCTAGGTAGGAGTAAGGCACAGACTAGGCATCTCTTTCCTTGCTCCCACTTCCAGACTCTCTAAAGTCAGGGTGTTACTTCTGAGCCAGTGGTGATGGCTTGGGGTTATATAGTGTCAAGATCACCAGACTCAGTCGATCAGAATTAGTTCCAATTGGCAAGGTCATGTTTGGGTAGGTAGGGTGAGATATCACAAAGCCAGGCAGCAGAAACTAAAGAAGTATAGTCTGGTGTTAGAAAATCTGATGTGGCATCCTGGGATTTTACAGGGCAGTGTCAAGGACCAGGCTCCAAGAGTTCAGGTAGGAGAGCTTTCTGAAGCAGCCAAGACAGGCCTCTGGCAATACTTGTTCTGACAGTTTCCCAGGGGCTTCTGCTGCCTTTGAGCTGCTGCAGCTCAGGCCTATCATAACCCATCTATTCTTGATCATCCCCGCTGCATCCAAAAGGCACTTATAAATCTCTGGCTAGCCTTTTTCTCTGTCAACATTCCTTGGCAAAAACATCTACTATGGACTGATTAGGAAGCCCAGAGGAGTATCAAAATACTCTGAGGTCTAGGGAGCCAGGTTCCTGGTCTCTACCAGGACCGTTGTTATCTTGAATGTCAGGGATTCTTAATCTTTTTTATATCATGGACCTTTATCAGTCTTTATGGGAAAGCCTACGTCTCAGAATAATGTTTTCAAGTTCATCAAATGAAATACATAGGATCATAAAGTTAACCAATTATATTGAAATGTAGTTATAAAAATATATTTTTAAAAGTTTATGGACCTCAGGTTAAAAATCCTTGCCTAAAGGTTGCCCAGGGCTCTAGCCATAAAATCCTGAAACAAGAATCTTCAACATGGCCACTGCAAGCCTTGGTCATTTAGAAAACCTGCCTACAGTAATATATTAGCCTACTCTTTGATGCAACAACTAGAAATTGATACCCATTCTGTACTGGTAAAGCTAGGGGAAAATCTGGTGCTAGGCAAAATTCAGAAGTATATGAAGTTTGTTTTTAGTTCCTAAAGTCTCCTTTTTCTATGCAACTTCCTTCTAGACCATTCTCTGCCTAATTCAGTGACATCAATTCAATTCAATTTTTCTTATATCTCATTTGAGCCTCATAACGATTCTGCGAGGTAGGTAACATTATTATCCCTGAGTTACAGCTGAGGAAACTCAGTCAAACAGATGTTAAGTGACTTACCCAGTATCATACGGCTAGTGAGTATCTGAGGGTAGATCCGAACTCAGCTCCTCCTGACTCCAGGCCCAGCCATCTATCCACTACACCACCTAGGTGGCACAGTGGTGCCTAGGCACCTAGTACAATTCAATTTAACAATTACCATCTGCGATTGGGCCAGCAATGTGTTAGGCATTGCCTTCAAGGAGGTTATATTTTACTATAACATGTACAAAGATTTTTAGATAAAAATATATAGAAAATATATTTGAAGTATTGGCAGGGAGGGAGTACTCCTAACAAAAGGGGGAGATAGGAAAATTCTTTCAGGTTTCCAGAATGACAATAGATAATAATTAACATCTATGCCCCCCCCAAAAGGATCTGATCTTACTAGAGTTGATCCAGGTGTTCATACTGATGGTGTGATGGCAAGAGCTGGATGGCAATAATCACACATTTTTATTACACTTTAAAATGTACAGTTATTTTCTCTATAAGGTAGGCAGTGCACGTTTTATCATTCCCTCTTTATAGATGAGGAAAGGAAGTTTGAGTGACTTTCCTGGGCATTCATTCAAACATTATTGCTCACCTCCTTCTCCTGTCATGCTAAAGCATGGCACATGGTATCAAAGCCAGTTTTTGAATCTAAGCCTTGGTTCTAAGACCAATTCTCTTTCCTTTATACTACACTGCCTACCGTAGTAAGTCAATGTGTTGCCTTTCCCAGAAGCATTTCCTACAGCAACAGCATCATCATCATCATCATCGTCATGCCCTTTTGTTGTCATTGTCCCATCATTTCAGTCATATCCAACACATTGTGACCCCATTTGGGGTTTTCTTAGCAAAGATATCAGAGTGGCTTGCCGTTTCCTTCTCCAGCTCATTTGACAGATGAGGAAACTGAGGCAAGTTGGGTTGCATGACTTCGCTCAGTAAATATCTGAGGTCACATTTGACCTCAGGTCTTCCTGACCCCAGACTCTGCTCGATCCACTGCACCACCCAGCTGCCCTATCAAGCCCCAGAAAAGAGCTTTACGTGTCACCCCATTTGTGAGGTAGGTGCTATTAATATCGTTCCCTTTTTACAGATAAGTGAACTGAGGCTGAGGGAGTTTAACTGACTTGCCCAGGGTCACACACAGCTAATAAGTGTCTGATCATGGTTTAAATTCAGCTCTTCCTAACCCCAAGCACAGCACTCTATTCTTCATGCTATTTGACATCTCAAATAGGAAATGGAAGGCTTCATCCCCAATTTATAAAACAACAATTATTAGCAAAAAGGCAGAGCGGGCTTTGGGGAGAGGAGCAACAAGGGCCATGAAATAAGACTATATAGATGGATTAAGTTGCCCATCCTGCCTGTAGGGAAGGGCAAGCCTTTCTACAGGGAATATTCTGGTAGATAACCAATTCTCAACCTCAGGTGGCTGAGTCATATTCTAGCATCATAGGAAAACAGGGAGGGGAGAGAGCAATATGTTGAATTAGGGACAATATGCTTAATGAATGTTCTCGGAATTCAACCGAATTCAATAGGAAACAAAACAATAAAACATAGGATCAAACAAATACAGGAAATAATAGAAGCCTACATTTCAAATAAAAAGAGGTCTGACCTAAGAGTGTTTACTCTGGGCTAGCAGACAGAGTTCTTATTGCTGGCTAAATACTGAAAGAGAATAAAATGATTGGATTTTACAGTGGAAAAAATAACAAAATGGAAAGAACACTGAGTTTACAGTCCAAAAACTTGGATTGGAATCCTAGCTCTACAGAGACCCAGAATGCTGAGCCGCTCTGTGTATGTGTGTTACTGACTGCCTGGGTGACATCGATGTGACACCACTGCTTTGGGCCTCAGTTTCATCCATAAGATAAAATGCTTGCATTGGTCGAATGCCTACTGGTAACAAGAGCTCACATTTCTATCAGGAGTCACATTAAGGCATGCACAGCACTTTCTTCAAAACAACACTGTGGGGTAGGGGGTACAAATATTATTTCTCTTCTTTAACAGATAAAGACCCCAGCCCTCAATCTACCCTAAAAGATATGCTTCATAGACAGAAAATTATGAAATCAGACTTTTAGGATAACAATATATTTATGTAGTGCTTACTATATAACAGACACTGTGCTAAGCACTTTACAATTATTATTAAGTTTGATCCTCACAATAACCCTGGGAAGGTAGGTATTATTATCCCCATTTTACAGATGAGGAGACTGAGGCAAACAGAGGTTAAGTATCTTGCCCAAGGTCACACAGCTAATAAGCATCCGAGGCTGGATTTGGACTTGAGTCTTCCCGACTCCCGGCCCATCCCTCTTGCTGCTAAACCGCACAGCAAAGGCTAGCTACCAAGTCCAATCTACACTAGAATCAAAATCCCCAGGGGCTAAAGTGTATCAAGCAAGTGGTTTTTCCAGCCCTTTCTTCAAGATTGGGAGAACCCACTGCTTCCTAAGAAAGTGCATTTCATGTTTGCATAGCTCTAATTTTTACGTATTTTTCCCCCTTTCATCAAGCCTCAATCTACCTCTTGTGAATTTCCACCAGTTGTTCCTAGTTCCATCCTCTGGGACCAAACAGAACAAGTCCAGCTAATTACTCTTCTGAATGACAGCCTTTCAAATATTGGAAGATAGCCATCTTGCCCCAACTTAAGTCTTCTCTTACTCAAGTGAAACAACTTCAGTTCTTTCAAATGATTCTGATCAGGCATTTTCCCAACCTAAGTTCCCTTCCTCTGTCTATTCTCCAGCTTATCAATGCCCTTCCTTAAAGTATAGCAGCCAGATCTGAACAAAAAACTCTGACCAGGGCAGACGACAGCAGAATAAAACATCCCCATTCCTGAACATCATGTCTCTCATATAATGGATCAGGTGATTCAGTAGACAAGAAATTGTATTTATCATTTATATTTATGATATAAATATTTATAATTCGTATTTATATCAATAATTTTCTTTCATTACACATATTATATACAATAATTATATTTGACATTGTTATTTATAATATTAATGTTTATTATTTATATTTCAAATATTTTATTTCTCCTAGCTATAAAATATACTTTAAACACAAATAATTACAAGCAGATATAATTTTACTTTGAAATAAAAGTTTTCATCCTGCTATCTCTATTTTCTTTGCTTTCGAGATAAAAATAACATTGCATCATTTGACACAGCTTAGTCCTTCAAGATATTCTTAAATTCTAATCCTTCTAGTATGAATTCAACTTATGGTTTCTTTAGGGTTTTTTGGCTGCCATATCACCCTATTGATTCACATTTAGCTTGCCGCCAACTAAAATCCAGATATCTTTTATAGATTAACTGCTGTGCAGCCACGCTTCCCCCATCTTAGACTTATGAAGCTGATTTTTTAAATCTAAGTTTACAATTTTACATAAAATATGTCCTGATTGAATTTCTTCTTATCAGATCCAGCCAATATTTTAACTTGTTGGAGACAATTTTGGATCCTGACTCCATCATCCTCTATCATTTGGCTTTGTGTCATTTGAAATCTGATAACCACTTCATCTATAACTTTATCCAAAACAGTGATTTAAAAATAAACTCTCCAGGTTCAAGCAGAGATCCCCAGACCATTCTAGCAGGGACCACTCTCCAAGCTGACGTTGAGGTATTAATGACTATTCTTTAGATCTGGACATTCAACTAGTCCACAAATTCACCTTCTTATTCCGTTGTTTGGCCACATATCTCTCTACCTTGCCCATAAGAACCTATAATGTTTTGCTAAAATCTTGGTAAAATATAATACATATATAAATATATATATACATGTGTGCATATGTATGGATACATCATATATAGAAGCATATTTGTATAAATGCCTGCATATAAAAAATCATATATTTCTGTATATGTAAACATCTCTATGTGTATGTACATATATCTGTATGCATACACATAAACATGTCTGTGTGTATATGTATATACAGACATATATGTTTATATATTATATATAAATGCCAAAACCACACACATATATGTGTATGCATATATATGTGTGTATATATATATGTATGTATATTGTGTGTCTGTATATATACATGTATATGTATATATATGACATTTCCCTCGATCTATCAGTCTAGTAACTTTATTTTTTAAAAAACTGGGTTAATCTGGTATGCCTCCTTGATAAAGCTATGCTGGATCCTTGTCATTACTGTTTCCTTTTATGGACATTTTCTAACCATACTTTTTATAGTACATCCAAGAATTTTGCCAGGAATAGATGTCAAGCTCACTGGCCTGAAGTTTTCATTCTCCAATCTTTTTTGGGCAGGGAGGGGATAAGAAGAAAATCAATCTTTCTCTACTCCTCTGGTACTTCTCCCTTTTCCCACAGTCTTTCCAAGATCACTCACAGTGGCTTAGATATCATCTTTTTCCCATTCTTTCAAGAGCCTAAGATTAGTTTATCTGGGCCTTGCTCCATTTGCCTCTAGAACCAAATAGAAACACCTTTATTTAGTTCTGAGACCCTGCTACAACAGTAACCCCAACCTACCTTTCCAGCCTCCTTGTACATTACCCACCCTCTTGAACTCTACAGTCGAGCTACACTGGCTCATCTCTGTTCCTCACTTGTAACACTCCATCTCCTGCTTCAGCACCTTTGAACCAACTGTCTGCCATACTTGATATGCACTATCACTTCACCTCTACTTCATAGAACCTCTCTTTTCCTTTAAAATTCAGCTCAAGAACTACCTTCTATAGGAAGCCTTTCTTGATCCCAATTGTATTTATTCTTTTTTATATATTTCTGCTGTATATACACTTATATGCAACTCTGGGGCCTCTCCTATTAGGATATAGACTCCTTGTGAGTAGAGATTACTTCAGGTATTGCATTTGTAGCCCCAGCACCTAGCATAATGCCTGGCACATAGTAGGCACTTCACAAATGCTTATTAATTGATTCATTGAGAGACAACTCATCAATAGGTACTTTCTCTTCTCCTTGTTTATCTTGAGTACCAATTACCTATTAACCATCTTTCTTCTTTCCAGTCCAAAGATCATTCTCCATCCAGAAAAAACGGGCAAAGGAAGAAATTAGTTCTTCCTCCTTCGTACATTATCACTGTGCCATCTAGCCTGAGCACTTGTCCTATTCCTTCCTCTATTTCCTTTTCTCCAATATAGATTCCCCCTTTTTTCCCCGGTAAAGATAAGGTATATGCACCTTTGAAAAAGGCACTAAATAATCACTATTGCTACTATTGGAATCAATAAAGCCTAAACTGCAGCTGGGATCTTAGAAAGAAAAAAAAAACTTTCCATTTCAGCACTGAAGCCGATAACTCCCAGCATGCTGGGAGGAAGAATGATATCATGTCTAAAGAGCACTTTGCCCTCCTGGGACAAAGAGTGATGCATAGACAGTAAGCCCTCTTCTCCTTTATACATGAGTAGTTAGGTGCTCAGAAAAGTGCATTATCTCTTTCAGGTCTGTGAGAGGACCATTTAGTGCCCTACAGCAATAACTTACTGAGTAATACCCCAGTGAACTCAAAAAGTTAATATATACACCTCCCTAAGCACTTAATTTGCTCTCCGGGAATAATGGAAACTGAGGAGAATAGGACTCAATGTTTTCTGTCATTGTAAATTAATCTTATCATAACCCATTAAAAATAAGATGGGAACTCATTATATTTGCTGCTGTTCAGTCGTTCCATCGTGTACGACTCTTTGTGACCCCATGGACCAGATCTGTCCATGGGGTTTTCTTGGCAAGGTTTGCCATTTCCTTCTCTGGTGGATTAAGACAAACATTAAGTGACACGCCCAGGGTCACACAGCTAGTAAGTGTCTAAGGCTGGATTTGAACTCACGTCTTCCTGACTCTAGGCCCAGCAGTCTATTCACTGAGCCATCTAGCTGCCTTCATTATAGAAGGATCCCATTATTATCTCTAGGTTGGTGGGCTGTTTTTGTTTATTTGTTTTGGTGGGGGCAGAAGGGAGCAGGAAGCAAAACTATTAATTTCATGATTGTAAAGAACTCTTGGTGTTCTTCCTTCCACCAAAGCAGATCAATAGTTTGGCACCTACTTATGGTCTTAGAGAGCTGACTAAGGCACTGAGAGGTTAAGTGACTTGCCCATCATCACACAGCTAGTATTATGAAAGGCAAGACTTGTACTCGTACCTTCCAGAGCACAAGACTGACCCTCTCTATGCTATGCCACGTGGGCTCTATTCCTAGAATTACTGCTCCTAAATTAAGGTGATGTACCTTCAATATTAATTATTTGTTCGTTGTTCTATAACACCCATTACGTTTAAGGTTTTCGGAATGTATGCGAAAAGGTAGATGGTGCTCTGGCCCTACTTCAGTAAACTAACTGGCAGCATCGAGTGGCTGAAATTTACTTCCCTTAGTCTTTGGGCCTAAGACATTTCATGAGGGGATGACAAGAATATTTTTATACTATCTGAGTAGTTGGTTAGCTCTATGTTAAGGCTAAGTTTCTGGTACTTTGGTGAAGTGTGTCCATACCACATAAGCTGTAAGTCTTTGACTTCTCCTTCTCACCTAGAAGCCCATCGGGCTCCAGCTAAACCATTAGGGGAGGATACCCAGAAGGTCCAGGTCCAGAAGGCCTGCCCAATTCAATCCACTTATACCACCTCAGAATTAGTAATACTAAATAATAGCCACTTATATGGTGTTTTATGATTTTAAAGTGCTTTTCTCAAATTATCTCATAGGATACTCAGAACAACCCTGGGAGGGAGATATTATAACACACAATATCCCCACTTTACAAATTTAGGAAACAAGGCTCTGAAAGGTCACACAGTTGGTCAGTGACAGGGCCAAAATCTGAACCCAGCATTTCTAACTAGTTAGTCCTTTCCGCAGACCACCGGCAACAGAACTATGGCCATTTGCAGTGCTCACCATCTACAGGACTATCAGTACCTACCATTCTTGCTTATTCTCTTCTTCCTATTACTATTACTGATACTACTATTACAACTGCCACTGCTGCTGTTACTACCACTACTATTACTACTACTAATAATAAATAATAATTATAATTATGGTAATAACAATGCTACTGCCTTACATGTATGGGATCCTACAGTTTACAAAGAACCTTCATATTCATTGCCATCAAAAACAAATACAGTGTTCTTCCTCCTTCTTGGTGTGGAAGTAGCATGCCATGAGTGGAGAATACTACATATTCTGTCCCACAGCAAGGGTCTATGTTTTGCATTTTGCTTAAGTCTTTGTGTGTGCGTTTTTAAAAGAAAGGGTTTTATGGGGAAGGGGAATAATGAGAAAAGATTGTACTGTAAAAACAAAATGGGATATAAAAGACAACAAAG
>CM053624.1:95554632-95678669 GCA_028646595.1 Phalanger gymnotis | reverse complement strand
AGTTAGTCTTTCACAACATGAGTATTGTGGAAGGGTCATACATAATGATATGCATGTGGCCCATGTTGAATTGCTTGACTTCTTAGGGAGGGTGGATGGGAAGGGAAGAGGGGAGAAAAAAGTTTGTTTTTTTTTTATGCAACTAGAAAATAAGATGCACAGGCAATGGGGCACAGAGATTTATCTTGCCCTACAAGAAAGGAAGGGAAAGGGGGATGGGAGGGGAATGGGGTGACGGAGGGGAGGGCAGACTGGGGAACAGGGCAACCAGAGTGTACGCCATCTTGGAGTGGGGGGGGAGGTAATGGGGAGAAAATTGGTAATTCAAACGCCTGTGAAAATCAATGCTGAAAACCAAACATGTCAAAAATAAATTTAAAAAAAAAAACAAAATGCATTTGTTGGATTTTAATAAGCATTCGTGATGTAAATGCATGAAGCTTCTGAATAATCTACAAGCCTTTGACCTCCTTCATTTCTCATTTCTCAATTACAGTTCCCAAATTTTTTTTTAAAAATTACACTCCCCTGGAACCACATTTGCATTTAAGTCACTAAATATGAAGGTTCATGTTGTTTCAAAAAAGACAACTCATACAGCAGCTCCTAAAGGAAATTTTCAAGAAGTCCTTCAAGAAGCAATAATAGTTTATGTAGTAGTTTGAGATTTGCAAGCCATTTTATACATATATATATATCATTTTATTTAATCTTCGCCAAAAAATAGAGTAAGATTTCTTACTTAAGGTCTATTATGCCTATTTTACAGATGAGGAAACTGAGGCTTAAGATTATATGACTTGCCCAAGGTCACCCTACTAGTGGGAACCAAAACTAAGAAAGAAAAACATTAGGGTCTTCTGACCCTAAGACCAACAGTATTTCCATTATACCTCAAGGTACTTGGTTATCCTTTATCAAATCACATGAGACAAACTTCACAATTCTCTTTTGCACTATTTTTTTCTGCCATACTTTTCAATGAAGTTTCAAGAAAAACAAGAAGAATACACTATATAAGAAAATTTGTATTTATTAGGTCTTCCTTCTCTTGAAGTTTGGTATCTCTAGGAAGCTAGTGGAGTTTTTAGAGATAGTATCTTGTCAGACCAGTCACAGGCCTTCAACAAGTCTAGCACACAAGTCATTGGTGCATTTGGATAACGACAGGTAATATTAGGGCAGGATGAAAAACTGACTCCATTCTGGAATGGGCATAAGGGTGCAGCTTAAGATAATTTCCTCAAGGACCTTAAAGACTTAAATTTCCAGATCAGCCTCAAAGCCAATCTAGGCCCCTAAGGTTTCTTTGGATCAAGGCTACCCTGTACCCACCTAGCAGGCTGCATAGCTTCATTACAGGCTGAAGTTGACACGGCCAAGTTGGCTCAGTGGGTACTAATGCACTATAGTCTATGGGGTCACAAAGAGTCGGACACAACTGAATGACTAAACATCAACAACAAAACTGAACTTTCAAGCCCAAACTGTGAAAAGAAACAAAATAATTTGTATTAGATAAAAGGAAGACAAGTTTATAAGGTCTTCCTCCCACCCTACCCCTCCCGTGCCGCATATACCAAGGAATTTGTTATATAGCATTCTGGGCATTGCTAGATTGCTATAATGAAAAACTTTGCAAAGAAAGAGCCCAGGGTAGCATAGACTAGATGAAATGCAAAAAAAAAAAGTTAATTTTCCCTGAACACCTCCTAGGGCAAAATGATTAGGTTGAGAATATAGTAATGATAATTTAAAATAATAATAATAATTATAGGCTGGTAATATTTTATCCAGCCTTTGACACCATATGTTGTCCCAACTTCTGTGAATTTCTGTTCAGTTGTTTTTCAGTCACATCTGACTCTTTGTGACCTCATTTGGAGTTTTCTTGGCAGAGATACTGGAATGGTTTACCATTTCCTTCTCCAGCTTATTTTACAGATGAGGAAACTGATACAAACAGGGTTAAATGACTCCTCAGGGCCACACAGCTAGTTAAGTGTATGAGGCTGGATTTGAACTCAGGAAGATGAGTCTTCCTGACTCCAGGCCTGGTATGCTATCCACTGAGCCACCTAGCAGCCTCAAAGTTCAATTTAGTAACTGACAGTGTCAACTTTGGCCTATAATGGAGCTGTGCAACCTGCTAGGCAGGTACCACTTAGCTGCCCATGAATTTATATAACCCCCCCACAAAGACTCTTTGACAAAGGAAAACAAGAGTAATGTGGGGGTTCCAAAACTGCACTAAGACTTTTGGGACACCCTGTATAGCTCCAGCCACAAGTCACTTAACAGAAGCACTAAAGAGAGTACAATTCAGTCGAGAGTGAGTGGAATTATGGACAATAAGATGCACTTGGGGTTCATAGAGAGCAAATCACATCAAATCCTTGGAGTGATGGCTTTTCCTGATTGAAACACAAAATTAGTGGCTGAAGGGACTATAGGCAAGATGATGGATCTGGATTTCAGAGGACACTTGACATGAAACCTCTTGAAAATCTTCTTTGAAAAATTAATTCAAATTGGCTGGGATATGCATGCTGTCACCCCCTAATATTAACAATAATCATAAATTTTATTTATACGGTGCTTATCTTGCCAGGCCATTCACAGGGCTTCAGCAAGCCTAGCACACGAACCATTAGTGCACTTGGCTGAAGCCAGCTAAAGCTGGGGCAGGATGGAAAGCTCACTGGGAGATGGTAAACAATCAGGTTTATGATAAAATACAATTTCTTCCATTGAGGGGAGGGACCTGGCTGAGAGGAGGCAAGAGAAAGGTTGGACCAAGGCCTAGAATTAGGGAACATCTTTATTAACAATCTGGAAGAAGAGGGTAAACAGAACATTAATTCAGGAGGGATCCCAATCTGCAAAGGTCAAAGGGGATGGTTGAATAAACAGTGTACAGAGAATGAAAGCAAAATGGTAAAGGGAGGGGATGCAGGGGAAAGGAAAGAGAGCAGGAATAATGTGGAAGGCAGAAGACAAAGAAGAAAACGGATGTGGAGAACTCCCAGACAGACAGTGACAGGGCGAGGACAGAGCAGACAGCGAGGAGGCTAATAAAACAAGACAGCGGCTTAATGGCCCTCGGGGAGCCCTGTGCTCCCACAGTGACTCCATGTGGCTCTACTGAGGTGACATCAGGGGCCGTGCTGTGTACCTTGTTAGCAGAAAGATGACTGCAAATTGGAGGGGATTCTCCAAAGCAGAAGAAACAATCGAGCCGTGCAGCATGACTGATTTTGGAAGGGGAAGGAAGTAAATGGCCCAGTTGAGCTAAACAAAAGAAGGCAGTTCACAGGGACTGGAGAGCATATGATGGGGAAGCTGCAGCTGGAGGGTATAGACATGCTAGGAGCTGACAAGGTTGTTAGCCACAAGAGGCAAGGTGGGTCTACGATCTGATCGGTCAGGACACAAGTTCAAAACCTAATGCCTTTTGTATGTGGTATCCTCATTTTGTTTGCACATTACGGACTACATCATAGATTTAGCTATTTCCCATGTAGCCTCAGAAGTGCTTGGGAATTTATGAAGGGAAAAAAGGAGCCTGGAAAGTAAACATATACCATTGATCCTTGTATTGTAGAAAAAACTGTGGTAGGAGTCAAGAACTCTAGGACCTGGAAACAGCTCTCCTCCTAACTAGCTGTGTGTCCTGGGCAACTGATTTAACTTCTCTGGGCCTCAGGTTCCTCATCTAGAAAATGGGGGGGATTTGTATAAGATAAGCTCAGAAGTCCTTCCAGTTTTAAAATTCCATGACTATCTGATAGTAGCTAACTAATTTTAAAAAAAAAAGAGGCAGTATTGAATACTAGAGACAGGACCAGCCTTAGGCTCAGGATTCAAATTCAGCTTCTGACACCTACTAATGATGTGACCACTATCAAGTCACAACCTTCTCAGTGCCCCCAGGAAACTCTTTGAGACTGTAACTTACAGATGAATTACCGATGCACTGTATGTTCCAGCCCAAGTGGTCTATTACCGTCCTCCATAGATTACATTCAATTTCCCACCTCCATGCTTTTGCATGGGCTGTTCCCCATAACTGTAAAATTATCTGTCCCCCCTTCCACCTCTAGTTCACCTCAAGGCTCAGTTAAGGTGCCGCTTCCTACATAAGGATCTTCTCGATGACCTCCGTTTTCTCTCTTCTGAAAACTACTTTGCCTTTTCTTTGTAAGTAGCTTGTATTTATTCATCTGTGTACATGTCTCCCCTCCCCCCCAAAAAAAAAAAAGAATGTAAGCTTCTTGAGGGCAAAAACTGTTTTGCTTTTGTCTTTGAATCCCCAGCATCTAGCACGGTGCCTATCCCACAGCAGGTGCTTAAGAAATATTCATTGAACAGAGCTGAATTTACTCCTACGTGGAGTAAAGATGCAGATAGTGGAGGGAAAAAAAAAGAAATGAGAACCAAGTTCAGTGCTGGAATACAACACATTCCTATCTCTAATCCGGATCCCCTACCACTCTTCCCTATGCAGCCTGGCAGAGCTCTTTCTCGATGACAGCACCTTTCCCGTCCCTGAGACAACGAGAGGATCCTGAATACAAAGTGGAGAAATGAAGATAAATGGCTAGAGACTGTACCTAGGGCACAGCTGTTCAGAGATATGGCTCCTGAGGATGGCAATGTCAGGTGCTTCCCCTTGATTAAAACACCCTACCTCCTAATTAATTCCTCACGAGCCATTAGGCCCAAATTAATTATATCTACCTATCTGTTTATTTATTTATTTCAGCAAAAGCCTTCCCACTAGTAAGACATCTGGAAGAAAAAGAATTTAAAAAAAAGAAACTCA
Organism: Phalanger gymnotis; assembly: GCA_028646595.1. Lineage (NCBI taxonomy): Eukaryota > Metazoa > Chordata > Mammalia > Diprotodontia > Phalangeridae > Phalanger > Phalanger gymnotis. Next base: position 95,673,844 of record CM053624.1, on the reverse strand, counting down.
ATAAGCATTAGGTACTCTTTCCAAATTATCTCAATAAGAAACCTCTCTCCTTCCACTCACAATCTTCCAAGAACAATCCAATGCTAAATAAGAGGCGTGATTTAAAAGAGCATCCTTCTCATTTATAGATTCCCCCAAGAACTATGCAATGTCCTTCTCAAATCCTGAAATATGTGAAAGGAAATCTGCATAAACTAAAAAGATGTGGGTGTCTTGTCACTTGCCAAGCGTGCCTTAAAAGGTATCATTCCAGGCCTTTGCATCTGATAATCTCCAACAGCTATTTGAGAGAAGAGGACAAAGGATGACTATCCAATCTGGAGATGAAAAAAAAAACCAGAAGCCCAGAGAGATGATCACTTAAAATTTGGACTACTTCAACAACTTCCTAATTTGTCTCTCCTCAAATCCATCATGGGCACCACTGCCAGATTAATCAACCTAAAATATCATTTCCATTATATCACTCATCCATTGTAATCGTTCAGTCATTTTCAGTCGTGTCTAACTATATATGACCCCATTTGGGATTTTCTTGGCAAAGATACTAGAGCAGTTTGCCATTTCCTTCCCCAGCTCATTTTGCAGATGAGGAAGCTCAGGCAAACAGGGCTAAGTAACTTGCCTGGGGTCACACAGCTAATGAGTGTATGAGGCTGGATTTGAACTCAGGAAGATGAGTTTTCCTGACTCCAGGCCTGGCACTCTATCCATTGTACCACCTGGTTGCCCGATATCAGTCATCCATTCAAGTCCTAGTTTGATGCCTCATACTTCAACAGAGGTGGTCATGGGTTCTTACAGGTGATGATACTAGAACAGCAGCTGTATCTCATAACGTTGAACCAAACTCAAAAGGCTTCACAGATTGGCCTGGCAGTGGACTGTATGTCTGTCACCTGATGACAGCCTAGAGGCTCATTGCTACAGTTGTGAACCTGGACAAGTAATTTCACCTCTTCATTTCTTTATCTATAAAATGAGGGTGATTAGAATTGATGGTCTCTCAAGTCCCTTCTGGCTCCAAATCCTAGGAATCCCTTTCAGCCCCAGGTAGTGGATGTCTTAAGATGTAAAGGTCTCCAGGGAAAGACATCCTTCACCCTTCAAGTGAGTACTCCACACTGTTTATAGACAAGGAAGTCCTTCTTACAGACCGCCTAAGTTTCTTTTGTTGAAATGTGAGCCCATTCCTTTGTGGTATGTGGCCACGTCTCCTTTACCACACTAGACAGCCTGGCAGTCCTTTGTGGGGATGAAAATCACAGCTGCAGTATCTTCACTCTGTCGTCAGCAGGATATTTTGACCCGGGCTGAATCGGCCTTGACCACTTTATGCCAACAGTCTGTCCACTGCTGCCGCTTTCCAGCTATCATGATGGAAATTTAGTTGCTGTCCATTGTGCTTGTAGGGGTGTATTTTCCTGCCGACTTCATGTCTGACTGCCCACTGTCAGTCCTTTGTGCAGCCGTAGTTCTGGCTTTTCAGTGTCATCTCTTTTCTTCACATGACCAGCCCCCTGTGCATGGCCAAGCTCCAGGAAGCAGTGACTCAGATGACAGTAGAAGGAGGGCATATGTTCAATAAACATCCCCATTGAAAGCCATTCCGGAGGAGTTAGAAAGGTGAAGACATTACAATAGAAGCAAGGGAAGATCCTCATCAGCAAGGAAGTTAATGTTCCACCTTCCCTACCTTTGTTTGGTTGGGAAACCCCCCCCTCCACCACAGTCTGCCTTTTCAGGTTGATGTTAACACTTAGTCCAGTGAAACAGGCTAATTCTCCCTTGGCTAATCCCAAAGCTCTGAAATTCTCACCGAGGTCCAGGCAGTCTCACCCCAGTCCTCAGCTGACTTTAGTAGCACAGACTGCTGTGAGGTCTCCGATTACTAAGACTTCATTAATCTCCCCAAATAACTATGAAGTGTCTTCATAAATAATTCAAATGAAACTACACTTAGTGAAAGAAAGCTCATTCTGGTGAAGCAGCTGCCACGATTGTTATCATCGCTCCCTTTGGCTCATTTGCTATTTTGCCAAGTTCAGTTATCCAAAGCAACTCTTTTAGAGCTAAAGAGCATTAGCCAGGCTACCCTGGACTTAATACTCTGCAAATACCCAACTGGTCTGTGAGAGCAGTTCAAAGAGTCACACATGGCTTAGGGAACCAGGATATTTCAGTTCTACCTTCCCAGATCAGCCATTGTTTCATTGGAATCAGAATGGCAGAGGTGGAAGGTAGAAAACATCTAGTCCAACCCTCACCATTCATAGGTAAGAAAACTGAGACCCAGAGAAGTCACAGGATCTTAGATATAGGAGGAATGTCAAAGGTCATATGGTCTGGCACATACCAAAAATTCGAATACCATCCCCAATATCCATGACAAATGGTGAGTCAGCCTCTATTTAAAGCCCTGCAGCGATAGGGAACTCACCAGTTTTCAAGGCCTTGCATTGCATTTTTACTCATCTCTAATTATTGACAAGTGTTCCCCCATGTCCCCACCCCCACCTACATTGACTTCTTTGAATTTTCTTCCCGTTGTTCCTACTTCGGCCTCCTTCAATCAAGCCAAACAAATCTAGTTCCAGGTCCAAATGACAATCTGACAAATACTTGAAGACAGCTATCACATGCCCTAAGTACTCTTTGAGCGCAGCATCCCCATGTCTTTGAATAAATGCTCCCCATTATATGTGTTCCAGTCTCTTCACCATTCTAGTCTATCCCCTCTTGTTAGTGTTCTTCCTAAAATGTGGTGCTAAGATGCAAATACAATATTAAAGAGGTAGCCTTAATGTTCTAGAAACTATATTTCTGTTAATGCTGACTAAGAACAACTTTTGGGGGGTGGGTAGAAGAGGTTGTCATGTTATATTGTTGATTCGTATTGAGCCTACAATCCACTCAAATTCCCAGCATTTCTTACCTAGTCATTTTGTTCTTAGGTAGTTTTAAATCTAAGTGTAGGATTTTATATTTATTCCAATTTAATTTCATCTTGTTTGCTCCAGCACATTATTTGGGGCCTGTTGGCATGTTTTGTTTTTTACATCTAGTCCCTGGCATCAAATTTATTTACTGACCTTTCAGTTTTCTCTCATTTGAAGGCCATTTATGCTTTTGTCCATTGATGAATGCACTGACCCAAATTTGAAGAGAATGGAGCCCAGGATAGACCTGTGGCACTCTACTAGAAAACTCTCTCCCAATTGACACTAATTCATTAAACAACACTTATTAGGGCCAGTGCTTTAAACAGCACCAAATCTAGCTAACTATTCTATTAACCAGTCTGTATGTCTTCATCTTGTTCACTAGGGCATCATGAGAGATTTTTGTCAAATCCATTGTTAAAAATGCAGGCAAATTATTTGTACAGAATTCCCCTAAATTTTCAACCTAGTAATCCTGTCAAAAAGGAAAATTAAGTAAATGTGGCATGACTTGCTCTTAGTGAACCCATACTGGGTTCCCTTTCCAAGTATTCCAAAAATCACTATTTAGGTGTTTTCCAAAATTCTGTCAGAAATCAAAGTCAAGTTTGGATTCTCGTATCTTAATCCATGATCCAGAAATCAAATCTCATTTTCCAACACTATCTTTTTAACCAGCTGTTCTCTTTTCCCCCTTTAACCTTGCCTACAGACACAGAGCTGGTTAAAGCATACTTAATGCTAAAATCCAATACTCTTGATTTCCAAACCAATGTTTGTTCAGCTGTACGAATTGCCTCTTAGGTAAGTTACATTATTTTTCTGGGCCTTATTTTTTCCACCAAGTCCAACTCCCTCATTATATAGATGAGGAAGCTGTAATTCAAAACAAACATTTTAATGCTATGTAACTTGTTAATGGGTAGCTAGCTAAGGTGGCACAGTGGATAGAGTACCAGATGTAGAGTCAGGAAGATTCATCTTCCTGAGTTCAAATCTAGCCTCAGACACTTACTAGCTGGGTGACCTTAGGCAAGTCACTTCACCCTTTTTGCCTTAGTTTCCTCACCTGCAAAATAAGCTAGAGAAGGAAATGGCAAACCACTGAGGTATCTTTGCCAAGAAAGCCCCAGAAGGGATCACAAAGGTTCAGACATAACTGAAATGACTGACCAATAACAACAACGATACTAGTTAATAAGAAAACGCGGGTTTCTTGAATCCTACGCCAAGTCTCTGTCTACTATATTGCACTGGGGTACCTCCCAAATGGGATTGTGCTATCCACAACCCAGGCCCCCATCATAGCAAGTAAGAATGCTACCAGTCAATCACCCATCAAGCCAATTACCAAAGGCCTACCTGCCTCTCTCCACATCCCCTACCTTATTCTCCAATTTTGCCCTCAAATCAACCATGCCCCCATAATAAATTGATAGCAATTAAATATAAAACAACAGGGTCCTAATTTATAGACAGCAACCATTTCCCTGCCATGACCACAGGGAACCTTGGTGCGGTGCTTAAAGTTCTGTGCTAAATAAACAACGACACAGTATGAGATAGAACAGGTGGTAGATCACCGGTAAGGGGCCCCGGAATGAGCAGCAGGTGGGCTGGATCATTAAATACTGCAGGTGTCATGGCCAGCCCTATCATTAATGCACATTTGGAGGAATGTAAGCTGTGTGAGATCTGAAGGATTCAGGAAACTGAAGATGGGGGCTGAGACACTGGAGAGATCAGACTCTGGATTAAAGCAGAAATAGGCCCTTGGCCCATAGGAGAAAGAGGTTCCCTGGAGAAGTGAGAATGTCTTCCTGCCCTGCCCCGCCCCACAGCTTCTCACTCTGCAGTCTCTTACTGGAACACAAAGAGGAAGATAAAAATCGGTATGCATCCTGCAAAAGTAGAACAAAGAAAGGAATGATTTGCTTTGGATGCTACAATGCATTCAACTGAAAAAGCACTGGCTTTGGAGTCAGAAGATCTGAGTTCAAATTCTTCCTTTAGTATTTACTAGTTGTGTGACCCTAGGGAAGATATTTAACCTCCCTGGACCTTGGTTTCTCATTATAAAATGGGGATGTCGGGCAAGATAACTTTCCATCTCAAGAGCTATGGATTTATGAACTAATGACTGAGAAAGGAAGCAAAATGGTCTCACTCAAAAGGATCACTGACTTAGAGCTAAAAGCCTGAGAGACCAGCTAGTCAAGCTACCCCTCATTTTTCAGAGGAGGAAATTAAGTCTAGGAGGGACAAGTGATTTTCCCAGAATTCCATCACTAGTAAGTGTCAGAAGTAATATTTGAACCTAGGTCTTCTTGCCTTCAAATCCAGCACTAGAGAGGACTTTTGACTGCTCACTGAGAAATGTTAGGAACAGGAGTACAAAGATAGAAAAGAGGACCAGAAGGATATACAAAGATGTTACTTCAGCCTTAATAATTTTTTATTCATCACTATACTTAAAGATTCCCTGTACTGAGTGATCCTCTTAGGGAAAGGCATTCCATGGGGAATCTCAAAACATGAACAGTCATCAGGAATGAAGTATTCTTTCCCCCATTCTACAAGCAATGACATAATATTTGAAGAAAGGCAGGACCCAAGGAAAAAGAAAACCCAGGTACCTCATCTTCCCATATGATGCCAAAGCCCACCAAATGATCACTTCCTTTGAGAAACTGCTCTGCTTAAGAATGAGTTTAATTTAATCTAATTCACCTGACTCTTAAAAGGTCCCAGGGTCAAGTTCCTATGGAGGTTAATTAAGTTAGAGACCATATAGTACCATCAGCCTTGGGTGCAGAGGTACTACATCTGCCTTGCCATGGGCTATGATGTCCTGACTGTGACTGTGACACAGGTGACTGTGTTTGCAGAGGGAGTAGGTCACAGAATATGTGACAAAAGGCACCATTAGCCTGTAGCAGGTATATCTGCTTGAGTCAGGTTAAGCAGCTTATTAACTGATAAGAAAAAAGTAAGTAGCTCTTAGCTTTAGGAGACTTGCTTCCAGAAGGCCTGTTGCCTAGGCAGAGGGTCTTAAGAAAATAGGGAGTAAGAAAGAATAATCCATAGAGGCATTTGCATATATGAGACCTTTCTGACTATCTGCAAAGGGAGGTCATTTATCCATTAAGATGTGCTACAAGAGATGAAATTCCCTATATTCTGTCTCTCTCTCCTCTAGGACCAGCTTACTCATTTGAAGATAATAATTCAAGATGCCTAGACATAGAGACAAGGTGGGATATCATCCTCCTCCTTACTAGCTATCAAAGCCCTTAAGAAGCAATCATCTCCCCAGAGAATGACTGGAAAGTGTAAATATTGTTCTTCCCTGACCTCAGGGAAAAGGCAAGTGTTAGGCAAAGTGGGAGCTGTCCACTTGCTGCCTCTGTCGCTTCCAGTTAATGTCATACCAGTTAAGAGTCCTATTACCACACAGGGAAACAGAACTGTCTCTTTAGTGTCCCACTGGGATTCAAAGGTAGTCTCCTTCATCTGGAAAAGTACCACTGTCATCAAGAGAGAAACAACCTGAAATCAACTTGTCAGCACTAAGAGGAAATGTCTTATCCTGCGCTTGGGAACTGTTGGAAAACCAAAGCAGATGGGGTAAGTGGGACACTGGCCTTCCAGCACCAATGTGGGACAGATCCAGCCTTTCATCCAGGGGTTATTTCATGATAACTTCCACCCCTATTGCAACAGATACTTGAAACGTATTGAATTAAATCACACTCCTAATAGATTTCTCTAGTCTGGACCTTCAAGGAACTCAAAACACTTTTTGGACATCAGGACCTTCATCCTCATTGCCCCTCAGTGAAGAAAACAGTGAAGTAGGTCTTGTTTAGCTTCAGGGAATTTACTAGCTATGTGACCCTGGGCAGATCATTTAAACTCTCAGAGACTCAGTTTTTCATATTTATAAAATAGGATAACAACAGCACATATCTCACAGTTATTGTAGAGATCAAATGAGATGCATGCAAAGCACTTTGCAAACCTGTAAATGCTATGTGAGTGTGAATTATTTGATGGTGATGATGATTCTAGGATTATGTCCACAAGAAGGCTAGGGTCTGGTATTCCTGTCTGCACTGATAACTCACCAGGCCCCCATTATATCTGTACTTCATTCTTATCTTCATCCAAGTTTTATAGAACAAATACTTCTATTAATGCGATTTTTTTTCTATGAAGTTTGGATTCAGTCAAAGGGCTGCACTTGAGGACCTAGAGGGTCACATGTGGCCCCAGGCTCCCCACCTTGGTCCAGGAGTTCTTGCCCTGGGCTCCTTAAGCTAGTTTTTATTTTTTATATATTTCAATATAATTGTTTTCCTTTGCAATCCTATGTATTTAGTTTACACATTTTAAAACATTATTCTGAGTACTACTATTGCCAAAGGGGTCCATGAACCTCTGCCTTACTTAAAAACCTCAGAAATGCCTGTGGGAATCCATTGTCCTAGATTCAACATTAAAATGTCATGCCTTCTTTGGTCAGGAGGCAGCAGGGGTAGGGAGGGCCTTACTGCTATAGCTTTACTATTTGACTGGGGGCAGCAAGTGAATAAGACTGACTATAAAACTAATCAGAACTGCATGATGGGGCACACCTGTAATCCCAGCTACAGGGGAGGCTAAGGCTGTTGGACCTCTTGAGCTCACGAATTCTGAGCTGCAGTGGGCAATGTCAATGAGGTATCCAAACAAAGTTCAGGATTAATGTGGGGAGCCCTCCAGAGCTGAGGGGAGAAGAGAGGGAGGAGAACGGTGAGTTGGTAGCACCAGGTTGCCTAAGGAGGGAAGAACTGACCCACCCAGGTTGGTAGCAGAGCAGGTCAAAGGATAAAGCCAGGAGTAGCTTCTGCACATACAGCTTGGATTGGGAAGATCTAGTCTTTTAAAAAAAATAAAAATAAAGACTAATTGGGACACTGTCAGTCTTTTTCAGGATGATACATATATGATATGTTCTTCCAAGTGTATGGAGTCTGAAAGAAGCTGAAGAGGAAGGTTTTAAAATCTAAAGGCTAATTTTCCAGAGTATTTAGATCAGTTGACCCCATCCTCAGGAACAATGTTAGTCTCACCATTCTCTGGAAAGAGTTAGGTGGGCCTAGAGACTTGTCACTTCATATATAACCTAAAGGGGGGTGGGGTGGTCAGAAACAGTTGCACTAATTAGTCCTATGTATACTCACATGACTTCCTGATGATGGCCTTTTTCCTCCTGGGAGGCCTTCAAGCATAGGTTGGATGACTAGGATGGGATGCCAGGGATTCCTGTCATGTATAGTCTGGATGAGGTGGCCACTGAGGTCCCTTCCAACTCTGGTCTGCTAGTGGGGCTTCTCACTAAAAAGTGTCAGATCCCAACCTTACGGCTTAGGATCATCCTTAAACTCTGCCCAGTTTTACAAGTACTGGTGGGCCAGAAGATCTCAGAGAAGCCCTATGGTGTTCTAAGGCATCCTTCCTCCCTTTGTCAGCCATTAACAACCCAACCAATTAACCTCAGCTTGTTATGCAAAGGTATTTTGAGAGGCAGTTCCTGGAACAGCAAGGTCTAAGTGACTGAGGAATTTCCTTTAGGTCTGCTGTGAGACACGAAGACAGACGCTAACTAACATCTTCTTTGCCCTGACTGGGAACAGGTCTGCATGGTTGCCATAGGCCACAGGTTTCTTTGAACTCAAGATATCTGTCAGGTAAGAAGATCTGCAATTTCCAGGACTGATAAAGAAATTGTTCCAGCCTTTAGTAAGCCAACTATACAAGCCTTATTCCATGGGAAATTGGAGCACAAGGCAGGGTTCCAAACAAGTACCAGTGGAGCATTGGAATAGACAATGATGGAATCAGCACCATAGAGGGCAGTCTCTTAGGCATATACCCACTCAGGCAGCATACCAACTTAACCCAAGTCATCTGTTGGAGGAAGGTTAAGATTTAGAACTGAAAACAAAACCTCAGAGGCCACCCAGGCAATCCCCTTTCTTGTTTTACAGATGAGGATACTGGAGTCCAGACAACATAAGTGACTTGCCCTAAGGCAGTGGCAGAGCAAGGATTCAAACCCCAGTCCACTGAATCCAAATCCAACATTCTTTTTCACTATACCCTGCTGCTTTCCCTGTCTTCCCTGTTGGGTTTAAAATCCTACCAGTTTAGTAATCCAGATTATCCCTTCAGACCACACTGTTTCCCATTGGACATAAGAACAAAGTGGGTTCATACCTTTCTAGAGAAATATGGGGAAGGCTTTCTTCCAATCGCAAGCGATGGACTAGGAACTCTTGGACTGGAGTTTTTAATCTTGTACAGGTTTAATTTGTTACACGAACTTGTTGGAAATCTCAGCCTCAGTTTCCTCTCTGTGCAATGACAGCTCTAAACTACCCCTATTGCGAGGTGGTGAAGAAAAGCAATACCCTATTAAATAAGGAACAGAAATGTTAATTAATACTAAAATGATCCCAAAGTCTAATTAAGCTTAACAGTGATCAGGAACACTTGAGAGCATTTATTTAAGGGCTTCTCTATCTGAAAAGAGTGAGTAGTTGGCAATAATAAGGTACTAACCTCATGATAGGTTCTGTTAGTGGCTGCCTTGAGAGAAAACAGTTGAGGCTCATTCACCCCAAAGCGGGTATGGCTTACATCACTTGCAGTTATATTTTGCTGAATGTTTTACAATCAATTTGATTACTCTGCCCAATAACCTTTTAAGGTAGGTCAATATTTATGACTTTCATGTTACATCTAAGGCAATAAAAAGCTCAGAGAAACTAAGTCATCAGCTTAGAGTCAGGGAGCAAGGTAGTAAGAGAATAAGAACTCAAGGCCCTACAATTTTCAATGACCTTTGATATCAACTGTCTCTCTACTGACTAGCTCTATACTATAGCTAACAATGGAGAACCTGCTCTTCTAGAAAGCATTTCCTGATCCCCAACCACATCATCTCTACCCCCAAGAGATGGAATTGCTCCTTTTTCTGGACTACCATGGAAATTTATTTCTGTCCTATGGCAAATAATACATTCTGTTTTCAGAATTATTTTGGCGCTTGTCCTAATTTATGCACTGGAGTGTAAACTCCATGCAGGATAGGGACTATAATTTTATATCTCCCACAAGAGGTGGTTTAGTGTAGTGGATAGATAGCCAGTTTCAAAGTCAAGAAGACCAGGGTTCAAGTCCCACCTTTGACATATACTAGCTGTGTGACTCTGGGTAAATTATTTAATCTTTCATTGAACATAGGCAAACCTCTAAAAGTATAAGTTGAAGAACAGTTATAGATATATATTGGTACAGTGAATTTCCTCATGGAGCAGCTCACCACACCCTGAGGAAATCATGGGTTTAAACTAAAAAAGAAAAATCACACACACAGTCTGAGTTCCAAAAGACTACACTGATTGAATGGTTATTCTCACTTTTTGCACTAATTCCATATTCTCCCTAAGGAAGAGTCATGGGTATAGAATTTGAATTACCTATTCTTACTCTCTAGGAGAAGTCAGAGAAACTAAGACCAGAACCACAGTGGCTTTTGTTCCTTTGTAAGGAATAGCCTTTAAGGATAAAAATTCCACCACCCATGGGGTAACTCCAACTGCATCTAAAGCTGAGAAGATATTTACTTACAAATAATATTCTCTACAGCACAGAAGAGAAAGAAGCAAAAAAGGAGAACAAATTAGCAGGACTATGTTAATTTTCAAATCTGACAGGACTAGGAAAAGAGAAATAATAAGACAATAGCAAGCATTTACATGGGGCTTTAAGGTTTACAGAACACTATCTATCTATATATATGTATGTATATACACACATATATATGTGTGTATATATATGTGTATATATATATACACACATATATATATACATATACACATATGTATGTTATCTCACTTGATACAACTTTCTTGTAAAGGTTAGGCTCTATTGTTATCCCAATTTTACAGATGAGGAAACTGAGGTTGAAAAACCTTAAATGATTTGTCCAAGGTCACATAGCTAGGAAATGTCTGAGGCAAGGTTGTGACTCAACAGTTCCTGACTCCAAGTACAATACTACACATCTGAGCTGCCTGTTTTTTAAGAAAAAAACATCAACTCAGTGAACACAAATAGCTGATCACAAGCTATCCCCCATCCCTCCCATCAATCACTCCTGTTGATGTTGCCTCTGTAGCTTGAGCTACAAAGGATTGTAGGAGTCATAACTCCCAAGGGTGTCCAACTGAGTGTCATTGACTTGTGGCCACAGCTCACGGTGGCAACTCTCCTGGTCTCTTCCCCACAGCCCTGACAAGTTTATCTCACATTATAAATGATCCATCATAGAAGGCAGTAGGGTAAAAAAGTATTGGGACTGGAGATTTGTCGTGGTTGGGTTACCTGTTGTTTTCAATGTGTTCCTTCATATACAAAATACACATGCATGCACACCCCCATATTAGCAGTTGCTTCTTATTTGAGTACCTTGCCTGACTGCGGTTTCAAGGGCATTTCTTTGTGTATGTTAAAGCTTGCTGCCATGTTCACAGGAGAATAAGTTGCATTTTTTAAAAAGCTATGTATAACGTAGACTGCGGCAGCTTCTCATTAGCCAAAGTCAATGGCATGATCAGTTACTCCTTTGGGGACAAGTGAAGGCTCCTGGGACATGCCATAGTGAGAGTCATAGAAGAATTTTTAAAATCTGGATAGGACTAAGCAAGAGGACCAGAAAGGAGAACTCTGATGGGAACATTTACTAGGATTTACCCTCCAAAGAATCCTGGAAAAATAACACTAGGAGAACTCTCAGGCTGGTCTTTTCCTGTTGGCTAGTGAGCTACAGAAATTATTTAACCCTATGTTACACATCTCACATGGTTCTTGATTAGGACAGACTGCTTTGCTGCCAACATTAAATTAATCAATAAAAAAGGAAATCGAATTGCCTCAAATAATGAATAATTCTATTTGTCCTTGGCTCAGCTTTGCAGGAAGCAAGGCACTGCCAAGGTTAACAAGCTAGTAGGTAGGGGCAGAAATAAAACATTTTGGATTAAACCCCATTTCTAGGTATTGCCATTCACGTTTGGTAGCCAAGGCTGGAGCAGGGTCACAGGAAAGTCTCTGAGGACACAGCAGAAAGGAAGCAGTATGATGACACCTAACTTTCCAGGGTCTCAGTTTTCTTAATTAGAAAATGGGATGGGGGTAGGTAGATAGCCTCTGAATTCCCTTGCAGCTTTGGCTCTACAGTCCTTTGATCTATATAAAATCCTTAGATTCCTTTAAGGCTCATGTCATGTGCCATGTCTTTCATAAGACCTTCCCTGATTTTCCCAGCTATTAGGGCCTTCCTCCTCCTGGTCAATGAATTTACTGCATTATTATATATATTTGTATCTATTAAATCTACTCTCCTCAGTAAGCACTTTGAGGGTAGGGACTGTTTCATTTTTTTCTTTGTATCTATAGCATTGAATATAATGCCTTACACACAATAAATCCCTACAAATGACTGAATGATCTAATTCAGTTGAACGTGGCAAAGAAAGTATTGGAAAAGCAGAGTGCCTACCTGACTCAGAGTTAGGAAGACCAGGGTTCAAATCCTGCCTCAGACATTAATTAGCTGTGTGACTCTAGGTAAGTCATTTTACTTCTTCTTTGTGCCCCGGTTCCTCATCTGTAATATGAGGAAAGCTGGACGTGTCTATCAAAGGTATCTATCAAATATCTAAATATATGATCCTTGGAATCAGAAGTCTGGGTTCAAATCCCAGCTCTACTGCTTACTACCTATGTGAACTTAGACATAGGTCGCTTAGATTGTATGGGCCTGTCTCTCTTCATCTGCAAAAATGAGAAGGTTTCCCAAGAGATCAAAGAAATAGGGCAAGCTCCCATATGTACAAAAATATTTAAAGCAGCTCTTTTTGTAGTGGCAAAGAACTGGAAACTAAGGTGTTACCTATCAAATGGGGAACGGATGAACAAATTGTGGTAAATGAATGTAATGGAACACGGCTGTGCTTTATGAAATGATAAAAGAGAAACCTGGGAAGACTAATATGAACTGGTAGAGAGTGAAATGAGCAGAACCAGGAGAATAATCTCTATTTTAACAACAACTTTGCAAAACCAAACAATTTTGAAGGACTTAAGAAATTGAATCCCTGCAGTGATCAACACAATGATTAACCATGTTTCCAAAGCCCCGAAGATGCAGACTGCTTCCCATCTCCTGACAGAGAGGTGATGAGCTAAATATGCAAAAGGAAACATTCTTTTTTGGACGTGATCAGTGTAGAAATTTGTTTTGCTTGACTGCAGATATTTGTTACAAGGATTTGGGGTTTTTTGTTTCTTTTGTTAGGACAGGATGGAGGTAGAAGCAAGAAATAAAAATAAATGCCTGATAATTGAAAAATAAATGAGAAGGTTAGGGTAAATGATGCCTGAGGTTCCTTCCAGCTCTCAATCATTTGATTCCATTGTGGTCAGGAGTGGTATAGAGGCATCTATCCCAATTACTGCTAGACCTTTCAAAGGACAGGGACATTCAGCAGTGCCAGAAAATACAGGCTGTTTGAGTTCTTTACCCAAAGCTCAGTGGCTTCCCATTCTAGGACATACACGTAGTTGCTGAGCAGAGAAATTTAATCTGTATCCAGAGACTCTCAATAAATAAAGTCCAAAACAGAGAGAGAAAAGATGGAAGTCTCTTAGCTTCAATTAGCCCATGTTCTAACTGAAGATTAGCCACAACCATTTTCATCCTAAATGTGCTATAAGCCAGCAGCTGGGGCTATTCTTTTGGGGTTTAAAGTCCTGACACAGTCTAGGGATTGGGAAAGGACTTATGGGACCTGGGAGTGATGGTGGAAAGGATATGAAGACATGCATAAAGAAGATGGGAGCAGCAGGGAACTATAAACTCACCGGATTTTAGAGATGTGAGAGATGTCTAATCCAAGCTCATCATTTTACAAGCATGGAATCTAAGGTATAGCAAAGTAAAATAGCCTGCCCACAACCTCACTGGTAGCAAGCAGCAGAGCCCAAATTCAAACCCAGGCCTTTTGAACTCTAGTTTCAGGGTTCTTTCCACTAGATCATACAAGCAAGGTCTTGGAGACCAAGTCAGAAACTACTGCCAACTTGAGTTTAAAGGCTATTAAGGTTAATATCATTCTTTCTTGTTATCTCCATGTCAAGCTCCCTGCTGATGCAGCAACAGGGGTGCTCAGGGATGCTAATTCCCCCTCCACCTGAAGGAGGGAGTGGAGCTAGAAAGAAAAAGGAAGACAGCAAGGAAACCTAAGTACTCTTTCCAGATTCAGTTTTCACTTCACTATGACTTTGGGTAAATAATTTCCCAATTTGCTGCTTCACTTGAATCACACATCTTCTTTTCTTCCTCTTTCAAAGGGTGTTACAAACATGTGGGCTAATTTCCAAAAAATCAGGCTTGCATGTCACCCAAGGGTGAGAGAATTTAAAAATGCTTTCTATTAAGGGTTAAAAGAACTTACAGATTGCAGGGACACAGAATTACAGATTGGAAGAAATCTTAGAATCTTCCCTACAGATAAGGAAACTGAGTCCTAGAGGGGCTAAATGGCTTGCCCAAAGTCCATAGTTTGCTGCCTCCTACTTACGATTTATCTATCTACATGCATATGTACATATACAAACACTTATGTGTAATGTGTATATTACTATGTGCATACATATTTTAATTTTTAATTTTTTAAATTTTATTTTTGTTGCATTTTAAGTTCCAAACTGTTTCCCTCCCTCCCTCCCCAGCACATACTAGAGAAGGCAACCATTTGACTCAGATAATATATATAGATATATAGACACCTGTGTGTATGTTAAATCATACTGTGCAGACTTCTGGTTATCAGTTCTTTCTCTGGGGATGGACGCCACCTTCCTTCATAGGTCCTTTGTAGTTGATTTGAATATTTATAATACCCAGAATAGCTCAGTAGTTCACAGTTACTCTTTGAACAATATTGCTATTACTGTATACAATGCTCTCTTGATTCTGTTCCTTTCACTCTTAATTATTTCATGCAAGTCTTTCCATGTTTTTCTCCTAAAATCAACCAACTTGTCATTTCTTATGCCACAGAAGCATTCCCTCACAATCATATACCACAACTCATTCAGCCATTCCCCAATTGACGGGTATCGCCTCAATTTCCAGCTCTTTGCCACAATGAAAAGAGATGCTATAAATATTTTAGAACACATAGGTTCTTTTCCTTTTTCCCTGATCACTTTGGGAAACAAACCTAATAGTGGTACTGCTGGGCCAAAGGGTATACACAGTTCTATCACTCTTTGAGCATAATTCCAGATTGCTCTCCAAAATGGTTGGATCAGTTCACAATTCCACCAACAGTGTGTTAGTGTCTCAATTTTTCCACATCCCCTCCAACATTTGTCATTTTGCTTCTTATCAATTTAGCCAATCTGATAGGTGTGAGATGATATCTCAAGTTGTTTTAATTATTTCTCTAATTTATATGATTTAGAGCATTTTTACATGGCTACATGTAGCTTTGATTTCTTCACCTGAAAGCTGCCTGTTCATATCCTTTGACCCTTTATCAATTGGGGAATGACTATATGTATATGTGTATATATACATGTACATATATGCATATGTATATTTATATACATGTATATATATGTGTGTATGTATATATGTATTTAAGTCCTCTTCCTAGTGCTATCTTCATTCTACCAACTCCATTGCTCCTAGCTTATGGTTTTGCCTACACTTTCAGCACAGCCCTGGGTAAACACCTATGCAGTGAACAACTATCACTTCTTATGACCCTGGAGGGCTCCAATGTCCCATCCTACTCATAGAAACCTTCCTCTGAGTGTACCAAAACAGGATCAGGAAGGAAGGCAGTGCTATGCCTCACTCCCAAGATAAATCATATAGCACAAACTGATTCACCAAAGAGACAGTAACTATGTTCACCATGAATCAAGACCCAGATTCCTTGGTAGGAGGGAAACCCCTTGAAATCAGGTCTCTGGCATTATTCTCAAATCTACTGAAAAACAACTTATCATCTATTGATGGGAAAAAAATGTTAATAATGCCCAATCATGATCAAATAGGCAACCACTTTACTTTAAGTACCTATTAACTAATGCTAAATTACAATAGGACAGCTCTACAAGTACTTTTGACATCTACATGTACATCAGAGGCACCAGTACAGATCAGGCCGTTAGAATAAAAAGCAAACAAAATGATAGTGATAGGGCACTTAAAACATTACCGGAAGCATGGAGCTACATTTATTTACTTGCTTCCTTTCCAGCCATCCCAATTCTCTTGCCCTGTCCCTTCCTTAGTCCACTGTTCTCCTTCTCCACCGCCATCTTTGTTTCTACCTTCAGAAAGAAGTAAACAGATGCTACCTTGACACCAGAGCTAGTGCCTCATCCCTCGAAGTAAGCCAGTGGAAAGAATACTACTGCATTTTGAGTCAAAGGACTTGGATTTAATTCGTACTTCTACTAATTATTAATAGTGCAATCTTGGGCAAGGTTCCTCACCTCTCTCGGGCTTAATTTCCTAATCTGCAAAATAAAGTGGCTGAGTTATATGTCCTCTAAGGTCTCTTTCAGCTCTAAATCTGTCTTCCTCTGATCCCTTTCCCTATGGCTAGACTTCTTATGTCAAGACCAAGGAAGGTAGGTTTCCTAGGATTGAGGAGGAAACAAAATCAATGAAGTATATTTCTTAAGAATTGTGATAAGTCCATTGTGAGATGTTACTTGGTAGTCAGTTAACTTTTAAGGTTTCCCTAGGGTCCTCAAGATCATGGTAGCTAATCTAGACCAGGGGCTTTATTTCTATAATTCTGCTAGTTCTGAGATCAAATGATCTGACTTGCTCTAGGATAAAAATCTTCTCCCACAATCCTTAATTTTCCCAAATACCCTAGTCTTCACTTAGGCTGATAATTCCATTTTAATCCTTCAGCTCTCAGATATTCCTATCATCCTAGGACATCCTTAAATTATGGAAGTACTTGTTTTATTTCTTAAGTTGTAAAATGAAGTCATACAGAGTTTAGAAAGGATTTGCTATTTGATTATAAATGAAGAGTAAGGGTTACAAATTCCCTCTAAAATATAAAATATCACAGGGATAGAGACTAGATCTGTGATGCCAGTAAGAAAACTTCCTGTAACAATGCAAACTGGCCGTCTTCTGGAATTTAGAGTCTTAGACAGTTGCCTGAAGAAGAGATGTCAAACTCCCAGGTGTAGCCAGAACCTGATTAAAATGTAATTGAGAAATGTTTAACAAAGTAATTAAAACACAATACAACATAGATAATGTTCATAAGTCAACCTGCAGCCTGGAGAGATCCATTTCTATCTGAATTTGGTATCAGTGACCCAGAGCACTTAGAGGTTAAGTGATTTGCCCAGAATAACACAACTAATATATATAAGAGGCAAGACTTGAATCCTTTTCTTCTTGATTTCAAGCCTGATGGTCTCTAGCCCCCATACCACAACACACTGTCTCTCATAATCATAGTGCTAAAATGTTGTCTGACCAGTAAACAGATGTCCACGTTCAACTTTTCCAGTCAAAGCTTCACTCTAATTTGAATTCAAGGTACCACATTACTCAGTCCTTGGCCATCATTTTCATTATGGCTTAATAAAGCCTAGGAGCCTGTCAACTCTAAGTTCCCTTCCTGTGGACACCAACACAGAATAACATCTTTTCCTCAGGCCACCCCACTCAACCCTGTTCTCTCCCTACCCTCCAATCTATCTTCCCTACCTTAGTTGGAGGTTTATAAATTAGCATCTCATCTACAATCAATAAGCCACACTAGGTTAGTCCCTGGTGTTCTTCTCATATAACTAGGTAACTGGTATTCTATAATGAAATCAAACACAGGTGTTCATTTACTAATTTTGCAAGGACTTCACTTAAAAAGCCCATTTCTTTGCAAGAACCTATTGTATTCCTGTTAACAGTGGGCAAAACCAATCATGCAAACTCCAGGAGCTTACTGCACAAGATGAAAATAATCTAACTAGCATGGCAGGCAGACATCCATGCAGATTAATACCCCATTGCCCAGACTTCTGGTAGGTTCTACATGTAAAGCCAAGACACCAAGACATAAGTGTAAACGAAGAAGAGGCTGAGGCCAGGTTTGTTCCTATGAAAGAAGAAGAAATCTGAAGTATAGAGAATAAAATTTCACAGGTTCTCTGATCTGAGGCTTCATTTTGTCATATCATCCCTGATGATCACAGGAAAAGGATGCAGTATAACATATCCTGTTGTGGAATGGTGGAGTCTCTGTCTGTCTGTCTTTCTCTCTTCTCCCCCTTAAAATTACCTCTAAAGATCTATATAATAGTTGTGTCTCAGTGTCACTGTCCAAGCCCTTTAATATTTATCTTTTATTTTTTAATTTATCTTTATTTTATTTAATTTTATTATTTAATTTTATCTTAACCACTCAGAGAAATACAGAATGCAGAAGATGGATATTTCTCCTATTTTGCAAATGGAGAAACTGAGCATGAGGGAGCTATGTCACTTTTAAATTTTCTTTCTTAATTTCCTTCCAATTTCTAGAAGCACTGGTATTAGAATCTAGCTCATCTAACCACACTTTGACAACAAACTATGATAAAATGATGTCACTTTACCACTCTAGGCCTTACTCCCTTCATCTGTAAAATGAGGGGATTAGTCCAGACAGGACTAGCCTTCTAGCTCTGCCATAAGGTATACACAATAAAGAGCAAATATGAGACCATTTTGACACTTTCTTATCCAAAACTCCAATCAATAAAATAGTATTAGAAACACTGGAGCTTTGGGTGATACCTACAATAAAGTGCTGACCACATTCACCTCATACACAGAATGACTTTGCTTCAAAACTGAGTGGAAGCATCACCTGAGATGCAGTGCTTTACACACAGTAGACACTTAGTAAATGTTGTTTAATTAATTAAAGAATGCTCTTGTCCAGAAGACTTTATACTAGACTTTGTATTAGAAGAATTTCCTTCATTCATATACTATCTCATTAGACTCTGATGAATAACATGAAATTTTGAATCTTTGAAGTTACCTTTTCTCTGATTCACTTCTCTTTGATTCTACTCTCTCCTACCCTACCCTACTGTGCTCCTTTCTCAGAATTCTAGGTGTACTCCTAGTATATCCCATTTTACCACCCATATAGGATGACTGGTTTGTCTGCTGGCATATAAAGGAGAGTTTGGTTGGTCAAGTTTGTACCTATGGCACATGAGCAAGAAAAAAGCAGTGAATAAAATCCTGAAAAGATCTCAAATAACTCTCTGGAATGAAAGGAGTATGGAACATCTTGATTAACACAGAGCAAGAAAACTGGTTGACACCTGAGATGACTTTTTCATTGTGGTTAAAAAAAAATGAAATACCTTTTCTCTAGCCTGATGGCAAGAGCTAGTATTAGGGCTATTGTGATAGGATGATGCCTCATATAACCTGAAATGGCTAGGAATTGTGCTTTTTACCGAATTGGGAGGGGCCTCAGTGATAGTTTTGTCCAAATTATCCTCAACAATATACCTGAAAAATGGCCACCCTGCTTTTGTTTAAAGACCTTCCTTTCAATAAGAGAAAAAACAATTGTCTCCTTTTGGACTGCTTTGTTAGGGGATTTTCCCCTTTATGTCAAGCCTGTAGCTTTTATCCATCCCAGTTCTTCCCTGAGGCCAAGAACAGATTTCAACCCTGTTTCACATGACTTCCCTTCGAATACTTTAAGACAGTTATCATGTCCTCACAGTCTTCTAGAACCCCACTGCCATAAGTATCATGTCTTCAAGGTCAGTATCAACAATTCCTTTAACTGGTTCTCAGACAGGATGACCTTAAGGTCTTTCATTATCCTGGGTGTTCCTCTGGACACTCCATCTTTTCATTGTTCTTCCTAAACTTCAGCAGCTAGAACTCAGCGAATTCATCCAGACTTGATCATGGCAGAATACAGAAGGACCATTTCCTTCCTATTTCTGGACATTATGCCTCTCTCAATTGGGCCTAAGATTACATTAACTCTCTAAGCAGATATATCACACTCTTGCTTTATATTGATCTTACTAAAGTCCACTAAAGCCTCCAGTCTTTTTTTCTCTTTTTTTTTCAGACAAATTGCTATCTAGCCATGCTTCCTCTAATTTGGACTTTTGAAGTTGATTTTTTGAATCCAAATGCAAGACTTTATATTTATTTCTATTACCTTTCATTCTATTCAGTTCAACCCAACATTCTAGACTGCCAAGGTTTTTTATGGTTTAAGTGTGCATTGTTACATATTATCTACAAATCTGATTACCATGTCACAATAAGCATTTAATAAAGCTATAAAGAAAAATGTTAAACACTACAGGACCAAGCACTGATACCTAGGGCATTCCACAGAAGACCTCCTCCTAAAGTGACATAGAAACATTAACAATTACCGTTTGGATCTTTTGATTCAGCCAGTTCTGAACCCACCTAATTGTACTACTGCCTAGTGCGTAGCTCTCCATGTTTTCCATAAGAATAGCACAAAAGATTTTAATTTCCATTCCCATCCATTAGCAAGGAGAGGCTAAGGGTACCTCCCCTCTTACCTCTGGGTTAATCACTAAGAGGAGTTTCCTCATCTTGCAAGTGAGCATGAAGCCTCAATATCATCTCAGGGATACCTCCAGATCTAGCCACAAATCAAGCTGATAATGATCAGAGAATTCTACACAAGCAAGGGTCCCTCACTAGAACTCATTATCAGATATCATCAGTTCAAGATACACTGCCTTCCCACCTTTCCTCAGACTCTTTCCCAGCTTCATGGTGGCATCTGGCCTTCAGCCCAAAGAAATTCCTTATTTATTACTAACCTGGATCAACATCTTATTCCAAACCTTAATAAGATCTAAGCTTGAGAGTGGGGATCCAGAAGAATGGAGGAGAAAAGGGTTCACAGAGTGCGCCTGAGTGGAGCCAACCCAGCACACAGGGTAATTCATCCGACATGGGGACATGCTGTTCCAGGAGCATTATGACAATTAACAGGAAAAATCTGCTCTCAGAGCATTGCCAAGCAAGTGGCAAGGTCTCAGCTGGTGGTGCTTCATTTCGGGAATGAGAGGCAGCTCCCAATTCTCTCTCTCTTATCAGAGAGGGGGGAGGGGAATAGTATTTCTGAAAATGATGCGAAGGGCAGCTAAGGAAAAAATTATCTTAATTAGCGAAGATCACTTAAGTATGATTATCCTAGATGTAACTGTTTAAAAAGAAAACATTCACAGACACCTTAAATGCCTCAAGAATAACTCTACCACATTCCTGGACATATGAAGCTTAGCACATCTGGCACCTGGAGAGTTCCAGTTGTTCAAACATGCTTATTCCAGGTTGGCTTACAAAAGCAAATCAATCTTATTCATGTCTTCTGGTCCAGTGACAGTCTCTTACCTCCTTATTTTAGTTTAGTCAATTTTCTCCCATTTATATTTTTTAGCCAATATATCTAATATTAAAGAAATTCAGTTCATTTGGATGCGATGCTCCCAAATTCCTGAAAGCCAGAAGGACCGGGAGGACACATAACCAGTGAGTCCCCAAGAACGTCGTTTTCCCTTTCATTTCTCCATTCTTTCTCCATTCCTAGATACCATTTGCTAAAGGTGATAGGTCCACCACTTTGTAAGTGTGTCTAATTTTTCTCATTCCTCATAACCTTCCCGGAAAAACATCAACCTGATTCCAGGCTCAGCACCTAGAAGAAATCCTCCACAGAAGGCAGAAAATATCAGGCTATACTTTTTCATTTGCCCCAGTCCAACACCAGAAATGGAAAGGAATTCTGAGCTCAGAGCAAGTCTTGAAAAGGTTCCAGGTTTAACATTGGTACCACAACCTCCCATATCTCATTTGGACAGGCCTATCCCTGCCCCCAATTGGGACTTCACGGATGGACACTAATTCACCATGTTAACCCATCTCATGCTAGACCCGTTACACCAACCTTGGCCAAAAGCCACCACCACCCGGTGCTGGAGCTAAGCACTCCATGTTATGGAACCTGGCCAGTGGACTTAGAAAGCCTGTTGATCTTGGCATTGGCCCTGGGACCCTGTGTGGAGCTACGTGCTGAGACACCACCATGGGTCAACTATTTCATAGTAGAATCAGTCAGCTCACATCCTGCCTGGCCAATGCAGCTCCACTTTTTCTTGAGATCCCCAAGGAGAGGTTCAGAGAATAATGAAACAATTTCTGGGCTATAGTTTGTAGGAGCAAGAATTCAACCTGCCCACCAGTAACCACAGGACCCAAATGGTCTCTTCTCTTGCTCCCATCACCACATCCTCAACTTTCTTCTTAAATTAGCACAGTTCCCACCAATAGAGTTAACAAGGTTCTTTACAGCAGTTCCAGCAAAAACAGAGATGCCACATTTGGGCGCCGGTGGGCAAGATCCTTGCCCTTATTCCCCAGGCTGAGCAATTACTGATCATAGCCTTAGAACAGGCAGCTCCCAGTGAAATTAATTAGGAAGCATTACCAGCCACTGGATGGTTGGGAGAGAATCCTTTCAGGGACCAAAGGAGATTAAAACAGCATCCTACAGTCAAAAGATTCAGCTCTCCCCAAAGGCACCCATGCTAATGAATGGAAATCCCACCATACCTTTCATTCCAAACTTGGACCGCCGGCCATACTTGTTGATCATGATGAAGAGAACCACCAAAAGGACACAGGCAAAAGCCGCAAGTCCAACAGCTATGGATACCTAGAGGAATAAAACATGATACTCAGGATCAGGGTGTACCACCAGGTCCCGCAGAGTATGCTGCATAACTGCTTTCTGCCCAAATGAGAGGTTTACAGCAGAAGCTCTTCCCAGTACGCGATGCTGTGTGCCTGCTGCATAAAATCCATTAAGAAACTGATTAACAAGACACTGAAGACTCCCAAGAAACTTACCACAATAAATTGGTAGGAAGAACTCCTGGTTCCAGGATTCCATTCTCTGAGTTGTTCCCATCCTTGGTGAATGGTATTTGAAACCTGACTCAACCACCATAATGACTCAAGTCATTTATGCTTTTTTTATTTGCTTTTTTATTCAAAAAACTTTGATTCCTAAATGCCACAGGGAGCAAAGGGTCATCCCAGGGCTCAGAGAAGCAGTCAACCATCATGTAAAAATGTTGTGTAGAAAGACCACGTCTTTGGGAACTACTTATGTGAAACAATACATATCCTGTTGGACTCAATTAATGTGTTGGTTAGTTTTGATAAACTGCTTTTTTTTTCTTTTTTTTATTCTTTGTTACAAGGGATGGCTTAATGGATAAGGGAAGGGATATAGATATGGATAGGTTTATATCTATATCTATATATAAATGAAGGTGATATAAAAACAAAAGACATCAACAAAATTTTTTAAAGACAGTCTACCTCTAGAGGCATAGAACATAGCCTTAAATATCCAGTCTTACTCCCTAGTGAAATACCAGTCTCTGATTTTCTTCTGTCTCTGTGAAGTGCTAATCAGAGTCTCCCTGAACCAAGCCCAGTCAGGTCCCTTGGGAGAAGTTAACTCTTCTTGACCAGGATATGACTCACCCCAAAAGTGTCCTCCTCTGGTTTGTGGGTCACGGTGATAGGAGGTGTGGGGCTCACTTCATAGACTGGAACCAAAAGAACAGAGCAGGAGGGCAGTTAGTCAACAGACCACACATTAGAGAGCATTGGGAAATTTTTTGGAGCCTAGGCCACAATTCCATCCCCTGCCCCAAAGAATATACCATCAATCCCTGCAAAAAGACATTCATTCCAATCTGAACCTTTGTATCCTAATATCTCCCTAGGTTCTGATGAAGTGGCTCTAGAACATAAATCCCTCTTATATTTCTTGACTAGATACAATGGCTCAAGAGAGCATGTGCCCACTGCTACCCTGTCTTTGAAATAATATCCCTATTATCCACCCCATCACCCACTTCCTCAAAGGGAAAAAGAAAACTTAAGCCCTGTGACCTATGAACCACTGGAATAACATAACACTTTATGGGGCAGGGGGGAAGACGGTCTTAGAAATGAAACCTAAATAACTAGGATCTAGATGTACCACTGAATGAAAAACAAGGGGAAGCTTCCCACAGACTGGATGAAAGCAGACAACTCAAAGCACTACTTCCACTGATTCCTGAGGCAGTTGTTGACAGCAGGCTACCAACAGACACTTGTATATTCTTCCTCCTTTATTCTCACATTCCCCTTCTTCTCTTATGTTTGTGCCATGGAGTTTACTTAATCTTACCAATAGCAATTCGGGTCTAAGGAGGTTCTTGATTCCTAGCCCAAAATAGAAACCACCATCTCATTCATTTCCCATTGAAGCTAGTGCACTGTGACAACTCAACTTATTATATATGAAAGAGACACCCATGGAAATGCCTCATTCCCAGTTACCCAGTCATGCTGAAGGCAAGTGTTAGTTTGTTCTAAGGCTTATAGCATCTTCTTGGAGAAGAGCTTCCCCACCTTGGACATCTCTAGAGGAACATTTTGTGGGGTTACGAGTCTCCAGAGATTGAGAAGGAATAAGAAACACAGATGACATTTGCATCTAGATACAGCAACCCGGATGCAGAGGAAAAACCTCCACAAAACAGGTGAGTCAAATTCCCATAATTCTGTCATAAGAAAGAGATGACAAGAGTGGTAGACTTCCTTCAGAAAAATATAAAACATTATATGAAAGCCCCTAATTGCCTTAAAAGCAGTTTAAACCTTGCTCTTATTTGTATTATATGTAAATTATTTGTACACTCAAACTTCTATGGTCCATGTCCTCCCCCCTCACCAAATCTAATAAGCCTCGATCACATAGAAAATGGATCATTGGTCATCTGTCAAATACTCAAATGGACCTGTGATCTCACTGATTTGAATATTGACCCGCCCCCCAAAAATGCACATTGCAGTCTCTCTGTGCCTTCCCTTGATCACTACATAAGTTGGAAATACAAAAATTGGACATCTAAAAATTTGGGTATCATACTTCCTACAGGAAGTAACATCTAGGGCATGCACTATAAACCTAAACCCAATCTGATAAAAGTCAGGTCCAGCAAAATTCACTGCCACACCAGGGAACTGAAAACTCTTCAAACTCTCTAAACAGACTCCACATTAGTCAGGTAGGTAAAACTGGAGTGTAGAGACCCAGCATCTAAAAAGCCTAGAGTTCTCCCTAGGTGAAAAGGAGTCTGGGAAAAATTGCCCCAGCAACCTAGACACTATCCTCCAATTCATTCTACCACAGATATCTCACATTCTCTCAACTGTTGGTGGAGGAGGTAGGAAGGCTGTCTGAATTCAGAGGAACTAAAAAGAGATTGAGTACATGAGCAATTACAAAGCAAGAGGCAAAGGAGACTTACTTGAGACAAAGTTATCCGTACTCTCTGTAAAAAGGACAAAGAGATAATTAACACATTTAATAAAAAACCAGAAAGGAGTAAGCCAGCCATTTCTGCCAGTCATCACCTTTCCCCCTCACCCTGATGTATCACTGCTTTAACAGCTTCCCAGCTACAGGCCAGCTATCGTGATGTCCACCGGTTGGGGGAGAGACTGAAGATAATCCCTCTGATTGGAAGAGGCATCACCATCTCCATACCTGGAGGTCATGCTGTTTTCACTCAGCACTCTTGTGTCACTCCACAGTTATTTCTTTAGATCCCAGGGACAATACTGACGGTGGAGGGAGAGATGTAAGGGTGCGATGTAAAGAGCATCAGGGAGAGAAGCATGCTCTTTCCAATTTATTCTGAAAGTGCCACTTGTGCTTGAAGAATGAAAGTCCAAGCATTTGTATTAGAAGGCAAATAAAATGTGTAGTTTTTTGGTGCTCTAACCCCAGAACAGATTTCATGCACTGGTTGTATTGATTATCTCTGGTTTTCCATGATGTGCTTCCTGCCATCTCCCAGAAGAGATGACTTCTCCATTCCCTTGTTAATATCAAGAGACCCTCTCCATTGACAGGTCACAAAGATAGACCATTTTTTCTTAGGTGGGAAACTTGGGAATGTGACACCTGAAATGGCCTTTCTACCAGGTACCTATGATACACTCAATGAGGGCATGAATGAAAACCACAGATCCAACTATGCCACCTTGCCAGCTCCATCAGGCTCTAGCCAGTTAACAGTCTTCTGTAATGACCTCAAGGGGAAGTGATGTTTTCTTTGGGAAGGCTTACCCCAGGCACTTCTGAGGTAACACTAATCAGTATCAATTCACTGTTTTCTTAGGCTGTTAAGCCTCATCTGAATGCCTGGTCTGACATTCCTGCTGCCTCCATATTCCAGGTGACAAAATGCCTCACCGATTTTTTTTAATGGTCATGCCCTGACAGCCTGAAAGAACAGAGTTGCCAGATCAACTCACAGGTTCATGCTGATTTGCATGTTTCTCATAAGGTTCTCATTTATTAGAGAATATTCTCACGTCAGCCAAATGTTTTAACCGAGTCTGTGAACCCTGTAATCTGCCAATCAGTCTATGAATGCTTAAATCCTTCGCTGCTGTCTGGAAACGTTTATCCATCCAAGATTCACATGGACACTGAAACAAGGTGCCACATTCACAGCACAGAACCCATGGGTGGATTTGGGGTTTCACACTGTTGATGGATGGGGAAAATAGTAACTCGCTTTTAATCGGTCCTCACACTTAAATCTGAATGGGAGAATGGACTGGGAAAAGGGTTGGGGGTCCCTAAGGAAACATCCTTGTCAGAGCATCACCTGAATCCTTTGTTCTAGCAAGAATACAGCTCACATCTTTCTGTGGCACAGGCCCAACAATCCCTGGGAAGGCCTCCAACTGGGGAAGAAAGTGGGGCCCACAGAAAGGAGAACAGAGTCAAAGACTTCTGTTCAACCATCCCTGATCATAGCCACGATACAAATATGGCTCAAAAGCAAGGACAACAAGACATTCTTCCTCTTTCCTAGCCCCTTCCCTCAAAACATTCAAAACCTAGGCTGTAGAGGTGAAGAAATGGGTTTTTCTGTTTCTTTGCTCACTAACACATGCATCTCACACATGTGAGCTTCATTTAACAACGGCTAGAGTCAAACTCTCTGATGATGATGATGATGATGATGATGCTAAAATGGCTGCCCTCTTTCCAGCTCCCTATACTGCACTGGCAGCAGTACCTCTGTACCCATACTATGCCCTCTGGTGAAAGGCAGCTGCCACGGTCAAGGGAGATGGTACCAGAGCCTCAGCTTGCAAGCCAGACCTGACCAATTCAGGCCTTTTTCTACTACTCATTCTCCTAGCAGACTCAGCCATAAAGCTTCAAAGTGAAGTCACCAAATGACTGACTGCACAATCAAAATCAGTCAGAAAATATTTACTAAGTACCTACTATGTGCCAGGCACTCCGCAAAGTGCTGGGGATACAAAGAAAGGCAAAAAATAATCCCTGCTCTCAAGGAACTTGTATTCTAATTAGAAAGATAGCACAAACAACTATGCACAAACAAGCTTCTATAGGATAAACTGGTGATAAATCAATAAAGGGGAGGTACTCAAATTAAGGGGGATTGGGATAGGCTTCCTGCAGCAAGTGGAAGTTTATCTGGGACTTGAAGGAAGCCAGACAAGCCAAAGCAGAGATGAGGAGGGGAGGGCATTCTAGGCATAGGTAACAGCCAGAGAAATACCCAGTCAGAAGACAGACTGTCTTGTTCAAGAAATAGAAAAGAGGCCAGTGTCACTGGATTGCATGCCTAAGCATTTTCTCTGAAGATTCCTCTTTGACATCTGACTGATTTCCAAACTCAGCCTAATAATATTCACTTTTCTTATATCCCTCACCCACTCTTTTCCTAACTTGAGAACATCTTTAAGCCCTAATCTTCCTCCTTCCACCTGTGGGTAATCATCTGTCTTCCTTGGCTTTTTTTCTTCAGACTATTCCCTCTAATATTTATTCCTTACAGCATCCCTCTCTCTCAGACTCTGATCTTTTCTGACAGCCTCTCCAGGCCCAGAGGACCCTAAAGAGATACAGCATCATACTTTTAAAAATGACCATTCTGGACAGAAGACCACTCTCTGTATCAAAGCTGAAGTCCATTTCTAATGTGCCCACTCCTTCTCTGATAACATCCTTATTGGTGGAACCTATTTTTAGAATGCCCCTTAAATGTCCCATTTGATTACTTTCTTTCCTCATTTGTACTTTCAGACTTCCTTGGGGCTCAGAATAGTCATTCAAGGGAGAATTCATGCTTTTCTCCAAATCCTTTTTTGATAAACACATCTCCACATTGAGAAAGCTTCTATTCTATTCCTTTAATTATTAACCTGTGCCATTCCTGCTCTGTTACTATTTCTGACTCATGATGTATGAAAAGGAAGCAAAACCCCCAACCCAGGATAAACCTTCAGATGGCTTAGCCCTGGGAGTCATTCCCAAAATAAGATGTCTCAAGATGTTTTCTTAACAGAGACAAAGGGGGAATAGGATTTGTTTAGTTGAAAAGCAACTAGAAATGGAATAATATATTGTGAGTGTGAGAGTTGGGGGGCTGGGGAATGGGACAATCTCTACCACAACCTCAAATCTGAATGGGGGCACTGAATCCTGAAGTATCAGGTTCCTGATAATAAACTTGTGCTTTCTGTGCTATCTATATCAGCTTGGAATGCTGATATAGATAGATTCTGGGACCCCAGGATCTGATCCATCCCATTCTTGGAAATACTGACAAGGCTATCCTCTGGCCTCATATCTCCCCTATCAGAGGATCTTTAAAAAGAGGATGGATTCTTTGTCAGCAGGGTTTAGATGGTCTGAGCTAAAGGTAATCTGTTGGGAACCTTTCTGTCCAATTTGAGAAATTCTGCTGATTCTCACATTTACAGGCATATCTCTGAGATGCAGCAGTATCTTAGTGGACTATCATTCTACCCCTGCAAGAATGTCCTGGAAGGGGAAAGGACACATATCTCTCCACACGCTTCATAGGTAGAAAGAATGTATTGTGTATTCATGCAGCTGCTTTGCTTCCTAGGTGGGGGAGACAGGGAGGCTGATTGTAAGAATAGGCCTTAGTATTCCTCTCTAGGAACAATTCACCTTTTTGTATACATTCATTCCTTGTAACTTTCATATGACTTTTCCAGCTGTCCTCTGCCACCACTTTTCCATCATGTACTTAATTCTAACATGGCCCAAAGTGAACTAAAAACCCTTTCCCCACCCCAGTCCCCAAAGACCCCTCACCATTTCTATTTCTTTTGATGTCACCACCATCCTGAATCATCTTTCATTCTAATCTCTGAACTAATCCGATTGCCCAAACCTCATCAGTCAAACTTTGATGATATCTCCTAAGTCTGTACCCTTCTTTCTACTTCCATAGTACTTCACCCTAATTAGGTCTTCATTACCTCTTGCCAGGATTACTATAATAGCCTCTTGACTCATCTTCCTGCCTCATCTGTCTCTTCTATCCTTTCTTCATACTATTGTCTGAATAATCTTCCTAATACAATACCAGTCTTCTACTCAAAAAACCTTCTGTAGCTCCCCGTGGTCTATTTAATAAACTATAACAATTTACCACGGCATTCAAGATCTTCCCTAACCTGGCTTCAATTAACCATTCAAACTTATTTCAAATTCCTCCTCTTTGTCTAACTCTATGTGCCAGTCAGACTCCATACTCACGTTACTCCCTCCCACTCCCATGCCTTTGTTGACACTGTCCCGCAATGTCTAGAATGGATGAATACTCCCTACCCAACTTCTTTGCCTGTTGAAATGCCTCCCTTCTTTCAAGGGAGTCACCACCTCCTCCAAGAAACTTTCCCTGACCCTTTTTGTCCCCCAGTAAAAATGTTCAAATTTTTCATCCAACTTTCCTTAAATCTTTTCTTTTGTGCTTATCACACACCCTACTTGTATCGGTTATTAGTATATGTCATTTACCCACTATTATATTGCAAAGGCCTATGAGAGCTGACAGCAAGAAGTGTGTGCATATATGTGTATCGATATATGTCATACCTTTTTACAAATATGTACATAGACATATATGCATATGTACACATTCATAGTTATTATTATATACATATATACATGTGCATTCACATACTAATTATAGATCTTTGTATCCCTACTGCCTAGCACAATGCCTTGTCCCTAGTCAGTATTTAATAAATGTTTGTAGAACTGAATTAAATTGAAATGAATTATTAAAAAATCTCTGCTCTATAATGAAACAAAACTTTCATGCAATGGGCCTAACAAATTATAGCTGGAAATGTTCCCAGGTTAGGAGCAAATGAGTCAGGTGGTATAATTCATAGTAAAGGTCTTCTAGGTCTCCCCAAGGACATCCCCACCTTCCCTGCTACGTACACACACGCATACACATACATACCACTACCGACATTACCATCATCACCAGCATATTCTAGAAGTTATTCTGATGAATTCTGATGACTGAATAAAAGATCAAAAGGTACTCAGAGTCTTTGTGAAAAAAAAGGCCCACTGAGTTTTACAAAAGGGCAGGTTCATGCAGGTCTGGAGAACACAAAATGCTGCTTCACTCTCACAGGAAGGAAGGGAACTAAGTTTTCTGGATACCAGACACCACTCCATTGTTTCTGGACTCTGCATATCCACCTCCCTGACATGGTCTATGAAAGGGAAGTCCAGCTTAACCTCACCTCTCCTATCTCTCAGACAGCAAAATCAGCCCCTCCAAAGACTTGGAAAATTCACTGCTTCACCCAATCGTCGTCATCATTATCATCATCATCATTATTATTGTTGTCATTATTATATAATTGTTATTTTATTGCTGGCATTAATATAGAATTTTAAGATGTACAAAGCACTTTACATACATCATCTTATTTGGTTTTCATAACAGCCCTGTGATGTAGGTACTATAGGTATAATTATGCCCATTTTACAGATGAGGAAAGAGAGGTCCAGTAACTTTGCCATGGTCACATATTTATTAGGCATCCAGCGACAGAATTTGCACCCAAGTCTGCTGACTCCGAGTCCCCAAAGGTTTTCTTTGTTTGTTTTTTTTCCCATTACAGAATGGATGGTTTCAGATAGAGAATACAAAGTTTACTTCTCAAGAGTCTTTTTAAAAAAAAAGATTTATGCTTTTTTAGGCAAATTTGTATGTGTTCCTCCATACACACGATGGAACGAATCAAATGACCTCTAAGCATCCCTTCCAGCCCTAAGAATCTATAGAGCTAATCTTGCACTAAGTGATATATACAACCAGACCTGCCGAAAGGAACTACGGACCACTAGGGATCCGCTGCTCTAATCTATCCCCTATAAACAAACACCAAAGCCATCCAAGAGTGGGATGCCTTATTCCTAAATTATCACTCTATAGAACAAGAGATTATATAATCCTCTTAAGTAACCTGATTTACTGTCTGAGTTTGAGAATTCTTCATACTCAAAGTAAAGACCATAACTATTTCCACCTCCCAGAAGACAAAGGAGGAATGAGCCAAATAAGACAATCTCTTGGACTTAGCCCACTAGGATCTTCCTCAGGGAAGCTCCCTTGAGTACTGTCCATGTGTAGTTTTCAGTATCTGAAGCACTGGAGTCTCTATCATTCCCTTAGAGAATATTGTTTTCTATTCCCCAGGGTCTCACTGGCAAAAAGTTTTCTCAACACTCAGCCTCATTTTTTTTTCTTTTCTTCATTTGCTCCCAGTACTCCTCATTATAGCCATCTTGCACTAAGTTAAATAAGGCATCCTGAAGATGACACTTCTCAGTTATTTGTGGACTGCAACATTCCCTTTCACAGCAAGCAAACAATACACAGATTTAGCTCCTGATGTCTTTCTCATCCTAAATTACTCTTTCCACTTCTCCTCCCTTAGAAGAAACCTCAAGGGGTCATCTAGTCTAGCAATTCCCAAACTTTTTGGTCTCAAGACCCTTTTATACACTTAAAATGTATTAAAGACTCCCAAAGGACTTGTAGTTATATGAGTTATATACATCAATATTTACCACATTGAAAATTAAAATATCTTAGTATTATTATGAAAAACAATTTTGACCTCATGGACCCACTGAAAGGAACTATGGACCCCTAGGGATCTCTAGACCACACTTTGAAAACTGCTGCTCTAGTCTATCCCATAGAAGTAAATACCAAAGTCATCCAAGAGTGGGATGCCTGATTCCTAAATTATCACTCTATAGAACAAGAGATTATATAATCTTCTTAAGTAACCTAATTTACTGTCTGTTACCTTTGCTAGGCTTTTCTTCTTTCTGATTCTGAAATTCTCCAATTAGTAGAAGTTACTTAGTGGTCCAGTGCAGAGTGTGCAGAGAGTAAGTGAAAGACTATCAACTTCCCAAGGTCATAATCTAATTGATGCCCCTTAAGTTGCTGTGGTCATTGCCCTTAGCCCACTATCTACTCTTGCTTGACTCTATCACTGACTTAATCCCTTAGTCCACTTCCATAATCTCTCATAACTTCCCCCAGTCCTCATCATAAGGCAGTGTGGGGTAGTAGGGGGAAAAAAGATTGGACTAGGAGTCAAAGGGCCCAAATTCTAATTCCAGGTCTGCCACTACCTGGCTGTGTGGCCTTGGACAAGTCACTCTCCCCATATAGATGTTTCTTCTTCTGTAAAATGAGGAGGTTAGTCCAGATGACGTCTGAGGTCTTTACTGTTTCAAAATATCTGTTTATGTGTCTGGGTCAGTAGGATAGAGGGTTAAGCCTTTGAATATGTAACTGTGCAAATGTGTGTGTCAGCTATACTCTTGGATGGTAGTCTCTTAGAAGTAAAATCTGTATCCAGATGGTGCTGACTCAGCTTGATGGTTCTAGTTGAATTCAATATATCTAATCAATGCACAATGGTAATACAAAAGTACAGTTGTTTTCTCTTCCCCACCACAAACTACTGAACATAACCGGATACTCTTGGGGAGATGAAGTCTACCCCAGGGTGGGAAAAAAAACTGCATTTCCCTCACCTGGAAAGGGTTCCTTGAGGAAGTGACCCTTGATGGTCTGATTGGCTGTGCCCAGGTGGTTTTTGGCTATAAGGGTGTAGTTGCCATTGTTATAATGGGTGGGCTTATTGAAGAGGAGGCAGCCTTCAGAGACCTCACCCTCCTGGTAGTACTCCACCCGAATGATCTTAGATTCCCTCAGTGGCTGCCCATTGTGCAGCCAGTGCAGGGTGGGGGGTGGGTTCCCCCGGACCACAAACTCGATGCAGTGCTCCAGCCGCAGTTCAGGTTCTTCTAGGCTCATCACACGTGGAGGATCTGCCAAAGGGAAGAACATCTAAATTGCTGGGATATTTTAAGCCTTCACATCCTGGAACCTTGGAGGAACTGGGGCTTCTCATTATAGATTTTGCCTACTTTCTTTTTCAAAAGATTGTCTGGAGGAATGATAGCTCCAACAGATAAGTGAAAAGTAGCTTTGGTTCAGTCAAGCTCCCAAGATCCCTCTCAGTAAGCTATCTCCATCTGTGCACCTTTCAGAAGCTTGTCTAGAGAGGTAAGGGACAAGATCCAAAACTAAGCCTCTCAGGAGAGCCCTTAACACACCTCTGCAAGAGTTGTCTACACACTCTAGACACACCTCTGCAAGAATTAGGGACTCTCTCCGCTTGCCCAGACTCAGAAAAAACCATGTGTCAAAAGTACATTATTTCCTTGACTTTTTCACATCTACTAGGCAATAGGCCTCTGACTCTGAGTCAACTCTACTGCTGCCCTTTATTTCCCACCCCATAGGCTCTTCTGAGACCTAGGTTCTCTCACAAAGATGCCACATGCCCATACTCACAGTAAACGGTGAGTGCCACACTAGCATTACTCATGCCCACCACATTTTCAGCAATGCAGGTCAAGGTGAAGCCATTGTCTTCACTGGTGACATTGACCAGGGTCAGGTTGATGGCATGAACATTGGTCCAGTTAAGGTTTGTCTGAAAATCCCAATGGAGAAATAATAGTCAAGTCATCTCTAGCCAGTTCTTTTTACTGCCCACCACCCAAATTCCTTTCCTTTCCCCGCCTAACTCCAACACATCCTAAGGGAGAGTGAGGTAGTAGACCTATAGATGTCCATATTCTTTTACATTACATTAGGTGCACTTAATTATCCTAAAACTATCCTATCCGATATCCAATGTCTATTTCTCCCTCTAATCATTCAGCTACTACTCCTTTTTAAGCCCCTGGCACCTTGGAGCTGAAAGAAGCTCACTTCTAAGCCTGGGTGACCAGCTGTACCTGACCTGTGCTCACACCTTCTTTTTTCCTCCTAAAAGCCTACCTGGTGGGTATTGATGGACTGCAGGCCTGTGACAGTCCAGTCCACATCAGGCAAAGGTGAGCCAGAGCCATTACAGGTGATGACAGCATTCTCACCTTCTCGTACAGTCAGGTTGATGTGGCTTACACTTATCTCAGGTAGGTCTGGGGAAGGGGAGGGAAGAAGACAAAAGAATTATCAGCAACTATCGCCCAAATGTATCTACCTCCCTTTCTCACTGGGCTTAGGAGGGCTATCACTCCTTCCCCTACCTCAGTGAACAGGATTCATGTTCTGGAAAAAGTCCTAGATGAGACCTGGGTACAGTGGATAGAGTACAATGGAAGATGTTACCTCTGTTACCCTGGGCAAGTCACTTAACTTCCCTGGCCTCAGTTATTCATCTGTAAAATAAGGGGATACATCATCTCTGAGGGCCCTTTTAGTTCTAAATTTTTGAGCTTCTGATTGCTTAGCAGGCTCCAAGGTGTACATGATTATCCTAAAGAGAAACTGACCCAAGTATGGAGTCCAAAATCAGACTTCTTCCCTCAAGTCAACAAGCATTTATTCAAGTACCTACTATTTGCCAGGCACTGTGCTAAGAACTGTGGATACAAAGAAAGGCAAAAGATAGTCCTTACCCTCTAAGAGTTTACAATCAAATGTCTTTCAGAAAATGGTTGCATAGAAGCAGAAAACTGTAATAGAAATAGTTTTGCACCCATAGACAGAGGGACAGGTTTCATGCCTTGGCTCCGCCACTGAATAGCTATGTGACCACGGCTAAGTCCTTTAAGGCCTCTGTTACCTCAGCTGTAAAATGAGGGCATTGGTCAAGATTATTGCTAATGTATCTTTCAGTTGTAAACCTATTATCCTATGCCTCTTTTATAGGTGGTCAGAAGCCTCATGCTAAGCCAAGGTTGATGGGTAAAAAGGTCCTATCAAGGTCCTAAAGACCAAACTCTTAGCAGAAAATTCAAAGCCTCCTCTTGACAACATCCTTCACTAAATATAAAAGACGTTATAGATTTGTTGCTGTATAAAGATCCTGGAAGAACAAAGATTCATTGAAGAACATCTCTTAAAGACTCTTTCAGGTGGTTTTTCAGAATCTTTGACTGGCTTGACTAGGGAGGGAGCACTCCCTCCATGCAACACTTGAAATTTACACTTTTCAATGTACAACCCATTCTCTAACCCTAGCCTCAATTTAATAAATACTAAATCATCCACTCAGAAAAAAAGAATCTCCTTAAGGGCAGAACAGCTAGGTTAGATAGAGCACAGGCCCTGGAGTCTGGAGGATCTGAGTTCAAATTAGTCTGCAGACACTTACTAGCTGTGTTGACTCTGGGCAAGTCACTTAACCCCAATAGCCTCAAAAAAAATAAGGAAAATAAGGAAAAAAAGAAAAGAAATATGCCTTTTTCACTTTGCAAAATAACATGCAAGCAGGCATTTAATTTACATGAATTGATGGACTCAGGCAGGAGTTGACTCTCCTCTTCTTAGGCAACCAGTAAGATGGTAAATACTAGGAACATGCTTGACCTCATCACTATACTATGGAACAGATTAGTAATTAACTGTTTTTTCTCTCCCAGGACGTGTAGGGACTCTCCAGTTCCCTCCCAATCACCAACACTGAACATTTATGCAGCTTCAATCGACACAATTTATAATTCCCTAGTTGGAATGGGCTGGTCCCCATCCCCCTTATTAACAGCTTGATACAAAGCAAAAGGTGCCCTTGATCTTCTTTTCACACAGACAACAGGACACACTGATTGATCACAGCTCTAACTCACAGCTCAGCCCACAGAGGCCCAACCACGGTGCACGTGGCAGGCAGCAGCTAGAAGCTAGGCATTTCCCTCCCACCTGTGTTAGCCTGCCCAAGGGAGAAAAGAGCTGGAGGGAGGTCAAGTAAGGGAACAGTGGAATGTGGAAAGTGATGAGAAGTTTCCCCAAGGAACACATTCTCAGCAAACATACTGACTTTTGAATAGGTAGTTGATGCTTTCATGACCATATGAAACACTACTCCAAATCACTAACAAGAGAAATGCAAATCAAAACAACTTTGAGATATCATCTCACAGCTAATGAATTGTAAAAGATGGGAATAGTCAACAGTGGAGCAGTTACGGCTAGAGGGGCACATTAATCCACTGGTTGGTAGAAATCTGAAATGGTTTAACCATTCTGAAAAACAATTTGGAACTATTCTAAGGAAGTGATTAAAATGCCCATGCCCTTTAACCCAGAGATCTCGCTGGTAGATACATACCTCAAAGAGGACAACAATAAAAATAAAGGACCCACAAGCAATAAAATATTTACTGTAGAAATAAACTAGATGCACATAAATTGTGAAATAACTAAATTCTTGTATAGGCATGTAACGGAAGATTACTATGAATGAACATGGGGAAATGTTCATACATGAACATATGAACCATATATGAATTGATGCAAAGTGAAGGAAACAAAGCCAGAAAAACGACATATATAATGACTACGACAACGTGAGTAGAAAGAACAATAATACAATAAAACTGAATGGCATGAAAGTATAGTGACCAACATATTCTCAAAGAAGAGCTACATGAAAACATCTCATGGTAACACTTCATGGTAAAGGTGGGGGAATATGAGTATGAAAGTCTGCACATGATCTCAGACTTTTTCAATGTATAGGTTAATTTTGCTGAAATGTTTTTGTTATAAAACTCTCTCTTGGAGGGGATAATGAAGAAGGAATCCATCGGGAAATAGAGATGGTATGAAAACGATAGATAAACAAAATGTATTTTTAAATAATTTTTAAATTAATTTATTTTAATGAACATTTTAAATGTGTATGTTAGCGTATTGTTTACTATGCATTTGAGGTAGCATAGAATAATGGCTAGACTGCTGCATTTGAGGTACAAAACACCTGGATGCAAAGCTTACCTTTGACGCTTGAAAAGTGAGCAAGCTGCTTAAACCTCTAAATACCTTAAGCAACTCCTTAAGACTTATTGATTAAGTGATAGGCATAAATAATCTGATTTTATCCTCACAACAACTGTGTGAGATTGGTGCAGGAAAATTTTATTCTCTCCATTTTATGGATACTGGATACTGAATGGAGCTTAAAGATGAGAAATGACTTGGCCAAGGTTATGCAACTAATAAATAATAGAGTATAGACTCAAACCCAGCTCTTGGAATTCCATCCAGTACTCTTCCCCATATATCATGCTGCCTTTCTCAAAATAATATAATTAAATTGCATTAAGAGAGGAATATGGATAGGAAGAAGCGGAAGATAATTGAAAGAATATGGTTAATTTCCCTGCATTCCTGAAACCATGACTCCTATAACTGTCCCCAAAATGGATAGAGATAGCACAGTGAAATAGGGACACTGGAATTCCCTTGAATCCCAGATATGTTTCATGAGATCTGGGCTCGAGATCCTGGCAGTAGGAAAATTTGGAGGCCACAGTTTGATATAATAATTTTTGGCCCCAGCCATGAGTGGACGATAAGGAGCCCAGGCCCTGCAGAGAGAAGACAGGAAAACTGACATTTTCATTCAGCCTACTTACCACACTGGGTGATGTTCATACGCTGCAGGGGAATTCGAGAGCCATCTGTGCTGATGCAGAAGAGATTCTGATTGTTCAGTTTGGCCTCACTCTGCTCTTGCCACAGCTGCATCCAGCGGATGTCACAGCTACAGTTGAAGAAATTTTGCTCTAATCTCCTATGCACAAAAATAGAGAAAGAAAACCATTCAACCAAAGAACAGGGTGACTCCTAGAATTTTACTAGGGAAGCAGAGATGGCCCACACCTGGTCTTCAGAGATTAAGGGAAGAGTGTATTTGACAAAACCTTATAAAAAAGTGCCAAAAGTTTACTCATCTATGATTGTTTTTTTTTTCTTTTTGAACTAGAAAAATTAGGGGAAAGATGAATTAAATCTGCTTCCTTTCCTATTCACCAGATAGTAATTAATATTCTTCATCCACAAAATGGATTACATCATTCTGTTGCTCAAAAACTTTCAATGGCTCCCCATTGCCCATCAAAGAACATTCATGCTCCTCAATCTGGCAAAAACTGACCTTTGTAGAATTATCTTACACTGCTTCTTTTTCAAATACTCTATGCTCTAGCCAAACACTATTGCCTGAATGGAACCTGCATTATTCCACTTCCATGCTGTGACTACAGCTAGAATATCTTCCATTCCTACCTCCACCTGATATAATCATAATCATCTTTCAAAGCTCCCCTGGAAAGCTTTTTCTGTATCCTCAGAAAGAAGTTTTCTTGGATTTCACATTAACCATGTTTATACAACTTATATAAACTTACCACATTCTATTTGATATTATGGTTGATTGTTTACATGTCACAGAATCATAGAACTCCAAAATTATAAGAGCCCTTATAAGGTTATCCAGTCTAATCTATAATTGATCAAGGATCTCATCTATATGGTCATTCGGTCACTGTTTAAAAAACTCCTGTGTCCCCTGGTGGTCCCCTAGAAGACAAATACCTTGTCTTCCTCTCACTGAATCTTTTTCAGCACTTAGGCACAGAATTTTGCATTTACTAGGCATTTAATAAATGCTCATTACATCGGGTTTTGGAAAGAAGTTAGAAAAGAATATAAGAAGAAAGGAAAGAGACATTGATTTCAGAGAGCCAAAACTACATATTAAATTTGGGGGACTTTACCTTGGTGGGATTAGGGAGCCACTAAAGGTTTTCTTGGTCGAACTAAGGCCTTTTCAATTTTAATTTGGCTGAAGTATATAGGGATTGACTAGAAGTGGAAGAAGCTGAAAGTGATGAACAGTTACGAGGTCATAGAAATAACCTAGATGTGAGTAAATGGGGTCCTGAAGTAGGAAAGGGGCTTTAAAATGTAAAGGAGAAAGATTTTAAAGACTCTAGAGTACAAAAAGAGATTAACTCCAAACAGCAATTTTTCTTAGAAGATTCCCAACAAATGATCAACCAGGCTTTACTCAAAGACCTCTGCTAGCAAGAAATGCACTACCTATCAAAAAAAAAAAAGGCTGTTCCATTTGTTGAATAGCCTTAAGGTGACCATCAAGCAAATATGCCTCTCTTGTAACACCTTTCAAGAAATTGTGTATGGTTTTAACATGTGTAGGAAAGACACCTTTTAAGGTGGTATTTTCCAGTATTGAATCAAATACTTTGTAATAGTAAAACAACAGTAAATGCTTTGAAATCTTGTTTTCTTCAGACCTTTCAATCAAGTACGTGATTATACAGATGTGGTCTAGGAAAGCATATCATTTGCAAAAACTTGCCTATTCTCTTCTCATACCTTTATCAAATGTACTTATATATGTGTAGATCATTCTTATAAAGATTTCATAAAGAGAGGAAATTAGGAACTTGTGTTAGCATATATTATTTTCTCCATCACCATTTTCACTAGTGATTATGTCTGTGATCTTTTCTAGTATTTAGTATTTTCCAGCTCTTGGATCTCTTGAGATTGAAATTCCTCAGTGTCTTCAAAATTACATCATTCCCATCATGAACCTCCTCTGTGAGTGTGTGATCTGGTCCAGCTGTGCTTTATGTCTTTGTTTCCTTTTGGTGCCATTTCTACTACCTCATACAGCACATCAGGGATTGAGACTGCAGAGTCCAAATATGGTAGCTTTTCTGTCATTGATGGAGAGAATGTTCTGTCAAAAAAAACTTTTACAGATATTGTCCATTCTTATCTGATGGTTTCATATTTAATTTTATTTATATTTAGATACATTTCTATCCTAAACTCATGTTTCCCTTGGTGGACATTTCTCTCACTTAACAAAGAGATTAAGCATATTCTGAAATGGTTTTTAGGCTCATTTGGACTCTTCTTTATGGTGATTGATTAACATAGATTAAACTTCCCTAGCTCAAATGAGACAGCACATTTAAAGTGCATTGCAAAGTTTAAAACATTATATAACTGCTACCTATTATTATTGTTGTTATTAGAAAAGCATCCTAATCTATTTCATTGTTTGTTCTTTTATTCACCTATTTTCAGCATTGATAACTTGTTTAAATGAATGAGGTGGTAGCTGTTTTAATTGCATGGTATATATTATTAAATTATTTTTTTTTCTAATTCGATATCGATTTTGTTTTTTGCTATAACAAGTCAATGGGTTTAACTGTACAGAGACAACTGATTGGAAAGTAATTCTGAGAATCATAACCAGGCTATATGTTTTTATAAAAATATAGTGACTTCATTTTTGGAGCTATTCTACAATGTATAGGGCATACCAGCTCACTTCTTGAAGAAAGTATTCATGATACATGGGTTTCTGTGTAGTCTACAAGCTGTTAGCCCATCTTGCTTCTTAATCTTGAGCTGGATTTTCCAACATACTTTTCATTGTTCTTCTTTCCCTATGCTCACTTTTGCACTGACATTACTAAGCATTAAAGTATATGTTAATTTAATCTTCAGGGTTTTATGAAGAATTTTGTGGAATTTTCCTACCTCTTCATATTCTGCAACAGATGTAGGCACATATGCTACAACTTTTTTGTGGTGATTTTTTCCCCAAATACTCATACTGAGCACTACAGTAAGAGATGACCAAGTGTCTCATGAAACGAAAGTCTTTTGTTTCCTTTGGATACATAATTAAACCAACTCTTCCAACTGTTATTTGCCTCTGCCAGGAGAACTTGTGAGCCATCCTTCCATTTAGTTTTAACTTACTTTTGTCTTCATTTATAATGAGAATGTCAATATTGACATCCTCTAGTAGTGTATCAATTCATTGGTCATTTGATGGGAAACTCACATTTAGAGTACCAACAGTTAATATTTATAGACTATTTAAAAATTTTGATTCTTAGCACCCTCTGCCTTCTTTTTTCACCCTCTGCTACTCTCACTGCAGAAGATGAAGGAGGTAACACAGAACTGAGAGTGATTTTGCATTTTTCTTTGTTTCATGAATTGACATGAACAAAGAAATAATCACTGAGTGGCCAGACCATTGGTGATGAGTCTTTGTAAATTTAACTAGGCTGCTCCTTGAATAACCCATTACCAGAATTATACTCAAAGACTTCCCATCATCATAAAATCTGCCAGAGGTTATGTTCCACTGGCATAGACCTTCAGAAACCAGAATCACCTCCATTCTATGAGGAGACTATGGAGTGGGGGCTTGGTGGAGGATTTTATAGCTACCTACTAAAATAACCTTGTATTTCTGCACATTCTTTGGAAGTTTCTCCTTATATAGGGTTGGTGCCTTCATCACCATAACTAAGTCAGAGTAGATTCAGAGGAGAGCAACACATCTGAGCTAAAAAGTTGTTCTAAACAAATTCATAGATCATCCTAGAAATTCTGGTAGAAAATGAGTTTGAGTGGTTGACTCTGGAAGTAATGCTATAGGTGAAATGTTGTATAACACACTCATTGCTACATAAAGTGATTTTAATATGATATTCCTACAGACTCCCAACTTGCAAGTAGCATACCCAGCAATCACTGTGACTCCCTGAAAAGTGAGGGGACAAGGTAGAGAATTAAATAAGGTGTAAGGAAGGGCAAAGTAGTTAGTTATAATGATACTGCCCTTTTCTCTCCTCTCTATTAGCCATCCTCCACAAAATCAGGTTACTTGCAGGAGCTTCCCATCCCTCAGTTTCAGGGGCAGATCTGTAACTAATAAAGTACAGCTTTCTTAGGTCTATCGATAATGCATGAGGCCCCCATGAATAATACAGCAGCAGCTGCTTCAGGGCAAAATTTACCCACACCCTTCCCTAGCACCTCAATGGCCCAGGGCCTAATCACAGGACCCAGGGGGCCTCCCACAAATTAACTCAGTCCAACTACTGAATATGTTGTCCTGCACTAGACATTGGCTCTTTACAATGTGGCCAAGACCATGATTGGGTTTTTAGAAAAATTGATTTTCCTAAAGCCATTATCTGAGTTGTTTTTCTTGTCTTTTTCCATAGCATTCCTGGTGCCAGTGACCCTCTTGGATTATGATTGAGGGAGCCAAGGCATGAAGTAGGGAAATAGGCATGCCATTTCTTCAAAGCTCATTAGACTCATGGGAAGAAGGCTATATAACATTGGTTTATGAAGAAATGAAGTTCCAGCCCTTTTAAGAAACCAGGAAGAGACAATGAAGCCTTCAGTTATGGAGAGATATCACATAGTTCACATTCCAGGACTTGGAGCACTGAGCCTTCCATCACCCCCTATCCCCTGCCTATACTGAGTTAAGTTCCAACTACATTGCTAGGTATCCCTGAGGAAGATTTTTTTTCCTCTTCTCTCTCTAGAAATGTCCAATTGTCCAGCTGGTTTACCCAGTAAGGCCTTTTGAAGGCAATTTTATTCATTGAAGGCAAAACCTTCACCAAAAACCATTACCAAAGCTGAGCTACCCCTCCCTCTATTATCTTTCTCTCTCAGAACTGCTGTTCTGGAATGGACAGGCAAGGGTCCAGATCACCATGCAACAGAATGAATCTTAGCACGTAAGCCTAGATTAAACAGAAATATTGACTGCCAATACTATGATATATCTATTGAGGCAGAAGTCAAATAGGCCATAGAAATTTCTCCCTTAGTGCATAGTTCGGTTCTTTGGGAGGCTTCCAAGGTATTTGACTGCACTAAAACAGATACATACCATCTTAATTCAGGAAAACAGTCATGTTCCTCCATGACTATGGCAGAAACTTTGAAATCCATGTCAGGGCTAGCTAAATTGTAACCTTTCTAGGAAAAGAAAAATAGTTCCCCTTGCCCTTCCCTGAATAGAATTCTTATAATCATCAAATTTTAGAGATGACAGAGATCTCAGAAACTACCTAGCAAAATTTTTACCTCAACAGAATTCCTAACAAATGTTCAAACAAATGGTCAGCCATTCATCCATTATTTGATGACCTCTGGGTGACTATTTGTTGGATGTATTGTAGAGGAAATTTTTCTCCCAGTCTATATCAGACTAGATAGCCTCTCTGATCTTTTCCAAATGACATTCTGTGGATATATAGGCAGTCCATTCCATT
The DNA here is from genome assembly GCA_028646595.1 of Phalanger gymnotis. Lineage (NCBI taxonomy): Eukaryota > Metazoa > Chordata > Mammalia > Diprotodontia > Phalangeridae > Phalanger > Phalanger gymnotis. The sequence continues at coordinate 95,630,289 of CM053624.1, read as the reverse complement.
GCTGGGCAGCTTTAATTGTTTGGGAAAGTTTTGTGCTTTTTCCCTTAAATTGAGCCAAAATGTTCCTCTATCTAATCTCCACTCATTCCTTCAAGTTGTGATCCCCTGGGGTCAAGAAGAACATATAATCCCTCTTCCATGTGATAACCCTTCATATCTGGAAATAGTTAGCATGTCCACTTCCAGGTCTTCTCTTCTCCATGCTAAACATCTTTATGGTACCAAGTTTTCTCATCCTGGTTACCCTCCTCTGGACCTTCTCCAATTTATCAATGTCTAGTAAGACTATAATCTCCTTTTTTGGGACACTATTTAATACTGTAAATAAGTAGCAAAAAAACTCAGCCATTCACCCATGCACAAGGAGCCAACCACACATTAACATACTCTGTGTTCTTTTGTATTCTTTTTTATTTTGTTAAACATTTCCCAATTAGATTTTAATCTGGTTAGACTCAATGGCCTATGCTATAAATACACAATTTCAGCACAAAATAATGTTATTAACTACTCAATTCCCATGTCACACAAGCCAGAGAAATGTCCCATGGTTTACTTCCTGAGAAACCCCAATCAAGAACAGAATCCTTTAATGGTACCCACCATTCATTAGGAGGCTACTAAACTTCTTTGAACCAAGAGCAAGAACAATGATAACCTAATTGTTCAGGGAGATTTGGAGAACAGCAGATTTCTGAAGATACATTTCAGTTCACTTCTTGAAGGAATTTTCACGATATGTAGGTTGTTGTGTACTCTACGAGCTATTAGCCTTCCTTGATTCATAATCTTGAGCCAGATTTCCAACATATTTTCCATCATCTACCCCAACTTCACTTTTGCATTAAAGTTATTCACCACTAAAGAATATGCTGATTTAATTTTCAGAAGCTCATATAATTCTTTGTAGACCGTCTCTAACCCTTCATCCTCTACAACAGATGCAGGCTCAGCCGATGCAGATAAAGTCTCCAAGAAGGTCTATGAAAATTACTCCATGAAAAGCCTTTAAGGAAAATTCAATAATTTACAGCATCTTTTTTGCTTAGTGCCCCTTCTCTTTCTCCTCCTGTGATGTCTAGTGGTCCTTAGCTTTTTGCTGGTCCTTGACAATTCCTTTGCATCTCCATTGAGTCCTACTAACGCCTTTCATTCCTGTTACCCTGCGGAGTAGGAACCATAATCATATTTTTCTTCTATCAACAGACTGTGCCAGAAATGGGAATTGTTTATATTTTAATCACAGCCACAGCAAAAAGCAACCTGATCCTTCTCCAGCCTGATGATAAATTTCATATCTAGCATGTTAATTCTCCCTCATAAATAGACCCCCCACCTGCTTGATTCCTTCTCAGAGGGGGATTTCTTTGTTTAATATATTTTTTTATTTAACAATGTGACAGAAATAAAATACTCAGTGGACATGGTAGTGATAATGCACTGACTTCCACTTGAGAAAATATCTTAATTCGTTCATAAGTCACTGATAGCTCACAGCTCTATTGATCACTGGTGAAGATGAATGCAGAATCCCATGATCCTCTGGGATAAATCTGACTTTTTTTTCAGTATATATCTATTGAACAACTGTTTCTAAAACTCCACAAAACAGGTCACCAGGGCAGCACACCATTGATTTCATGTCCAATTATTTTTCAGACGGAGTACTGAACGCTTTATCAATAATTCAGTAGTCTGTGGACCTTCGATGTCCCTAGAGAGATGCTATCCTGTTTCCCAAAATGAGTGGGACAGTGTCTCTGGAGCCCCAGTCTAGAAGCTCCCAATACAAACAATTCTTAACTAAATCACAATCTTCTTGATGGCAGTGACCGTGTCTTACACCTCACTACATCCCCAACCACTAAAATAATGCCTTGTCCATGATAGATGCACAATAGACATGTTAGGATAATTTAGGCTACACAGACTTCTTTATTAAACTGAATGCACAGTGCATTGGCCCCTTCACCCTGCTGAGCCTCAGCAACATAAAAGACTTCAGATTATACACAATAAGATTGTCATTAAAAAATTAGAGCCTTTTTTACTCAGATACAAGTGGAATATCGTACATACAGCTGAGCAAAAGCATAGTATTAGCAGGAAAGCAGACGATGGGACAGAAGAGGATTAATTTCTAAAGAAATTAACATTATGGTGTAGACTAAAGAAATTATATAGAATCATTGGACTCGTGCTCAAATCTCAACTTGGCTATTTACAATTCAGGTAACTAGAGGCAAGCTGTATAGTTTTCCACAATAATAAAATGAGAGCTAAAGACCAGATCATCTCTGAGGTCCCCTCCATTTCTAAATTCTAGGCTTCTATGACAATTTCCTAAAGTCAATAGATCAAATTAAATAATACATCTTGCCATTTAGTATCTTTGACATTTTCCTATTCATTTAAAACCTTTTTATACTTAGTATTAACAGCACCACTAATGGAATCCTGTTTAGTTGTTTATAAATAAAGATATAGTCTCTGAATAACAAGCTATGGCAGGAGTCTTTAGCAGCATATCTCTGAGTTTCAGAGATATGTCACTAAAGATTAAAAAAAAAGACTACAAGGCCTGCTACACCAACATCAGGCACCATCACTCACCTAGTCCTCATGATCAAAGGCAAGGTAAACCCTAAGAAGGAAATAACAAACCCTACTAGGATTTGAATGAAATGGCTAACCCTCTCAGGATATGTTCCCTCTGTAAATCAAAGTATACCTGTATTTTCCCAACCAGTCATTCCTGTGGGTATAGAAGAGGCTCTTGATCCTCAGGATCCTTGCAGACAAGTAGTGCCTACTTGGTGAAATGGAATAATGTAACACAGGATGTAAATATTCCCTTCCCTGCAAGCTGTGCCTCTCAAGGTATGATTATGACTCATGCATGCCCTTCAATCCTGACAGATGGTGTGAGGAAGGGGTGAAGGGCCAGCAGGCCAGGCATGAGTCCAGAGCACTTGCATCTTGGCAAAAACAATGGAGAAATTTACATTTTGAGAATTTGGACTGAGGCATTTTACTCAAGAGTCATCAAATAAAAAGGAACATGAGTAGGATTCCCAGAACCCAGAACTCTGGATTCCATTCATAAGATGAGTCTTCTCCAAGGCATTCCTTAATTTATTCCATGCTCAAAAATAACACCATTGACTCTACCATCAGCATTTGCTTTGGGTTACTTTTTTCCAGAAGTAGTCATGCATCTCCATTCATCCATCTACTCTTACTCTGTTCCTACTGTAACTAATAATATGCATTGGCAAGATGGCTGGCTGAGGTTAAAGATGCTGTCATCAGTCATAGGACAGAACAGAGCTGCCAAACACAGAAGAAGAGAACTGAAGACTAAACACATGACCTTGGCCTCATTAGCACCGTCTCCAAACCACCAAATCTAACTAGCCACAGACCACTAAACCAGGGCCTACATGGCAGAAGGATCGTTATCTTCTGAAAAGAACTCTACCTAAACATGGATTTAGGCAAAAAAAAAACAAAACAAAACAAAGCTATATAATGGATCCCTTTGGCTCCCACCGGACATAACAATTTCTTCCGGTCCAGCTGGGCAGATTGAAGACTTCAGCACTGTCCACATGTAGTCTCTTATCCTTGTTTTCCTGCTACCCTGAGTACATGTGTGCATGCACATAGACATATGCAAACAAAAACACATACACACACAGAGCTGCTTTTGAGAAAGGCCTTCAGGATGAACTTACAGTTCACGGAGACTCAACGTCTGGAAGAGTTGCCATGACAGTGTGGTAAGCCGGTTGCTGGAGAGATTTCTGCAAAATTGACAATCAAAGCAAAAAATAAGAAAAGCGTTTTGTGACAGATAATTTCCCCTATACCAAGATCTAGCGACTTAACATCTTCCCTCCCAGGTTTACAGTTGAGAAGACTTTTACCAATAGTTGAGGTCATCAATCAGATCAGAATAGATTACGTTAGAGACTGGGGGAGGGGGAAGTGGCCATGATGGGGGACGGAAAAGAATGACTTCTTAAAATAATTTTTGTAAAATGTAGAAATAATTAGGGTGCTTTGCTGTTTTCCCTGAATCCTCCACCCCCAGGAAAATTAGGATTAAACCCTCAGAAGGCTAACATACCCTGGACACAGGTGAGGGCAGGGAAACCTGACACAAGGGGAAAAATGATTACCCTGTAAACCATAACAGTCACCATCAGAAAGCATTTATTAAGTATGCAGTCACAGTTGTGAATGTTCCTGGACTAGACACTAAGAATGATTTGAAGTATGAAAGGTTCTCCTTGGTGAAGTAAAAATCCAGAAATACATATAGATACAAATGATGCCAGTAGCTGATGGCTGTTTTCAATCTCAAAGCCAGTGGTACTAAGGTTTCATCTCACTCATTCCCAGTTTTAGTTGCCTTGTATCACCAAAAGCCCTCACATTCTATGACTCTCTGTTTTTCATCCAATGGGAGAAATAATGAAATCATAAGTAAGCATTTGAAAATGAAAAATTTTAGAATGAAATAATGGTGTTATTTAAGATGACTGTTGTATTTTATATTTTATTAGCTGGTAGTTTGGACTTCCCATCTATATAATTGCCTGTAAGATAAAGGCTAGGTTCTTTTGCTTGGTACTTAAAACCCTTCACAATCTGGATCCAGCCTATCTTCCCAGCTCGATTATACATTACTCCCTCTCATGTACTCTGTGCTTCAGCAAAGCCTATCTGCTGTTCTCTGTACAGGCTGGGCCCTATTCCTGGAACACTTTTCCTGCTCACCTGCTCACGTCTCAGAACACGTAGCTCCCTTTAAGGCTCAAGTCCCATCTCCTTCAAGAGATCTTCCTCAATTCTTCCATCTGTTAATCCCTTAGCTCCGGAAATCCCTATGTATTTACTTTATTGTTTATTCTGCCTCTGCTTATTATGAACCTGTTGTATCCCCCTAGTAAGCTCCTTGATGTCAGGGATTCTCTCACTTCACATCTGTGTCCCCTCATCCAGCAAAGTACGTGGCACATTAAATGCTTGAATGTAATAAATTCTCTTTGTCTGATTGAAATCCAAAGGCTTTCTAACTCTAAAGATTCTATAATCATATTTGTTGGGGTTTTTTTTACTATTTTACTATTATTAGTAATATTAAGTTAATTAAAAGCGAATACGACTTCCTCATGCTGCCATTAACTAACTTTCTGTGCCATTCACTTCACCTCTTAGTCCTCAGTTTTCCTCACCTACACAACAAAGGTGTTTGACTAATTCAGAGGTAAGGAACCTACATCCTCAAAGCCACATGTGGCCTTCTAGGTCCTTGGGTGTGGCCTTTTGACTGAGTCCAAGTTTTACAGAACAAATCCTTTTATTAAGGGGATTTGTTCTGTGAGGTTTGGATTCAGTCAAAGGGCCCCACTTAAGGACCTAGAGGATCACATGTGGCCTCGAGGCTGCAGGTTCCCCACCCCTGTGATCTGTAAGAGTCCTTCCTATTCTAAAGTTATGTGATCTCATTAATATTGCCAACTCCTTCTCATGCTACAAATAGACAATGTCAGATATCACGCTGCTGACTAAGCCCTCTCAGCTAAGTTGTTCACAGACCAGAATATTATGTTTATTTATACTATCTAGAAAATATTTCTTGTCATAGATCATTCTTCTCAGCCACAATCTTTCATAATGGATACCTATAGTCAACAGCAGATAGGTCTTTTAAAATGATCATTAGCCTTAAAGAGTAAACACACCCACATGTTATTGCTTTGCCTCAACAAATTTTAATGTAAGAGCCCTTGATAAAGGTAGCATTCATGAGTGGCTGAGAAAGTGTCAACATAAGTGCCATCCACTAATCTAATAATCTACTGATATGAATAAGCATTAGCCTTAATATATAATGAAAGAGATTTGTGTGTATGGAGATCATGAGAGATAGAAATCTACTGTATTCATATATATATATATATATATATACATATATATATATATATACACATATATATATAATGACTACAATTACAGACATATAAATACACCAAAAAATTCAAAACTAAAGAAAGCATTAACTATCAGGGGAAAAAATGCTTTTGGAAACTTTTAGTAAAGAATAGAAGCAACATATACAGCCTAAGCAAAATTTCAACTAATTCATCAGATCAGCCTAAGAATGATGGAAAAGAAACTATTTTTCTCCCTCCTTTCTTATTTGTATATATGTATATGTGGATGTTGATATAGATACGTATGTATGTATGTATGTATGTATGTATGTATGTATGTATGTATGTCTATCATATATGTATATGTATATTCTAAGGTGATGAACAGGCCAAGAGTGGGTATCTATCAAGGCCACTTGCAGAATTACAGAAAGGCACATATCACACAATCTTTGCATGTTGTCTCTCCATTAGAAGGTGAGCTCCTTGAAGTCAGGGATCATGTTTTAAGCTTTCTTTGTGTCCTCAGTGCTTAGTACAGTGCCTACAGGGGCTTAATAAATGCTTGTTAATCGAATGACTGATTGATTCGTGCAGATCATGTTCCCTATGGGACTTAGTAGATGGTGTTCATGAGCTGCAATTACCAAACTAATCATCACCCTACAGCCAAACCTAGGGTGATGAGGCTCTCCAAACTTAGCCAAGCAGGACCTGTCACAAGCTACACTCTCCTGGCACAGGCTTTGAGAATCAATCAAGCCACAAGCATTCATTAAATACCTGCTATGTGGCAGCCATTGGGCTAGGGTGGCAGTAGGGGTTCAGTACAAAGAATGAAATAATCCCTACTCACAAGGAGCTTGTGTAGAGGAGACAGGAATACAAATAAATATGCATAATGTAAATATGAATGTAATAAATAAAATACATACAAAGTAATCAAATACAAAGACTTGGGAAGGAGCTAGAATTTGGGAGGATCAAGAAAGGCTTCATGAAAAAGATGGTGTTTGAACTGCATGTTAAAGGAAGAACAGGAGTCTGAGGCAAAGGTGAGAACCTGGGATCACTTCCTTATCACAGAGACTCCTAGGATCAGAGATTCACAGGCAGAAGGGACCTCAGAGATCATTACTTCCAATCTCCTCATTTTACTGCTGAAGAAACTATGGTCCATATAAATTAAATAACTTGCCTAAGGTCACACAGCTGGTAAGAGGAAGAAATATCTCTCAATACACCTCCTTCTGTCCTGGGACCCTGCCACTCCTCCAGTGTAGGCCCTCATCACCTCATGCTTGGATTATTTCAATAACCTACTGATGGATCTGCCTGCCTGCCTGCCTCAAGTCTCTTCAAACTCCAATCCACCCTCCATTCAGCCACCAAAGAGCTTTTCCTTAAAAAGTTCAATCACGTCACCACCCCCACTACTCCCACTCCAGTGGCTTCCTATTGCCTCCAGGAACAAATACAAAATTCTCTGCTTGGCATTCAAAGCCCTAGCCCCCTCTTACCTTTCCAATCTTCTTACACCTTACTCCCCAATGCCCATTCTTCCATCCTGTGACACTGGCCTCCTGGCTGTTACACAAACAAGGCACTCCATTATTTGGCTCCAGGCATTCTCTCTAGCTGTAGAACATGCCTGGAATACTCTTCCTCCTCCATTCTGACTACTGACCTCCCTGACTTCCTTTAGGCACCAGCTAGAATCCCAGCTTCTACAGGAAGCTTTCCCCCACCCCCCTTAATTCCCTTTCCTTCTGTCTAGTAATTATTTAATGTACATGCTGTATGTAGTTTGCTGTGTATATATTTAATTGCATTTTGTCTTCTCCATTTGATAGTAAGCTCCTTGAGGGCAGACACTGCCTTTTTTATTATTAAATTTTATTTTTAATTTATGGAATAAAACAGGCATTTCCATAATACAGTACAATAAAAACGATGATCGCACATGAAACTGCAAATCTACTATGCACAACTTGCAATTCCTTTCAAGTATACAACAAAACTGTCATGCGCCAACATTTATCACTTTCAGGGACTGTCTTTTGACTTTTTTGCATCCCTAGCACTTAGCACAATGCCTGTCACATAGACGGTGTTTAACAAATGTTTAATTGATCAAAACAGGATTGAACATGGGTTTTCCAACTCTTCAAATCTAGCATACTTTCCTCTGTATCATGCTGTCCCATCCCACAACGAGGTTATCAAAGGAGGAGTTTATTGGAAGATTAACATACAAGAAAAGAAGAATTTCTTTTTATCCTCCATCCCCACCCAGCAGAACCCTCCAATAGGAGCTTCCTTTTCTCCATTCCTTCAACTCTCTGTCCCAGCCTAAGGGATAGATCTCATTTTACATACCTTGACTTTGTGTAGAGACCTTACTATACAATAATGGTATGAATTACTCGGGACTTCAAAGATAACCTGTGATAACATGTAAGAAATACAGCCATGTAAGTGATTCCAAAAGCATTGACCCAACTGCAAGGACCATGGATGTGATCGCTTTTAATTCTGCTGAATCTAACAAAAGTATCATCCCAACTTCTAGCGCAAAGCACTCCCTGTCCTTGGAATAAAGGCTTTTTCCATCTATCCCTGTCCTATGCCATAGCCCTCCCTAAACAAACTCTCCCTTCTCATAAGACCTTAGGCAATCTATATTACTTTGAAAGACACCCTTCTCTTTTCTGAAACCCTGAAGAACTCGATGAGGATTCAATGCCAAGACGCAGTGAAGTAGAACTCTAGTGGGAGTGGCTGTGGCCCTTAAAGGCGAGAGATGCAAAAACAACAACCCAGAGACTGTGAGGCCAGAAGACCAGTGAAATGGCAGCCTTCTTCCTTTCTGAGAACGAGAAGTGAGCAAGAAGAGAGCAGGGAGCAAGCAGGGAGTACAAACCAGTGTACAGGCTGCCAACAATGTCCTTTGCAAAGGTCATGTTTTGCTACATTAAGCAGAAATGTCAGGTGAAAATTGGATTCCAAAAGAAAGAAAATAACAGACATTACAGGCAAACAAAGAATAAGAAACAGCATTATACAATTTAGGAGGACAGGGAGCCACTACATCTAGCTTACCAGGATGAGGGATGAAGAAAGTGGCAACTCCTAGGTGTGTTTCCCAAACAAAGCTCTCTTGGGATTGCAGACCTAGAGCTTCAAGGGAACTTAGAGACCATCTTGTCCAAGCCTCTCATTTTATAAATGGTGAAATTAGAACCCAGAGGCATGCAGCAACTTCTATAAGGTCACACAGCTAAGTGGCAAGATTTGAACCCAGGTCATGGGATTATAGGGTCATAGATCTGGAACTGGAAATGACCCTAGAACCATCTAATTCAACCCTGTCATTTTACAGATGGAGAAAGCAACAGCGTTCCCGGAGGTGAAGTGACTTTCACATCAGTACTAGAGGTGACGTCCGAATCCAGCTCTTTCCTTTTCACCCCTTGCCTCTCTTCTTTCACCCTCCACTCCTAAACATCCACTCCTGTCTTGAACCAGAGAAGAAATGTTCTCCTCAATTATTCTGGCTTTGGGGTTACGCTACACATCTCATCTCCATTTTCCCTAGAAACCTCTGAGCCACTGCCGCTGCCCAGCCTTCTCTCCTCCCCCCTCATTCTTTACAGTCTGGAATGTTTCTTCTTAGAGGCAGCTGGCTAGTATAGTGGATAAAGCACTGAACTCGGAATCAGGAAGACCTGAGCTCAAATCTGCTCTCGGAGACTGTGTGACCCTAGGCAAGTCACTTGACGTCACTCAGCCTCAGTTTCCTCACCTGTAAAATGGAGATCATCATCATCATCATCACACCTCCCAGAATTGTTATGAGGATAAAATAAGATAATATTTATAAAGCACTTTGCAAATTTTAAAGTACTATATTTTGTCGTGGTTCAGTTGTTCAGTCACGTCCAACTCTTCATGACCCCATTATGGAGTTTTCTCGGCAAAGAACCCAGAGTAGTTTGCTGTCTCCTTCTCCACTAGATTAAGGCAAATAGAGGCTAAGTGTCTTGCCCAAGGTCACACAACTGGTAAGTGTCTGAGGCCTGATTTGAATTCAGATCTTCCTGACTTCGGGCCTCATGCTCTATCCACTGAGCCACCTAGATACCTCAACAAAATGCCGTGTAAATACCAGCTATTATTTTGTTATTATTACCAGTGCCAGGATGAGTGGACTTCTTTTTCTCAAACCAAATTTCAATTTGTTGAATTGCTCAGAATCATATTTTTCTTCCTGAAAGATATCTGCCCTGCCGTGCTTCGAGGTGACCTCTTCTTAATAAATGCTCAGCATATCTCTAGTCAGTTTTCATCCACAGACATTTATACAATTGCCCAGAATCACCATTGCTCCTGTACAGATGAGGAAGCTGAGACACAGGGTTTTAAAAGGACAGATCTGAAGTCTCCTGATGGGCTAGTGGCCAAGCCAAAATCAGAACTCACTGTCTGGATTTTCTAGTTCGTACCTCACACGCTGAGATTTACTGCCCCTGCATTTTCTTATTGATATTCTTTAATGAGTTGGTTATCCTGCTCCTAAGATTAAGAACCATTCTGTCTCTAAGCCTTACAGTCTCCTCCCCCAGACACCTCCTCCTCCCTGACAGACCCATTAATGTCTGCCACTGCCTTCTCTCTGGGTCCAATGGCCAGTTTCCAACCTCCAACCTCATCATCTCTTCAGTGTGCCACTTTGAATTAATTGGGTGACTAAGATTTTATAAGACAACGAATCAAACATTTTTCCAAAATCAGACTCCATGACATTTCTTTGCTTCCCATTTAGCAAATCATTTTTTTTAAAATGAACCTAACAAAGCCATTAAGTGGACCTGATTTTTTTTAAACAGGGTTCAGTCCCTTGTCCTATTCCCCATGGCGAGACAGAGAGAGAGAGAGAGAGAGAGAGAGAGAGAGAGAGAGAGAGAGACAGAGAGACAGAGACAGAGACAGAGACAGAGACAGAAAGACAGAGAGAAAGCACAAACATTTATTAAGTCTTCAAGGGGTTGCAATCCCTAGACCTGCCCTCTTTGCATAAATCTCTTGGCAGGGGAATTTTCTCAGGTCTCTTTATGGGGATACATATTCCCCATTTAACTGGTGGAAACATGGGAGCAAACTCTCCAAAAGAAGAGACAGATTCTCTGTTTAACAAACAGAAACATGGGGATAGATATCAGTTAATGGCTTTCTCAAAGGAAAGCCAACCATAGTGGCAGTGAAGCACCTGGGGATATCCCCAAACTCCCTCAAACAAGGCTACCCCCAAGTTCAAGGTCCACTGTTAGAACTCCTCAGCAAAAAAGAGCTCCTGAGCTACAATTTTTAGTGGATATGAACATACATCTGAGTGGCCTGACTCTGTCGTCCTACCAAATAATACCAAGGAATCTGAGGGAGACATTAAAATAAATCCTTGAAACCAGGGTCCCTGGACTCCCACAAATGTAACCTTGGAGGACCAAACCTCAAAAAGTATTTGGTTCTTATTTCTAATAAATCAGCCAGGATGAATTCTGTTTGCCCCAAGAGGAAAACCATTTTGAGTTTGGGTGGTTAAGGCATGCCAAGAGCACCTAAGCACAGACTGTGATGTATTCCCCTGTTGACTATTAAATGCCTTCTGGGACCTTTTGGGATTCAAGGGAATTCTATCAGGGCACCCTTTGCTTATCTTCTATCTCTTTAGAGATGCCCACTGGACTACTAGGTCCCCATAGGGTTTCTTAACCCAGAAGGGATAAATGATGGGGGAGTAAGGTTTATATTTCATAGAGGGAGGAAGGGAACAGTAGGAAATAAAGAACTAAAGATGTGAATACTATTTATCTATCCCAAGGGCAACAGAAAGTGGCAGTTGGTAAATTCTGCTACCAGAGAGCTAAGCAAATATTAAGGCTATATGGCTTCGGTTTGTCCAATAACTGCCAAGGAAACACCCCATAGGGCCTGCTCAGTCATTTCTTCCCAGGTCCATCATCACCTATAACCTCACTTTTTTTTAAACCCACTGAGTCCAGGCCTCAGTCCATCGGTGCCCCCTTCAGGTTTAGAGTGACCACCACATTCCCTTGATTTCCTAGAGTTCTAGCTAAGCTAAGAACTTTATGATTCAAAACTGGAAAGGACGTTTGGGGTCATCCAGTCCAGCCACCACATTTTATAGATGAAAAAACAACAACCACTGAGACTGAGTGACTTGGTCAATATCATCCAAGTTAAACAGTCATGTTGGTATTCAAACTCGGGTCCATGTTACTTTCACCATACAGTGGAAAAAACAAAGCTTCAATGTTTAGTCTTTTGCTTCCCCCTCCTTCTTGCCTCACCCCCAAAAAAGTATATAATCTTCCTCAGACTTTTGTTTTAAAAGAGTTAAATGCTTTTAAATATGGTGACAAATAACAATTTTATAATGAGATTATTGTACACTATCAGTTAATTCTGGGCCTACATACAAATAGATTTAGATTTAAGCCTTAAGGGGGCACCTAAAATCTCTAAACCAAGGGGCATCTTATTTTAATTCCTCCATCTCTTAGCTTTCTTTCTTCTTTTTCAGAGTTTCCCAAGCCATCATTGTCCATATTACATAGACCTCCTTTACAAGACCTGGAAGTAAGACATGGTAGGACAAGATTAGAGAACAGACGACTGCAAGACACCTGAATGGAGGCAATGTATCACAGTGCCAACAAGCTATAGTTCGTTAGATCCAATTATAAAGGCCCTTGAATGCCAGGCTAGGAAAGTTTGCATTGTATTCCATAGGTAAAGGGAAAGGTTTTGAGGAGAAGAGTTATAGGAAATCAGCATAATCGAAGTGGTACATTACGAAGATTACTTAAGAGCCTGTGAAGGTTCAATGGGTGACCTTGAATTCCATTTCCCCTTTTCTTATAACGGGAAGCAAGTCCAAAAGCAAATTTTGTATTCAGCAATAAAGTTACTGATGACCTTGAAGGCAGCAACTTTAATAAAGTTATAGGGATGAGATCCAGATTGCAGGAAACTAAGGAGGGAGTAGGTGGAAAACAAGAGAGTACAGACTATTCTTTCTGAAAGATTGGCAGGAGCAAAAGAGAGATAGGACAGAAGCATGAGAGGATTGCTGGGTGGAAGGAAAGGTTTCTGAGCTGCCTGGATGTTTGTTTTCAGAATTAGGGAGACTTGACTGTGTTTGTAAATAGAGGGAAAGAATGGGAGAAAGAGACGGAGAGACAGAGGCAACAGAGACAGAGAGACAATATCTCAAAAAAGAAAGAGAGAGAAAGGAGAAAGATTGGGAGAAATTGGATCAAGGACGTAGTTTGGAGAGTTTAGATTGGAGGGAAAAAAAGACTAGTAAAGATATAATCCTGTCCAAGATACTTTAATTCTCCCTCATCCATCTCCCAATCCCCTTTGGGTTCTAAATAAAAGAAGCAAATGGAAAAGCTTTCCCCATCATTCACAACCATGAAAAGCACATTGCTTCCTTATCTTCTCTGGTCCATTTCCTAACAGCTCTGGGAACTATGGCTGGCCAAACACAATCTGTAGACCTCACTTTCACCCCTCTGAAGTAGGGGCGGCACATCGGCAGAGGGGGTTGCATTTCTAAAAGGAAATGGAGAGTCACAAGTAAAATATATGCCTATCAGAATCCTAGTGTCAAGCCAGGAGGTCATTCCAGCTAAATACACTGCCTCTAAATGCCCTGTGGCTTGATGCCAGCTGTGGCAGGAGTCCTATGGGCCATCTCCTTTCCAGTTCAGTGCCCATGGGCACTGAGGCTTGTTCTGCTGTCAGGATCCCTGGGCTGGAAACGAAAATCAGTTGGCAGAGTCTGACTTCAAGGAAATTGCAGCTCTATAGCTTTAGCCTTCATCTGGTTTGATTTTTCCCTAAATAAATTGCAGCAAAAGTAGGGTGAGGATGGAGTTGGCTATTTAAACTATTTTATGCTGAGTTGTTCATTAATGGACATTAATGAACTCATCATCTTTTCCCAGAAACCTGCCCATTCCTCTAACTTCTGTATTTCTGTTGATGGCACTACTATCCTACCAGTCATCCAGGCTTGGAAGCACAAGTCTTCTTTGACTCTTCCTCCGTATTCATTTCCCATACCAATAAATAATCATTTATTAAGTGTCTACCATGTGACAGGCATGGTGCTAGGTGCTAGGGATACAAATACAGAAGTGAAACAAGCCTTGCCCCCAAGGGGCTTACAATCTATGTCCCATCAGTCACCAAGTCTGGGACCTCTATAATACCTCAAGCATCCATTCCCCTTTTGTTTCCCCTTTCCTACCATTAATTATCTTAATTCAGATCATTATCTCTGTCATTCCTTCCTGTAGAGGAAAGACATACCCAAACTTCCTGTTTGACTCTTTTCCTTACACACACACACACGTACCCATAAGACTATTTCATGAAATTTCTTCATACACTCAGGACATAGCTTGTACCTTAGTTTCCTCAAATATGTGTAAAAGAGGTCCCTAATTCCCTTACAAGTATTTAAGGTACCAAACACATATTGGGCATAGGATACCCTTATTCACATAAATGCATAAGATATAACAGATACAAAGAAGTCCATAAAGAGATACAGAAAATATATTAAGCACTCAAATAGCCCATCAGCCCCTCTCCCCCAAGGGAATTGAACTTAGAGGAAGCTATCAGGTATATTCGCTGATATTCTAGTGAAGTTCCACTTCCCCATAGAGTATTAAATGGACCCTTCCAGACTCAAAATACCACCCTGTAATCTAGTCTTTCCTGTGAGAAGGAAACAAGCATTTATTAAGCACCTCCTGTGTTCCAGGCACTATGCTAAATGCTTTATAAATATCTTAAATGATCATCACAGCTATTCTACAAGGTAGATCCTATTATCATCTCCATTTTGCCTTTGAGAAACCTGAGGTAGACCTGAGATTCTGGGCAAATCACTAACCTAAGGTTAAGTGACTTTCCCAAGGTCACACAGCTATTAAATGTCTGAATCTAGATTTGAACTCAGGTTTTCCTGACTCCAGGCCCAGAAGTCTATTTACTATATGACCTAGCTGCTTCATACTTTGGGGATCCTTAAAACAAATAACCCCCTTCCCATTAGGCCTGTATGGAGTAGCTCACTAGCTTTGCTCTCCAAGTAGGAAGCTATGCCAGGACAGTGTAAAACATCTGTTTCTTGTTCTAAGGAGTATGCTGCATCATGAAATTCTCTTATCTCTCCAGAAGTTCCAATTTAGGAACTTGAAAAATCTCAGATCCACTAGGCAACCCCAAAGCTGGTGATTCCCCAGGAAATCTCCTTTCTCTGTCTAGAATGCAAGATTCTGGGATCACACAGCCTAGGTAATTCAAAATCCCTCCCCATCTTCTGCACAAGATTGAGTGTTCACCAACCTTATCTGTTAACTACGTTCTCAGTCTGACTACAAGCACATATCTATCACTGGGATGAGTCGCAAACAACTATTCCTGAGAAGCTAGTACAGGTTTCCCATCTTCTCCCAATGTATATGTCCATGCTGCTGCATTACATCCTATCTTTGGAACATGGAAGCAGGGGAGAATCCAAAATAAAGCAACTGGCTCACTTTTATAGACCAGGGAGTGGGATAGCTGATTCTCAGTCAGCCAATCATCAGGAAGCAGATTCCATCTGTGAAAGCCAAATCATAACAGCTCCAGTGGGCATGCTCACATTCCATGGGGAGGGGCCCTTAGAGCCAAACAAGGTGTTACATCTTGTAATGGCATCAAGTTGATTAGGGAACTCAAATTGATTTAAGGACTCCCCTTAACCTTGTATCACAGTTAAAAGGATCACAGGTTTACAGCCTGAATGAATCCTAGATATTGTATAGTTCAACCTTCCCATTTTATAGATGAGGAAAGAGGCCTAGAAAGAAGAAATGATAAGCCCTGGATCACACAAGTAGCAAATATTAGAGTCAGGATTTGAACCCAGATCTTTTGATTCTAAACCTAGTTCTCTGTCTCATGTACTATTCTGTCTCTACTAAATAAAAATATATATATGTATGTGTATACATACATATACATTTTACATATATTTACATAAATTTGTGTCTATACACATATTTATATAATAGAGATGGCATGATACATGCTCTACCATGTATATGTATGTACATATGTATATGTGTATACATCTTAGAAGTGTCCTCATTCAATTAGATCAGTCTATAAATAAACTTGACAAGATTATAGGACATGGACTTATGTCTAAACAGCATCTCATGGAAGTAGACATGCACCCTGTATCCTTAGCAAAGGGCACAGAAAACTTGATTGGTTCCTACTATGTGAGAATGCCTCCACTTTGATCAATGGTTGAGTACCAGGAACAAGAACCATGCTTTCTCTATAAATTTGCTCAGCAACTTTTTTTCATGCATTATCATAGGCTTCTTCTCCACAGGCTTTCAGACTGCAGTATGCAGATTTCTCCCTCCTCTTTCCACCCTAATCACATAAAAGTGGCTTATAGAAGAAGCCCGTGGCAAGAAGTACACATTAGCTCAGGGAGTCAGAGGTTTTCAAAGCTCAGGTTCCTAGTTGCCTTCTGACTTTCTGTTTCATTTTCTGAGAACATCTCAGAGACCAGAGTTCCTGAGAATGTACCCTTCATGGCGGGGTTATCTCATGAATCATCCCAAGTTCAAAAGTTCTCTAGAGATGAGAGCTATGAAGTTCATCACTGACCTCCCAGATAGAGATTTCCTCAATACCTAACTATTTGGAGGAGGAAGTGTGTTGGTAAGCAAAACGGACTCTTAGCACTTAGTTGGCCTGTGTTTCCTTTGAGTAATTCAGTGTATTTCATTGAGCCTTACTAGGTGCTAAGCCCCAGGCCCAAACCCCTATTAGGTGTGGAACCTATGTGGGTGTGGATTGGTGACTGGGGTGGGGTCCAAGGTGGGGTTGGCTAAGGGGAGGTGCTAACTCCAGAGTCATGCCCATCTTGAGTCTTACTAAGTGCTAAGCCCCAGGCTCTAACCCCTATTAGGTGTTAACCTAACCTATGTGGATGTGAACCAACCAGGGTCCTAAGGGGAAGGGCTAACTCAAGAGCCAATCATAGCAGCCTAAGTTCTGGTCATTCAGATGACTGTTCGATGACAGCTGAAACCCTATAAGAAGAGAAGACAGCCATTTGTTCAGGGCTTTCATTTGTGGTGGGGCTGCGGGCAGCTGTAGCTAGGAGCCCTCGGGCTTGTAACCTGGATGCTGAGACTTTGTTAAACTCTGGTAACTATGTATTGGGATTTGAATCAGACAAGGTCTGTCTGTTTATGTTTGCAATTTGTTTGTATTTTTTTCTGAAGTTCAGGGTGCTGGCTTTTTCCCCTGAACTAAGTGAATGACATTTGTATGCTGAATTAAAGTAAGCTTGTCAACCCCTTCATGTAGCATTCCTTAGTTAAGCAGATCAAAAGAACCTTTGCTTTTGCAGCGTGCTGGTAGCGTTCTTGTTGTTGGGCTTTCACCCCTACAACAGCTGCTAGCCTGATTGTGGAAACAGGAAGAAGATTGCCAAGAGAGGAGTGCCCAAAGCTGTCATTCTGAAACCATGTCATGGGGAAGGTGGGTGAGAGAGAAGAAGAAGTGGTAGATTAGGAGTTTGCTAACCCCACTATTTGCCAAGAATTACTTGGACAATGAAGGTCCAATTTGAAGTGGAATTATTTCTTTAGCTGTCTTCCAAAGCCATCTGAAAAAAGAGTATAATGGGCCAAATTTAAGTGCTTTGTGTGCCTGTATTTCTTCACGGGATCCTGCAAGTCCTTTACATCTTATGCATTTTTCTTAAGTAAAACAAAAGCTATCCAACACACAAAACTCATACTTTCCTTTGAGTTCCTAAGAGTTGGGACCCCTGTTGCCCATACTTAGGAAACCCTAGACATGAGCCTTACTTAAGATTTGCCTAAAGTAAAACTCCAATATGGAGTCATGACTGCAAAGAGATATAGCTATCTCTTTGGGTCAGATTCCCACAGCCTTTGGGGACAGGGTTATGGGTGAGTATACATGTTTTTCTCTCCTCTCAAACTGTAAGCTTCTTGAGAGCAGGAGTCATAGTTATCTTTGTATTCCCAGCACCAGTTCTTCACACGTGTTGGGCATTTAAGAAGCCTTGTCAAATTGATTTGAATTGGAACAAACATAGCTTCTATAATCAAATCCCAAATTATGTAAGTTGTGCCTCAGCCTCAGATTAGTGAACTGGAGGCAAGATTCCCACTCTAGTCCTTGCACTCACCTAGACTATTTGCAAAAGCCAATGGCAAAGAGACTCATTAAAACACAATGACAAACCAACAAGGGCTTACACAGGCTTCCCTTTTATTCAATAAATCTGCCCAAGAAAGAGCGTGGGAGGATAGGACACTGGGAGTGAGAGTCTGTGGAAGGCTGGTTGAAGGGCACATCCTCAACTCAGTTAAGAAGTCAGGCAGAAGTGGTCAGTTGCAATTGCCCCTTTAAGAATGAAGGAAAGGTTTGCTTTTTTTTTTACTCTCTATATAGCCCCCTCCATGGACCCACTTATTAACAGGCAATTCCAAATGATTTTCTTGTAAATTATTTAAATTGTTTCTTCATCCTCCTCTTTTGCTTCCTGTAAAATTTCATGATTGATCATTTTTTTTAAATCCAACTTGTCAAGAGGACAGGAGAGGCTTCATTAGAAGGGTTGTACTTGAGCTGAGTCCTGAAGGAAAACAGGGTTTCTGAGAGACACATCAGAGCAGAGGGGGCTTCCCAGGTACTGAGGACAGCCAGGACAAAGGAAGAGAGATGAGAGCTAGAGCAATACATGTGAGAAACAGCAAAGCCTACTGGGTTTAAGCATAAAGTGCATAGGAGAAAACTATATGAAATAATAATGCCTCACTGAGTACCCTCTGGATGATTAGCAAATTAGGCTCTTTGGACAGTGTGATGTTGGTGCTACATCTATCCAGCCCCAGCCAACTGACCACTCCATTTTCCATCCTTACTACCCAGCACAAGCTGAGACTCCTGCCTCTGTACTCTCTCAACTAGACTTCCCACTCCCACTCTGATTTGTGAGAGCTCCCTATATCTTGCTGGACTAATTTACCCAATTAAACCATCTTTTTGCCATGTCATTGTACAACACTATATCCCCCCTTCTGCCCAGCCTTCTATTTTTGGCTCTGGGAACAGTGAGGGGATCAATACTACCATTGCTTCTGGAAAGGGCATATTATTAAATTGCCCTATGTTTCTTCTCACCCTGCCTATGACTCTATCTTTTCCTGGTCACTATTCCTTTATTTGTGTTACCTCCCCCTTTTAACATATAAGCTCTTTGAGAGTAGAGAGTAGTTTCTTTTTTGTATTTGCAACCCACTATACTCAGCACAGTACATAGTAATTGCTTAATAATTGCTTATTTTTTCACCCACTCCTATCTATATATCTATATATATATATCTATATGACATTACCAGAAAACTACTATACTTAAAAAAATGTTTCTTGGGATCTTTAAAAAGCATTGCATGATCTCCCAAATGTCATTCAAACCACTCTCTCTTATTCTATTCTGGGCCTGGAATCTATATAAAAATATATGTATTGATAGACCACCTCTATGGAATGTCCATCCAGCTTCATACCATAGTCTGAACAATAGCCATTCTTCATTCACTTGGTTTTTCTTGTGTGGATAGTTAGACCAAACTCAATTTTGAGTAATTGTGTATCTCAGTCTAGTATTCTCTGAAATGTTATAGGGCTGGGTGCAGTTAACAAAGTGCCATCCACAAAGAAGAGAATCTGAAGGATGCTCACTATATATAGGTTCATTCTACCTCCATTTGCTCTCTTCTGCAAACATTACTTTGTTTTATGCCTGTCTTGATATTAAGAATCAAAAAGTCAAGGAAATCTTTCTAGGTCAATTACTAGCTATACGCAAAGGGAAAGAAACTAACTGTAGCTCTCTAAGACGTCTCCCTCTCTTTTCTCCTTTGGCACTAGCCACTCGTTCAACTTATCAACATTTTTATCATGATCAGGAAGACAGAGAACTTCTTGATCTACGGGACAGAAAGGAAGCAGCCAGTGCCAATAGCTTTATCAAACACATTAATTCCTCTCCCACTCTGAGGTTACCTATAAAACAAGGGAGAAGCCAAATTCCTTGGCTGGCATTACTATAGATTAAAGGTGCATAGATTTAGAGCTAGAAGAGACCTTAGAAGTAATCTAGTCCAACTCCATCATTTTACACTGAAGCTCAGAGAGGTTGAGTAATTTTCCCAAAATCACACAGGTAGTAGGGGGCAAAGCTAAAATTTAAACTCGGGTCCTGTGAGTCCAAGTTCAGCAATCCTCCATTGCTTCCAAGTTGAATGGCTCACAGAAAAGAATAGTGAGAGAGCCAGATAAGGCTTCAAGATGGCAGAGGAGTACAATAATGAGGAGGCTAGTTACCTTGGTTTCTTTATCCCTAGAGAAAGTCTCATGCTCTGAGCTATGCTGTAGGCTATTTGAGGTCTTAGGTAGAGAGAACACAAAATGGCCAGGAAAATGATGCTGTGTCACAAGGCCAGTGGTAGTTACTTCCTTGACTACATGTTTTAGGTCTTTCCCTACTCCCTTGGGCATACCTATGTTAGAGGTGATGAGAACCTAACAATATGGAGCAAGAAGGTCATAAAAAGTTCTCAGTAGAGACAAGATATTTGTGGAAAAGGCATAGTAGGGGCCCAGCACAAGCACCTGGCAGCAGAGTGAGCATCTGTCCCCTTCCTCACTACCCACCTACTATGGGACCTTTCTCTAAGCTGCCATCTGTATCCTGAACTCTCCTCTGCTATTAACCAAGTCAGGTTAATACATAAGTCAGGTCAAAAGCCTGATGGCTTCAGGCACTTCCAAATTACATCATCCTGAAGGCCTATTTTGTCTCATTTCAACCATATCAGAAAGAAAATCTGACCTCTAAGGCATCAATTCTAGCTACTAGATGGGTCTCTCTTCACCATGACTTATAAAACCTTCCAACTCAGTTAAGAGCCTTTCTCTTTAATGGAAAATTTACCATCCTTACTTGGCAAACCAATTCCAGTTTCCACCTCTTGGGTCTTCCCCATTGCCCAGTAGGAAGGTAACTCTAGCCCTTCATCACATGTCAAACTCCACACCCCAGGCTCCACTGAACTCTCCAAGAGCACCAGTCTCCTGATAGATGCCAATTCAGCCATGGTCTTGGCAGCATCACAATGATCACCTCTGGCCTTCTAACCGGAAATGTTAATGAGTTAGTGAAGCAGGGGCCAAGGACTGAATTCATGAGCTAGGCATTTAAGAACTGGCAGACATCCTCAGCTTCCCACTCCCTAATGGTGTGAAAGTCTTTCTAGTATGTCAGCAGAAAAATCTCTGGTTTTTCAGGGACAAGGGATAAATACGCACAACGTATTCTGGGCACAGCAAAGATTAAGGTTCTCTCCAGTCCAGAAGAGCTGAAAGGTTCTAAATTCTCAGTCAGTTGTTCTGTGCCTCCAAACAAGAGTCCACACTTCAATATTCTAACAGCAAATGAACAAATGGATAGATGAAATTTTATTAAGTTCTTAATATGTGCAAAAGCATATAGTAGAACTCAGTATCACCTCCCCTAACTGCACACAAACATACATACACATAACATCTACCTGACCTACTCTACCTACTATTTAACCAATATAAGCCAAATCCCTTTAGAATAAGTACAACTAACAATGAAAATATCTAAGTCCCAATTAGTGGTCTGTTGATTGACTTTAACATTTAATTCAACTCAGCAAACACTTAATAAGCCTCTGCTATGTATGGGCGTCTTAGTAAAATACTCAATACAATAAAATTCCATTACAACAAAAAAGAGCCAACTGCAATGAGACTTAGCCCATAGTACATACTTTCCTGGGGGCCTAAAATATTTTAAACTTGGCACATCCATCGTACAATCTTGCCTAAAGTTGATCTTCCCTGAAGTCACTTAGACAAAAGAAGTTCACTTTTAAGTGCTGCAACATTAGGTTTGGGAACATAGCCATACACTAGCTTGATTCTAGGATAGCCCATACTCCACAAAAAAGGCTGCTCCAAGAAGACAAACTCTGGTGCCTGAATAAAGCCCTTGAAAAGTCCATTCTGTTTGCTCTCACTATGTTTACACCAGACCTTGAGTGTTACTGAGACTCCTTTCGGGGAATTTTGTTGCTTTGAAGTTTCTTTTAAGACAAATTGGCCAAACGCTAATTGCCCTAGAAGCGCATGAAGTACTATTTGGAGTCTTGGTTGAACTCCAAGCAGCAGATGCCATTCCCACCCAACCAGCCATTCTGATGGCTTTCAAACCGGCAGCATTATCTAGAATAGACTGAAGGAGAACAGAGCCCCACTGGCCAAAGAAGAAGGTCTAAAACATAAAGAATGGGGTGATGCTATTGTCAAGACATTGTGATTGTTTTTTGGTTTGGTTTGGTTTGTTTCTTCCAAGTGCAATCTATATTGATAAGAGGTGGGGTGAGAATTGAAAAAAAACTCACAGTTCTGGGAAATTATGAAACAATGATTCCCCTCTGCTGATAAGCTCATGACTAAAACCAATCCAAAGAAGGAACCAGTTAGGGGAATCAGACCACACAAATCAGCCAAGCTAAGAAACATATCACCAGGACTGTTAAGGGAGCTGATGGTATTTACTAAAGTGTCTGAAAGTGTTATTGTGACTTGAAACAACTTAAAGTCCAACAGGAGAAGAGAGAATGTGAGAGGAGGGCACAAATTAGCCAAGAGAATTGGGGTAGGGGGAGAGCTGAGAGGGTACAAATGCATAATGAGTAGTAACCCAAAAATGCAAAGATAATCATGCTAATTGCCACATCTAATGTGTCCTCAATAAGTGTGCCATTGCTTTGATAATGGGAAAGTCTGCCATTCCCCAGAACATAACAAAACTGTGAGCAGAAAACTATGCTGAGCATTGTTTAAAAAAATAGAAATGGTGTCAGAACAATTTTGTGGTCTTCATCCTAACTTCAGAGAGAGGAAGAGGAAGAAGAAGAAGAAGAAGAAGGAGAAGGAGAAGAAGAAGAAGAAGAAGAAGAAGAAGAAGAAGAAGAAGAAGAAGAAGAAGAAGAAGAAGAAGAAGAAGAAGAAGAAGGGCTAAAGAGAACATAGTCAGTGTTCTATATTTGGACTTAAGGAAAACACATATACAGCATCTCATAAAATTTTACTTACCAAATTAGTCTAAATTGGCTTGGATTAAAACATGTCACCATGAAATAAAAACGAGCTGGAAGATTATAGACAGATGGTAAAAAGAAACAAAGACACGTTCAGATGTGAAAAGGCACCTTGTCAAAGGCTATAGGGTCACTGCAAGGACTTCTGGTAACTAATGTCTTAATTGATAATCTGGAACAGGAGTTAACTGTGTGATACAGAAAATTGGCAAGAGGAACCTGAAGTGAGAGCAGTCAAGGATAGAGGAAGGAACTGTTCATCACTGGTGACCTGGATTGAAATGAACAATTTATGATTCCATTAACAAAGATAAAAACTAACCTATATAGGTTGACTCAGTTTGATCCTTTAATGAAACAATCATTTGTTCTGTTTGAAAGAACAAGGGCATATATAAGAGGCTGAGTATTGGGATCAGGAATCTCCTCTAAGTGAGGTCCTAGGACTCTCTCTGTAGGAATGGGTCAAATCTGGACTCCCATATCTAACCCTGCCTACAACACAACTATCTCAGAAGCAGAAGTACCTAGGAATCTAGCATAGCTATGAGACCAGTGGGGTAAATGAAAAACCAGAAATGAGAGGTGTATACATTGTGAGACAATAACCAAGGCTCCATGCTAGTAAGTTGTAGAGAGGAGGAACGTAGAGATTCGCGCTCTCTCGCTCTCTCTCTCTCTCACTCACACACGCACACACACGCACACACACAGAGAGAGGGGGAGAGAGAGAGAGAGAGAGAGAGAGAGAGAGAGAGAGAGAGAGAGAGAGAGAGAGAGAGAGAGAGAGAGAGAGAGAGAGAGAGAGAGAGAGAGAGAGAGAGATCCGTCAAGGACAGCCAAAGTGATGAATGTAAAGTGATGAGTGTTTGAGCTAAGGGGAGAGATGATAAAAGCTGAAGCCGTGGCATGGTTGCCTAAGAGATGTTAGAGGAGGTGGGGCTCAGTACAGAAGAGAGTTCCAACAAAGAAAAAAAATGCTTGGTAGCAATCTGGAGGTAACAGCAAGAGGCTAATGACCAAAAAGAATTGCTTAGCCAGGTGTTAAGTGGAAAATAAATGTTTCATGTGAATCAGCCAGACCATGATGCCAGCTGAGGGTCATGTGGTTTCAAGATCTTTGGTCTGTGTCATGAAAGGTTAAGCAATCAAGCCAAAGTAAAACCTTGGTCAGGCAGACTGGATCAGCCACTTTGGAGCCAGGTAATAGGGCAAAGGTAATGAAGCATATGCTGTGGTCTAAAAAACTTGAAGTAGCATTTAGGAAGTCTACAGGGCAGCATCAAGGATTGGGGTCAAATTATTGATGTAGCAATATTTCTCTGGAATCTTGGTTTATAGCAGTCAGGATCTGAGGTGTCATTTCAAACCCAACAAGCTTAGGAAAGATACCAACTGTGGGAAAGATTATTGTTGGAGGGCCTATGGGAAAGTTGCCATGCTAACTCACTGCTGGTGCAGTTGTTGCTAAATTTTCTGTATACTTTTTCCCAAAGATTCTACTACTATTCCCCAAGATGGTTATTGTCAGCAAAAGAAAAAAAAGACATCTATGCCCTAAAACGTTCATAGCAACATTATTTGTGATTACAAACTGGAAACAAAATATGTGCTCAATGATGGGAGAATGACTAAACAAATTATATGTGAAGTTAATAAGATGCTATTATACCAAAAGGAATGATTAAAATGAAGAATCCAAAAAGAAGCAGAGAGGGTGAGAGGGATGTTTATTAAGTGATCCATTGGGAAGAAAGCAGAGGCAAAAGACCAGGATACATAATTACTACAACAATGAAAACAAAGTCAACACAGAGGCAACAAAACTCTGGATGAATGTAATGGTCATTCGCTATCATGCTATCATAGATTGTTTCAATTAACAAGTATTTGTATTTATTTCTCTCCCACTTCCTTCCCTCCCCCTCCACTGAAAGAGGAGAAAAAAGGAAAACAAAACCCTTATAATAAATATGCATAGTAAAACAAAATAAACCACCACATTGGTCATGTCCAAAACATTTATCAGAGTTGATGGGCACATCCCTGCTCTCTGTTAACGATAAATAAACTGTTTTCACGGAACATACTTCGTAGTGGTGTGGCTTGAAAATATCTCTTATGTCAAAACAAAGTGTATCAATAAATCTTAAAACTATTTTTAAGTAGCCAGAAGAGGTTCACCTACAATAATCACTCCAATAGCTTCCTGAGGGTTTCTCCTTTTAATCGCAAAAAGCTCATACTTATTTGTTCTTCCCTGAGCTGCCCTACCTGGCCAGATCGTCTGGTTTTAAGGAGCTCTCAATGGTCTCTGATCTGAATCCTTCCCATTAATATCATATTGCAGAGAAACCTTCTCCAGCCGCTAGTGAAGCCCAGGTGAAAAAGTATATGGCCTTCAAAATCAGGACCCTGGGCCCCAACCTCCCTCACAGCTAAGGCCAACCTCTCAGGGTAAGATTAGAGCCCTTGACATGAAAAAATGAAAAAAAAGGAATGGTCAATTGATCTCACATGAGGAAAAACATATCCCAAAAGGTAAACACAGTAAAAATCTAAAATAAAGAACCTCATTATCACACAATTTGATGATGCTCTTTCTACTCATGTCCCCTATGTATAGAAAGTGAGATAGAGTCCCTTTCTCTGAGACCATTATTATAAAGGGTTCAGGTGTTCTCAAGTACAATTGAAAGCTATCCTCACCTCTAGCCCTGAATGTGGTGAGAAGTTCAATTTGTAGATGGGCAGGACCTCTTGTCCACTTGGCACTTCCACTCCACCTGACCGTTAATGAAAGCCAATCAATGACTTACCAAGAGGAAAAATACAGGGACAAACCAATTAAAACTAACCCAAATTTCCCTTTTTTTTCTAATGTATAGCAGTTCTAGAGCAGGAAACTTTCTGATAAAATCCTGGAATCCATCCCCTGGAGGAATCTGAGCGTGTAATATGAGCCTAAAGAAATCACCCTGAGATAAGATGTTAAGCACTTTAGCACAGACATTCAGGAAAATGAATGGACCAGAGAAGAATCTCATACATGGGGAGAGATTCAGGGACTTTTTTATTTGTGGGTATGTATGTATGTATGTATCTATCTACCTATCTATCTGTCTGTCTGTCTATCTACCCATTAATCTATCCACATATATATGTATATGTATGTATGTGTCTAAATGTATGTCTACACACTCACAATACCATTTTTTGGACTTGTTATTTCACTGCTCTATGGACCTCCCAATGAGAAAACTTCTTCTACCTGTTCAATTTATCACCTGTACTGCAACTTATATCCCTAGGGAAAGTTTTATTAACTTTTTTTGTACCATAGATCACTTGGTAATCTAATGAAATCTCTAGACCCTTTCTCAGAATAATATTTCTAAATGCACAAAATAAAATACATGGGATAGCAAAGAAAACCAATTATACTAAAAGATGGTTATCAATTTTTTTTAATTCCTGGACAGTAAATTAAGAACTTCTGTGACTTAGAGGGTTCTCTGAGGCATTGAGTGACAACCAAAGTCAGAAGCCAAATTCGAACCCAGGGCTTCTGTCTCAGAGGCCAGCTATACCACACTGCCTCTCATTAAATGTAACACAAAATTCAAGCCTAGGGAAGAACTGGCCTCCAAGTTCATGTCATCTCTGCGTGTATGTGTGTGTGTGTATAAAATATATGTGTGTATATGTATGTATACATATATGTATATATACACATTTGTATTGTAGAGTTATATAGGTATATGTGTGGTGTGTTTCTGTATCTGTATCATATATATATATGCATGTATACATACACATACATATATTTGTATATCAGAAGAACTATCTGTGCCTATGAGACCAAGGTGGATCCTCCCACAATAATCCTGAGACCCAACCTCAGAAATACACACACAAGCAACCTTATGATAATAAAGATGTGTGTTTATGAACCCACAAAGAGAAAAAACTAATGAGTTAGCCATCTCTATAAATGGCTGCTGAATGAGTTAAGGAGCTCTCCAGGAAAATGGGGAGGGGAGGAAAGGAAAAAAATGGAGATTCTATATTTTAAAGTTTCCAAACCTTTGGAAGAAAACAAGAGCATGGGGGGAGGAACCATATCAGCAGGAGCAACAAAACAGCCAAACCCACACTAGACAAAGCGCTTAGCAGACTCTGCTAAATGGTTTCCAATTAATTAACTGATTACATGATAGAACAGAAGGGGATTCAAGAGCACGCTGTTGACCTTTAAGAATAATTAATATCATCAGGGTAGCAAATGCGTCCAAGGAAAATAATTAGGAACATTTTAATATTACATTCAGAAATCACTAAATGGGTGGTAAGGAGATGAGTGGACCGTGTTTGTGCCATGACCCTATTTTCCCCATTTGTCTTAAGTCTCCCTGTTACCTTCACTCCATGTCTCAGTCTCCATTACTATGGGACTACTCTTCACCAACTTGTGACTAAGCAACTTCCTATGAGGGTGCCATGGCCAGTGTATCTGTCACTTCTGCACACTAGGGAAGGTTGCCATCCAGTCCCGGAGGCTTCCCATTCTCTAACCACCCAAGCAACAGCACCAGAAAGATAGTGGAAGAACCATATATCACCCAGTGGGAGAAGTATAGGCTGATAAATTTGCCAAATGGCCTTATATGACTTGTCTCACCTTTGAAGTCTACTAGAAAATGTAAATGAAACTAGGTTACTACATCTCTGCCCCCAAGCATAGGAGAATTACTGGAGCTCAATTCACCAGCCCTAGAAAAAATGCTGTCCTAGAGTAAAGTGATTGCTGACCCACAGTTGTTGACTATGGTACATCAAGACTGAAAAAGACAAATGTTCTCATTTTGAAAAATTGTAGGGTAGGTGGGTAAATTCTTCAAACTACAGATGGCTGGGCTTGACTTTTACTCCTGGAAAATTTCTAGACTATATCATTAAAGGAAGAGTTTGTGAGCATTTCTAAATGGAAGCAGTGATCACTAAGAGCCATGATGGTTTCATCAAGAACAGGTCATGCCAGAGTAACTTAATTTCCCTTTTTGACAGGGCAACTGGACTAGTAGATCAAGACAATGCAGTAAATACACTTCACTTTCCTTTAAGCAAAGCAGTTGACAAAACAAAAGTCTTGCATGCTATCTTTGTGAACAAGATGGAGAAATGTTGTCTAGATGACAGAACTAGATGAATTCGAGACCAGTTAGTTGAATGATTAAACCTGAAGAGTAGTCATTAAAGGGTCAATGAAAACTTGAAGGGAGTTCTCTCATGAGAGTAACCCAGGATTCTATGCTCAGTCTTGTACCATGCAAAACTTTTGTCTATAAATGTCTATACATACGTCTATATGAAATATGCGTTTTTACATTTAGGTGGTGTTTTAAGGCTTAAAAGCACTCTACATACATAATTATATTTGACCTATACAACAAACTTCTGAAGTAAATGTTATAGACGTTATTATACCCATCTTATAGATGAGGAAACAGGCTTATAGTGGTTAAATGACTTGCCTATCATGACACAATTAATGAGTGTCAGGGCGGGGATGCAAAGCTATGCCACTCTGTACTCCAATTACAGGGCTATTTCCTCCAGTCCATGAAGGCAGAGAATTCAATTCAATTCGACAAACACTCATCGAGTGCTTGTGGTATGCAAGGCACTGAGCTAAGCCTTGGGGACAAAAAGACAAGAATTAAGGAGTCCCTTCCTACAAGGAACTTTCATTCTGTGGAGGGATATGGATCATGTAGAAGGATAAATAATTACTAATTAAAACGAAGTAAGTGAGCACTGCACACTTGGAGAATGAAAAACAGTTTCACGTAAGAAATAGCACCTGAGCTATGCTTTGAAGGAAGCTAAGAATTAGATGAAATGGAGCCGATGAGCGAGTGCACTCCAGACATCGAGAGTGCATGTGTAAAAGAGTGGAGATGAGAGCAGCAGGGCTATGTAAAAAAATAGCTAACGGACCTTTAGACTGGAAAGAAAAGTGCATGAAAGGAAGTAATATACAATAAAAATGGAAAAGTAGGTCAAGGTAAGCTGTGAAATACTCAGATTACATGAAACTGGGAAGGATAGCTTACATACAAAATCCAACAACAAAAAGTCAATATGTTAACATTATGGGCTAAACTCAATTTTTAAAAATCCATAGGAATAAATTTAAAATTCTCTCTTTAGTTTTAAAAAAAGCCTTTGTAACCATGGGAGAGTGGAGGGCGATATGGCTAGACACAAGTTCTATGAAAAATATGTGGGGGTTTAGTGGACTGCAAGCCCAAATGAGTCAACAGCATGATAAGGAAAATCGAAAATATAATGCTAGCCTAGCCTGCATTCAGAGAGGAATGAGGGAGAGAAAATTTCTATTGTACTCTGCTCTAGTCACACCGCATCAGACATATTATCCATTTAGGTCTGGGTGAAAAATTAGAGAAATGTCACAGACAATCTAAAGTCTATCCAGAAGAGGGCAATCAGGAAGTTGAGAAGACTTGAAATCATGACATTGGAGGACTGATTGAAGAAACTGGGAAAGTTTTCCCTGGAGAAGAGAAGACTTAGGTTAAGATATAACATTTGTCTTCAAGCATTTGAAGGACCATACTGTAGAACAGAGATTAGACTTGCCAGCTTCACCTTGAAGAGCAGAATAAGAAGCAATGGATAGAGGTTACGAAAAGGCATATTTTGATCAATACAAGGAAAAACTTCCTCAAAATTAGAGCTGTCCAAAAGTGGAATTGGACTGCCTCAGGAGGGAATGGGTGCCTCCTCTTCAAGCAGACTCTTCATGAATATTTGAAGGATGACATAATAGGGATTCTTGAATAGGTATGAGTTAGACTAAATGGTCTCTGTGGTCCCTTCCATTCTGATTCTACAATCTGGATAGCAGAAATCAACCTGAAGGCCCTTTTACCTCTTGGGGAATCAGAAAAAAAGAGATCATAAAATGTCCTGAACCATAAGCTTAAATGCTAATCAAACTGTCCATGTATTGCAGAGATACTTATCAATTAGAAATCAGTTCATTCTATAAAAAGACAAAGAGCAACTTAATTCTTTTGTCTCTTTAGGATCCAAACTCTAAATTTACAGCATAATCCCAACCCTCTATTGGCTATCACTATGATAGCCATTAGAAGAACCATTAATAACTGAAGACAAAATTCCAAGTTCAAAATCTGCCACCACATCTAATCATTAAACTGCCCCATGCTTCAGTTTCCATCACTACAAAATGGCTTGTTATATTCCTCAGAAATGGTGAGATAAAATGGTGTGTGAAATAAATAAAGGCAATTCAAAGCTCCCAAGACAGAAGGTCAAGACAAATCATAAATACTGTTATACCTTCAGTGCCTGGCCTTTCAGAGACAGCAGGAACAGTGAGTGACATTAACTCAGGTCCAAAAATGCCTCAATTGCTCTTGTTTCCTTAGCATCTCATGCCCTCCACTCCATAAAATTCTCATCCCAATTACTTTGAAATCTAAATCTAAAAGGCAACATTTTCAAAATAAATGTGGATTTAGTCCCAGTAAAATTCTCAGTGCAATTTTTTCTCTTTCCCATTCTGTGATATGTCTGTCCTCTCTGTTAGCTCCTTCGGCTAAGAAAGAATAACACTTGAGACATCTTCTCAGCCCCTGCTTCTGGAAATGGATGCCTCACCAACCCCCACTCCCACCCCCATCTC
The DNA here is from genome assembly GCA_028646595.1 of Phalanger gymnotis. NCBI lineage: Eukaryota > Metazoa > Chordata > Mammalia > Diprotodontia > Phalangeridae > Phalanger > Phalanger gymnotis. Next base: position 95,599,261 of record CM053624.1, on the reverse strand, counting down.
TGTCTCATTTCAAGTGTCAACTGAAAACATCTCTTTTCTCCTTTTAATTATGCCTCTTCTTTTCTCTCTCTGTTATTGGCCTCATGACTCAGGACTTCAATTTATTCACCAAATAATGTCATTACACCACTGTTTTCTGTAATTTATATCATGTACTATCTGCTGTCCTCTATTACCCAACTCTGCAAAGCATCTGAAAAATACATTGTCCATGAAAAGTGCCCTATACCTCATTCCCATCCCCAGCTACTCTAATCCTGCTGATATTTGGCAGATCTAGTTCATGCAGATTCTGTTCAAGAAGCATACAAGATAAGAACTCTGAATTCAAAATAAACCACACATACCTACATTCCTGAGGGAAAAAAAGTGTTTTCTCTTTTCTTCCTAAGTATTTGAGGATATACAAATGGAGAGAGGTGATGCAATGTAGTGGACACAATGTTGATCTCAGGAGATCATGAACACATGGGTTCAAAACTCACCTCTGACAACTAGCTGTGTGACTCTGGAAAACTCACTTAATGTCTGTGTGCTTTATCAACTACCTTAGAATCACAGAATTGAAGAATTGGAAAGGATTCTGACAACTATCTGATCTAATCAGCATTTTTTTAGTTGTATACTCCTCTTCATGAACCCCTTTGGGGTTTTCTTGGCAAAGATACTGGAGTGGTTTGCCATTTCCTTCACCAGGTCATTTTAGAAGATGAGGAAACTGAGTCAAATGAGGTTAAGTGACTTGCCCAGCATCACATAGCTAATTAAATGTCTGAGGCTGGATTTGAACTCAAGAAGATGAGTCTTCCTGACTCCAGAGCTGGCAATCTATGCAGCACCACACCTAGCTGCCCTGCCATCTGGTCTCACAGGTTATTGTTTGTCTTTCATTCTTGAAGAAGACCATGACATCAGGAAGGTGATACCATAACTTGCAAGTGAATCAAATTTAAGTGAGGGAGGGCTGTGAAAAGTCACCAGCCTCATTCTCTCTTCCAGAGCCATTTGGGTCCAGAGGCAACATATAGATCAGGACAACTGGAGATGGCCTCCACCATCTGGTCTAATGCATACCCAAAAGGAGTCCCCTTACTACAACATACCTGACACATGGTTATCCAACTTCTTCTTGAAGACCTTTCAAAGGGGAGAGGGGACATGACCCATGTTCTCTTGAAGGATCCCATTCTACTTTTGGCCAGCTCTAATTCTCAGGGAGTTTTTCCTGACATCAAGCCTCAATTCACCTTTTTTGCAATTCACAACAATCTCTCCTGGATCAGCTCTCTGGGGCCAAACACAATAAGTCTAACCTTAACATGATAGCTATCATATCTCCCATGAGACTTCCTATATAGGCTAAACATCCCCAATTCCTTCAAGTGACCCTCATATGACATAAACTCAAGGCCTTTCAATATCCTAGCTACTCATCTCCGTATATCCTCCAGAATATCAACGTCCTTCTTAAACTATGATACCCAAAATGTCATATGTGGTCTGACTCCAACAGAATGCAGAGGAAATATTACCCCTGATTCCAAGAAGCTATTCTTCTCAATATAATCCAAGATCATATTACTGACTATACTGAGCTTGCAGTTTACTAAAACATTCAGACCTTTTTCAGACAAACTATTGTCTAGCCATACTTATCCAAACTGTAATGGTGAAGTGGATTTTATGAATGCAAGTTTAAAGCTTTGTATTTATCCTTGTTGGATAGATCTTGTTTATTATATTAATTGATTATTAATTTACATTATTTATCTTATTAAATTCAGCACAATTCTGTTACCTATCAAAATCTTTCTTGGATGCTGACTCTGCCCTCTGATCTATTATCCATCTGTCTTAGCTTTATGTTATTTCCAAATCTGAGGACCTGACCATCACTATGCCTTTATCCAAATATTGATTCAAATGTTAGCAGCACAGGGTCAAGCACAGATCCCTGGGCACACCACTGCGGACCTTCTGCCGCACTGAAATTGAACCATTAGCAATTATTTCGTGTGTGGCAATTCCATTAGCAATTATTTCAAGTGTGGCCATTCAACCAGTTCTGAATCCTTCTAATTGTATTATCATTCAATGAATCTTCATTTCTGTAAGAATAGTATGAAAACCTTGATCAAATTCTTCACTATAGTTTAGATAAACTATACCTACATCATGCCCTGACTTTTACAGGGTTTTTTCTCATTCAATCATGTCCAACTTTTCATGACCCCATTTGGGGTTTTCTTGGAAAAGATACTAGAGTGGTTTGCCATTTCCTTCTCTAGCTCATTTTACAGATGAGGAAACTGAGACAAATGGGGTTATATAACTTGTCCAGGGTCACACAGCTATTAAGTGTCTGAGACCAGCACTCATGAAGATGAGTCTTCCTGACTCCAAGTCTGGCACTCTATCTACTATAACACCTAGCTGCCCTTTTACAATTGAGTATCCCTGTGAAAAGGAAATGAGGTTTATCTGGCAAAACTTATTCTTGGTGACGTTGTAGCAGCTCTCTGTAATCACTATCTCCCTTTCTAGATTCACTAACCACATCTTTAATGGTACAGTCTAGAATTTTCCCAGGAATTTGAAATCAAAATCACTTGTTTATAGCTTGTCAACTTCTATTTTTTGAAACCCTAGACAATGTTTTACCTTCTCCAGTCCTGTTGTGCCTCTCTCATTTTCCAGTCTTTAAAATGCTACTGACAGAGGCCTAATAACAAACTTGTCCATGATTTCAATGCTGAAGATCACTTGATCCCTCTGTGCCTCAATTTCTTCATTTATAGGATGAGAGAGTTGGACTCAGTGACCACTAATGTGTCTTCCAGCTTTAAATCTATGATCCTATAATTATAAATAAAATCTAATTGCCTTTCCTCAATCTGCACCCTTCTTGGCCTCTCTGAAACCTTCGACATTATAAATCACCCTCTTCTCTTTCATATTCTCTTTTCTCTTCTTAGTTTCTTTTGCTGGATATTCATTGAGGTCATATCAATTAAACATAAGGGCTCCCAAGGCCCTGTACTGGGCCTTCTCTTCTCCTTCTATGCTATTTGATCATCAAGCTTGTTTGTCATCAGCTTTCATTATTTCAACTATCATCTCTTTGCAAATGATTTTCAGATTTATTTGTCCAGTCCTAAACTCTTTCCTAATATCCAGGCTCACATCTTAAATTAGATGTCTCATAGACATCTTAAACTCAATATATCCAAAATTGAATTTGTTCTTTCTCCACAAACCCTCTCCTCTTACTAATTTCCCTATTACTATGGAGTATTGCCATCCTCCCAATCACCCAGGCTTGCTACCTCAGTATCATCCTTGACTTTTCACTCTCAACCCCATATTCAGCCAGCTGCCAAAGCCTATTGTTTCTACCTTTGTAATATCTCTCATATATTCCAGCTTTCCTCTAATACTTCCATCACTCTCATGCAGGCCCTCATCATCTCACAACTGAACTTTTGCAATAGCCTTCTGTTTGGTTTCCCTGTTTTAAGTGTCTCCTTACTCCAATCTAGCCTTAGCTCAGCTGTCAAATCGATCTTCCTAAAGTGCAGGTCTGGAGTTGAGAGTGAGAATTCAAGGATGACACATTGGTCACAGCCCTAGGTGACTGGGAGAATAGTGATACCCTCCTTAGTGCTCTTCAATTAAGTGACTTTGGCGTCTTTTCTGTTCATACTCTATTTCCCAACATTGAGTAAAGATGGAGTTCATCTGGGCCAAGTGATCTGAATTCATCAAAGGACATGTAGGTGCTCTCTTACTATATGCTTATTTATTTTGAAAATCAATTCCCCATTGACCCTTTTGGTTCTCTCATGTTCACTGCATTTTTCCAAGACAGGAAAAACAGAAGCAAAATAAGTTAAGCAGTTTCTTCCTTCTCTCGATTGTTATTTATCATCACCCCTTCCTCCCCAAGCAGAAGTCCCATCTATCCCTTCTTTGATCATCTATTTTCTCCCAATATAGCTTAGCAAGGAAAATGTTGTGGTTCTTAGTTTTCTTTACACCTTCAGCTCTTTCTGAACTAAAGTATTGTAACATTTTTATAAGAATAAGACATGCTCTGATATCCATCTTTCGTTACCTGCACTTCCTTCTATCTTATGCACATTTTAAAAAAATCTAACTCGTTCAGGGATTTCCTTTAGTGTCCATATCGGTCTCTTTTGACAACATGCTTTTTCTCTCATTAGAATTGTTTCCCTTTGTGTCCTCAGAATTTAATTCTTGGGCAACTCCCATTTCTCCTGGGTTGCCTTCTCCTGTAGTATTTTATTCCATAGAATTCTACGTATCTTTCCTCTGAATCCTTGGAAATATACTTGTGAAAAGCTATGCATGGATTTCTATTCTTTTGATGCCACAAAGTCAAAGAGAGAATGGTCATGCCCTTCCAAAATTACCATCGTTTCCTATCCATCAACGAGTTCCTTTCTATTAGTGAGAATGAGATCCAGAATTGTATTTCCCCTTGTTGGTCCTTCCACTACTTAAAGGATGGAATTATCATTAAGATAAGTGGAGAAATTATTAGATGTTCTGCTTTCGGCAGAGAGAGAGGGAGAGAGGGACAGAGACATATCTAGCTAGTCTAAATAATTGAAGTCCCCTGTCATTACCATATCAGAACTCTATTCCACTTTTGTGTTTGGTTTTTCAAACTCTTCATCTATTTCTTCTTACTGCACAGGTGGTTTGTAGTATACTTCAATGACAAAATCACTTCTGCTTCTCCCTTCTTTGAACTTCATCCAAATGCTCTTCCATCTCACTTTTCCCCTTTGGTTTCCATCTATCTTTCTTAACATATGGTACTATATACAGTACTTCTTAATACTAATATACAGTACTTAATACTAATATATAACACTTAATACTAATATACAGCACTAAATACTAATATAGAGTACTTCTTAATATACGGTACTATCCCATTTCCACCCCTTTTATCTATCTTATTTTTTAATAAAGTATACCCATCTAGAACCATATTTCAAGCATGGATTTCACCTTGCCAAGTCTCAGTGATACCAATAAGATCAAATTTTCATCCTTGACCTTTAGTTACTGCTTGTTGCCTAAATGTTGGTCAGTTGTATACATGTAGACAAGAGACCAGGGGTTTTCTTTGCCTCCTGTGAATTTATTCTTCACTCATTGTAGCTATGGGATATGAAATATGAGTTTGGGAAACACACATAGGCAGTCTTCTCTTTCATCTTCCTAATCTACTAAGCCATTGATAAATTATAATTTGTGTTTGTGGAGATATTTCCCACAGGCGGAGCTCCCTGTGCTGACAAAGTCACAGAACCTTTGTATATTCTCACACATCTGAGAATGAAATCCAAGGTCTGTCAAAAACCAAAACATAGAGATGTCATTGGAAGTGGTTTATTTATAGATACATATTTCTTGGAGGTTGAGACAAAAGGGAAATCAAAGCTAGGACAGACTGAAAGACCTTAGGGAGTTGATTCTATTAATTTGTTTGGAAAGATAATTTGTATGTCTTATAAAGGGAACTACAACGGAGAAGAACAATTAGAAAATTGCGCTTGTTTATACTTTTATTCCCAAATGTGTTTCAAAGAAAGAACTTGTGCTTAGAGTATAATCATTAGTAAGTGAAAGCATGTGACAGTTTAGTCAAGCTAAGGAATGATTTTATGTGCTAACTCTTCTCATCAAAGATACTAACATTGGGGATAGATATGCAAATAGAATCACAGTTAATGGATTTGCTAATGCTACAAACACTAGCCTGACTTTGGATCTTTAGCCAAAATATACACACGAGTGAAGAAAAAACTGATTTTTTGTTATAGCAGGTATTATACATATATGAGACAAGTAAGTGTGTTTATGTCTGTGTGTATCCAGACCAGAAGTTCTATGTTGTTCTATAGGTAAAGACTGTTTTGGTTTTTCAGGAAAATAGCATTTTAGGAACGACCACCTTTGAAAGGGTGGTCGTTCCTAAAATTCCCTGCCCCATCAAAATCCAATATCTTAGGCAGTGTTAGTCCCATAAACCACACAATCACACCTTCAACCTACTTCCCTTTGTATCATATCCAAAGCTGTGCTCATTCCTTAGGCTATGGACAGAAAGCAGAATAGGTTTAATGAGAGGATATACATAGCAGCATTGGACTAGCAGACATAGAGTTCTACCCTAGGGAAGATCTCGTCACCCCATACCATAACAGGGAGCTAAATTCACTTTGGACGCACAAGGACGGGGGAGGGAAAAGACTGCCTATGTATATCCCCCAAGCTAGATACCATGGAATCTGTGGGTGGGAGCCAGAGGTCATACATAAATCACAACCCTCCTCCTTCTTCAGTTGGGGATGGGAGGGCTAAGGGGGGGAGCATCTATTCTTCCCAATGTTTCCCTTACTTAAATTTGGCTCCTGCTGAGTGGGCTGGCAAATGGATAGTACACCACCTGTTTGCCAGATGTGCACAGTTACACATGTATGACAGTAGTGCTTGCTTACAGAACACAGGTCGGTGCCAGCAGCTGCAGAGATACTGAAGACAGAGAGAGGAAAGGAAGAGATCAGAGCCTGTCAGGGGACCTGTTCCCCTCTTACTGCCCAAGGGGAAGTGAAAGGTCTTCTAAGCCCTGGCCATGGTGCTGAATGCCCAGGGGAGGCCAGGAAGAAGTGAGCAGCCATAAAATCCTTATTTTAAGTTGTTGAAAGTGACTCTCTTGCTACAAACAAAGCTTTTCAATGTTTTATCTGGGGCTGTTGTACATCTGACACAATCTCCAAATGGAAAGAAAAATATTTAGGTGGATTCAGAGGCCCAAGTTCAAATCCCTACTTTGCTACTTAATATCATTGTGAACTTTGACCAATCATTTAACCTCTCTACTTAAACCTCATTTTCTACATCTGTAAAATGAGGCGATGGAACCATAAAATTTCTAAGCTTCTTTTCTACTCTAAATCCATGATGCTATCATCAGGAATTCTGAAAGCACCAAAATAAAGAACTCTAGGCAAAGTAAGAGTGGCTCAAAAACATACTCTAGCAAAAATTTGGTGGAGGGTTCCCTATATCCCCTAGAAATCTTTCCTTCTATTCACATATGGAAGGGTGGCCAAAGGGGAAAAACTTTTAGCAATATTTAAAGGGAAACTAAGTATCCCAGTTCAGGCTAGAGTTTCTAGAATCTAAACCAGAAGGTCCTTTCTCAACTCCGCTGGACACCATAGCAATTCAGTATTCAAGATCATTCCTCAAGGCCATTGTCTCCTTGTGAAGCTGATGGCCTATCCAGTTCCATTCTCCATTGGGGATAAAGGGCAATGCCACAAGGCTGAGAGCCTACATAGAGCAGAAAAGTCAAATGGGACTAAAATGGAGCATTTATGACAAGCCAACATTCATCACTTCTGCAAAACCCACAGCAGAGCCCCAGAATGAATCCTCTCAGTTACAAGGACTCTATGTAGAGTATGTACACATTATTAACACCAGCAATAATGAGGTCTTTGCAAGGGAACTCCTTTGGAACACCAATGTCAGATTACAAGCCTAACACCCATGTTTTAGGATAGACTAAAGTCTGACTATACTGTACATCACAGTCAGACTTCAACTTGCACAGTTAATGTTTTGGGAGACAGTTTTTGACCAATGGTAAATCTGATTAGAAAACAGAGCTGAAATGGAAACTATGTAAAGACAAGTTCATTGTCAAGGAATTTATCACATCTAGTTACGCTTTTATTTTAAAAACTCAAGATTCCTTACAGATAACATCTCATCCTTCCTCATGACAGGCCTAACAAAGGCCTATAGTCTTCTGCAAACCATGGGTGATTAATAAACATGTTACTGATTGATTGATATTGTCCTCTTGATTATCTAGTAACCCAAAAAAGAACAAAAGTCTAGTCCTTGCCCCCTGAATAGTCTAGACCAATGGAAATGGGGATTCCCTGTTTCTGCTGGCCAATTTTAAGCCAGAAATTAGTTCATGCAGACACAAATCTACTTAGCATCTCAACAGCTGTAGACATAATCTAAGATCCTAACTTCCTATTCCTATTCCTAAGACCCTAAAACTCTTTATTGGGAACAGAGATGTGTCCATTCAGTTCCCACATAGCATCACTATGGTGTGGCATTTAAAAAGTTCAAGAGACATAATTTCTGGGTAATTTAATCATTTTATTAATAATGCCAGCATGTTTATTAATAAAAGAATGGTTATTTGGCCATCTCTTTCTTAGACAAAAGACTCCTCATGGTGGTGGGCTCACATTTTATATGCTCTTTGGAAAAGTAGATGCTCCAGAGGGTGGCAGTCAACTCTAACTGGTTAACAATTAATGAGAAAATGAATATTACAATGAGAAGCTGGGCTATATTACAATGAGGGTCTTGGGTTACATTACTTGGATCACACAAATGTCAGTCAAAGAGACTTACCAATTTCCATATCGCCTGTCTAACAAAAGGGAGAATCAATACTTTCCCAGACCTGAGTAAACACAATGAACAAGAATGCACCCATTAGCCTAAACTTACAATTTATTTTACTATCTGATTAAATCTTGGCCTGGGTAAATCTTTTAGAAAGATTTCCTGCACTGGTTGATTTCTGGATGAGGAAGGTGAAAATAGGAAAAACTCTGGTTCTGACTGAATAATTAATTAATTACATTAATATGATTAATTAATGCAATTAATACAATATAAATAATTAATACAAGAGAAATAATCATTTCTCTCAATGATAATGAGATCAGATCAAGACAATTAAAAATATGAGATGAGAGTGAAGTTTGTCAGGAAAGCAACTGTACCTGGAAGTTTGGCTTAGTCCTATGGTATAGTAGAATTAAAGAGGACCTTAGAGTAAGAACCCTGACTATGGCACTTGCTAGCAGTGTGATTGGGGAAGTCTCGTAATACCTCTGAGACTTACATGATCACAGATTGAGATCTGGAAGGAACCTTAAGAATCATTTATTCCAAGCCCCTCAGTTTCCTCATCTAAAAATTAAAGTAGTAAGACTTGTACTATCCCTTAATGAGAATCAGGGGCAAGGATTGGAGGGCTTCGCTCATAGGACAAACACACAAGTCCTCATGAGACCCACCCTCACAGCCTTTCCTCTTTAGTAGGACCTGCCAGAACTTAGTTCCACTGGCATACCCTTGGAGCCCCAAGAGAATCACTACGTTATTATAAAACTTCAGAGGCGGAGTACTAACATTAATGATAACCATCATTGGTTGTGACGTATCAGAAGGATTTGGAGTTAGAATGCTCTAGTCTAGTCTTGATTCCTCATTTGTAAAAGATATATGGTACTATAAATTGTACCACAATTTGCATGACTGGGGAATTGGGGCAGTAGTGGAGGGGAGGAATGGGAACAAGCTTTTATTAAGTGCCTACTGTGGCCAGGCACTGTACTAAGTCCTTTATTTTCTCATTTGATCCTCACAAGATTCATATAAGGTAGGTGTTATGATTATCTCCATTTTATAGTTGAAGACACTGAGGAAGACAGGGGTTAAGTGTCTTGACAAAGGTCATAGAGCTAGTCAAGAGTCTGAGGTAGGATTCGAATTCAGGTTTTCTTGATTCCAAGTGTAGTTCTCAATCTACTCTACTATCTAGCTGCCAAGCATCATACATAAGAATAATAAAAGTATAACAGTTCACATTTAGCTCTTCATCATTAAAATATCTATTACATTCATTGGATCATCTACTCTTAATGACAGGTGAGACACGGCACCAGCTGTCACCATTTTACAGATGAGAAAACTGAACACCAGAAAACCTGAAGTGACCTGTCATAGGAGAATAGAATACTGGCCTAGAGAAGGCTGTAGGAGTCTTAGAGCAGTCACCTGTCTTCAGGCTCCTGGTTTTCCTTCTGGCTTCTTCTATTGCCTGCTCTATGTGGTTTGGTTTGGTTTGCTATTTTTTTTTCTTCATATCTCATCCTATTTAAACCTCGTTCCTGTTTTGAGTATATTTGGGCTTCTCTGTCTCTGTTTTCCATCACTTTTTCACTTCTTACCAACGACACATAATCTAACTCCTCTCCCTCCCCAGCCCCAATGACACAGGAAATGATGATCCTCAGCCCTTTGTACAGCAGGTGTATATGAAGCACGTGGCAGAGGGGCCTTGACACTCTCCTCTGCTAAAAATAAATCCCAGCGCATTCTTCTCAGTTTCCTCATTTTTGTCAGTGGCATCACCATAATCTAAGTTTTGTACTCTTAAAACGTTAGAGTTGCCCTATTCCTTCACTGCTCTCTATAATAAATAATACAACAAATTCTATTGATTTTTCCTCAATAATATCTGTCCAACATAATCTTTTTCTTTTCCTACTGCCACCATTCCAGTACAAGCCCTCCTCCATTCATGAGGATAGAGCAATACACTCCTACCTAGTTTCCCTGCCTCCTAATTGGTTCCAATCCCCATAATGAAATTTAAAAGGAGAATAATAATGTTATCGATAGTATTACTAGGCATATAACAAGGTCTCAAAATAAAGGGAAATATGGCCACATACATTCAAATAACCAGGGAATTTCTGTCCCAACAATAATTATAATATACCTGATAAATGGGGCCTGTGCTATTGTAATGAGTTAGGATCAAATTATGCAATGATACTAAAGAATTATCATGGAATGTTATTTTAAGTATAAGCCTAAGTATTACTAATAACTGAATGTTCCCATCTCTCATACATCTTATAAATAATTGCCAGATCCATCATTCCTCTGCTTATATTGCCTTTCATATCAAACATGGCATTCAAAACCCTCCATCAAATGAGCCCAACTCATCTATCCAAATTTATTTTCCACTTGCCTCCAACATGGAGATGTAGCATGACAGAGTACTGCACTGGAAAACCGGAAGACTTGGGTTTAAAGCTGACCTCTGACACTCACCAGAAATTCAAAAATGGGAAAGTACCTTCCATTCCTTAAGCTTTAGTTTCCTCCTTTATAAAATAGGGACAATAATACCTGAAGTACCTGCTTAACAAAATTATTGTGAGGCTCAAATGAAGTAACGTGTAAAAAGCTTTACAAACTTTAATGTGGAGATGAATTATTATCCTGTTAGGTGATTAAAAATGTTTTGGGATGAATGAATCTTATAGTTACACCAGTCTTTTGGCCACCTTCCCCATTATATCACTATATTCACATTGGCCATGAAGTCTTATATCGTTGTTCTCTTCTTCTCCTAAGTCTCTAAACTGCTACGAAGCACTGCCCCCTTCTTCTCTAGAATAATCAAGTCCTACACTTCCTTGAAGAAAAAATTTCAGATGCATTCTTCAAGAAGACTTTCCTATTGCCAGCCCACAAGAATATTTCTGTTATCTGAATTATTATAGTACTATGGGAATTGTGCTGTTATCACACGGTTTAGTTCCTAATTACATATTGCCTCACACATTCTATTTTCCTCTTGTTTTGTTATATATGTGTGTATCTTCCATTGCTGCCTACCCCCTCTACATACACACACACACACACACACACACACACACACACACACACACACATACACACACACCTAAATTTAAAACTTCATGATAGATATCATATCTTAGAATATGCAATTTGAAAGATGGAAAGGATTAACCAGTTCAATCCTCTTCTTTCTTACAATTAAGAAAAATGAGTCCAGAGAAGCCACTGACTTGCCCGAGGTCACGGAAGTGTCCAATGCTCTTCTGGCTATACTGTGCTGCTTTCGCTTGTTCTATATTTCCCCTGCTAGTCATGGAGAAGGAATTTGCTCTTGCTTCTTGTCTATGCTTGATGATATCAGAGCAGCAATGACGACAATCATTTTTTCAGCCTCTTTAGACCACATTCCAATAACATAATAGTTAAGCATTCCAAGAACTGCATGTGGTCAGCTTTTGTTATTTCCTCCATTTTATCAAGAAGGAATTTGCAGCATGGACAGAAACGGTGACTGGACCAATATAACATGGAATCTATGTCAGGAGTCTCTACTCCATTTTGCCTTAGGAGGAAGGGGCAGGGAAGGAAGGAAGGAAGGAAGGAAGGAAGGAAGGAAGGAAGGAAGGAAGGAAGGAAGGAAGGAAGGAAGGGAGGAAGAAGGAAGGCTGGAGGGAGGAAGGTAGGAAGGAAGGAGGGAGGGAGGTAGCAAGGAAGAAAGCAAGGAAGGGAGGGAGGAAGGAAGGAAGGAGAGAGGGAGGGAAGGAAGAAAAGAAGGGAGGGAAGGAATAAAGTAATGGAGGGAGGGAGGGAAGGCAGAAAGTAAGGGAGGGAGGGAAGGAAAGAAAGAAGGAGGGAGGGAAGGAAGCGTCATGTGGAGGGAGGGAGGTGAGGAGGGAGAGAGGAAATAAGCATTTTAAGCACCTAATGTGTTCTACGCATTGTGCTACTTTATAAATATTATCTCATTTAATTCTAGATAGAACTACGCTTTCTCAAACTATAAGGAGACAAAGGGATAGGAGCCAAGGGCTTTTCACAAGAAGCTTATAGGACTGCTCTGAACCCAACAGGACATCAAATGTTATTTCCCTTAGAAAACAATCCACTGCGATATTCAGAACAGCCTGTCCTGAGATGATTCTGTCTTTTCATGATCTGCATCACTCAGCAACAACAAAATGGAAATAAATGATGTAACCAGGAGTCCAGAGTAGAGGGACTGAGTCTTTCCATATAGTCATTAGGAACCTAACCCACATCCAGACAGAAAGTCCTGGGCTCGCTCAGCCCCGGGCTCACTCAGGCGTTTAATAAAGGCCTTTTATAACAACTGTTAAGCCCTACATGGGTGTTGCCATACACTGGCTCACTGGTTTGTGGGTATCTTGTTCAGAGAAGTCTTCACTTGATCACAAGAAACTGTCACCCACCAAAGGCTGACAAGAACCAGCTCAGGAATAGATACAGCTTTGGTTGGCCCACCACTTAATTTAGAATACACAAATTAAAGTGACATAAGGAGATGAGGATGGGGCAGGGGTGGGGAAGGGAGAGAGAAAATAAGAGAGAAGGGAAAGGGGGAAAGAGAAAAGATAAGAGAGAAAGCTGCCATGGAATGGATCTGGGAAATGAAATTATTAATATTCTAAATAGAACTCTGACTACTTAAGCTTTATTTAAAAGCATGCCTGACTATATAATTACTAAGGCTTAATTTGTTTTCTTTTCTGCTCAATAAATAAGGAGCTCACAGTTGTTGGGTATTTTTTTTCACAAGCACAAGCTCTCTTGGTAGTTGGTATATCCTTCCTTTCTACAAATTGGCAGCTGACATGGGAAGAACCCATCAAAAGGCTGAGAAGTCCATGAGTGCTGGTTATTTCCTGAGCTTGTAGAAGGGAAGAGAGGGAGGGACATACACTGGAAACTAACCTAGGAATTTTTAGAGGGGAGTGAGAAGAAAAGCATCCACACTGAAAGAAATTATGGTGTTGTTTTATTCCTTAACAAGCAAATGTTTGGGTGAGTGTCAGGTAAAGTGTCCCCACCTAGAGTAAAAGACGTTAGATATGCCTGGGAAAAGATTAGGGAGTGAAGCTTAATAGCACAAAAGAGATGACGAAAAATGCTATCCATCCCCAGACAAAGAACTGAGGGTATCTGAACGCAGACTGAAGCATGTTTTTTTTTTAACTTCCTCTATTTTTCTTGAGGGTTTTTGGTTCTGTTTTCTTTCACAACATGACATTATGGAAATATTTTGCATGACTGCCCATGTATAACCTTAAGAAATGGCACAAAAGACCTTATGTTATGTTTAGAGAATACAAATTTACTTAGAATTTGCTGTGTTACTTTAAGCAAGTCATTTGACTTCTCTTGGCCTCAGTTTACTGTTTTGAAAAGCAGGAAAGTCACCTCTAAGGTCCCTCCCAAGGACTCATTTTATGGTGTGATGCAACATAGTAGAAAGAGTACTGGACCTGGAGTTAGAACCTTTGGCTTTAAGTTTCAGCATTGCCATTTAAAGGCTGTGTGACCTTAAATAAACCCTTTCCCCTCTCTGAGCCTATTTCCTTACCTATAAAATGAAGATGACACAATTCCCTCTAGCCATGTCACCTGATTATTCTAAAGGTAAAATGAGATAATCAATGTGAAAGTCATCTGTAAACTATAAAATAACAGAGAAATGAGCTACTATGAATATTAATAGTCATTTAGCTCTCTCAGTCTTACTCCCTGGGAAAACCCAGAAGATCCGACTTCAAGTCTGGACTCTGTCACTTACTAGCCATCTGACCTTGAACAAGTTAATTGGAATCGTTGTGCCTCAGTGTCTTCATCTGTAAAATGTAGGGGTGTACTTGCTGATCTTGAAAGTTCTTTAAACCCTTTGATCATTATTCTGTGATCCTATAATATGTAAATTATTCCTGTCCTTACTCTCCCTGAAAATTTTGCGAATCAAAATAGGTGGGTTCCATAGCAAGCTGCTATGAGATGACTGGGAGTGGAGAGATCAGACACTAAGCCCTCCTGCAAAGCTCTTGACCCTGACAGAGAACAAGGGGAAACGGTCTTTCTGTAACCCCCTGCCCTTGATAAGTGAGCCTCCTTTGGAGAGATTTCTTTTCAACTCTGGCTCCTGCTAAATAGAGATTGTACCACCTGACTGCCTATGGCTCCTCGGGGCTTTTCTGCCTCGGTATCACATAACACTAGCAGCCCGAGATAGGAGAGAGAATGTGGAACCAAGGTCTGCTACCTTGCCTTTATGAACTGGAAGCCACAGGGTAAGATGATGAGGCAGTCAACAAAACAAAGTGACCCAGGAAAGCATCAAACTTGCATCAGCTTAACTTATAGGAACAAAAGAACAAAGAACAAGATTTCTACACTGTTAAGGACCAGCGTGATGATGTATACTAGACCAGAAGGCAGGACATCGAGACTCTAGTCTTGGATTCACCACTAGTGGTAATGAGTCACTTTAGCTCAGGTTCAGTTTCCTGATTTGTAAAATGAAGTGTTGGACTAGATCCCCTTCCACTGACTATTTATACGACCTTGGACAAGTCATTTAACTTGTCTGGGCCTTAGTTTCCTCATCATGTGAATGAGAGGTTGGGCTAGATAACCTTTAAGGCCCCTTCCAGCCCTAAGTCTATAATCCTCTGATCTCCAAAAAACATTCCAGCTCTAACGTTCTGTGATATTACCCCTGAAGTCAAATGCTATCTACCCTATAATACAATGCACACAATCAATCAGCAAGCTTTTATTCAGCACCTACGATATAACAGGCATGGTGCTAAACTGAAGACAGAGACAAAAATGAACTAGTCCCTGCCCTTAAGGTGCTTATATTCTCTGGGGCAACCTTCCTGGAAATGATGAGGATGGAGACATTTAAATAAACATGGAGCTCTATGAAGTGTATATTCCCCGTGTCTGACTACTAAATGGAACACATTTATCATTACTCATCCTCGGGGAGAGGCAGCCAGATGGTGCTGTGGAAGAGCACCATACCTGGAGTAAGGAGGTCCTAAGTTCAAATATGGCCTCAGATACTTACTACCTGTGTGACCCTGGGCAAGTTTCTTAACCCCATTTGCCTCAGTTCCCTCATCTGTAAAATCAGCTGGAGCAGGAAATGGCAAACCACTCCAGTATTTTTGCCAAGAAAACCCCAAATGGGGGCATGAAGAGTTGGACCCGACTGAAGCGACTAAACAACAAATTCTAGGAGAAAGCAACTAAAAGACAAAAAAATAAAATGCTTTGGCTACAGAATCAATAGTTCAAGCAAGAGTCAGCTACATACTGGCAGCCACTGAGCCCCAGGAACGTAGACAGATGCAAAGAAGGTGCGACAATCCAGAATTTTCAAACCTCTGACAAAATAATCCCAGAATTGCTTTATGATAATATACTAAGGAGTTGCCTTTGTAGAGCCTTTTATATTTTCAAAGTACTTTCACATATAATAGCTTAGTCAAGGCTCAACACAACACTGTGAGTTCCACAGGGTGACATTATTATCCCTATGTGACCAAAGAGGGAACAGACACATAGATTTGTGACTCCTTCAAGGTCACATAGCTGGCTATTGATGAAGCTAAGCTCATAACTTCCAGGGTTTGCTACTAGGTCTTATATGGCTAAGAGAGCAGACCTTAAGCTAATTGAAGCTACTTGTGCCTGCCTGGGCACTACCAGACTTAGGGCACATTCTAGAATAGTCAGAGCCACCTTACTAGGAAATGATACACTTCAAGGATACACAGAACAAAAGCAGGAGTAGCTCCAAGGCAAAGAGGTTTTTAAGAAATGCTCGTTGATTGATAGACTGACCCTGAAACATACTCCCTAAGTTCAAGTCTGTCCTTGAAGCCCCAGGTCCATGGAAAGGTCTAGGAACCCACCTCAGCGAGCATGAGGAAAAGGGGAAAGAAGGGTTGAGACAGTGTAGGGGTGCCCTGTGCAAAGGCAAAGCAGCCAGTTCCTTTCATGATATGATTCAAGGGGGGACAAAAAGTCACCTCCTGCCTTCTTGACTTGGAGAAACTTGATGCATTCATCCTGCAAGGTTCAGCTCAAACACCAATGGCAATAATAAATAACAACAGCTCGGTAGCATAGCAGACCAAGTATTAGAGTAGAAGTCAGGAAGAGCTGAATTTCAGTCCTGCCTCAGACACCTATTAGTTGTACAACCACAGACAAGTCCCTTAACCTCTGTCTGCTTCACTTTCCTCCTTTGGAAAATGGGGGTGATAGCAGAACCAATTTCATCAGGATGTTCTGAGGATAAAATGAGATAATGTTCCCTCCATTTTAGACCTCTTCCTCTCCTGTTCCTCCCATTGCTGTCTCTCACAATGGTTTGTCTAGCCAGGATGACATTGTATCTGGGGCCATCCTTACTAGTATTGATTGTGCTTTCCCTCAGACCACACACCCCACTCATTGGCTTCAGACACGGTGTTAGAATACTCTTTGTTCCCCATTGTTTATTCTAGGCTCTCTGCCACCATCATTCAGCAGTTCCTCTGACATTCACTCTATCTGTATTTTCCTTTTTTCCATTTTCTTTTATTTGTCCATTAGTGAGTATATTTTTCTCTGTCCCACTCTACCTTTAATTTAAAAGAAAAAGACAAAAGAAAACAAAATCTTTGTAGCAAATATGCCTATTTAAACAAAATCCAGATCCTATAAGTTCTCAAGATGTTCTCCTTTTCTGGATGAGTGCTGTTTACACAGTCTCCTCCTCTACCCCAATTCTTGTCTTATACTGGGGTCTTAAACATATAGAGTGATGTTCCCTCAAACTCTCTATCCTCCCAGTTGCTCAATTTACTCATCTCCAATGAACAGCTCCTCCACTCTACCTTTACTACACATAAGACGCCATACCCTTCATCTTGCCATCACTCACAACTGTTCTACTTCTTTATTAAAAACAAAATTATGAAATTGCTTTATCTGATCATAATTTCTTATAATTCAATCTTTCCCTATACTTTGTTCCTGCTAAATCTATTCTATATTTTCACTGAGATCTCCAGTACCTCCAGCTTTTGACACTTTTCCACAGCATCTGGCACATAGTAGGTACTCCATAAATGCTTATTCTTTTCCTTGCCTCTCCTCCCTATCTCCCGTGCTCAAGCTATAGTCTCCTCCCTTCCAAATCTCAGCTCCTTTGCTAAGGAGTTCAACTCTAAACTATCATATACTCTATAATCTTTTTTTTCCTTTGTACAATCACTGTTCACATCTTACTAAGACCCACCTGAAGGTTTTACCCACCATCTTCATCTACCAGCCCTGCTCACGTGCAGCTGAATGAAGCCAAGGGACCCAATCAAATCAACTGGGTCCACTGTGAATTTATTACCTAATCTCACCTGGGCCCTCATTTTAGCAAGGCAATCCTTCTACTCCTCCCTAATTAATTTTCCTTCCCTCGTCACATCCTCCCATTATCAGCTCAGCTGACAACCTTTCCTCATACTTCACTGAAAAAACCTGAGGATGTTTACTATGAGCTTCCTCTTCCCCCTTTCTCTTCATCTCACAGCCTCTTCACATCATCACTTGCTGCTGCTCCTTGACTTCATTCCCTGATGAAGAGCTAGTCCTTCTCACCAAAGCCAACTCTTCTGTGCATACCTTGGTCCCATCTCCCTCTATCTTCTCCAGAAGACTTCCCCCAATATTATCCATCTCTCTGTATTTTCAGTTCCTCTCTAATGATCACTTAGCTTTCTGCATTCTAGTAACACAAAGAGATTTTGTTGATTTTGATTGACCCTGACATATATACCCTAAGCACAAGTCCATTCTTAAAGCCCCAGGCTCAAGGGAAGATCCAGGAACACACCTACAGCAGGAAGGGAGACAAAGGTTGAGACAAGATTGAGATTAAGGCTTGCTCTGTGCAAAGGCAAAGCAAGAAGTTGCTTTCATGGCATGACTTGAGGGGCAAGAAAAGGTTACCTCCTGCTATCTCTGCTTGCAGAAATTTGATGCATTAATTCTTCAAGGTCCAATTCAAACACTCCCTCCTTCATGACTATTTCCTTGACCCCTTTCTTTTTGTGTTTTCTGAGACACTGTTCATCCTGGACTCTCCTTTTATCTCTCTTTTACTGACTAAAAATGGCTGTCCATCAATGCTCTGTCCTCTTTCCCTCTTCTCTTCTCTTCTCCTTATAATCTCTAATAACTTCAATTATCGCCCCTATGAAAAAAGGCCAAATCTACATCTCTAGGCCTCAAGCATTTTTTACAATATCTTATATCCAATGTCCAATCTACTTCTTTAGTCAACTTCGTTAATGCACAGGCATGGCCTCCTCATTCCCTTATTCCCTTCACTGGGTCCCCATGGCCTCTTGAATAACATACAAACTAGCTAATCTGCCATTCAAGACCCTCCAAAATCTATCTCTAAGCTAACCACATTCTTCTCCACTTCATGAATTCTATATTTTAGCTGAACCAAACTATGTGTTGTTCCCCCTATCCCAGCTTGTCCTATAACAAAGAATAATTTTTAAAAAAGGATGATCATACATGAAACTCCAAATCTATTATGTACAACTTGCTACTCCTTTTAAAAATATAACAAAGTTTTCATGTAAATTTCTTTTTTCCCCTTTTTTCTTCCCTCCCCACCCTCCAACCTCCACCCAGTCCTCCCCCCCGCCACTCTCATGTCCCTGCCTTAGAGATGGCTACCATTAGATTAGTTTTTGAGGCTTTCTCCAAGAAGATGTCAGTTCTAGCTCTTCCTCCCCATCCCTTCCTCTTGGGGTCAAGGGACCTCAGAGAGTTCTAGTTCAGTCCAGACCACCAGCATCCCTCCAGAAAGCTTCAAAACCTCTGAGGGGCACAGAATCACCTCTCTTAATTAGGGGTCCCCCAAATCAAACCAGAACTAGGTTTGACCCTTCTGGTTTCCCCAGGCTCACTCCTGATCTAGCCTAGGACAGCTTCAAGGTTTTAGAGAAGAAATCAATATTCAGAGCTCACAATAGGACTGCAGTGTGATCTGTTCTTTGTAATAAGGCATCTCAGATCCAATACAAATGTTTAGAAAGCTCTGTAAAAGTATCTAACAGTGACCAAAATCTAAATAATCATAATAAACAACTGACCTCTCTAAGACCCAAGAAGATTGCACAAGAGAAGTCAAAGACAACCTGAGAAAAGAAAGACAGGCATGTGCATACAAAGGGTTAACACATCAGCCAAAAGGACTTTTGAAACTGCATCAAGGAGAAAATGAGAGACTAGCTGGAGACCGCAAGCCCACTACAAAATGTAGAGGGACAAAAATTAATGATGACTTTAAAATAGCTGAAAGACTGAACTCATTTTCTAAATCTGTCCTTAACAAGAAAAATGAAGAAAAGAAATGTGGACAAGTGGTAAGTAATGAAGCCTTTGTGAAGAAAAAAAAATGCTATTGACAAAAATCAAGGCAGAGAATGCTTGGAAAGTATGAACACATCTTAAAATCAGCAAGGCTGGGATTCATGCAACCCACGGTATTGCGTGAGGCAAGAGGCCAGAGTATTTACTGAACTGTAAACTGAGTTTTGAACAAACTAAAGATGCAAGATGATACGAAAACCTTTAAAAACATGGTACAGAGCCATCTAAAATGTAAGAATGAGGCCAGAAACTCTTGGGGGTTGCCAGACCACAAAATAGTGAAGATAAGACCTAACTTTGAAATCTCTTAAAGGACAAAAGTTTCCAAGCTCAGAAAAAAAGCAGACTGTATGAGGCAAATTGGGTGGACTTCTCTATCTCTCTCCTACCCAAAGAGATGACCAAAAAATAAACAAGTTAAGAAAATCTTGGTTTATTGACTACATATTGTATGCTTAATTTAAAAGAAGTATTTTGGTGTAATGTAGAATACTAGACTTGGAATCAGGAAAACGGGTTTAAATACTGTCTTTTGCTTTGAAATAACATGTTCTCAAAGGCAATTAGGCAGTGTAGAGCACTGGGCCTGGTGTCAGGAAGACCTGAGTTCAAATTTAGCCTCAGACACTTACTGGACAAGTCACTTAACCCCTATTTGCCTCAGTGCCTTATCTATAAAATAGGGACATACTGGAGAAGGAAATGGCAAATCTTTGCCAAAAAAACCTCATGAACTTTTATCCATGGGATCACATAAAGTCGGACATGACCGTATGGCCAAATAACAACAAGCATGTCCTATGATTGGCTTAGATCAAAATAAGAAAACTCATTGGCAAAGGCTTATGAGGAATAGTTTTGAGTGAATGCTGACCCACAAAGTGCCTTGCTTTCTGAGGACTCAAGTACAATCTCAGTCCCAGTTGCCAAGCTCATTTACAAGGGTGTATGCTCAGAGCTTCACCTAGGGATGAATGGCTGAATATGTGGGGAAGTTATACGGCACAGAGTGACCCAGGCAGGCACCAGGCTCAGAAGGTTCTCAGAGCTTTCAGAGTCACAAGGGAAAAGGGCTTCAGGGACTGGGCTGACATCAGTGTGCAGCTTTTACTCCATGTTGTCTAACTGTAGAACACCAGACTATTTATATTTGCACTCTGCTTATACTGACAATGCCTTTTACAATGTATTTATGTTTCTCAGGGCTCAGTAAATAAAATCTAACCCATCCCCCACCTTTTAAAACAAGGATTAATGTGTTTCTTTTCCCTCCACATTGCTGCCAGCACTCCTCCTTCTTCCACCCCCACCCCACTCCCAAGAATGTATCCCAATAGCTCTGAGGAACAGTTTCAGAGAGACCCCAGGGAGAATGGGTTCAGGGTAATGCCCTGGACTTGGCATTTGTAGAACTGGACTTTAGGCCCAGTTCTACCCCTAAATAATTATGTTTATGTTACTCTGTCTCTCTGGGTCTCGGTTTCTTTCTCTATAAAATGAGAGAGACTAGTGATCAAGATCTAAACCAAACACAGAAATTCTGTTTTCTGTATGGAGCACCTCAAGTTCTAAAGAGCCTCTAAAATTCTATAATTCTATGACTTAAGAGGAACAAAGAGAAAGTGAGAAATAGTTTAGCACTATTATGTTGGATGCTTGGATCTCCTGAGTGCCTGGGTAGATGAAGGGCATATGTTTGGAAGGAAGACAAGAGGAAAATGAGAGGGCTATGTGTGTCTTGGCTGTTTGATTACTTTAAGACCTAGACAGACATCTGGGTGGGGTTCAGAGGAAAAGACATAAAGTGTCGGGGAACAACAAAATAATATCTATTCTACAGCCTCCAGATTTCTGTTCTGGCAAACTCTTTAAAAAAAGAAATCATTTATTTACTTTTAGTTTGTAATAAATAAATACTGTCATGATATTGACCCAAATCATTTTCAGTAAATGTCAACTGTGGCAGGCAGCCAACATCCTGGTGAGTCAGTGACATTCACCCCTTTAAGGCTTTGTGGTAGGGAATTCTTAAAAGTCTAGGGTGGTGAGCACAGTCAAAATAATTAACACAGTCAAGGTCAGGGAAGACACTTGAATTTATGAGACATTCTTCATCATCATCATCATCATATTTCCAAGATCCATGAGGTTTTTGGCAAGAGTAACCATTGTACTGATGAAGGTAGAAGCTTCTGTAGGCCTTAGGAGAGTCTTCATGCATATGGTCATGAAATGTTATGGCCAAAAAATTCAACACCATAAAGTCAACCAGGTGATGAGCCTTTCCACACTCAGCTAGGCTAAAACTAAGATGACAGATACACTCTCCACTGCCAGGCCCATACTCTAATCCCTTCCAGCTTGGTAGAATCTAAAAGACCTTGGCACAAACATCAAGAATTCGTAGTTATCTCCTCATCATGTTGAGGCATCAGAGTAGAATTTTAGCCTAATAAAAATTTCTACCTCTATACACTTCTATAAAGCACTTTGCATATATTATCTCACTTGAACCTCATAGTTGTTGGAAATAAGTTGTATACAAACCCATTTCACAGATGAAGAAATTGAGGTTCAAGGCAGTAACTCAACCTGCCAAAGTCAAGCTCAGGCAATTAATAAATGGCAGAGCTGGGACTAAAACTCCAATCTTCTGACTCTAGGGCCAGTGATCTTTGCCACTATAATACTTTTCACCTGACTTCACACCCCCAACCAGGTAAGCTTTAAAGTCACCTGAGTGAAGAATGGATATAGAGAACTAGAAGAAACACACACAAGTATGGTGAATGGCATGAATCACAGAAAGATGAATTACTTGGGTTGCCACTTGGAAATTGAACACAGGTCAAATCGTATTGCATTGAACTCTAAGAGACGTTCTGAATTCTTTACTGACACTGAAATTTCACATTCTGGATGCATAAACAACCAAGCCATTACACAAAGTTCTGGGGGAAAAGATTTTACTTATAATAGTAGTTGTGGAAATTTGCATGAGTGGTAGGTAAATATCCAGAAATCTTTGCTAACAGAGTCATCAAAAGATGGCACCAACTGCCAAGGAAAATGACAGAAAGTCAATTCAGAAATACATTTGGGCAAGACCTTAAAGAGAACAATTCAGTAAATTTTCTCCATAGGGCCTAAAGAGAACCCAAGGGACCTCCTGGAGTTCGGCTCTTTTTGACTCCTTTCTGTGTGGCATTACTTCCTAGCACCTGAGAGACATCACCTCAGTGGCAATATTAATATTCTATCTTGAAGGTGGAAAGCCTAAAGCATTCAAAAATAGAGTGAAACCCTAATGAAGAGTTTTGTTGTTGTTCGATCACGTCCGACTCTTCATGACCCCATTTGGGGTTTTCTTGGCAAAGATAATGGTTTACCATTTTCTTCTCCAGCTCATTTTACAGATGAAGAAACTGAGGCAAACAGGGTTAAGTGACTTGCCCAGGATCACATAGCTAGTGACTGAGGCCAGATTTTAACTCAGGAAGATGAGTCTTCCTCACTCTCGGCCTGGTGCTCTGTCTATTGTACCACTTAGCTTCCCCCTAATGAAGAGAAGCAGCGCCTGTAGGACCAAGCCTGTAGGGAGCCAAGACATATGAGTTCTCAATCCTGGATCTATGACTAATTGGTTTGGTGACCTTGGACAAATCATTTCACTTCATTAGGCCTCAGTTTTCTGTTCTATAAAACGAAGCGGGGGATGATCCTTCGGTTTCCCAGGAGTAACACTGAGCAGTCATGGCAGACAGAATAACACCTTTGTTAACATCTTTGAGGCTAACCATCCTGCTTTGCTATTTCTTTACCTTCATGCAATGACTCTAGAGGGGGCAGCTAGGTAGTACAGTGGATAGAGCGCCAGGCCTGGAGGCAAGAGGACTTCTCTTCCTGAGTTCAAATCTGGGCTCAGACACTTAATAGCTGTGTGACCCTGGACAAGTCACTTAACCCTGTTTGACTTGGTTTCCTCAACTGTAAAATGAGCTAAAGAAAGAAATGGCAAACCACTTCAGTATCTTCACCAAGAAATCCCTAAATGGGGTCACAAAGAATCAGACAAGACTGAAAAACAGCTGAACTGACTCTGGAGTCACGTGCAACAGGCAGTTTGGGAGTGGGGCAGGTTTGAGCCAATCACAAGCTTTAAGCAACTGAGTATTTCTAAACTGATCAATGATTTCACTCCCCATTTCTTATCCCGTGTAGGGGAAGGAAAAAAGGCCTCAAAGCCATTACCCTTAAAAAAAAGGCTAAGCCAAGGCTCTTGCAATTAGTGTCGGAGTAAGTGATGGTCTCGTGATTGCTCAGCTGGGGACTGAAGACTTGTAAACGCATTTAGAGGACAGAAATAGAAGATGTTGTGAGAGCGAGAGCAGGGCCCTGGCCTCATTGCTAGGAGAAAACGTCTTAGAGCTACCGGGAAAGTCACTCTATCGAGGCTTAGAGTATGTTTTGTTCTGCTGGTTTGGTTGGTTGTTGTTTTGTTTTGTTTTTTTAATGAAGTCAGTTAATAAATAAAAAGCCAATAGTAGATTATAGATACATGGACTTCTTGTCATCTTGCCCTCCCTTCTGCCAGTCCTGAGTCCTTCTTAGAGCTCTGCCAAAGGCCCCACCCTCCCTGATCGACTTGCCTGGGGTCATCAAACTAATTCATCACAGAACTAACACTCCTGCTCTCCTTATACTTAGGTCCAATGGGCTAGGACTACTTTCTACTATAGTATGCTTTATCAGTGACCCACTAAAATCTAGGCCTATTACTTTACCTGTGTTGGAAAGGTATGTCATCTATTGAGACAGCACTTTTTTTTGAACTCATAGCCTTAGAGTCAAGTCAATAAGCATTTAGTAAGCACCTACTATATGCCAGGCTCTGTGCTAAGTGCTGGAGATGTTGTTGTCTTTCATCCTCCATTCTCAGAGGACCAAAGACTTCAAGAGGGTGATGTCTTGACTCAAGTGTAAAATGGATTAAAGTGAGTCAGAGTAGTCAGCCTCACTCTCATCTCCAGAGTCATCAAAGTCCAGTGGCAAGACAAAAGTTGGATGATTCAGGATGCAGTGGATAACCTTCAAATGAAGGTTTTTCCCAGGCTTCAAAGGAAAATAAAAATAGCCCTTGCCTTCAAGGAGTTTACAACCTAATGGCAGAGTCAATATGTAAACGACAATGAACAAATAAGATATGTACAGGATATCGTAGAGATAATCTCAGGATGAAGGTATTAGCTTTAAAGGGGGACTGGAAAGGCTTCTGGCAGAAGGGGAGATTTTAACTGAGCCTCGAAGGAAACCAGGGAAGCTAAAAGGAAAGATGAGAAAGGAGAGAATTCCAGGCATGGGGGACAGGCAGTGAAAATGCACAGATCCAGGAGATAGATGTCCTGCGAAAGTAGTACCTAGGGAATGGACGTCACTTGATAGTAGAGTATGTGGAGGTAAATGAGGTCTAAGAAGATGGGAAAGGCAGGGAATAGCCAGATTATGAAGGACTTTATGAGCCAGTCAGCAGGTTTTATATTTAATTCTAGCGGCAACAGGAAATCATTGGGATTTATTGTATAGGTGGCTGACATGATTAGACTTTCACTTTGATAACTGAGTGAAGCATGGGGAAGAATGGGAAAAGAGACAGATCAACCAGAAGACGATGGCAACAGTATATGTGGGAGGTGAGGAGGACCTGCACCATGGTGGTCATAGCAGCATCACAGAGAAATGCCTGCTGCACTAAGAGGTCAAGCTACTTGCCTATACTCATATAGCTAGTGTGCGTCAAAGGTAGGACTTGATCCATGTCTCTCTGCCTATACTAGACCATGCTCCCTCCCATGCCATCCTTATATAAAGATGATGCCACTGGTCTAACTTCAGTAGTCCAGTAACACTAAGGTTTGTTTTTCATTTCCTTGTTTTTCTAGTAATGGGAATGGAGCTGCACTTTTCCCACAATAACTCTCATTAAGGTCGCTCCCTGAGGTTCACCTTTCAGAAGTTGTGATTCCCTCCACAAAGCAACAAAGGACACACCCTGCAGACAGATGATGCAGCTGGGCAGAATCGTGCTTAGTGTTTTGTGCCAACAGCGTCCTAGACCCTTCTACGATCCCACAAGCTCCTAGGTGGAGAGCCCTTGCCACCTATCAAAGATGGACAACCTGCAAGTTTGAGTTAAGATGTCACCTCCTCCAAGAAACCTTGCAGTTACTACTGCATCATCTCTTCTCGATTTCCCCTGCATCAGACAGCTCCCTCCCATCATGCTACTCTCCCCCTCCCCCAAAACATTTGCTCAAGCCTTTCCCTCTGTTACCTTCCATCCACTCTGTATGTGTGTTGTTTGTACCTATTCATTTGTGTGTTGTCTTCTTTGTTTGGATGTGATATTCTTGAAGGCAGAGATCATTTTTGCCATTCTTTGTAACCCCCATGTTTAGCACAATACCTGATTACTGAATACCTGATTACTTAACGATCTATTGATGCCCCTTAAAGGTAGAGATTATTTTGTTTCCCTATTTGCAATCTTAGCACTTAGCAAACAGAGGAGTAGGTGTTTAATAAATACATGTTGGATTCAGCTGAATTGTTAAATCTGTCCATACTTTTGCTTGGTCCATCCCATGGCTTGTGGCCATAGAACACAGAGGCACTAATTGATCCACATGAATACTGAACTTACAACTTTTGAATCAATAGCAGCAAGCTCTAATTAGCCATAGACATTTCTCACTAGCATAGCCTTGGGATTCCTATAGAATTCAGTACCTATCCTTCCACGGTTCATCAACCTGGATCATCCCTAAAGAGAAGCTTCACATTCCTCTTCTTGATGTCTCTCCCACTAATCAAGAGCTAGTTTCAAATGAAATGGCTTTAGGCATACCTATTTCCCATTTTGGTGAGTAAGCGTACCACTATTCCCATGAACATGACCAGATTCCTGGGGTTTTCTAAACTCCCAGAATTGCTACAGAGATGAAAGGAATAACCCCAAAAAGCACTGAACACTTCACGCTGGGCCTCCTAGGGGCATGAAAGCTCAATCCATAAGGGCAGTTTCCTCTTCCTAGTACATGCACCTGCATAAGAGGAGGAAAAATACCTCTACAAATTCCTGACCCTGCTAGGGTGTGACAGGAGAAAATTCAACCCATCAGGAAAAGGAACACAATTAGAGCATCTGAAATGGGCAAGACTCATAGGTCCAAGCAAATCTTTGCTCTTCCTGACCCTCACGTCCCCTAGCCAGCCACCATGATGCAAAGAGCACCAGGGAGAAGTACCCTGCTAACTGATTTTATGCAAATAACTCGTCTAAGATTTAGAAGACAGGCTAAATTGGATGAGCCTAAAATGAAAGTCTTGGACTCCTAATCACCAACAAATAAAGAGCCTGGACAATAGGCACAGAGTTATTTTGCTTTTCTAAAGAGAGGAAAAACAGGGGCAGCTAGGTGGCACAGTGAGTAGAGAATCAGCCCTGGAGTCATGAGGACCCGAGTTCAAATCTGGCCTCTGGCACTTGACATATGTACTAGCTGTATGACCTTGGACAAGTCACTTAACCCCAATGGCCTGCCCCCCCCAAAAAAAAGAGAGAGGAAAAACAGCTCAGAGCAAGCTGAGCAGATAACCTACTAGACATAGTCCAAGGGGCCTGAGGAGTCTTCACAGCAAGGAGGAGTCTCCACAGACTGTTTCCTCTCCTATCAGTCTACATATCTCTATTTACTACACAAGAACCCCCAACCTAGGATGCTGTGCCCTCCAATCTCACCCGACCGACTGGGCAAAACTCAAAATTCTATGGCCAGTGAAACTGTCTAGAAGTCACATATGGCTAAGAAGCACTCAGCTTTCCTAATCCCCAGTCTCTGAGGTCAGGAATCCACCCCCTCCTTATAAAACCAGGCTATATCCTACCTCAACAGAAGTCATAGACTCCCAAAAAAGTTATTCACCTCTTGGATTTAAGGGCTTTGCCCATCCTATGGTAGAATTCCTTCTTCCTATCAGGAATCTTTCCAATGGGTACTCCAGATGGCAAGTAGGACACAATAACTTCCTCCCCCTACTCCTCCTCCTGAGCTCAATAGGAACGAAGGGTGGGGCCAGGTGGAATTGTCACTAATTCTCTGATCCCTGGCTCTCATCCTCAACCCTCCCTTCATTCCCCCAACCTCCACCTCCAGGAAATGTCACACTCCCCACCGAGTTTCATTTCTGGCTAGCAGAAGTCTGGGCTTAGGTCCAAGCAATGGCAAAGAGCTCACCAGCCCCACAGAGCCCAAGCACTGCCAACTGTTGGTGAGACTTTTCCACAAATCAGCCATGTAAATACAAGAGAAGAGTAGGTAACAGGTCAGAAGAAGCTTCTAGTAAAAATACATATTATATATATAATATGTACATAATATATAATGTATTTTTATATGCAACATGTACATTATAGATAATGTATATTTATATATAATATCTCATATGTATTTAACCATGACCCAAAATCTCCCCATATGCCCCTCAAAAATGCTCCTGTTTCCACCCCAACTTGCTTCCACCAAATCCAGAATCTGCGTATCAATCAATCAATGAACAAGCATTTATTGAGTGCTTGCTGTATGCCAGACTAAAGCATTAGAGAAACAAAGAAAGGCAAAAAAAAAAAAACAGTCCTATCTCTCAAGGATATCATGGTCTAATGGATAGGCTAGAAACCTAGTACCTGGCTCTGTGTGTGGGCAGCAGGATTCCAGCACACTACACACATACCTACAAAGCTTCAAGACAGCAGCCATAAATCAGCAGGCAAAATCACTAACCAGAGTAGAATTTCTAATTATTCAAATCCCTGTAAACTCTCTGTTTCTGCTTTCATAGCCCAAGATTATATTCAGCAACTATTTGCTGAAGACTAAAGAGATTTTCACCCTCTAGTAGTTCATTGGGAGATCCCTGCTCCCAGCAAGCTTGCAACAAGGTGATGAGATAAGCCAAACAGTAGCCAGAGGATCTGGTTTGGAATCAGAAAGACCTGAATTCAAATTCTGCCTCAAATATTTGCTAGCTATGTAACCATAGACAATTCAATAAACTGATCTCACTTTCAGTTTCCCCACCTATAAAATGATAATAACAGTACCTACCTTATAATATTTTTGAGGATGAAATCAAATCAAGTAATATGTGTACTTTGCAGTAATAGTGAATTATCGTCCCCAATGCTTGGATCACTAGGTTTATCAAATACTGAATTACTACAATCATTTACTAATGTGTATTGTGTACCTAATCTATTCCACTGATCATAATAGTGTTAGCTATTATTATTATGATCTGCTCCAAAAAGAGGTATGTGTCCTAGAATCCAAAGTCTCAGTCATCTCTCTGCCTTTATTTCTCTTTTTATAAGAGGGGAATGTAAAGACTTCCTCCTCTCCTTCAGGACGCAATTCAATGTTATGAGCCAAGGTCCTAGGGCCTCAATTCTTTACTATTTAACCAAACCCAATGGATGGGGACCAGGGCCACAGTTCAATATTTCCCAGCCTTCTGTGAGCTGCCCCTGGCCCACCTCTCTCCATAGTTAATTACTTAGAAATTAGGCAGCCCTGCTGATTACCTTGTGCCTGGAACTAGCTAAAGCAAGAACCTTCAAAAGAACCCCGCCTTCAGGAGGTCTAGAAAGGCAAAGGCTAAATGTCCCAGCCATAGAGCAGGGGAGAGGAGCAGGATTTCCACAGGGAAGACAAGGCTAATGAGTGCAGAGACATGCTCAAAAACCTCGCCACAGTGGAGGTAAAGGAGGCTAATGAGGAGATTAAGTATGTTTTCCTCAGAATTTAAGATTCATTTATCTAACATCCTCCTCTTCCCTTTCATATTTTTATTCAACTTTTATCCATCATATAAATGCCTTTTTTGAAACCAAGAAGAGTTTCCTATTGCCTGTCACATTAAAAGGCACTATGGGGTAGAGAAGAGAAAGAGGACATTGGAGACCAGGGAGTCATGGGTCCAAGTCTCACCTCTGATACATACAAACAATACGGCTCCCTCGCCATCCCACTCCCGCAGGTTATCTATCCTTTCAGAGCTCCCTCTAATCAACCCTCTCTGACTAGAAATTTAAAAGTTCCAGCCAGATCAGTAGAGTTTCCTCACCTAGGAGTCCTCTGTGCCAAAGGAAACATAGATCCCTACCAAGAGTCAGAATGGTAGAGTGCTAAGGGCACTGGATTTGGAGTGAGAAGACAATTCAACTCCTCACACTACTTGCTATTTGTTTGATCCCAGATTCAGACCTTGGAATATATGTCATCGAAGGCCTCAGTTTTTTGAGAGAGGTGGACTAAATGATCCCAAAGATTTCTTCCTGATTTATATCTATGATCCGAAATCCAAATTCCTCTGCTTGGCTGCCAAGGCCTACTGTAATCTGACCCCACCCCAATGATCACTTGTTTCCCACTATTCTCCAATAAGCACCCTCTACTGCAAGTATATCAATGTCTTCCCTATCTCCCCAGACACCTAAGACTAGTCTCTGCCTCCATATTGTACTGGGATATTTGAGGACTCGATTAGTCCTTACCTAGCTAGATTAGAGAAATAAAGATGGTGCCAAAACTCTTTACCAAAAAAAATGCTCTATCGACCCATTATTATTTAATATATAATTAAATATATAATTAAATATATAATATTAAATTATGCATCCTATACAGTTCATAAATGAGCACATTTTTTCATTTTATGTCAAAATGCACAAAAAAATCCTTTGAGTCTCTGCTCCTTTCTTCCCCAAGGCTCAGCCCCTGGAAGGTCTCAACCTGGAAAAAAACAAAACTTTGTTGATGGGTTTTACCTAGATAAGCTCAGCTTCGAGGAAGCTCCCAAACTATTATTCCCTCTTGGTCCTAGAGCCCCTGTGACATAGATCAAGACCGTACTCACATGTAGCGTAAGTGAGGATTCTTGGCAAATGCCCTAGGCTGGATGTTCCGAAGTCCTGAGTTCTTGATAGTCCTGGGGAAAAATTAAAAGTAGGTCAAGAGAGGTCAAAAAGAATCATAAAATCTGAGACACAGCTAGCATTGAGTTAATGGGAAGGATGATATTATAAGCTCCTTTTGTGCATGGACTGAGTCACATTCATGTCTTTATTCTCCACATGTCTATGATAGTGACTTGCTTATAGTAGGCATTCAATAAATATTTGATGAATAAACGAATTGAGCTACAACAGATAATTAGTCTATAAGAATTTATTAAGGAAACAAGAATAAGAGGGAGCTCTGCTCCCTCATCCAAAAGGTAGTGGTAGAAATTAAATTGGATATGGATAAGGATATAACCGAGTAAGTAGAAAGCATGGAATCCATGGAAGAAGTGACACATTGGCTAAATGATTAAATGACCTAGCTCAGCTCTGCTGGCTGGTGAGTTCCTGTCCAGTGCCTCTCTTTCTCTAAACATCTCATTACCAAGCCTCTTCCTGGGCACCACTTCTACTCACCAATAACTAAATGTCTCTCAAAGTCCCTAAATGTCCTCCCCCTCCCCCTCAGGGGAGAGAGAGAGAAAGAGCACTAGGAGACATGGAACGAGTCGTAGGCAACAGGCAGGCAAGTAGACATCAGGCAGCTAATTGCCACAGTGGATAGAATACTAGACCTAAAAGCAAGAAGACCTAAGTTCAAATCCCGCCTCAGACGCTAACTAGATGTAACACCCTGAGCAAATCATTTAACGGCTTTCTGCCTCGGTTTCCTTATCCATATGATGTGGGTGACAATAATAATACCCACCTCTCAGAGTTGGTAGAAAGATAAAATGAGATAATATTTGTAAAGTGCTTTGCAAACCTTAAAGGGCTGGTTATCATTATTATTACTATTTTTATCACAGTGTAATGGATAATGCATTGGTCATGGAGTCAGGAAATTGGAGATCTGATTCTGACAGGGATTTATTAGTTTTGTGACCTTGAGCAAATCTCATCTATACTCCGGGACTTAGGTTTCTCCTCTCTAATATTAGGAGATTTGACCTGTTGATTTCTAGAATCCTCCCAGCTCTCAGATTCTATAACTAGAAGGATATATACCTTCAAGAGAAAAGGAGTTCCTACATCACTTCTTAGCAAGCATCTCTAAGCCTTGGAAGACAGGAAAGCTTACCTCCCCTCCAACCCCAACAAGGCACCCAAGGAAGACCTCAGCACAAACCCCTTCATACTCACAGCTTTTGAAGTCCAGTATAGAGCTCCATGTCCACTGCATTGAGTGTATGTAAGCTCCGCCAGTTCTCTATGTGTCTGTGGGGAGAAATAAAAGGTAAGAGCTTAGTGCTATGCTCAGGAAAGTATTCAGTTTCCTAGAGTAAGCCTTCTTCCCCACCCCCCACCCAGCCTTGAGTCCCTAGCCAGCCTTCCCTGACTCAATTTTTCCCCGCTTAGGAGACTTAAAGTCTTTTTGGTTATTGCTGTGGTAGTTCCTGTCCATGTTGGGTCATGCTTAGGATATAAAAATAAATAAACGTCACAGGATAGCTTTGGTAGTATTATAGTCGATAAAACAAGTATTATGGATGAAACAGAGACAAAAGAATAAAGTCTTGCGACTGGCTTGATAACACACAGCCTCTGAGTCCAGAAACTGATAGTAACTGCTCTGGGTACCCTCAACCATCTCAATCCCAAAACTCAAAAAGACTAATGGAGTCATTTGGTGAGATGGCCAACAGATGTAGTAGTAGAAACCAAAGGAAGACCTATTATTTCATTTGGGAACCATCCAACTTAAAAAAAAAAACATCAGTCCCCATGTTATGTGTAAGATGGAACCAAAGAACCAAGAAAGCTTTTTTTTTCCTTGTCAGGAATAACTCTTGATTTTGAATCCTAATGTCTTATCTGCCTCCTAGGAGATCTGGGTTCTCTCATATAAAGTCCTCTGCCATAGAGTAGTAGGTATTTTTCAATTACCTTCTTAGAATAGACATCATTTTCTACACTTGCTAGTCTTTTACGTCCCCTCCATCATCTGCCATCATCTGCCAACTCTAATAAAGACCACGAGAATATAGGGCACTGCCTGGGGAAATGGCATCATTTAAAGGCTATTCCAGGCCCAAGTGTGGAGAATATCTACTTGACTTCACATTCCCTTGAAGCCCTTTCTAGGAATACCTGCCAAGGACCTATCATCGTAGCTAGTATTTATATTGTACTCTGTGGTTCTCGAAGAACTTTACATGTGTGATCTCACACTAATTCTCACAAAAATCCTGTGACCTTGGTGCTTTTTTTATACCCATTTTACAGTTTGGGAAACTGAAGATTAAGCACATTACCCAAGAATACACGCCTCACTATCTAAGTCAGGATTCACACTCAGATCTTCCTGCCTCCCGGTCCAACGCTCTATCCACTGCACCACCTATACTGCCCAATCCCAGTTCCAAGCTATCTCTGTCCTGAGATGGCCTCATCACAAGCCACCTGACAATGATTTGCTTTGTTTGGTCCTACCAGGACTAGAAATCTGGCTAAGAATAAGGACAGAAAGGAATATAACTCCCCACACACAAGACTATAATATTCTCCAGAGCCATATTAAACATTCAAATAGAACAATTCCCATTCAAATGTACCTCACTTTATGTAATAGGTATGCTACAGCAGTTACATGTAAATATTTTTTTCATTCATTCATCCATTTACTTGTATCTAGGCAATGTCAAGAGACCTAGAAGAAGGCTTCCCAAAAACTGTATGAATTCCCTGAGGAGGATTTATGGAAGGACTTGGAAAAGAGTCACATGGGATAAGAAGGCATCGATGGTTATTATCTGCATCAGTGAAGAGAATACCCCCATCAATGAGATCACAGATGCATGGAAGTATCTATATTTCTTATTAATCTTCAATCGTCAGTAACTCCTAACCCTTTAGGAGCAGTGTGACCTAGTGGACAGAGAACTGGTCATGAGGTCAGCAAGATGCAGCTTACCTCTGATACATACTGACTGTGTGAGCTGAGCAACTCACTTCTCAATACTCCCAGATAACTTTCTAAGCCAGAAAGACTTCAAACAGGCACTAGTTGATCAGCTTTGATAGAGGCCATGTCTTCACGCCTGAGTTCCTTCTGAGAACAAAATCCCAGGGTCCAGACTCTACACCTATCCTAAAATTTTCACACTCTCTGCGTCTATCACAATTCCTATCTCACTATACTGTCACTCTAAACAAAACCCAGCAAGCCCTAGGGAGAAAAGCATTGAAAGGAAGCCTTTGGTAATAAAATAATCTCCCCTGGTAGTGTAGTTTGGAAGAAAAAAACTAGATCGAGAGTCAGAAACTAGATGATTGTGAGACATTGGACAAGTCATTTTGCTTGTATGTGCCTCAGTTTCCTCATCTACACCATAACAAGGTTGGACTAGATTATCTTTCTCTAAGTTCCCTCTGAGATCAGACATGCCATAATTCTAGTCTAACAGGTCAAGGTTTTCTTAGGGGGGCACAATTGTACTCTGGGCCTCATTCTATATGTACTTGGGTAAACTCATAGTCAATTCTCATAAAGTTTTCAGGTCAAATCAGTTTTTTTTTCAGTTACTAAAAAAAGTCTATTGACTTCTTAATGGAGCCCTAGGCCTAAGCACATATATCATAAGATCAGACATGGGATCAGACGTCTTCCCAGAGTCTGAATCAGTTATGCAAAGTCAGAGAATGAGAATTCTGGAATAGAGTATCTACCACAAAAATGGCCCAAGAAAGTGCCCCAAGAATGAGAACAAACTAGGGGGTGTACATACAAAGGAACGTGGAAAGTGTTAGGAAAAAATGCTAATCTGTCTTATGTAATTTCAATGTTCAAGATGGCAATTTTTTACAGCCGTGCCATATTCCCTTAAACCATTCCCCGTCCTCACTCTGTGGCAAAGACGTGCCCATGAGAGACTGAATTTACCCCTTCTTCTTTACTAATAAGGATTACCCCGGGCAGAAATACCAGCAGGGGATCCTTGGCTAATTCTAGCTTTGAGGACTGCCTGAACAACAAAGGGACATTTCTATGAGTTGACCCATCTTGCAGGTTTTTCTTCCTCCATCCTTCTATCTATTTCCATGGACTAAGTAAAGACATTTACGTTGTTCCGTTAAGGGAATATTAGCACGATGTAGTGCCTACTATGAGCCAGGCACTGTGCCAAGTATTTTTACAAATATGGTCTCATCTAGTCTTCACAACAACCCTGGAAGTTAGGTATTATTATTATCATCATTCTACAGTCAAGGAAACTGAGGCAAACAGAAGTTAAGTGACTTGCTCAGGGTCACCCAGCTAGTAAGTATCTAGGGACAGATTTGAACTCAGGTCTTCCTGATTCCAGGCCCAGTGCTCTCTCCTCTGAGCATTAAGCTGCCACATCCTGAGCAGATATCTCATAGTGCCATGATCCCTGTTCTCCACCTCTACCCTCTATCTCTCCTCACCACCTTAAAATCATCACATGGGTCCCAACCCTGTCAAAGTCATCAGCTTATCAGCAGCAAATGTGCAAACCTATCTGAGCTCTAGTGGGAGGGAGAGTGAGAGGAAAAAAAAAACATTATTAATAGCAATGTTGCACTCTCCAGACAGGGACTGGCCTCCTGCAGTAGCTCAGCATAAGTAGCTCTCAGTGGGGTCAGAGAGAAGCTCTGTATCTTCTAGATACTGTCAGAGTAAAACTAGTAAAACTATGTGAGGGAACAGCCAGGCATCAATGAGGCTGTGTGGAACTCCAGGCCTAGGAGAGCATAATCTAGTCAAGTAGCCTGCATTTAGGGTCATCTCTCAATCATCTACATCAAAATACACTAGAAGCTGACACAGATAATGCAAAAAAGCATATTATTCCAAAGTCATTTCTATCTGCCCTTAGAATATGATGATATTTCAATGTTCTGTCATATACACATACATATATATATTTATATATCTACACATATATGCATTGAGATATACAGGTATATGAATATAGACATGTGTACATAGATATATATGTTTATGGATATGTATGTACAGGTGTATTATGTGTATATATATAAACACATATACATAGCACATATGTATTACTCATAAATATGTAATCATCTATAAACAATTGTGTATATATAAATTTATATTTATGAGGCAGCCTAGCACAAGGGATAGAGAGACAGCCCAGGACTTAGGAACACCAAGTCCCCTGTCTAACACATACTAGATGTGTGACTTTGGGCACACAGTTACATCACAACCTCTCAGTGCTCTGGGAAATTCTTTGAGACTCAAACTCAAATAGAAACAAGAAGCACTTAAGCTTAGGTAAAGATCCCAGCTGGCCATATATTGACTTAGAAAGCTAGATGTTAATATTATCTATGTTTTATTGTATTTTTAATTATTTTGTTTAAAAAATCCCAATTACATTTTAATCTGGTTCAGGAGCACATAGGATATACAAGCTACATGTTTGACACCTCTGCTCTAAGATATGAGAAGGTGTCGATTTGCTTTACTGTAAGAAGTTTTCTCATCTAGGAGTTCACTATGGCAATGAAATCACATGTCCAGTCTGGATAGATAGATAGATAGATAGATAGATAGATAGATAGATAGATAGATAGATAGATAGATAGATAGATAGACAGACAGACAGACAGACAGACAGACAGATAGATATATGATATATAGGTAATCACTCCCAGATAACATGAAAATGAGTCACAGTTTAATCTAACTCCACAAACCACTGACTTCATAATTGCAAGATCCCAAGATATTGTCATAGTTTCCAATGCTCTTTGAACTTTCTGCAGTCTAACCTGGATTGCATATGGCAGGCAGGCAATTTTAAAACAGTGGGCTCAGCTTGTTGAACAGACCACTCCCTCTTCCTCAAAACTCTCCTCCTTTAGGGTCTGGCTCACACCTTTCTCGAAGTTCTCCTTCCTCCTTCTGGGTGTCTTCACAGAACTTTTTGCCAAGATATAGGTCACATTAGAGCAGCGCCAACTCCCCTGGGGACTACAGACCCTGGAGTGGAGTATATGAAAGCAAAATGTGCTCACCTATGAAACATAGTGGATAGAGTGCCAAACTTAAAAGTCATTAAGACCTGTGTTTGAATCTACCCCTCTGGCACTTACCATGTGTCTGCAGGCAAATTACTCTCTGAGATTTAGGTTTATTTCTGTAGGATGGGGATATAATTACCCCCACCTCACAGGGTTTTTTGTGAGAATCAAATGAGATCATGTATGTTAAGTACTTTTCAAACCTTAAAATACTCTGTAAAATGGTAAATGTGAACTACTATTTTTGAGAGACCTACCAATAAGCAGATGTTCCCCTGGACATGAGTGTACTTTTCTGCCTGTGGCTTTGTATTGGTCGAGTGTACATACAAGTGTTGTTCCTTTGGACACAGTCATACCTCATTTATTCAGTATCATTGGGGAATGAACTGTTCTACATAAGTGAATTTTACAGATTGCTGATTTGCCCCTTTAAGCATGATTTATTTTAATTCCTCTGGATGGAAATCTTTCCAAAATTTATTATATGTTCCCCTGCATGTAAGGACCATGAATGTAATTTCAACTATTCTTGATAATTTAGGATCTTCATTAAGTATGACCATTACTGCCCTATGAAAGAGCGGTGCTTTAAGGCCTATTGAGTTATGTTGGACTCTTTACCCCTACACTAAATGGCCTTAGATTGCTGTGTTTTTAAACTTTCGTATCTACACCTTATATTTTTCCTATCTCCTCTCCCACTATCAGCTGCTCACCCTGTTTGTCATCTCCAACAACAAGCTTTAAGCCTCTTCCTCTTCCTCCCCAGTAATTTGCTGATTCTCGTATTCTGTGTTCTGAGAAACAAACTAATCAAGTCACCAGGAACTGGGTTTGATGGAAAGGTAAATAAGCTCTGAGTGCAGAGCAGAGGGGCTGTCTGATGGGGAAAGTGACTGTGGTTTCAAGTGTGCACTTGCTAACATCTACTTTGGCAAACCAAAGACTTTTTTTTGTTCCTCTCCTGTTTCTTTATCTGGGTTCTAGATTATATAAGTGATAAATGAGATATAATCATGATTTTCAGGCGTTCGTAGAAACACAGCCAGAACTGTGTCCAGTATTTCCATCTTTAAAGATGTATCCATGCAAATGCCTAGGTAAGGAAGCTATTGATGGAGCTGAGATTGCTTAGATTTCTCACCTTTAATGATATCCGCCCTGCTCTTGAAAAGATAGGTAGCTCCTTGAGGCAAATGTAGTTGCAAATACATCCATGAATGTTCCCACCAGAATATATGCAGGGCAGACCCCATGAGACATTTGCCTTCTTGCCTAGATCATTCCAAGAATGACAAGAGAGCTGGTAGAGTGAGCACTGGGCAGCCAGTCTGGCTCCAGTGGCCTGTTTATATTTTGATGTCACATTATGAAATAAGACTGAGATCCCAACAAGGCCCCCAAATAAGTCAACACGCAGAAAGGAATGTGTAAGTGGCACTTTTGACTCCAGCATCTTGTAGGGCAATGAGGAAATTGATTTGTTATCCAGGAGCATTATGTCTAGTGATCCAGACAGAAGCATTAGCTTTCAATTATCTGATATGTTTAGCATTATAAACAAACCGTCTGGAGCAAAAGCTCCACAGCACACAAGACACTAAGGGGGTTGGGAAGGGGCTGCTTATGCAGACACCTCTGCAGCTGTTTCGGGGAAGGAGGTTCCAGGGAGCCAAAGCATGAAGGGGTGGGTTCTGTCTCAACTTGGTGACCCTGGTATGACAGAGGACTAAGTCTAGAAAGAAACAGCAGCATTCCAAGGGGCAGTGTTGCCCAATCAAGCAGCAGGAGCCATCAGGCAGTGCAAAAGAGACAATTCAGATCCTGCAGTTTGAAGCTAGGAACCTAAAGCAGGCAGATTAATCTCCTGATCAGCTGTGGAGTTCTTACTAGAGGAGAGGGAGCCTCTGCACACACACCTGAACACACGGGACATCTAAATGATAACAACGATCCTAACAACTTTCATTTATGTCATGCTTTACTGTAACAAACATTTGATGTTACTGCAGACCACTTTTCACGTTACCTCATTTGAATCTCACTCTGTGATGTACGAAGGGCAGGTATTATCATTCCCCATTTTAGAGGAGGAAATGAAAGCTCAGGGAAGTTATATCTTTTTTTTTTTATTTTTGGAGTGGGGAAGGCAGGACAATTGAGGTTAAATGACTTGCCCAAAGTCACATCGCTAATAACTGTGTCAAGTGTCTGAGGCCAAATTTGAACTCAGGTCCTCCTGACTCCAGGGCCAGTGCTCTACTCACTGTGCCACCTAGCTGCCCCAAAGGGAAGTTATATCTTGACCATGTTCACATAGATATAGTTGGGAGGGGTGGTACTGAATTCCTCACACTATATAATGATGGCCGGTATAAGCTTGCTATTACCCCTTCTACTGAGATATGCGCCCACTCTCTGGACCCTTGGATTTTAACCTGCACAAGGTTCTTTCCATTCCACCCCAAGGCACTGCTGCTACCATTTCCCAGATGGTACCAAGGTCCCAGAGTTTGGGAGCACTTAGAAAAGAAAGCAGTACTTACTGAGAAACAGCATGGTTTCAACATAACATCATACCAGACTAAACTCATTTCCTTTTTTGGCAAGATAATTAAAATATGGGGAATGTTATTGATGCAGTATAACTAGATGATAAAAAGACATTTGATAAGTTCTTATTGTATCCTATGATACTATGATCTTGTGATACAACCCTATATCTGTCCAAAGAGATAGAGACCAGATGATTTTACTATTAGCTACATTCAGAATTGGTTGAGTGATTGGATCCATAGTGATTAATGTATTGAAGGAAACCTGAAGGGGGATCCCCAGTTCTCCTGGGATCTGTCCTTGGACTTGTTTTTGCTCCATCACAGCATGCTTATTAAATTTATAAATGACACGGACACCAGCTGATATATTTGAAGACAAAATCAAGATCCAGAAAATCTCAACCGACTAAAACAATAGACTGAATCTAATTACAGCTAGACTTCAATTAGTACATATAACGGACCCCATGAAGTAATTGCATGTATTCATATTCGCATTATTGGAAGTTATAATTATGTAAAATATGAAAATTGGTTCCAGCCCCGTGGAAATATGCAGTCCAAATTCAAATAATGTGACCATTTCACTGGATTCATTGTTCACACTCATCAGGACCTTGCCATACACAAAATTCATTAGGCATAAAAGTAAAGTCCTGTTGTTGGATTCAAAAAATCAATTGCATGTATACAGGATGAGGAATATACAAATCAACAACAGTTCATACAAAAAACACTTAGAGATTTTAATAGACTACAAACTCAATAGGGTTTAACAATTCAAAACGACAACCTAGAAAGCTTACCCAGGGAAGAGTACAACAATATTATCACCTCTCTTCTTGTTAATATAACAGACAACCCTCTTAGGCTATGTTAATGAGAGAATAGTATCCAGGACACAGGAGATGGTCATCGTGCTCTACCGTGCCCTAATCGAACAACAGTGAGAGTACTGTGATCATTTTCTGTGTAGGATTTTAGGAAGGACATGGACAAGCTGGTACATGTCAAGATGAGGATGACCAGGATAGGGACAGACCTGAAATCTTGCTGAAACAAATGGAAAAGTTTAGCCTCAAGAAAAGAAGACTGGGAGTGGAAGGGGTGGAGGAGAGAGGAAGGAAATGGCATGATAGTTATTTTCAAGGCTGCCATGAGGAAGAGGAATATTTATTTTGCTTGGACTCATGAAAACATAAGTAGTATGAATATGTGGCAACTAGAGAGGGGCAAATTTTAGCGAGATATAAGGAAAACTCCCTTAGAATTAAAGCTGCCTGAAAGTGGAATGAGCTGTATCCAAAAGAAGTAAGTTCCCAGTGACCAAGTCTTCCAGCACAGGCTACATTTGTTGAGGATGTTGTGGAAAGGATTCTCGTTCAGGAATAGATTGAACTGGATGTTCTCTGAAGTGCTTTCTAACTCTTGCATTTAATGATTAAATGAAATCCCAAAACTATTTGAATGAGAAGTAATCATTTCCATATTAGCTTTCCCCAAACCCTTGCTACTAAAGTCTTATTGATGGATGTTAATCATGCTGAATTTCTTCCATTTCTGCATCTTGTTCCAGAGGGATATTTCATAAGCTAAATCCTTTCAGAGAAGAAGGATGAGAGCAGGAGTGCCCTGGGACATTCCAGAGTCCTTCCATTTCCCGACACTTAAACTGGGTTAGTCCATGCCCTTGCACACCTGCCACTACCATGATTTCAGCTGATTATCCTAAGTTAGCAAGTCACTGTGGATGGAGCCCATCACTCCATTATCTCAAGGAGCCTAGGAAAAAGTCCGGTAATATAGTGGCAATGGAGGAAAGTTGTTCTGGAAACATTTCCTCAAGAGGAAAGACTTTAATAGTAGCAATATTTATTCCAAGATAAAATCAAATCATGGTCTGTGCTTAGGAAAACAGCTATTCATTTTCCCATCCTGAATTCAGAGAAAATCAACTTTGGCCTCTATTCTCCTCTGTATTAGTTCCTTCTCCATAGCTATGATACTCCACCCAAACTCACAGACATCATGAACTTAAGCCTCCTCAGTGAGAATGTTTCAAAGCCCACAATCCTGAGAGCCTGATAAAAATTGGGAAGTACAAGGACATACAAAACATCAAGATCCCATTGGCAGCAGCATCAGGGCTTATCAATAGGAGAAATCCCATTCCCTGAGATTATAGAAGAAGACAAAAGAAATTATCCCAGAGCTGACAAGAGCTTCCAAGAGGCAATGGCCCTATGTAGGCTACCTGAATCCCAGGGCTTAAAGCACCTGTCCAAAAAGCAACAATCAGGAGGCGGAGAGGCCTTCAATAAATGGATGCAGTCTAAGAGTTTAGGTATAAAAATCCTTTAACCCTTGTGATCTCAAAGTAAGTCAAAGAGTACTTGACAGCATAGCGTTGGTGGGACTAGCAGCTAGCAGTGAGACGAGAGTTTCTTCTAGCCTTCTACAAGTTCAAAAGCTAATAAAGTGAACTCTATAACATTTAGTATGCCTTGGCCCTTGTGGTTCTTAGAAGAAAAAATATGACTCGGGGCAGACTTGGCTTGCTCTAGCAATCTACAGAGGATAGACAAAATAGAAGGCTTCCCCACAAATCTTCTGAACCAAACCAGTTCTCTTGGCCTTGAACCAGGATAGAACAATGGGAAATCTGGTATTTCTCCAGCTATAGGAGAAGGAGCAGCCCAAGGCAGGGGAAGAGATATCTTCTTTGACCCTCTCTCTGCCCACTTTTCTCTTAGTGTTCCCTAGAGCTCATTATTTGGAAAAAGCCCAATAAGAACAAAAAGAAATTGTGTCCAGCTTGCCCTGGGAATCCTGGGAGAGCTATCCTTCAGGTAACAGATTTCCCTAGGAAAATATAAAGCAGCCAGGCCACCCTTTACTGTATTATAAAGCACTTATCACTCGTTTAATAACTACCAGCATGGAAGACTTAATTCGCTCAATATGGAAGTTATAAAACTGA
The DNA here is from genome assembly GCA_028646595.1 of Phalanger gymnotis. Lineage (NCBI taxonomy): Eukaryota > Metazoa > Chordata > Mammalia > Diprotodontia > Phalangeridae > Phalanger > Phalanger gymnotis. The sequence continues at coordinate 95,556,606 of CM053624.1, read as the reverse complement.
ATCAGTAAGTGAACATTAAGCTAAAGTGTGTTGCATAAAGACTTACGAGGGCAATATTTTCCCCTATTAAAAGGGTAGATTTCCCCACTGCAACTCTGCTCCTGGATTACATGGAAAAGGCACTCCAAAGCTGAGGGTGGTTATATCTGTGGAGGGCAATTCCAGGTCACTAAGAGGAGAAAGAGTCCTTGCCTTCGCAACATTCATTATCACGGAAACCTGAGGGTGTCGTTGTGATTAGTCAAGGTAACCATCATAAAAATAAGATCAGTTTGGTGATGCACATCTCTCTGCTCTGTGCGTATCTAATCCTATACTCAGAGCATTAATGGAGCCAGGAAAATGGAAGACAAAGTCATACAATGAAGGAGGCCAGGAAGAGATGGGTCAGGAGGAACCGGAGAAAGATATCTAGAGGCTACAGTGAAGAAGACAGGCCCTGGGGCCATTTCCATAAAAGATGCAGGCACATGAGGTCACATGGGGATACTACTCGAGGCAATTAAAGGTAATTGGGTTGGGGGTGGAGGAGCAGTCTGTAGTACCTAGTATTTATGATAAAGAAAGAGAATCGGAGCCAAAAGTTTAAAAGTTTATACAGTCCAATCTGGCAAGTTAGGAGGAGGAAACATAACTGTAGAGACCACAGCTGCCCCTCCCACAGGAGAAAATTTAGATCTGCCTCTTGCTGGCTCCTCTCTTTCCTTCTGCTAGGCTAGGAGGTACATTCCTATAAAAAGCTCCCTGTTGTGTTTTTTTTTCCTTACTCATTTACTCCCTAGGGGAACTCATCTATTCACACAAATTCAATTACCACTGAAACATAGTTTTCACAAAGATTTGCAATTCTATCCCTGACCACTAATTTTTTTCCCCAGTTCAGTCTTTCTTGACATCTCCATTTAGATGTCAAAAACCACCTAAATCATATGTCATAAACAACTCATTGTCTTTCGCTAGAAGGATTATCTTTAATTCATGCTTTTCTATACTCTTAAGCCTTGGAGTTATCATTGACTAAATTTTTTACCATTTCCTGCCAATTGTTCCACCATGATATTTCTCTGATCCTTCCCTTTTCCTCTCCTCTAGCTGCAATTCTAGTCTAGGTTCCAAACTTATTTCCTGGTCTGTTACCATTACCTCCAGCTCAACCTGGCTCTATGTGGTCCCGAACACAACAAGAGTTAATTTTCCTTACGGTAAATTTTGATTCTATCACTAAACTTCTCAATAGCCTGCAGTGGCTTCCAAGTTCCTCTCACACAAAATCAAAACTCCTAATCTTGAGTTTTACAGCCTGGGCATATAAAAGGTTTTCTGCACTCATGGAAACCCTCCCACTTCAATCTACTGAGTCGAGAGGTCATCTCCAGGAGGAAGAGGTATATGGATAAGAATTCATTTATTTAATCAACCAGCACTTGTTTAAGAGCTTAATATATGCTAGGCATAAAGTATAAAGGCAGCTAGGTGGCTCAGCAGAGAGGGTGCCAGGCCTGGAGTCAAGTTTGTAAGTTCAAATCTGGCCTCAGACACTCACTAGCTTGTGACCCTGGGCAAGTCACTTAATCCTTTTTGCTTCAGTTTCATCTGTAAAAGGAGCTATAGAAGGAGATGGCAAACTACTCCAGTATATGCCAAAAAACTTCAAATGGGATCACAAAGAGTCAGACACATGACTGAAATGGCCTAACAATAGCAACAAATGGAGTAAAAACAGGTCTCTTAAAAGTAGCAAACATTATTTTCTTTTCTCCAGTTTTCCTTCCTCCTCAATGCCCACACCATTCTTGTATTTTGCCAAGGCTTCAGTGCAGACAAAGTTCAGGGTAGAAAGAAGCAGCAACAGCCATTTAAATACCATAACTGAAAGTGGCAGGGGAAGGGTGGAGTGCATCTACGGGTGTGGAACATGACAGGACTTATTTAGTAGGTTGGTTAATTTTGTTGAATCATTTTTCCCTTTAAAAA